>JAIXND010000700.1:79724936-80357989 GCA_023646645.1 Varanus salvator macromaculatus
AGGATATAAAATTTACAGCCAGTCAAGCACTGAGACTAAACTTGTACAAGATGTTTTTCCAGTGGTATATTACTCCAAAAGATATCGAGAAAATTGATAGTAATTACATTGGAAGTGTTAGAAATATAAAGAACTCATAGGTCAAACTGTTTACCATATGTGGTCATCATAGGACAACATTTTTAAAAAATTGGAAAGAAATACATGCAGAAATACAGAACATTTTGAAAATTAATTTTCTCATGCCTAGAAAGCATCATACCAGAAACTGCGAAAGAATACCGTAAAGTTACTCAAATATATATTAACTGCGGCCAAAGTCATAATTGCTTCAAAATGGAAAGCAGATGATAACTACTGAGGACTGGAAAAATAAATAAGCAGACTATGTAGTAATGTCAAAACAGACTAATTATGGAAATAGAAAACCTACCAAAGCATTTAATGATAAATGGAAACTGTATTATGCACAACTTAATTTATAGAAAAATCTACGTATGAATGAGTGGAATTTTTAAAACATTGTCAGAGCTTAACATTTAAACTAATGTTTTACTATTATAGTAAGGGGAATTTTATAAATAGAATAGAATTCTTGAAAATATTGTTAGAGTTTAACTTTTGTGCTGATGCTTTGTTGTTATAGTAAGTTGACTTAAGATGAATGGGGCTACTTAAGTAAATGATAATTGAAGCTAGAGTCAAAACTGCTTTAACATTTATTTATTTATTTTTGGATGTATATCCTGCCTTTTTCCTACAAAGGGCTCAAGGCAGCTTACATCATTCTCCTCCTCCATCTTATCCCCACAACAACAGTCCTGTGAGGTAAGCTGGGCTGAGAGTCTGTGACTGGCCCAAAGCTACCCAGTTGGCTCCATGGCCGAGCGGGGACTCGAACCCAGGTCGTCTGAGTCCCAGTCCCAGCTCTTAACCACTACACCACACTGGCTCTCAACATGGAAAGCAGAAGAAATTTAATTATTGAAGACAGAAAAAAAAGTCAGTTAACTATGTAGTAATGGTAAGACTAACCAATCCTGTAAAAAGATAACCAGCCAAAGAAAATGATAAATGGAAATTGTATTACACATAATTTCTTTTTAATGGAGATAATAACCATGGAAAAATATAGGTAAAATGGGAACAGAATTTTTGAGAAAATTCTCTGAGAGTAGAAGAATCTACAATGAACTTTACATGCAAAAAAGTGACTGAGTAGGAAGGATAGTAATTTTTGATTTAAAGCAATTTTTTTAAAAAAGTGACATTTTATGCAACATTTATTTAAGAACTCTTGGCTTGGTTTTGTAATTTTTACTTGTATTCTTATTTTTTTATTTTCCCCCCTCTTCTTTCCAAACTTTAATGTTATTAATAAAAATTTAAAAAGAAATGCGGGAATCAACCATTTGTTTATCCACACCTTTTTATACTGATATTGACAAAATTTGCTATTTTGATAGTATTTTTCCTCATTCTTTTCCCACTGACTTGGGATATTTATCTTGTGGAGGTAGATATAGCTGAGAGAAACTGAATAACTCATGTCCACCTAGCTTTGTGCCTGAGTAAGGATTTGAACCTAAGTCACTCAAATATAAGTTTGATATTAACCATACCACCAAACTGGTTCTTGTAAGAAAATTTAATTTTGCATATGTAGATTTGGATATATTTGGAAAAAATATAAAATCTATGTAGCCAACAATTTTGCATGAAATTACTGTAATGGGTTTACTGAATATATGAGAAGTTCACTCATAAAGCTCAGGTGCACAACATCTTCAGAAGGACTTGTTCATTCAAGGTTTATTTTCAAATGATAACATTATTCCCTATTTTTAAAGAAGGATTCATACACATAACTGAATCCAATTCTGATCAGATCTACTTACACACTTTGTACAACAATGGGCAAAATCCTGCCAGAGATTAGACTGAGCATCCATTTATAGGCCTATGAACAATTCCCTTTCTTTCCCTTTACTTATCAGCTGAAAGTGAGAGCCAGGGAGCATGGTAAGGTACCATTTCCAACTGCTATAAGTGTGCAAGGCAGCCCTGAGAAATGCTGGGCTCCACACAAAATCATTTCTCATGGCACCCTGTGTCCATCACTGTTACTGCACGCATGTAAATCTATGTTCAGAAAGACAGCTGTCAGGAGAAATGCATTCTTAAGATTGCTGATGTCTCTAGGTACTGTCACATATACTCTCAGCAGCATGTAGGGATGTTGCAAACAACAGAAGCTATATTTATCTTGGTTTCTGCTGGTGCTACATACGTGTTTTAGGTAGTGTGTAGGTGGCCTTGGTCATGAAGCCTTATGACATGGGTCCTCAAACTACGACCCAGGGGCCGGATCCGGCCCGCCATGCCCATTTACCCAGCCCACCATGCCCATCTGGACCTGCTGTGCGCGTGCCCACCCACGCACGCTGCCGCCCACCTCGCCCCGCACAGGGGGAGGCAGCAGTTTGCTCACTCAGAGAAAATGATCTCCAAGAGAGCAATCTGCTGCCTCACGTGCCTGCCTTGTGGCACATGCCCGCCCCGCCTCGCTGCTTGCCCCACCCCCACCCCCTCGCTGGCCCCCGCGCCCCACCAACAACACCTTTCCGGCCCAGCACCAGCACCTTTCAACTGGCCCCCTGGTGAAAAAGTTTGAGGACCCCTGCCTTACGACAGAGGGGTATTGGAGCCCTCATCAGATTTTGGAAACTAAGGGCAGATAGGAGAGTTACACAGGGACCAGAATGTATGGGTACTGATCTGAAATAAATCCATTTAGACTGGCATGAGGGAGTTTGGGTCCTAAAAGGATCAAGGAGAATAGGCCTATAAACTCCAAGTAAATATATTTAGAATCAAGATTTTAGAGTGCAGCATACATCCATTTGGACCCAGTTTTTTTATTCCAAATCTTTCCTGCTTTTCTATATGATATATTTAGGTGTGCATTTGTAGTTGACCAGAAATATATATTTCAGTTATGCATTTGTGTGAATGGGACTTTTAAACTATGTGGACTGTTAATAGAAAAAAAGATTCCTGTCGATTGAAGTATGGTATACTACCCAAGGTGCCTTCCTTGTGAGAACACTTCATAATGCTCCAAGTAAATATATTTAGATTCAAGATATTAGAGCACAGTAAAAAGGTAAAGGTTTCCCCTTGACATTACGTCCAGTCATGCCTGACTCTAGGGGGCGGTGCTCATTTCGGTTTCCTAGCTGAGGGAGCCAGCGTTTGTCCGCAGACAGTCTCTGTGGTCATGTGGCCAGCATGACTAAACACCGAAGTGCACGGAACGCTGTTACCTGCCCACCGATGTGGTACCTTTTTATCTACTTGCATGTGCATGCTTTCGAACTGCAAGGTTGGCAGGAGCTGGGACGGCGCACGGGAGCTCACCCCATTATGCAGATTCGAACCGGTGACCTTTCGATCAACCAAGCCCAGCAGCACAGTGGTTTAAACCATTGCGCCACCTGCAGTCCCTAGAGCACAATATACATCCATTATACTTAAGGGGAGGTTTGGCACCAATATTAATGGCCTAATAATTGTCTTTGTGCCACATTGATTACAGTCGAACATGAATGCATTAACTTTGACACTGAGCTGGGTTCAAGGAATTATTATTACTCTATAAAGCCCTAAATAACTTTGGACCAGGTTATCTGAAAAACATCTCCCCATACCACTATGATCTTAAGGGGAGGCCACATCCTGCACAGCCCCACCTCTCAACAATGCAGCAGTGGATCTTCTTTGAGATGTTGCTCTCCCTCTAAACTGTGCTTTCAATAATTATCAAAAGCATACTCATTGGCCCTGGCTTTTCCCAGCCATAACTTATCTAAATGATGGTTTGCTTTTAAGTGTGTGTGTGATGAGTAAGTGAGTGCAGTAATACACGATATACTGTATTTTTTGCTCTATAAGACTCACTTTTTTCCCCCTCAAAAGTAAGGGGAAATGTCTGTGCGTCTTATAGAGCGAATATGTGTGTGCAATAAGTCTGTCAGATGTGCAGCCCATGGGGAAGTGATGGGGAATGTGCCTGTGATTATGTGCCCATTTGAGTCAGAATATTTTTTTCCTTGTTTTCCTCCTCTAAAAACTAGGTGCGTCTTATGGTCAGGCGGGTCTTATAGAGCGAAAAATACGGTAAATATTCTGAAATAAACACATGATCATAGCATGGGTACAGAACCACTTTCACCAGAGGACTGAATAGAGTTTCAATGAACCTTTTGAGAGTGACAGAGGAGTGGGTCCAAACAACCACCTTCCTAACGCAATTTAGGGTAAAGCTGCAATTGTCAGTAATTCAGCAGAAACCTTAGGAGAGGCATTTCAGCCCTTCAGAATCAGAAGCAGCTGCACAAATGATAGGGGGTGAGAAAAATGGGCGCCAGAGAAAGAAGGCATGACTTTCAGGGAGCACTAGAGGGCTCTATTGGGACCACCTGAGGGCTGGATTTGACCTCTGGACCAGAGGTTCCGCACTCAACTTGCATTCTAGTATGACTTACACATACACATTGATGTTGCATGACTAACAATGTAATCCTACACTGCTAGACAGCCATAGGATTTTTCAGAGTCCCAAAAACTTGAGCTCCAAGACCACAAGAGTAATCTCAGAAATGAGGTTCAGATGACTGGGAGGGGAGAACGCAGGCACTGTCATGATATGGTGGCACCTCAGTCTTTTCTCAGGTACTGAGGCCAACTTCAATTGTCTAAGTGTTTTGCAAGGAGCACAGAAGTTACCATTGCCTCTGCTCCATCCACCCTGCAAAGGAGTTCCAACTACAGAGTATGGAGGGCTGCAGACATCCAGATTGGATTGCACCCTTAATTCCAATCAAATATATTAGTCCATGCCTTGTTTCAGGCTAAGTGAATGGTAAATCAGATTGTATGTTCTCAGCAATAAAGTTGCAAGAGCTTTCAATTGAAAAGGTACATTTAAATGTGAAAACTACATTTGAAACAATAAAAAACCTAACTTAGGTTTATTGCTATTTTTACATTATATATTAACAGACAGTTTCCTTTTTAAGCTGCAAAAGGTGCTGGATATAGAATTTATTCAACCCGGTATTTGGTTAAGAAAATACAAAAGACTGTCACCTTGGATCAAGCTATTTTAATATATATCTGTTTTAGAGTGACAGAATATTAACATTAAAGGCAATCCGAGCCACTTTCAATAACTTTACTACTGAATAACTTTCACTAGTAAAGTAAGTTTAAAGTGAGCTTGAGTCCTTTCCTAAAAGTGTCTTAAAAGTAAGATCTGTCAGTGAAGAACCTTTAAAAGTGGTGTATCTCCATTTCATTGGCACCATGTTATCCTGGATATGTCTTATGTATTCTGTATGCATTCGTTATAGTACAATCCAGTGCATATTTACTGAGAACTAAGGATTACTGCAAGGATTACAGCCCCAATTTGTAGAAAGGAATACAGAAACTCAAGACTGGACTCTCTAATCTGACACCTGAAGAAGGGAAAGTCTAACAAGGGAAGTGTCTGGTCAGGCTCGCACATCACCCTGCTTGGTTTTCCAAATAACTCACAGCATACCTGACTGATGATTGGGCTCATCATGGGTTGTCCTGCCCTCCCCTTTCTCCTCATTCCTACTGCAGGTACCAAGGAGACTCTGGGATGGAACCATGCCCCTCCCCCCACTGTATCATGAATGCAAGTAAGTTTGGACTTACAGGTTCTTGCCCTTTACCCCCCTTTCCTAGAGATCATGAAGAACAATCTTTCAATTGGGAGCCAATGACATTCCCTCCAAAGTCCCCACGTAGTACATTGGCAAGACTGTTACTGCTTGGCCACCTTTTAAAAAAGCATATTTGTTTGTGTCCCAAACATGAGCATCTTTTCATTTAAAAAAAATATTTTAGTCTAATTTGTCCAACTGTGCAAATGCATAATCCTGGAGGTCCAAATATGGAACACTAGGTTCAAACAATGTCCTAGGGGGTTACTCAGGGTTTTCAATCCCCCCTCATTTTCCTGGCCCAGCAATTTTCCTCTCATTCTGGAGACTCTTGTTGCTGACAAGTGAAAAAGTATTCACCACTTTTTTAATGACACCTGCTTTTTACAGCAATCAGGAGGACTTCTTCCTCTTCATCTTCTTTTTAAGAAATGGGTTTTGTTAGGGTCAGATAAAGGAGAACATGCTGTTGAATTGCAGAATCAGAGAACACAATCTGCAGAAAGATTGTTGCTTGATCTGTGCTGAACATGGGGGGACTGCAGAGGTGGGAGAATATGCAGAATTTGAGAAGAGTGTGAGATGGCACATCTTGACAAAAAAGCTGTCTCAAATGCTGATTTTTCTCAATGGAGGATATATGGGCAGAGAAGAAAAATCATGATTAGAGAGCCAGCATGGTGTAGTGGTTATGTGTGCAGGACGAGGACTCAGGCATGGAACTTACTGGGTAACTTTGGTTGTTGTTGTGAGGATAAGATTGAGAGGAAGAGGAGAATTATGTTAAGCTTTCTTAAGTTCCTTGAAAGGAAAATAGTGGAATATATGTGGCTTAATAACACTTCCCTATGTTTTTCATGTTTTCATGTTCAAAAGTTACTCACAGGTGGAAACAAAAAGAAAAAGTCACTCAGGTTCCTAATACCTTTTGTTTCAATGGCATGACCCAGTGTTTCCAAATTCCTATTTTAAAAGACCCTCTCTTGCTATGTCTGCTGAAGCTTTGCAAGGCTGACTCTGAAGCAGGAACACAATAAAGAGGATTTGAGGCTTAATCAAGGTGTACACTCAGTTCACATGATGCACCTAGGGCTACAAAGCTGCCAAGTGTGAGCTGAGTCTGGCCTAACATACCTAACACTCTACTATATCTCTACAGAATATCAATAGTTGTGAGGCAATTGTCTCTAAGAGAAGCTTTTCCATCATTAATGATCTCACTGATGCTCCCCTGATAAGCTTCTGAGGAACCCCAGGGATCCACAGCACAAAGCTTGAAAATCAGTGTTGTAATCAGCACAACACTCTTCAGCTTAGGAAAGCAGAAGAGGATAAAATTCAGACTTCATACAGAACACAGAGAACTGAAAGATACACAGTGTAACGCACAAGAACGTGAAGGTAACAACTTCAGGTGTTCTGTCAAATATTTGACATCAAATATTGGATAATTCAAGGCATATTCTTTAGGTATTTCAAGAGGGTATTTTCAAAGCACTATGGCCTACTGGTTCACAAATAGCACCATCCTACAGCTTCCTGAAATCCTTCTAAATAAACACTAGTAGTAGGTGGTACTAAGTCAAGATGCAGCAAATCACATAGGGTCACAAATCACATCCCAGCTGGAATTACAGGCCAATTTTTAGACACATCAGCACCACAGAAATGTGCCACCTTGAACACAAAGTTATCAATACTGGGACTGTGCAGTGCCAAGAACATCCAGGTTTTTGTAATTAGAATACATTGTTCCTTCCCTCTTCCAATCTCTTTTCCTTTTGTGCCATATAGTTTTAATTCCAAGCCTTTTTTAGCAGAAGGGTAAAAAAATAAGTCAAAGAAATAAATAACGTTCAACACCAAGCATATTTGTAGAAGTTATTCTGTCTAATAAACTACTTTTATTAGATCATATAGTGTATCTTTCAGGTTTTCATAAGATTTGGTTTTTCCCCCTACCTACAAATGAAAAGATTGGGGACAGTGATGTAAGTTTTTCTGGAGTTAGTAACTATAAAATCTCTTTTTACAACTTTTACAAGACCATTTTCAAAATACAAAATTATGTATGAGTGTACAGGCTTTGCATTTGAAGTGTGAATTTGTGATTACACAGCATATAACTGTTACCCTGCTAAAAATGTTTGAGCTGTACATATGACAAGTACATTAGACAGTGTATCAAAATACTCAAATAAGTTCAAATAGAGTTCTTATTTATCAATGAATTCAGACGTGTAAAAAAATACATTTCAATCAGAAATGTGGAGTTTTTGTTACGCAAGCACACACAAACACACTCAGACATTTTAAAATAATATACATCCAAGAGGTAATGGCCTGTCTTGAAAAGTCATTTTCTAAGATTGGTGACATAATGTATGTGAAATATTTTCTGAATACTTGAAATTAAGTATGTATGTATGTACGTATGTATTCCCATGCCATTCATCTATTTATAGCCTGAACACTTCACTTTCTCTATTTTTAATGCGATATACTTTTATGCTGTTTATTATTGTAATATTTTATATTTATATTTCATATGTTGTACATTATTCTATGCATTATATCTTTCATACAAAAGCCAAACAAGTTTAAGAAATTAGCATGATCCTAATTTTAGCTCTTAGCCTGTGATCTCTTAATCTTAGTCTTAAAAGAAAATCTGGACAAACATGAAAAATATAATAAAACATGATCCTAGTAGTACTTGAAATTCATTTGTAGCTCCAAAGCAGTGCACTCCGAAGAAAACAGATTAAGCAGTGATTTTCCTGACAACACTCTGTAAGCCCCCTGGAGCTGAACCCTCTATTGTTTCACAACTGTTATATGCCAGTACTTTGACAGCAACATAACTATAAACTGACAACTTGCTCCTTTGTGTCAATCAAATATTTCTCTGTAGCTTTGGAGCAACACCTAGCTATTCATTTTGCTCTAAAATGAGTGATGGCACTTAAAACCAGCCTTCCCCAACCTGCTGTGCTGAAGACTTCTTTCATTACCAACCATAAATGCCAATTACCATGCTGCCCATGAATGATGGGACTTGTAGTTCCACCAGGTTGGGAAAGGCTGCTTAAAATGGTTTGCAGGAGTTATTTGCTGAAACTTTCATCCGAAACCCACTTGCCTTACCTTACTGAAATGAATGGGATTCTGAGTGGACTTGCACAGAATTGCACTGTGAAATACTTTACTCATACTTGTTGCTAGTCGCGAAGTCATGTCTGACCCATCGCGACCCCATGGACTACATTCCTCCAGGCCTTCCTGTCCTCCACCATCCCCTGAAGTCCACTTAAGCTCACACCAACCGCCTCAGTGACTCCATCCAGCCACCTCATTCTCTGCCGTCCCCTTCTTTTTTGCCATCTATTGTTCCCAGCATTAGGGTCTTCTCCAGTGAGTCCTTCCTTGTCATTAGGTGGCCAAAGCATTTGAGTTTCATCTTCAGTATCTGGCCTTCTAAAAAGCAGTCAGGGTTGATCTCCTCTAGGACTGACTGGTTTGATCTCCTTGCAGTCCAAGGGACTTGCAGGAGCCTTCTCCAGCACCACAATTCAAAGGCCTCAATTCTTCTGCGCTCAGCCTTCCTTATGGTCCAACTTTCACAGCCATACATTGCAACTGGGAATACCATGGCCTTGGCTATACGCACTTTTGTTGGCAGGGTGATGTCTCTACTTTTTAGTATGCTGTCTAGATTTGCCATAGCTTTCCTCCCAAGTAGCAAGCATCTTTTAATTTCTTGGGTGCAGTCCCCATCTGCGGTGATCTTGGAGCCCAAGAAAATAAAATCCTCATACTTACCTGAGAGGAAATCTTATAGAACCTACTACTTCAGAGTCACTTCTAAGTAGACACACATAATTTATTTGCCAGATCTTTAAAACTTGCCTGTTTCCCATGTTGCATTGTAAAGCTGAAATTGTCCATATGTCAGGTCAACTCTCCATGATTTCAGTGTGAACTGAAGTGAGGACTGTATCACTTTGGATTGGACTTGGAGCAGGGAGTGGGGGTTACATGTGTTAATAATATATGTTAGGGCTGAACCCATCTCCCTGACTACTAGTTTTCTATGCATGGCATTTTTGTTGTTACTACATGGATAAAGAGTCCATCATGCAGTGTGAGGTGGTGCAAATGCATGATTTTTGTTCTAGATCTATAAGTAAAAAAAAAATGCATAATCTATTTTAAAATTCTACTCATGTTCATTCTACATAAAGAAAGGCATGCATATTTTCCCAAGAATATTCATACAAGGAATATTACATTGATGTAGGAAACTTGACTATGTTAACACAAGAAGATACTTGTTTTAACATTAGGCAATAATTGTTGAAGGTTAATACGGGCATTTATGAAAAAGCAATGAGCATTTTTGCAGATGAAGGACTGAATGGTAGTTGTCTCCTCCCTTCCTGTGGGGATAAACGAACTAGCAACAGCAGTGAAATTCAAGATTCAAGTCCAGTAATGAACTTCTCTAGTTTGGAACCCTTGAACCCATTCAAAGTAGACCCAAGCCAACCTCTGAATATTAAGCTCAACTCATAATAGGCTTGGCCTGAAGCAGCTACTTCCTTCACCTTTCTATTCAAACTTACCTATTGACAGTGGGATGAATAAGCCCTGTGTCCTACTTGACAGAGAGAACTTTTCTCTTTGAGGGGCTATCAGAGGACAGTCCTCTGAAGGCATCCTCTACATGAAGGTTTGTCCATTCCAAGTCCAGTTTAAAGATGAGGAATCATAAGAAAGAAAAGCAAGGGCCCTGCTTACCTTTCAACTTGAGGCTGTTTGGCTCCTTGTTAGCACCAGGAGAGGTGATTAAGAAGGCACACAGGTCACTTGCTCACAAGTCATTCTTAGTACAGCAATAAGTATTTGTGTTTCTAGTTAAATGATGGTATTTATTTTTAATGTTGTGTTTTTATTTATGAAATACCGTATGCAAATCAGTATCCTCTTTTGTCCTTTTTGGCAATATGTGAGTGACCACCCTAAGTGGAAATAGCAACAGTGATGACAAGTAGGCCTCACAGTGAAGCCCCCAGAAGATCCTTGGAATGTGTTCCAAGGACAAAGATTCTTGGCGATCCTGGCTCCTAATATCCTAGCAAGGAGGGCAGGAACCATTTACAATATTGTACAAGCAATAGCATATTGCTCCCTGATGCTGCCTAAATGTCTAGTGGAAAACTCTCCGTTTTAAAGTGTCTCTGTTATCACAGATATTGGCAGGTAAATTTGGAGAAAGGGAAGCAGATGTGAGAGGACTCATGGACTGTGGTTGGGATTTATGAAGGATTGTGTGGAAGGTTGCAATCAGGATGACTTGCAGGTCACACAGGTCTTTGGGATTCCTTGACAAACAGCTTAAAACTCTGGAATTTTGGGTTAAACCTGGAGGGTTGGCAAATATACTGTGACCTGAAAACCCTAAGGCCACCACAGTGGTTGGCTTGACTTGAACACTTCCATGAAAAAATACACTGATCAAACATTGCATAACATCTTTCTTAATTAGATTCTCTTGCCAGGAGAAACAGTTTGGTTTATTCTCTAATGAACTTTGTTCTTTTTGACTTTATACCCTATGGAGAACCTGATAAAGGGCTGTTGGCAGAAAAAACAAAGATTATGATATGAGAAGTAGAAAAATATCCTCACACAAAAGCTACATCTGCCCTGCTATATTTCTGCCAAATTTAATTAAAAAGAATATTCTCATTTTTAACAGAAAGGAAATCTCTGTTTTGGGAAGCAGTCAACACTATGTATTCTCTGATTCTTTTTGGAACAATGAGTAATAAGGATCTCTTAAGCTTGCTTTGGGCATTGTATTTGAAAACATAATGTCATAAAAGAAGAGCCAATGGGAAAAAAAGATTGGCTCTAAATGCTAGAAAGCAGCTCTCTGCTTCTCATCTACAGCTTAACAGTCCTCACAATGCACCAATTTTTAAAGCAGCGCCTTTCAATGACAACACAACTTACATTTTCACGGCAGGATGCCACAGGCAAACTGGAGTTTGAAATATGTATGCCAGTCACATGCAAACATACTTCAATGTGCTGGAAAAAGCAGCTGCTTGTTTGTGATTTCCAGTATTGTACATGGCAGAGTCCTGTTCATGTATTTAAAACTATACAAAGAAGAGCCAATATATTTCTTCTCATTCATCAGAATAGCTTTGCTGCAGCTTGCATATGTTTAAAAATGCAAAACATAGTAGATCTAAGAAGAGGTCTCTTCTTGTAGTGAAGGCTTCTGGGGTAGTAGAAAAGAAAGAAACCTCTTTGAGAGTGAGAGAGAGAGAGAGAGAGAGAGAGAGAGAATCGCAACAGAGAGTAAGGAGGATCCAATTAGTTAAATAACCATATTGTGCATAAATTTAATAAACCATGCATGCATTTTTTAAAGATATGGAATAAAGAAAACATAGAACTTTCAGACATATATTTGACCCCCAAATGTTGATTAAAATATCTACACAGGTAGCTGTATGCATGTACACTTCTATGCATACAGACTCTGAACAAGCATTCTGTGCAGTTCTTGCAGTTCAAATGTAATGATTTTGGTTTAATAAACCATGGTTAGAAGTTGGTTTCTAATCCTGAAAACAAAAAGAAGCAAAACAAAACAAACAAAAGAGAAAATTCTCATTTCTTCCATGTTTATTTATTTATTTTTTATTTATTTACATATTTACATGCCACCCCCTTGCAAAAAAGCCTCAGGGCGGCTAACAACAATAAATAAATACATTAAAAAAACAATCACACTACTTAAAAACTGGCCCATCTCAAGATCAAATATTAAAAATACAATAAATATACAAAAATAAATTAACAAATTAACAATTAAAATATCTCTTAAATAAAAAGGTCTTCGCCTGGTGCCGAAAAATAAATAATGACGGCGCCAGGCAAGCCTCTCTGGGGAGCGCATTCGATAAGTGGGGTGCCACTGCAGAGAAAGCCCTCCTCCAGGTACTCACCCTCCTTATTTCCCTCATGGAGGGTTCCCGGAGGAGGGCCTCAGCTGCAGATCATAGGGGGCGGGAGGACATATATGGTTGTAGGCGCTCCTTTAGGTAGCCAGGACCTAAGCTGTTAAGGGCTTTATAGGTAAGAACCAACACCTTGAACTGGGCCCAGACTTCAATAGGGAGCCAGTGTAGCTGACGGAGAACTGGGGTGATATGAGAACCACGCCCAGTCCCCGTCAGCACCCTGGCAGCTCTATTTTGTACCAATTGAAGTATCCGGACCATCTTCAAGGGTAGCTCCATGTACAGCGTGTTGCAGAAATCTAAATGGGAAGTCACCAACGCATGGGTCACTGTCGCCAGGCAGTCGAACTCCAGGAAGGGACACAGCTGATGGATCAGCCGAAGCTGATGGAAAGCACTCCTCGCCACTGCTGACACTTGAGCTACCAAAGTCAGCTCCGGGTCGAGGAGCAGTCCCAGGCTGTGGACCCTGTCTTTCAGAGGGAATGCCACCCCATTTAAGACAAGGGTCAGGTCCCCCACTCCGAAGCCCGAACCACTCACCAACAGGACCTCTGTCTTGTCAGGATTGCGCTTCAGTTTATTGGCCCTCATCCAGCCCATTACCTCAGCCAGGCACCAGTTCAACACAGCCACTGCCTCACCTGGATCGATGGAAAACGAGAGGTAGAGCTGGGTATCATCAGCATACTGATGATTCTGCAGCCCACACCTCCTAATGACCTCTCCCAGTGGTTTCATGTAGATGTCAAATAGCAGAGGGGACAAAATGGATCCCTGCAGAACTCCATGGCATAGCTGCCCTGGTGCAGAGCCATAGTCCCCCAGCACCACTGTCTGGAATCGGCCATTGAGATAGGAGCGAAACCACTGCAGAGCAGTGCCTCCAACTCCCAATCCCGCCAGCCTATTCAAAAGGATACCATGGTTGATGGTATAGAAAGCTGCTGAGAGGTCCAGGAGAACCAACAGGGACGCCCTCCCCCTGTCCCTCTCCCTGCACAGGTCATCATACAGGGTGACCAAGGCAGATTCAGTGCCGTAGCTGGGTCTGAAACCGGACTGGAATGGGTCCAGATAATCAGTTTCATCCAAGAGTGCTTGGAGTTCTCCCACCACCACCCGCTCCAGCACCTTGCCCAGGAATGGGATGTTGGCCACTGGTCTATAATTGGCGACCACCTCTGGATCCAGGGATGCCTTCTTTAGGACTGGCCAGACTACCGCCTCCTTTAGAGATGCAGGCACCCGGCCGTCTCTTAAAGAGGTGTTGACCACCTCCAAGATCCAGGGCACAATCCCATCCTTGGCGCTCTTTAATAGTCAAGATGGGCATGGGTCCAGTAAACAGGTGGTTGGGCATACCAATCCAAGCACCTTGTCCACATCATCAGGCCGCAAAAACTGAAATTCATCCATCAAAGAGGGACAAGATGGCACGGTTGGCCCCTCCCCAAGAGAGTCTGTATCAACAGTCGAGTCCAGCTTGTGATGAATCTGAGTGACTTTCTCCCTAAAATGCATGGCAAAGTTGTCACAGCGGGCTTTCGAGGGTGGCACCAGATCTTTTTGGGGACCAGGATTTATTAGCCCCTGCACCACCTGAAAGAGCTCCACCGGACAGCATTGTGAGGAGGCAATGGGCGAGGAGAAGAATTTCTTCTTCGCTGCCCTCACCGCCACAGCATAGGCCCGATAGTGGGCTCTAAGACGTGTTCGGTCAGATTCGTCCCGTGATTTCCTCCACCTACGCTCTAGCCGTCTACCAACCCACTTCATCACCCGTAATTCAGATGTATACCATGGGGATGAACGGGCTCTGACTGGTTGGAGAGGGTGCTTAGGAGCAATTGTGTCAATAGCCCTGGTCATCTCCCCGTTCCATATATCAACCAGGGTATCAACAGGAGCACCAGCTTTGTCAACAGGAAACTTCTCCAGAGCCCTCAGGAATCCATCTGGATCCATCCGACTCCGGGGGCGCACCAACACAATTGGGTCTGCACCCTTACAGAGGGAAAGGCCACTTTTGAGCTCAAACCTCACAAGGAAGTGATCCGACTATGACAAGGGCGTCAACCATAGATTCTTCACCCTCAGATCACCCTCTTCCCACCCCATCAAGAAAACCAGGTCCAGAGTGTGTCCATGTTCATGAGTCGGGCCATTGACATGTTGAGACAGCCCCATGGCCGTCATGGAGGCCATGAAGTCCTGAGCCACCCCGGAAAGATCAATCTCGGCGTGGAGATTGAAGTCCCCCCGGACCAACATCCTGGGGGTCTTCAACACCAGGTCCGAGACGACCTTCGTCAGCTCAGGCAGGGAGTCTGTTGGGCAGAAGGGTGCACGGTACACCAACAGAATCCCCAATCTGTCTTGGTCGCCCAACACCAAGTGAAGACATTCCAGCCTCGGACTTGAGGGGACAGGAAGCCCCATGAGAGAAAAGGAAGCTCGATAAACTAAAGAAACCCCTTCTCCCTTCCCCTTCGGGCGTGGACGGTGCTGGAATAGGTACCCAGGCGGGCACAGTTCCGAGAGGGCAACATCTCCCCCCTCCCCCGCCCAGGTCTCCGTGATACAGGCCAGGTCGGCCCTCTCATCCACAATCAGATCGTGGATGAGGGTGACTTTATTTTGGACCGACCTGGCATTAAGCAACAGCACCGTCAGGCCCATGGGGCAGTTGACAAGGCTACCTGGCACCTGCTGGCTGGGGGAATAACCAGAAGGAGGGACAGGTGTTAATCATCTGTCCTGCCTTCTCTAGCGGAACCGTTAAACTCCCACCACTGTAGCGACCATTGCCCATCACCAGCCCTATGGTGGCCCCCACACGCTCCCCAGGGAACATCTCTACACTAACTTGAAATGGGCCCATAAAAACTAGCGCTAAAAGATTAAAACAAACTAAAAGCCCCCCCCCCACCACCACCATTTACACCCAACAGCCGGTCTGGAGAGCCTTGGCCAGAGTCCCCGGCCAGGCCAGCCCAGCCCAGCCCCCAAGTGGCCCCAAGGACCCTAACAGCGACAGCCCTTAGGCCGTCGCCCTTCGGCCGCCGGCACTTTGAGGGCCCCACCGGTGTCCCTTTCCGTCCCCGTCCCGCCCTCCTCGGCGTGCCTGCCACTCACGGCTTGAGGGGATGGGTCCAGAGCAGGGGCCTTGGCACCGGTGGGTGCCGGCGGGTGTTGTGGCGGCGGTCCGAGTCTCCAGCGTGGTGGAGTGGTGGCCGGGTCTCCGGCGTGGGTCTCCAGAGTGATGGGGTGGCGGTCCAGTGGTGGTCCAGGTCTCCAGCGCGGCACGGCACTGGAGTGGAGCGTGGGTGCGGCGGTGGAAAGCCGCACCTGCTGGCCCCCCAGGCATGGCCGGCGCTTTGAGGGCCCCGCCGGTGTCCCCTTCCGGCCCCGCCCCACCCTCCTCAGCATGCCTGCCACTCACGGCTCGAGGGGGCGGGTCCGGAGCAGGGGCCTTGGCACCGGTGGGTGCCGGCGGGTGTTGTGGTGGCGGTCCGGGTCTCCAGCACGGTGGAGTGGTGGCCGGGTCTCCAGTGTGGGTCTCCTGCACGATGGGGTGGCGGTCCAGCGGTGGTCCGGGTCTCCGGCGCGGCACAGCACTGGAGTGTTGCGGGGGTGCGGCGGTGGAAAGCCGCACCTGCCGGCCCCCCAGGCGCGGCCAGTGCTTTGAGGGCCCCACTGGCATCCCCTTCCGGCCTCTGGCCTTGCCCCACACTGTCCTCCTCGGCGTGCCTGCCACTCACGGCTCAAGGGGGCAGGTCTGGAGCAGGGGCCTCGGCACTGGTGGGTGCCAGCAGGTGTTGGGGTGGCGGTCTGGGTCTCCAGCGCGGTGCAGTGGCGGCCAGGTCTCCAGCGCGGGTCTCCGGCGCAATGGGGTGGCAGTCCGGCAGTGGTCCGGGTCTCCGGCGCGGTGGAGTGGCGGCCGGGTCTCCGGTGCAATGGGGTGGCAGTCCGACAGCGGTCTGGGTCTCTGGTGCGGTGGAGTGGCAGCCAGGGTCTCCGGTGCGGGTCTCCAGCGCGATGCGGTGGCAGTCCTGCAGTGGTCCGGGTCTCCAGCGCTGGAGTGGCACGGGGGTGAGGCAGTGGAAAGCTGCACCTGCCAGCCCCACAGGTGCGGCCGGTGCTTTGAGGGCCCCGCCGGCGTCTCCTTCTGGCCTCCGGCCTCACCCTGCCCCGCCCTCCTCGGCATGCCTGCCACTCACAGATTGAGGGGGCGAGTCTGGAGCAGGGGCCTCGGCGCCAGTGGGTGCCGGCAGGCGTTGTGGTGGTGGTCTGGGTCTCCAGCACGGTGGAGTGGTGGCTGGGTCTCCGGCATGGGTCTCCAGCACAATGGGGTGGCGGTCCAGCGGTGGTCCGGGTCTCTGGCACGGGTCTCCAGCGCGATAGGGTGACGGTCTGGCGGCGGTCCGGGTCTCCGGCGCGGCATGGCACTGGAGTGGCGCGGGGCTGCGGCGGTGGAAAGTCGCACCTGCCGGCCTCCCAGGTGCAGCCAGAGCTTTGAGGGCCGCGCCGGCATCTCCTTCCGGCCCCGTCCCGCCTTCCTCAGCGTGCCTGCCACTCACGGCTCAAAGGGGCGGGTCCGGAGCAGGGGCCTCGGCTCCGGTGGGTGCCGGCGGGTGTTGCGGCAGCATTCCGGGTCTCTGGAGCGGTGGAGTGATGGCCGGGTCTCTGGTGCGGGTCTCTGGCACAATGGGGTGGCAGTCCGGCGGCGGTCCAGGTCTCCAGCGTGGTGGAGTGGTGGCCGGGTCTCTGGTGCGGGTCTCCGGCACGATGCGGCGGCGGTCCGGGTCTCTGGCGCAGGTCTCTGGCGTGGCGCAGGGGTGTGGCAGTGGAAAGCCTCACCTGCTGGCCCCCCAGGTGCGGCCAGCGCTTTGAGGGCCCCGCTGGCATCTCCTTCCAGCCTCCGGCCTCACCCCACTCTCCTCAGCGTGCCTGCCACTCATGGCTTGAGGGGGCGAGTCTGGAGCAGGGGCCTTGGCGCCGGTGGGTGCCGGCAGGTGTTGTGGTGGCGGTCCAGGTCTCCAGCGCGGTGGAGTGGTGGCCGGGTCTCCGGCGTGGGTCTCCAGCGCAATGGGGTGGCAGTCCAGTGGCGGTCTGGGTCTCCAGCGCGGGTCTCCGGCGCGGCACGGCTCTGGAGTGGCACGGGAGTGCGGTGGTGGAAAGGCCTGTTCTGTTCATGTTCCCCTGTTCTGATTTCTAAGAAGGCTAGGGAGGAGGAGGAGCAGGAGGAAGAGCAGAAGCTTGCAGCCAGACTGCCTAAAAGTGCCATTTTCCATAGGAGCCTGTCAAGTCCTTAAGATCTTCTGAAGAAAGGCTTATTTTGAGGCTGCTCCCAGGCCGTGGAACCCCGTTCCAAGAGTGTCCAGGGTCTTTCCCTCTCCACTATCTTTCCACTTCATACAAGAACAATTTTGGCCTTTAAATGGATCTGTTGCTCTAAATGTTCTTTTTATTCTGAAATTGTTTAATATTTTAATCTCTTTTAAATTGTTTTTGTAAGCCAACTTGAGCAACATTTTTGTGGAAAGGAAGGGTATAAATGAAACAAAGAAATAAATAATAAACAGTTTTTCGTCTTGCTAAAACATGGGTCTTCAAACTACGGCCCGCGGGCCGGATCGGGCCTGCCATGCCCATTTATCCGGCCCGCCTCAGAGGTTTTTGACGTGCCGCACATGCGCCCACACGCCGCCCACCTTGCTCCCTGAACAGGGAGGCGGCAGCTTGCTCGCACAGAGATCGTTTTGGACTTGCTCTGAGAAAACAATCTCCAAGCAAGCAAGCCGCTGCATCACACGCACGCCACTGCATTGCAGCACGAGCCAGCCCCCACCTTGCCTTGCCTCCCCTTGCCGCACGTGTCCGCCCGTGCCTCACCACGCCCACACGCGCTGCCCCCACCCCCGCACCAGCCCATATGCCCCGCTGGCACCACCTTTCCAGCCTGCACCCAGCACCAGCACCTTTCATCTGGCCCCCTGGTAAAAAAGCTTGAGGACCCCTGTGCTAAAAGGTGGACGTTGTTGGCTAAAGTCACCCAATCAACTTGAGGGAGGAGGAAAAGAGTGGATGCTTACATAGGATTCATTGGCTGAGAAATGCAGATCTGAACTGGACACTTCCCACACCAGGCTAAAATAATTATCAATTACCGCAATGATTTTTGTGGAGGAAAAATCTAACTCCAAATGAGGTGCTAGGCCAGGATCTTGCCAACAGAGCTAGATCTGTATTTATATATAAATCTTTAAATCCTCGAGTTTAAGAGCAAGAAATGATGTTAGAATGTATATATTTTTGTCATAGAATCTTAATTATTTGTAAATATGGACAGCCTAGAAGACTACAGTATTATGTATCTACCTTCTAGTGCAGTAACTTAATTCGTTCTGAGCACGTTAGTTGCCTTTCTTTTTCTTTCCCATGTAATTTCTAGTGTATCTATTTCCATGCTTCAAGTTGCACTTATCCTGTGCTCTGAAAGGGGTTCCGTTTCTTAGATTTATATAATAAATTTAGATTGATTTTCTTATGTCAGCATCTTAAATAGATTGAGTTGCTCAAGATCATAATATACAAATAGGGTTTCACATATGTACATACATTAAGAATGTGATCACATTATAAATACACTTGTTTTCTCCTCTGTGATAATGACTTGAATTGATCTGAGGCTGTCAACATTCCTGCACAGTTTCAGGAGAGGAGTGGAGGGAAGTAATCTGTTTAAGGAAGGCTTAGAATTTACTGTCCATCACTGTCCATATTACAACTCAGACATACTTTGTACATACATTTGGTTCTTTTAATCTTTCCAGAATGCTTTTCCAGAGACAGTAAGGTTTTGATGCAAGAAAAAGAAATCCTGTAATTCTTTTTCAGAACAGTATCCATTCCTGTTTTTTGTTTATTGTGCAACAGAGTGCTACAGTCTAAGAAAAAATACATGTGCTACTTGGAGAGTTCAGGCTCATAAAAGAGTAGTAATCGCATTTGAACGAAAGCCTACCAATTAATAATTTAGCATTTGGAGAGAGCAGAATAGTGATTTCTTCAACAAGTCTGGGTCCTGACCTTTGTTCATTCACACACAGTAAACACACTTTAACAATCTTTGTACTTTGATGGAGAGACCACCAGAAATACATTCTTAGCCCAGTTAAAAAAATAAACACTGCATGGTTTGGAGGTTTTGCCAGCTACACTGGGACTGATTCTTTTTTTTTTTTTTTAAGGCTTCTTATGTGAGCTTTTTATATAGCTATGCAAAGATTTACACATGTCTAAAACCACATTTATTAGAAAATTCCCCCCCCCCCCATAAACACAACATGTGTGCCTTTTTTTGAGGGGAGAGGCAGGACAGAAGCCCTATTTATGGAAAAAGAAGGGGTTTTGTCTGCTTCATTCATTCAACATGATTATCTTTGAAGTATGGTTCACACTGCTGGTAAAAATTATATGTACAGTTCATGGGAGTAGGAGCCCAATAGTCAGGCTTCTCTAATGCAACTGTTCATCATGTGAAAACTGCCTGGTCTAAAACAAAACCCCACATAATCACTGTATATGCAAGCATGGTCTCTTTTGGTGGTTACAATTCCACTTTAAAGGTGTGCACCAGCTGTGGGAATTGAGCAGTCACCTTTGTTTGAACAGCATGTATGAGGAGGGCCACTTGACCACAGAATCCTCCTCATGTTTGGTAGACCACACCACATGAACTGTTGTGCTGCACACCTGATTGCTGCCAGCACTAGATGTCTTCATACAAGACACAGTAATGACAAGAGAAGGAAAGGGAGGAGGTTGGCATGCCTGGATGCTTGGCAAAGGAAATGTGGCTGCTTTAGAGAGAGGAGAATTTTTTTTTTTCATTTGTTTTGACAGAATAGACATCTCACTGCAGGGTTAGGGTTAGGGTTAACTCCTGGTGTGCATCATGTGAAGGTAGCCCCAAACAGAAACACTAACAGAAATCTATTATTTCCAAACATTGTAATATGGTCTGGTACAGGGTGTGCAGATTTGTTACTTAATTATGGTACGAAACAGTGTGAAATTCACTGCCATACATTGTACTGATGGCCACTGATGTCTAAGAGATGTAGAAAAGCACATCTTCATAGAGAGGACAAGATCACCTGTTGGGAATGCCTGATGGGAAATAGGCAACCATTGGTCAGTGCTTGCCTAGTTTGCAGGGGCATTCTGAGTCATGAGGAACTGAACTTTGGAAATGTTGGGTACGTACCACCAGGAAAATGTATGCTGATGCATGCAGCAACCAAGCCAGCCAGTAGGGGTCAGACAAGCTCTTAAGGAACCTTCTCCCAAGTTGGGGCTTTGTAAACAAGTGCCAAAACCTTAAACCAGACCTACCAGGATACAGGTAGTTAGTGCAATTCCCCCAACATAAGTGCAATATGCTGGTGACAAGTGTTATCTGTTACCATCTTGGCTGTGGCATTCTGCACCACCAGCAGTTTCTAGACCAAGCTTAAGATACATAAAGCACAGTAACATAGAAACATAGAAATAGAGTGAATCAGAAGGGGCCTCCCGGGCCATCTAGTCTGACCCCTGGCTCCAGCTGGCTCCTCTCACGACATGCCCACCATGTGCATGTCCAGCCTATCTTTGAACATCCTCACTGATGGGGCCTCAACCAAGGGACCAATGCATTAACCAAGAGGTCACCTACTGTTGTCCAGTCTTATTCACCAGAGCTGGTAAAAGGCAGTCCTAGTCATTGGAGACATTCCAATGGCAGCAGTGGATCAATGAGCACCCCCAGACAAGACACTGCTCCTTCTGAAGGTATGCAACTCCATCTGGGCAGGCAACTGACCCAGTTCCCAGACACCCATCCCTGGAGCATCTGTCCTGCCAGGATTCAGATTCAGAATATATTATGTATGTATTTATTTATTCAAAACATTTGTATGCCATCCTTCCAACAAGTGCTCAGGACACCTGCTGTTGCATCCGGGCACCAACACAAGGCTTGTACATCCTTCCCAACTCAAATGTTACAGAGAAATGTAGCTCGGTTTCATCGGTGTACCTTAATCCTAATGCTCTCATGATCACTACAAAGGCTTCACAAACATTTACCGTATTTTTCGCTCTATAAGACGCACTTTTTCCCCCCTCAAAAGTAAGGGGAAATGTCTGTGCGTCCTATAGAGCGAATGTGCCTGACACCCGGGACGCTACCCGCCCGCCGGCACCACCAGGCCGGCATGTGCTCAGCGTGCCCTGCTCCACCTCGCACTCCGGGAATGGATCACCCCCACCGGGAAGCTCCATGCCGCTGTCGCCCCACCACCCCGCGCCATTGCTCTGCGCCGCCACGCACCGCGCCGTCCCGTGCCACCGCCACTGCGCAGCACCGCACGCGGCCGCCCCACGCCGCCACCGCGCACCACTGTGCTGCCCCACGCCGCCGCCGCTGCGCACCGTCGCTCTGCGCCACCGCCGCTCGAGCACTGCCATCCCGCGCCGATCCGCCAGCCCCCCACACGTCACTGCCGCGGCAGGCACAGATGACGCTTTAGAAGCACAATCCTTTTATTAAAGTTTAACAGGTTAAGAAACAGTATACATTGAAGCAGCGTTCTCTTTGAGATGTGAGAGAAGCAATTGACAATGTAAAGAGCTGGATCCAAACTTAAGCTTCCCCTCCTTCCATTCCTTTCAGAAAGACTTCAGCCCTGAAGGTGGCCCCTGCTGCGTGAGGGCTAGACAGCAGGAATGCTGGACACTTCTGAATTGGTCCACTTGTTTAGCCTGTCATATCCTGTTGGTGGCAAGGACACCCCTTCCATCTCCTCCCCACCACTCTGAAATGTCTCCCTCCTTTTCCAAAGAGGGCTGGTTCTCTCTCTTTGCCCTGAGCATCTTCAGTAAATAACCTATAAATTGCCAACTCATCTATTCAGCTCTGCCTGTTCCTCCTCAGAATCAATTGATGACTTTCTTATACAATACGTACATCATGTCCCTAAGATCACTCTCTAGCCATGTACCAGCACTCTAGGACAATTTTTAAAAAGGGATCTGGAAAATTATATGCTGCTTTGCTTTCTGTTGGTTCTGCGTAAATTGGTTGAAAGTGTTATTCAGGATAGATTCAGTTAACATATAGAAGAACTAGCCCTGCTTTAAAAGAAGCAACATGGCTTCTGCAGGGGTAAGCCTGTCTTGCTAATCCAGTAGAATTCTTTGAGAGTGTCACTACTACACACGGACTGAGCAGTCAAATAGACATTGTTTCTTCCAAAAGCCTTTTGATAAAATCCATCAACAGACTCTTGAGAAAACCTGGCAGTGATGGAATAAGGGCTGTGTGTGCACACACATGTTGTCCTATGGATCAGTAACTGATTACAGAATTGAAAGCCAACATTCAGAATGCATGGTATTCTCACAAGATTCTGCATTAGGATCAGTGCTTTTCAACCTGTTCATAAATGATCTGGAATTAGAAGTGAGCAATAAAGTAGCCAAGTTTGCTCATGATACTAAAATAAAACATTTAAAAGGGATTGTGAGGAATTCCAGTGGGATCTCTCTGAGCTGGGAAAAAGGGCATCAGAACGGCAAATGCTTTCAGTGTAAGCAAGTGTAAAGTTAGCATGCTGGGGGGAAAGAATCTCATCTTCAAGTATAAGCTGATGGAATCTGAACTAGTGCTGACAGACCAAGAAAGGGTCTTGAGAATGTGGGGGACAGCTTGATGAAAATGTCAAATGTTAGGAGGAAATGCCATAATTAGGAAAGGAATTGAAAATCAAATTTCCAAGATCATATTCCTCTTACACAAATCTTTAATATGACCATACTTAAAGTATTGTGTACAGTGCTGGCCACCACACCTGAAAAATGACATTGTTGGAAAAAGTGCAAAGAAGGGCAACTAAAACAATCAAGGGATTGGAGCAGCTCCCCTATCAGACTTTGTTACAACAACCAGGATTGCTTCTCTTAGGAAAATGATGAGTAATGGGAAGCATGGCAAAGATGTTCAAAATTATGCATGGTATGAAAAAGTGGAAAGTGGGACATTTTCCTCCTCTCTGAGAAAAAAAAAAGGGTTAATCCCCATGAAAACACCCATCACTCCTTTGTTCTGAAGAAAAAAAAAAAAAGATTCAACAGCAGAAGTGTAGTGAGCTTGAAATACCTTTTGGGAATGGAAGGGAAGTTCCCCACAATTCAGCTTTGTCTTTCAAGGGTAGGGCCTTTTAATACCTCATGGATAATTAACTGGGACTTCTAAATGCTTAACAAAAACAATGTGGATATAAAGTTCCCTTCCCAGGATACAAGAAACATAATTATTATAGTGATCTCTGCAACTGTGCAAATGTTAGATTTTCATGCCCTTGGTCCAGAGGAAGAAATGACACACAAGAGACCACTGAGTGAGCATTTCTCTCGACTCAAAAGGATGCATAGATGCAGCCCGAGTTTCTTAAGCATCACTTTTAAATATGAAAAAAAAGAGAGAGAAGTTGGAGGATTGAATTTAGGTCTCTCCTCATTGCTCACCTTCTCTGTCTAAGATAGAGGCAAGAAAAACCAGAGAGAGCAGGTATGCTGGGGGTGTGCAATCAAAAGAATATTTACAGTTTATTCAGACCTACAGGAAATACATGTGGCATTGAAGGGACTGCAGAGATGGATTCTATACAAGATGTTTTCATCCCCTAACAGTTACATGCACAGTCTGTGGGGGATGGGGGGGTCATGCACACAGTATGCTAGAGGCACATGAGAGTAAAGCAACTGGGATTAAGAGATCCCAACACATCCCATAGTTTATTAAATAGTTCAGTAAACCATTTGATTCAGAATATTTTTTTTCTTGTTTTCCTCCTCTAAAAACTAGGTGCATCTTATAGAGCGAAAAATACGGTAAATATGCAAAGGATTGAGCCCCAAGTAATTTTTACTCAAAAGCAATTAGAATAAACGATCCGAATTCAATTAGGTTCATGGACTTTAAAAGATAAAAGTGCTTGGCTATTTCTGTTTTCTTCTTAAGTTGTTAAAACATTTTCTCACAATGCCTCCAGTGTGAACAAATATACATATATTCACACAATAATAATAATTAAGCCATTGCATCTGACTCTGTATTTTGAATAACTTCCTGATGTGCATAATAAGGTTATTTATATTCTCTTGTATAAGTGGCCTAATATTTTGATGCACAAGCTTTGTTCCATGCAAGTTCAAGCAAGCCACACTGTAATTAAGTGGTTAATATTTCCAAAATTACAGCCCAATTCTAAATATGTTGCATCCTCAAGATTTCTCAAATGCTTCCCACTCTACCTATGGCTGCCTCTGAGTTTCCTGTTCTTGAAACTGAGTAGGGGGCAGAGGGGAGGGACCCATGCAGTACAGAGACCTGCACCAGTATCAGTTCAAGAGATCCTACCTGTGCATACCATATCATATGTTGCTTTGTTTGCTGTATTGAGGTCTTTGGCAGCTGTACAGAGAAAAGATATTGAGCTACTGCAATGAGGTTCACACATATAAAGATTTCTCTGCAATGCATTCTGTGTCAGCAAGTTCCAAGCAACTGTCAAGCCAATGGGCTTCCATGGGGAAGATGGAAGTGCTACGCTGTTGGCATGTTTCCACAGCCTAGCAGAAGGCTACGCAAGGTTGCACAGCATAGGCTTATCTCCATGGAGCACTTGCAAAACACTTGGATTACCACCATTATGTTGCTCTCCCACAGATTTTAATAGAACTTATTTCCATGTTTCAATCAGGATGATAAAGAACTAAATTATGGGCCATTTCCTTTCAATACCTACCCAGCCAGAAAAACTCTGGTACACCTATGCTAGGGAGTGGCAGGGGATCCCATTGCCACCAATTTCAATGTTAAGGCTACGATCCTATGGCACATTACTTAGGAATACATTACTCTGAACTCAGTGTTATTATATCTAAGTAGACATCCATGGGCTTGCGCTGTGAGTTCAAATGCATCTTTGGAGGTAGGGTGGGATAGGATGGAAGATAACACTATGAGAGTTAAATCAGAAGTGAAACTGATGTTGACTTCCTTGTGATGTATACATACATACAATGAACCTAAGAACACTTACTGGGGAAGTTCAGATGCAGATGGTCAGTGTAGGGTGATGGAAATTCAATTGGGTTGCTGGCATGTAGGGGGAAACCAACACAAATCAAATATCCTGGACACAATATGAATAGCTCCTGAAGCACACAGTTTGCCAGAAGTATTAGTTTACATGTTTGTGACTTCTCAAGTGTTACACAATCAAATAAGAGGAAATCCACTTTCTTATCTGCCAATAGTTTTGACTGAAATCTCCTAGACAGGTTTCCATGAAAATGTGTTCAGGTTGAAATGTAAAAATACATCTTTCCTCAGAAAAAATAGTAACAAAGAATTAACAAATTGTATAGTGTGTGTGTTTAAATTGCAAATACTTCCATAATGGTAACACTGGGCTTGTAAAAGCAAAAAATTCACTCATGTGCAATTATCCTTTAATTTCTGAAGCCATTAGACAGCTTGCTGGGTGAAAAAAAATTAGCATTTCCCCCTGTGTTGCTAACTGGCAATGCACTCATCAAAGAGCTGAATTATGTGCTTACTGACTTGTAATCAGCATTTTAACGAATAAGGAGAAAAGAGGAAAGAGGATAGAATTTAATGGGAAAAGTCAAACTCATAATATGAAACATTCTAGAAGCATCTCTGTATCTTGTGTGGAAGGAAGAAGGGGTAAATTTTGAAATTAAGCACTTACAGCAGGGTCCCTTGTCATCATCCTCCTCTCCCCTGAAACCATGTCAGTGATCAAGGAAATAAGAACAAGGGGCTTGATTCATAGCTGACTCTCTGTTCTTGTTGCATCAGATCAAGAAAGAGGAATCTAATGGGATGTGGGGAGGTGCTTTGTGCAGGGGAAAAAATCTACAAGCTGGCATTTTGTCTCCTACTCCTCTTAATTAGCTGGCTTCTTCTGTCAAAAAATGGCATCCTTTATGAACGGCAAGGCTGGCTCACCAAAAAGGCCCCCATCTTGTATGTGAGGCTGCCTGTCTTCCTATGCATATGCACAAATCCTTATGGGGGTGGGGGTGAGAAACCCCTGAACAATGCTGGCCTGCTTCAAATAACATTTGATTAAGAGTTAGCACTGCTGTTCCTTCATCTTAGGAATCACCATTCAGTAAACACAACTTAATAAGATGTGGAGTGCTCGAAAGCCCTCTGAAGTCAACTGACATTGTTTCAGCCCAACTTCAAGGGCACCAAGAAAGGAGGTGTTAACCTTAATAGGGGGAGAAAAGCTGCAGTGGAGATTGTAAATCTATGGAGAAGCTGTAAGACATCTCCTTCTTTTAAGGCGCAACTTACAAAAAGGGGGGGGGGAGGGGGCAACTTTTTGTTTGGCCTGTTTAATAAAAACTGCAGGCACATAAATGTTTTCCCTTGACAGACTGCATGGTATTTAAATTGTTCCCCACTGGGCAACTCGGAGTATCCCGTAACCTACAGCTGTAGTCTTACATGTGATTAGCAGCTCTGGAAATTTACATGTGTTTGCTGTTTCCAACATCATTTTCTTTCTGTGATTTGCCATGTCCTTGCACATTCATGAGGATTCCACATTGTTTGGCTGATTCTGCCAGAGGCCTTTTAAAAAATAAAGTAAAATTGAGGCTATACCCAATTTCAAAACACGAGTGTGCTTCTAATTGGAGTTTTAGGGGGGAAACCATATAAAGGTATTACAATGAAAGGACTAACATGAAGCATAACATATGGAGCCTCTGTAAGTGTCTCCCAAACAAGTCAAATGTTTTATTGTGTGAAGGACCATTCATTACACAGCTCCAGAGTAGACATTTGCATTTTTCAAGAGGTGCATCTCATCAACTTTTGATAAATCACAGTAGCCCTTCATAATGATGTTGAAGCCGGTCTTCTGTACTATTCCCCTCTCCCTTTGTTTTTCTGAAGGAACACATTCATTGCCTGCTCGACTCATTTTTCCTCTCTTCATGAATTCCATTAAAGTTTACATTTTAATATGTTCCAACCCAAATGCGAACTTAGGGGCTTATATATTGTCTGCTTCCAAGTGTACTACCCTCTTTTATTGAGTACTTCAAGAAAGAATATGCCCTGCTACATGCATTCTTTATCAAAAAAACATGGTAATCTATGAAATCTAATTTCAAGTGCTTTCCCTACTGATCAACATCCCCCTTAAGACCATGAGACCTTTTAAAAAATAAACAGTAATTTTGAAAATCTAATTTCAAATATGCTATCTGCCAATTCCCTTCCCCACCCTCAAGACCTGATCATCTTTCCACACTCCCTCTTTTCCCCTAAAATTGAATCTGCAAATACATATCTGCATTAGCTATAAGTGCAAAGGTTTGACAGCCCAATAAACCAATCAAACTCTTTGCAGTCAAGATGGGGTCTTCCTTAAATGAGCAAATGCAGTGCTGAAGTGATGCCGGCCTCCCAAGGGAGGCAGCCATCCCCTTTTGGGGCGTCTGTGCCAAAGAAAGAAGTTAAATTGTTGTGTTTACTTCAAGAGAATATTTAGTATAGTTGAATGAAGAATTCCTGGGACTGGCCCAAACATTGTGAAGCTCCCACTGCAGTGCAGCAGCAACTTTTGTCAGAGCAGGCATCTCTCTTGAAAAATACTTCCATAACATGAATATTCAACACTTTCCCAATCCTTTGCAGGGTTGTTGTTTCTGGATGCGGATGCCATTTCATCCCATGCCCCACCTCCCCAACATCGGCCACACTTTGCTTCCAGTTCCTGAATAATTCATACAAGTGGTCCTCCTCAGTCAGGGATCTCATGAAGGGGACGAAAAGCAAAGTTAGATTTGACTTGATAACATCACAAGACCTCAGGAAATTATGAAACAATCTGACTGTGTAGGGAGGACACTCAGAGGAAAGAAGGCAACTGAGAGCAAGACCAAAAGTGAGATTATTCAAGCTGAGGCAAAAAAAAAAAGTGTTACACCAGTGAGGTGAGAGTGCTGGACTGGGAAGCTGCCAGGTCCGAGCTCTACTTCCCACTCTGGATCCCTTGAAGTGGAGAACTTTCCTTGTTACATTATCTGTTGCTCTCTACATAGAAAGCGAAGAGAGAAATTATCTGCTACAAATGCATGGTCTGAGTTTGAGAAAATACTATTTCTGTTATCAGACTTTGATGCACATGTGCCATACAGAGTCTGTCTCTTTGCCTTTGCAGCTGAGAAGATAAGATCTAGGGAGTTTTCAAAGAGGTTGGTTTCTTGATGCATGACTAGTCCATTTTTATTTTTTATCCCTTTTTAAGTATTCTAGTTTTAATTAACTTGTCATGTCAGTTTTAAAGTTCTCCTTTGTTAAATTGTATTTTATGGCTCTGTAAATTTGTAATGGCCTATGGCTTAATACAATAAACTACCTCCCTACCTCCCTACATACTCCCCACTTGGCCATGAAGCTCATTGAGTGACTTTGGTACAGCACTCCATCTCAGTCTAACCTACCTCATCGGGTTGTGAGGATAAAATGGAGCAATGAAAGCTACCTTGGGTTCCTTGGGAGAGCAAAAAGGAGGGATATGAATGCAATGTAACAATAATCACCATCTACTGTTCTTCATTTCCCACTCAGCATCATGGGCTGGAAAATCTTGAGAAATGAATAACTTGTTTTTATATAGAAAAGTGGAGGGCCACACATTAAGTCAACATTTTTGCAAAAAGCACCCAAATACTTTTAACAGTGCAGTCCTGAACTCATTCTGCTTTATTAGATTAATATAGCTCAGGAGTCAACACAATAATTAATTTACTGTCTCAGCAAGTCACATTAATTTCTCTGATTTCATATGTGTGTGGATGATGATGATGATGATAATGATAATGATATCTGTTTGTTTGTTTGCCTATCTACCTGCACAGTAGCACTAAGACTGTGAAACCCAGGCACCTGAAATGCAGCATGCCTACTAAAGGGATCATAGAGGTTATTTTGTTTTTGAAAAGAATGAATTTTAATTAATCTTAACATGCCTATGTGGTTGAAGTATGCAGTGGCATCTTCTGCTAATAGGGGAAGAACTTCCTTACTAGTACATAGCTTTGCAGTTGATAATATTTGAAACCAGATGAAATCAATAGTGCAAGGGACAGAAAGTTATGACTTCTGCCTTCTGCTTCTGTATGACAGTCCACCCTCAAGGGGCAAAGAGAACAGAATCCTGCTTCAGGGGTGTCCCATGGCAGAGCTTGTGCCTCGGGATGCCAGCAGGCAAGGTTTTAATTCAGACAAGCTGGGCACCTTGTGTCCAACCCTGGCAGCTTGTGTACATTTACTTGAAGCTTTCCCTGTATTAAACTGAGGGCTATTCCAACCCATGGAAAGAAAGGTCTGTTTGCCTGTATGCCTATGGAAGTGTGTTTTGTATGGGTTACTGAATTCCTTCATTGATAGCTTTTTGTTTTTGTATGTTAGATTTCCAATTAAACAGTCTTGGGGCCTGTAATATTATTTGGTTTTGTTTTCTTGGATATGCTGGTAGTGCTCCTGCTCATATTGTTTTATTAGTATTTAATCTGATCTTCTGCTACAGTTTAACCCAATTGTTTTTTGTTCTTTTCATTCCCTAAGAGTTTGTGCAGTTTATATTTTATACTCATGATCATGGTGAGCCCCTTGGACATGATTCATGGAAAGGCAGGTTATAAATATTTTAAACAAACCATCAAGATCATGAGCAATCTTGTGGGGAGATGAAATGGAGAAAATAGATTGTATCATAAAAGCATGTGGCAGTTCAGCCGGAACTCTGCTCCTGCTGGCTTGGAGGCCTTCACAGCAATCCAGCGGTTGCCCCAGCAGCTGGCAACCCGAGCCAGAGTCTCTGTCATGGCACATTCCTGAAGGAGGAATTTGCTTAGCTGCTGGGCTTGGCACTTGAGGACCACTGGCCAGAAGCATGTTCCTCTTTGTCTCCCACTGCCTCTGTCTGTATGGGTGTCCCTCTGGGAAGCAGGTGGGATCCTGCTAGCCATCTCACCCAGGAGCCCCAAGTCTTTTCTCACTTTGCTTTCTCAGCTCTTCCCACCTCACCCAGTTGTTTGGTCTTTGTAGACCCTGATGGCTGAGTTGCCCTTCTCACAGAGCGTTAGGGCACAACATACTGTCTGTGTCAGTACAGGACAGCCACAGGGCCTTAAACACTAAGCAACCCCACAAAGGAAAAGTAATATCATCTTTGAGGATCAGACTGGATGTCATGTGGGAGACCATGAACAGGATCTCCCGCTTTTTAAAAACAAATCCCTACCAGGGTCACACCATTGATGGAAGGCACTTTAACTCTTCCCTGTGCATTTCTTCTGCTTTATATAATCTCCCCAAATTGCTATTAAACCTGCAGGAAAACTATGGAACTAATTACAACTTCAAAGGCATAGGGAGGGGAGGTGGATTAAGAAAACAAAATGAGAACAAAGGACTCCCCTGTTGCTCTAGGACTTTGGAACTCCCAGATATTTAGGAAAAAATTAAAGGAGGAGATCTAATCATGAATCCCTTCTTTGATGTGTGCTTGGGCAAGATGCAACCACAATTTTGCAAATGTGTCTGAGCTGAATCAGCCTCGAAGTTCACACTTTCTGTCACATTTGAGCGATCTGGGAAGACAAGGAAAGGCCCCAGTTCTTCCAAAAGGAAGCATGGTTGGCATTCTGCTGCTGTTACCTTCTCCAAATGAGAAAAAACCCGCCCTGATTGTGGGTGTACAAGACTGTACCTAATCTTGCTGCTGCAATCCCACTAGTTCCACAGCAGTCATGGGTCCCAGTGCTTGTACAACAGGAATTGGCAGTTCTGACAGTAATCCTGGAAATAAGCAGAAATGCTTATTTAGGAAACTGTTCAGCAGAACTTCCTTCTGCAAGCTCCCTTCAGTGGCCCTCCCTTGCTCAGTTCTGCAAATGAGTTTCTTGCCGCTTCCAGCTGCGTCATGATCCATGGACTTGCTGTTGCACTAGTAGTAGATCCTGCTGCAGAGAAGACAGTGGTGGAAACTGCCCACAGTTTTGTTTCTTAAATTTGTATCTTGTATTTCCAGCAAAAATGGCAATAAAAATGCCAGTTCCTGGCACTGATCCGTGGCTTCAGTGTTTAAAATCTACTCCTTCCTTGCTATTTTAACCAGTACTGAAAAGACAACTATTTTTGTGGGGTGGGGAATGGAAAGGGGTGGAAAAAAAATTCTCATTGGAAAGTACCATGCATGAACCTAGGGACACTATCAACCCAGAACTGTTGCAGAGCTATTCTGCATTTACTTTGCTGACAGTTTTTATGTAGAAAGAAAAAGACAGAAGAAGGGCTAGCAAAACACAGGAGGGTTATAAGTGTAACACAGCATCATTTAGAGCCTCCATAAATTTATGCAATGATAGGATAAAAGCACCCTGAGTATTAGCAGAGCTCAGTATAAACTGATGCATTGATGGTATCTGATCCCAGATAAAGTGAAATATATATCTGTGATATGCACATGTTCAGGCACACACATTATTTGTAACTCCTAAAAATGCAATATGCACAGTGCTGACTCTCATCACACAGGCTTTGAATTTTTTTAGAAAGAAACTTGGAGCAAATTGTATAAGACAAGAGGGTACAATTGCGGCTAAATCCCAAATTGATTTTGCTTTGTTATTTAAAAGAAGCAATTGAGCTCAAGCATTTTGGCAGGAGGGAAAATCATTTGGAAGATGACCAAGAAAAGAAAAAAAGAGAAAAAATCCAACATGTAAATGAATGGTTATGTCCTTCTACACAAAGGAAGGAGGTAGAATGTAGGGGAAGATCAGTCCCATATCAGCTGAGGTGACCAAATGACTTCTACAGGAAGATACTTCCATGGCAATCTAGTTGCGATTCTCACTCTTCTAGAATCAAATTTGTAAAGAAGATGTGGTTCCTAAGTATGCAGTCTCTGTTATGTGAAATGACAATATGAAGGTAAGAATAAAGCTTGGGTTTTTTAGAAGCAAGAGCAAAACTATCAGCGTTGGAGAAAGACATGAATGAACAAAGGAGGTGACTAATGCAGTGCCATGTGGAATTGAAGCACTAGAAAGCCATTGTTACTGGGGGGCAAACCATAGAGAGGATTGAAGCAGTAAATAATGTGGGGCATGTCATTGGCAGTAAATAAATGCAGAATGTAGAAGACAGAAGAAGAAAAGACGACGAAAAGAATGGTCCACTTCAGGTAAACAATGAGACAGGAACACAAAGGCTACACAGTGTGCAAGGACACTAAACAGTTCCCTTTCCGAGGACAGTAATGGAAAACAACCTGCTAAAGATAGATAAAACCATCCTGGAAAACCCTGGAACCCAGTCAGAGATTTTGATGTGTGCCTGAATGAACTTTTAGCCTACTACAGCAAGCAGGGGTGGGAGAAAAGAGTTTTTCAGGGATTTCTACTTTTTATCTATTACCTTAAAAAGCCCATGAATACAACAATGGTGGGAGTCCATAGAAATACCTAGATATAGCTATGAAATCATACACAAATTTATTTATTTATTGATTGATTGATTTATATCCTGCCTTTTTCCTACAAAGGGCTCAAGGCAGCTTACATCATTCTCCTCCTCCATTTTATTCCCACAACAACAACCCTGTGACGTAGGTTGGGCTGAGAGTCTGTGACTGGCCCAGTTGGCTCCATGGCGGAGCAGGGATTAGAACCCAGATCATCTGAGTCCCAGTCCCATGCTCTTAACCACTACACCACACTGGCTTTTCTTTTTTAAAAACCCCAAGAAAACAGAAAATAATGTTAGAGAAGCATTTGCACACTTGTGTTTAGCCAAGGCTCTGAAGCAGCCCTCTCTAATCCATCCCTTTCCAGATGTATTGAATTGCAATTGGGGAACATGGGCATTGTAATCTAATGCAGAAATATTACTTTCAAATAATTATTATTACTTAACACAGACTCCAGGGGATGGTGGAGGACAGGAAGGCCTGGAGGAATGTTGTGCATGGGGTCGCGATGGGTTGGACACGACTTCACGACTAACAACAACAACAACACAGTGTTAACCAAATTTCTGATAACAAAGTTTTCTGGGATGCTTATAAAAAGCAAACATAAAAGCGAGTTCAAAGTGAAATAAGATAGAAAACCATAAATTAAAGAAATATAAAATATGAAAAAAAAAATACACACAGCATCTCAGACTGCATGAGTTATTTAGAGACCAGGGTGAACAGCCTGGTCTTCAGCAGGTTGAAAAGACCACAAGGAGGCACTAGATTTTCACTCTGGCTTCCCAGTGAGATACATGACTCTAGAAGGGTCCACGTCATCATTCCAAATAAGGTGAGGCCCCTATTAAATCCCATAATTAAACTAAACTAAACTAAACTAAATCCCATTATTTTAATGGCAATTCTTTGCAGCTACATAGACTACAGCATTCAGAAGCAAACCAGCACATTCTGTCTAATGGGATTTTGCTATTGACTTCAGTGGTATGCTGATCACTCATCCTTAGACCACAACCCAGGTCACCATTGCATGTGCTTAAACTATTTAATATAAAAAAAGCTGGAATATAGACCTGTACAAAAACCCTGCACAAGCAAAGAGCTGTGTTCAAAGCATAAAGCTACCATGAATGGGATGGCCAGATAAGTAACAGAAACCAGGAGGTATGATCATATTATGTCTTTGCTAAACCCACAGCACTTATTCCTACTTTATCGCCCAGTGCAAAATGCTGGTATTGACCTTCAAGATCTTTTAAATCCTGTCATCTCTATTAGTTATGGTTTTTATTTTATTATTTTCCTTCCTTCCTTCCTTCCTTCCTTCCTTCCTTCCTTCCTTCCTTCCTTTCTGGTATTGTCAGTGCAATTTTATTCTTATTGTAAACCACTGGAGAATGAAAAGTTGGCATAAAAACACTTATAGTAAATAAGTACTGCCTTTGTACATAAATACCAGTGTTACAAAAGCTGTTTGAAGCTCTTCTGCATGGAAGATCAAGGCCCATGCAATGTTGCTTACCATTGGACAGCATTTCTCACCTAAACTTTGGAAACTCATTCTAATTCAGTGTATACATCAGGTTCCATTCTCCACTGGTTTTCACATGAGGAATTCCAATAATGACAGTGGATATAGTCTTGGTTTGAAAATGGAGGAGAAGGCAGAATCCAAACATTTCTGTTCTATTCAATTGTAATTAGTGTTTGTAAGATGAAACCTATTGTACAAGATACAAAGGGGGGTGGTCCAGATCCCCTCTCAAAAGACAATACAGTGGGCCTGGATTTAAACATGCTTTAAAGGAGACTGATTGAAATAAATGGAATTTAAGTTATTCATGACTCTAACATACATCCCACTGACTCATTAATTTCATGACTAAGCCTGGATCCAACCCAATGGCTCTAATCCAACTTGATCTCTCAGGAACAAGTTAACTCACCTTAATCACAAGAAACTTTAGCTAGATGAGGCCAAAAGGAAGCTTTGTTCATGCAGGCAGCGTGGACAACATGTGGCCTTATGACTCCTCCTATAGGCCTCCATCACTTCCTCCTACACTGCTGAATTTGGAAGATGACCATTTTAAATAAAATAAGAGGTATTTGTAGCACCATAGAAACAGAGAAACAGCGAGTCAGAAGGGGCCTCCCGGGCCATCTAGTCTGACCCCTGGATCCAGCCAGCTCCACTCACGACATGCCCACCATGTGCATGTCCAGCCTATCTTTGAACACCCTCACCGATAGGGCCTCAACAACCTCTCGTGGAAGCCCATTCCACACCCTCGGGGTCCTAACTGTCAGGAAGTGCTTCCTGGCATCCAAATGGAACCTTGGCTCCCTGAGCTTTGCTCCATTGGAACGCGTCCTGCCTTCCTCTGCAGGGGAGAACAGGTCTTTACCCATCTTCATGTGACATCCCCTCACATACCTGTATGTCGCCAACATATCCCCTCTGAGTCTCCTCCAGGCTGAAGAGACCCAATTCCCTCAGTCTCACCTCGTATGGCATTCCCTACAAACCAGCCACCAATCTTGTGGCCCTACGCTGCACTGACTCTAACCTGGCTATATCCTTTCTGTAATGAGGGGCCCAAAACTGAGCACAACCAGTACCCCGAGGTCCCTTTCACAAGTGCTGTTCTCCAGCCACTTGTCACCTAACCTGTACTTATGACACCTATTCCTATGCCCCAAGTGCAAGACCTTGAACTTATCCACATTGAACGCCATCCTGTTGTCTCCTGCCCACTTCCATAGCCTGCCCAGATCCTTTTGGATCTGGAGTACCTGCTTCTCAGTTGTGGCCACTGCTCCAGTTTTAGTATCATCTGCAAATTTGATCAGCAGACTGTTCACCCCTTCTTCCATGTCATTTATGAAAGGATTAAACAGGATCGGCCCCAGGACGGAGCCCTGGGGGACCATGGAGAACTCAAGTGGCCAAGTTTTACTTCAAACAAGCAAACAACTGATCATGGAGCACTTTGTACCTATAGATGCTTAGGAAAAAAATGTGCCAATTTGTTGTATGGTTGAGAGGGGAGCAGCAGGAAGAAAATGGTGATGTGGAGGCTGAATTTATGTATGGTCCTCTGTGAAGGCAAAAACAGACCTCCTGCAGTTGTGTTCTTTCCTTTGGGCAAATGCAAGTTTCTGAATTTATCAGGTAGAAAGAGGACAGCAAATTCTCAGTGCATCTTGTGTTGCGAACCACCCAGAGGTGTTTTGGCACAATTGGACGGCATACAAATGTTTTAAATACCGTATTTTTCGCTCTATAAGACGCACCTGACCATAAGACGCACCTAGTTTTTAGAGGAGGAAAACAAGAAAAAAAATATTCTGAATCAAATGGTTTACTGAACTATTTAATAAACTATGGGATGTGTTGGGATCTCTTAATCCCAGTTGCTTTACTCTCATGTGCCTCTAGCATACTGTGTGCATGACCCCCCCATCCCCCACAGACTGTGCATGTAACTGTTAGGGGATGAAAACATCTTGTATAGAATCCATCTCTGCAGTCCCTTCAATGCCACATGTATTTCCTGTAGGTCTGAATAAACTGTAAATATTCTTTTGATTGCACACCCCCAGCATACCTGCTCTCTCTGGTTTTTCTTGCCTCTATCTTAGACAGAGAAGGTGAGCAATGAGGAGAGACCTAAATTCAATCCTCCAACTTCTCTCTCTTTTTTTTTCATATTTAAAAGTGATGCTTAAGAAACTCGGGCTGCATCTATGCATCCTTTTGAGTTGAGAGAAATGCTCACTCAGTGGTCTCTTGTGTGTCATTTCTTCCTCTGGACCAAGGGCATGAAAATCTAACATTTGCACAGTTGCAGAGATCACTATAATAATTATGTTTCTTGTATCCTGGGAAGGGAACTTTATATCCACATTGTTTTTGTTAAGCATTTAGAAGTCCCAGTTAATTATGCATGAGGTATTAAAAGGCCCTACCCTTGAGAGACAAAGCTGAATTGTGGGGAACTTCCCTTCCATTCCCAAAAGGTATTTCAAGCTCACTACACTTCTGCTGTTGAATCTTTTTTTTTTTTTTTTCAGAACAAAGGAGTGATGGGTGTTTTCATGGGGATTAACCCTTTTTTTTTTCTCAGAGAGGAGGAAAATGTCCCACTTTCCACTTTTTCATACCATGCATAATTTTGAACATCTTTGCCATGCTTCCCATTACTCATCATTTTCCTAAGAGAAGCAATCCTGGTTGTTGTAACAAAGTCTGATAGGGGAGCTGCTCCAATCCCTTGATTGTTTTAGTTGCCCTTCTTTGCACTTTTTCCAACAATGTCATTTTTCAGGTGTGGTGGCCAGCACTGTACACAATACTTTAAGTATGGTCATATTAAAGATTTGTGTAAGAGGAATATGATCTTGGAAATTTGATTTTCAATTCCTTTCCTAATTATGGCATTTCCTCCTAACATTTGACATTTTCATCAAGCTGTCCCCCACATTCTCAAGACCCTTTCTTGGTCTGTCAGCACTAGTTCAGATTCCATCAGCTTATACTTGAAGATGAGATTCTTTCCCCCCAGCATGCTAACTTTACACTTGCTTACACTGAAAGCATTTGCCGTTCTGATGCCCTTTTTCCCAGCTCAGAGAGATCCCACTGGAATTCCTCACAATCCCTTTTAAATGTTTTATTTTAGTATCATGAGCAAACTTGGCTACTTTATTGCTCACTTCTAATTCCAGATCATTTATGAACAGGTTGAAAAGCACTGATCCTAATGCAGAATCTTGTGAGAATACCATGCATTCTGAATGTTGGCTTTCAATTCTGTAATCAGTTACTGATCCATAGGACAACATGTGTGTGCACACACAGCCCTTATTCCATCACTGCCAGGTTTTCTCAAGAGTCTGTTGATGGATTTTATCAAAAGGCTTTTGGAAGAAACAATGTCTATTTGACTGCTCAGTCCGTGTGTAGTAGTGACACTCTCAAAGAATTCTACTGGATTAGCAAGACAGGCTTACCCCTGCAGAAGCCATGTTGCTTCTTTTAAAGCAGGGCTAGTTCTTCTATATGTTAACTGAATCTATCCTGAATAACACTTTCAACCAATTTACGCAGAACCAACAGAAAGCAAAGCAGCATATAATTTTCCAGATCCCTTTTTAAAAATTGTCCTAGAGTGCTGGTACATGGCTAGAGAGTGATCTTAGGGACATGATGTACGTATTGTATAAGAAAGTCATCAATTGATTCTGAGGAGGAACAGGCAGAGCTGAATAGATGAGTTGGCAATTTATAGGTTATTTACTGAAGATGCTCAGGGCAAAGAGAGAGAACCAGCCCTCTTTGGAAAAGGAGGGAGACATTTCAGAGTGGTGGGGAGGAGATGGAAGGGGTGTCCTTGCCACCAACAGGATATGACAGGCTAAACAAGTGGACCAATTCAGAAGTGTCCAGCATTCCTGCTGTCTAGCCCTCACGCAGCAGGGGCCACCTTCAGGGCTGAAGTCTTTCTGAAAGGAATGGAAGGAGGGGAAGCTTAAGTTTGGATCCAGCTCTTTACATTGTCAATTGCTTCTCTCACATCTCAAAGAGAACGCTGCTTCAATGTATACTGTTTCTTAACCTGTTAAACTTTAATAAAAGGATTGTGCTTCTAAAGCGTCATCTGTGCCTGCCGCGGCAGTGACGTGTGGGGGGCTGGCGGATCGGCGCAGGATGACAGTGCAGGCGGCAGATGCTTTAGAAGGATTGTGCTTCTAAAGCGTCATCTGTCCCTGCCACAGCAGTGGCGTGGGGGGGGGGGGGCGGATCGGCGCAGGATGGCAGTGCTTGAGCGGCGGTGGCGCAGAGCGATGGTGCGTGGCGGCGGTGGCGTGGGGCAGCACAGTGGTGCGTGGCGGCGGTGTGGGGCGGCCACGCGCGGTGGTGCGCGGCGGCAGTGGCACGGAACGGCGCAGTGTGTGGCGGCGCAGAGCAATGGCGTGGGGTGGTGGGGCGACGGTGGCATGGAGCTTCCCGGTGGGGGTGATCAGTTCCCGGAGTGCGAGGTGGAGCAGGGCACGCCGAGCACATGCCGGCCTAGTGGTGCCGGTGGGCAGGCAGCGTCCCAGGTGTCAGGCACATTCACTCTATAAGATGCACAGACATTTCCCCTTACTTTTGAGGGGGGGAAAAGTGCGTCTTATAGAGCGAAAAATACGGTAAATTAATAAATACATTAAATTCCAGAAGTGTACAGGTGAGCAAGTCTGTCCACTTCATCCCTATGACCATCTCTCTTTTGGAGGATGCTTTTGAGCTGTTACTCTTGTGAGACAACTCAGAGTCAGAAATCCTTACCAACTTCCTGTCTTCTGCTCCCCCTTGTTGTGCACTCGGAATTCTTAATAATAAAATAAATAGTGACATGCACAGCTATAAATTGTGAGTGGCACATGTGTATTTAAATCTCTGGGTTTCCACTCATAAATCTTTTCTCCAGTAGCTGATTCCCAAAACATTTATTACAAAATTTAAAATATTCAGTTTAAAATGTACATGTGTACTTCATTGAAGTCTAGTACTTTCTGTATCTTAGGGTAGGGGTTTTTTCAGTGAAATTTTTCTCTAATTCTGTTTTGTCTTATGCAAACCCACACTAATTTAAGTTGGTGTATTTCACGTGTACCAACTACATACTCGGACTAATGCTCTTGAGCTTTTTTTCTTTCATGCCTTGTGTGGAATTAACTCATTACATTAGCTAATGGTGTGTACATAAAAACTTCTCTACACTTACACAAAATCTATATCCAATGAACAGTAAGTCATAACAAAGAGCTGAGTCAGAAAGGGAAGCATGCCTGCTGCACTAAATTAAGCATTCAAACAGAAGCTTTTGCTCTTTGCAAACTCTCTCCTGCTTTTCCCTAGGTTTGTATCTCTGTCTTTTGACATGAAGAGGGTGGAGTAAATGAAGAACGAATGAATACTGGAGAAATGGTGACTACAAAAAACCCCAACCCATAATAAGGAAATTTTGTCAATGTTGAGATGCAAAAATAATCCAGCCCACAGTTGCAGGCAGTTAACACATTTCCCCTACTAGGTGTGTTAACTACAAGCACCCAAATCTGTTATACCCTCACAATTTCTCCCAAGATGTTTGTGCCACCTAGTTTAGCTTTGCTACCCATGGGTGTGTGCTGACACATCAAGTAGTGACACCATAGCTAATAGCTGCAGCAGCAACAAAGTTACATTCTCTCCAAACCTGTGCAATTTGGGGGGGGGGGGTATTTCTGCAACAAAATCTGAGTTTCAATCTACTTTGGTATGCAAAACAAAAACCTGGAGTCAGAATTCTTTAATTCTACATATATACATAGAAACATAGAGTCAGAAGGGGTCTCCCGAGCCATCTAGTCTGACCCCCGGCTCCTGGCTCCAGCCGGCTCTGCTCACAACATACAGTAGCTTTCATTCCAGTTTGTGAAACTGGAGATGCTAATAAAAATAACAAAGTGGCCACCAGCCAAACAGGATCAAACACAGCTACTTCATGCCCACCATACCAGGTGGCAGCTGCACATTCCTCGAGGACTTCTCCAGAAGAGGCCAAGCAGAATATGGTTCAGACCCCAGCAGCAACCCCCTTCTGATGGGATCACCCCCACTGTCCCTGCCTGTTGTTTTGGGTCACAGGCGGTGGCAGCAGCAGGGAGCAGATTCCCACTGCCCCTGCTGACATAGCTATTCCTTTTGGCTGGGCACACTGCACGTGGCGCACATTGTTTTGCCCTACTTGTGAATGGGCTGAAGTGATGAGTGCTCCCCCATTCCACCCCTCCTCAACACCTCTTTCAAGCGGTGTGTGGACATACAGTGGGTATGCGGATGGGTAGGCATGGAACCCTGTGGTATTCTTGGAATGCTTGCCCGACAATTAATGCGCCCAATCATCTGTCTTTCCTTGCAATGGGATATATGTTGCATGAGCCCTCCCTGCATGTGATTCTAGGCTGGGCATCCCCCCTACCACCTATACCAACCTATGCTTGATTGATGGGACTGCTCACAGGAAGGTAGGATTTTGTCCCACTGGCAGCAATAGCACAGCAGTGTAGTAACATGCAATAGCAATTTCCATATCCCTTTCTTACTTTCTGCCAGAACTATTCACTGCTGATCAAAGGCAAAGGCAAAGTACAAGTGGCAAAGCCAGAGTGGGCCCTGGTGGGAGAAAGTGGAGCCAGGGCAGATCCTGCTCAGCCAGAGGTAGGGCCTGGATGGAGCCTGGCAAGTCATGAAAGCAATTGCCTTAGAACCTTATAGGTCAGGGTGAGGTGAATAAGCACAGCGTATCAGAATGCAGCAGGCCTCTGGTAGGTTCAGGTGTGAAGTTATAGCAAAGATATTTGCTGGGGTACCTCTGAAGTTTTACTCACTTCTGAGCCTGCAGCACATGTGTCTAGTAAAACAGGATGTGGTGGGGCTGTTTGTGCCAATAAAAACCAATTGGCAATAAGTAACCTTGAACAGCACTGTGCCTTTAATCTGTTCACTCTGTTAGATCCAAGCAATGTTGCAGATGTGTTATTTAAGTATAAATTACTTGCTCAAGGTCACAAGAGAAGTTCATGACAGATATAGAAACATAACAGACTTCCGGGTTTCCTGTTTGATGCAGCAATCACCAGTGTATTGTTCCTGTGCAACTTTGAACTTTTTGATCACCACCTGTTCTTTCTGTTATGACAGCAGTTGAAGTCAAGGAGAATTTACGGTCAGATTCTAATGGACAAATATAGTACAGTACTCTCGCAGTGCACCACCAACTTTCAATGTAACCTGGTGCGGGGATATATGTATTTAATCTTTTTCATTCCTCCTGGAACCCCTGCATCTCTGACAATTGAGCTGTGTTTCAAGTTCAAGTCAGCACCATTATGGACATTCCTGCAGTAGAGTTGTTTGTTGTTAATAAAAAGAGAAAGAGAATGCTTAATTTGACCTTCTGCTTCCACCATCACCTTCCAGTGCTTCTGAATAACAATCCCCCTCTAATTGAAAACTGAGCAGATTTGATTTGGAGCCACTTTAAACATGGAAGCACTGGATGACTCCTAGAAAACAAACACATGGAGAAAGATGTGTCAGCTTTGCCTATGAACAGAGTCTTAAAAGCAAAAGGACAGGCATTGAGGAGGAATTTAATGAATACAAAAGTGGAGTGAATCATGTTAAACATGAAATGCCACTGCTAATAGCATTGCATTTTCACCAACATTGGGGGAAGGGTCAATACAAACAATATTAGAAATAAACATTTCAGGCACATGCTGAGCAGGGCTGATTGTCACACCGGCTATATCCCTTTCCATGCAGTAGGGCATTTCCACGTTTGAATGAAGAGAGGGGTTTTAGACTCAATCCTGTTGTTACACCTCCTTCCTCCAGCATCCTGGCACAGAGTGCAAAACCCTCGTGTGCAAGCAATTAGTTGCGAGTATGGGGTCTGTGCAGCCAGGACAAATATATGCCCTATACACCAATAGCAGGTTGGCTTATATGTCAAGAGGATTTGAAGATGGTCATAAGTAACAGGGAGTCATTCTGTGTAAAGTCAGTTAGCATGACACCCCTTTAAAAGCAACAACTCGAGTGCATCATGACTTCAGTAGAAATTCATCACAACTAATTTCAGGGGAATCCTAATGGCATCCTGAGTTCAAAGAGCTGGCCAGTCTGAGCCAGGTAGCCCCTTTTACACAGTTGACTTCCTGTGTGCTAGGAGCTGGGTAACATCCAAATAAGTACAATTTTAACGGTAGGCACAAGCTTTCATACATTTGTCACATTTTCCATTTGTGATTGTTTCCCTCAAATTCTCTGGTGCATTCTCTGCATTCTATTTACTCTGGTAAAATGCCAGCTGGATTGTTCAAAAGCCAATATTCTCTCTGCTACTTAGACAAATTAAACTCATTTGAAGGAAAAATGAAAATGATGGACTTCTGCTGATCTCAGCGCTAGAGTCAATTAAAGCCTCCCATAGGGCTGATGTTCAGTCCAAGGGCTGAATTCTTATCTCCATGAATTCCAATTTCCATTATTAACTGCTGCTGGGTCAGAACTTTTAAAAGCTTCTTTTTGAACTTGTACTTTTATTTATAATCTGAACAATGCAATCAATATTTATTTATTTTAGTTATATTCCCTTTATTTATTGTATTGTTATGTCTGGAGTTCTACGGGTTGTGTATAAAATAGAAACATTAAAAGAAACAATAAAACTTTCATGGAATAAAAGCAAGATAAAACCACCAGCAAATAATGAAACAATTCCAGCACACAAAGCCAAATTAACATCAGCAGCTCCATTGACTAGAAAGCGTGAAAAAGCATGATCTGCAGTCAAGGAACTTCTGTCAACTCATTCCAATGAACATACTTGTAGAAGCCTTTCGAGGACTCAATGCCCAATGTGCAGAGGTCTAACTGTCAGCCAGGTGTGTGATGACATTTGAGGCAAGGCTTATTTATGTGTCCACAACTCATAATGCATGCATATATGAAGCAAGCATTTTAACTGCATGATTATTGCAACAAGACCTGCTCAGCAGCAACAAAACAGCAGCGGCAACAGGAAGAAGAGCTGGAAGAAGCACAAGTTGAAACACAATTTAAGTCCCTCCTGCAGGAGAAATTCAGTGTTGGCCCAAGACATCTTGCTGCTGAAATGAAGTAGAAAATGGCACCCTTCATGCCACCTAGAGAAGCCAACATCTTCATACCTGACTTTGACACTAGTGATACATCAGCTACACCTGGAAGTAGCAGGCTTAGCAGGGCAAGGCAAGCTGCATGGAACATCGCTAGACACTTCACACAATCCAGCATCTACCACCTGAAGGACCCACCACACTGCTTAATGGTAGGAATGGTTTTCACCAAATCTGCACCCACAGATTTTCAGAGAATTCCACTTGTTTATTTGAGCTATTAACTTATTTTACCTGCACTGCCTTCTTCTCAACATCCTCCATTTGAGGAAAGGTCCTGTACATTTTCAAGCATTCGTGCTTCACTCATCATTCCACTGGATCCAAGGAACAACAAAGAAGTCATTCTAATAGGTATTTGATTCACAAGGATAATGATGGCTTGCTCAGAGGGGTTAAACTATTCTTTGAACCAAAAATGTTAGAATATGCAAATACAAATATTTATTTATGTTTACAGTTGTATGCAGTCAACTATTCCAACAGGAATTTCTAAGCAGCTTGCAACCATATTGTAAGAGTATATAATGGTAATTCATGTAAGTCTGACTGATAAGCAAATAGATCTGAAAAAACAGCACATTTTGAAACTGTTCTAGAAGTTTCTGATCAGCATGCACAAATGGTACATTGCAATGCTCAGCCCAAATTCCAGGGATGCTGTAGGTGCAATCTAAAAAAGGAGCAAACAGAAAGCCTTCAGCATGATATATAATGAGAGTGGACAGGGAAAAGAGAATGAATTTAAACAAAATAGCTATGGTGCTTGTGTTTTCTTCTTTCTTTCAGTCCAATGAGAGCCAGCTTCTACAGTTGAGCCATTTTCCTCTTCAAACAGGGGCCTCCAATCCAGCTATTTAGCACTTCCTGAGCATTCAGGCTTCATTTAAAAAAATGATGCCTTCTGGCAGTCAGGGCTTGCTGCTGATGGAGTGCATGTGCTCACCCGTTAAGTATCTTGTTACATACAAAGTCCAAAAAAGATGCAACACTGGAAGGAAAAAAATCCCCATTGGAAGCCACACTTCCATTTGTTTGGAGTGTTTTTTTAATCCCAGTTTGATTAATATCTGGTAGGTTTTTGAAGGACCAGGTGAGATTCCATCTGGGGCCAGACAGAGAGGGGCCAAGTGCACAAGCCATCAATTGTACATCTGTGCCTGTGGTGGAAATTAGGTAGCTGACTCACACATGTTTGTTTTAAAGGGGATTTCAGCTTAAAATCATAGAATGAGAGGGCTGGAAGAGGCCTACAAGGCCAAGCTCCTGCTTAATGCAGGACTCCATGTGAAAGCATCAGCTTCACATAGGCATTCACATGTCGATGCCTTGAAGCATTTTCTCTGACATGAAGGCCTTTTATGAAAGCATTTCCCACATGGAAAAGCGCCATGCATGGATTTTACTCAGAATCAAATATGTAAGTGCTGGTTTGATTTATGACATGAAAGATGTTTGGAGCTCATTGGGTGACTTTGAGACTGTCACAGACTCTCAGCCCAACCTACCTCTTAGGGTTGTTGCTGTGAGGATAAAATTGAGAGGATGAGGAGATAAGGAACCTTGTGTTCATTGGAAGGAATGAAGGTGGGATATAAATGTAATGAATGAATGAATTTCAACAGCGTTGCCCTGGGGTTAAGGTATTCTTTTTCATTTATGGGAAGGGACCAGATGTGTACTTTTAAAAAAAAGTGACTAAATTTTATGATCTGTTTAGGAGAAAGGCCAATACATTTCTGAGTAGTGTTTGGCCTTGCCTGATGTTGCAGAATGTTAACTTGCTTGCACCAACAGCTCTGCCAACAAATTGTATAGCAGAAGCCTTTACAATAGCCCTTGTTCAATATTTATTCAACTTTAATTCAATCTTTGTTGTCGTTTCAGACCCTGGCAGCCCCTTCAGAATAGCATTTGAGCAGCAATGCATAGACAGCCAGTGTTAAGTGGCACTAAATGTTCTGTTCCCTTCACATTTTAAAAATGGAATGGCACCTTTTTTTCCCTAGAAGTGTGTAGCATGTTGAGAAACCACACACACACTCTTTGTTTTTTTAAAGTCAAATGTAGCCCTGGGGTGCTGCTAAATGCAGCTAAAATGTCTCTTGTTATTTTAGCAACACTGAAAGTACAGGTTTTTGTTTTTTTCTGAAGCGTTGAAATGAATTGACTGGGCATTTTCTCTGATGAGATTTGAGGTAACATAGTTTTCCCCCCTCTATTCTTTGTAACTATTACATAGAACAGCCATCAAGTGAACTTTTCAAAGGCATTATGTGAAAGAAGCTGTGCAACAACTATACAAGAAAAATTTAGTAATCAATGTTTTAATTAAAAGACCTCGTGTGAAGCAGCTTTAAAAAGAATGGGGAAACAAACCTCAAGGCCATTTCTTCTAAGAGACCTACAGTATTTTTCTTTGGATATTGCTGACAGAAAGAAAGTGTACACTCATGTCATGCTTCAATAATGTACATCTCCCTCCACAACACATACACTAAGTATAGAAGAGACCCATTTGATTTCTGCATCTTATTTCAGGTATAAAGCAACCTCCATTTAACTTCTGTTTCTAGCTAAAAGGGTCATAGTGCCCTATTGTTCAATTGTACACATGAGTTCTTCGAACCCCAAAGCATTCTTTCTCCAAATATTTCTATCTTGATAAGTAGTCATTACAGTAATCTACTGAAAGTTATGTATGTTAGGACAAGAAAGTAAAGGACACTCTTAAAATAGAGACTTAAGAAGAGTATCAAACTAAAGCCATTAGACCAAGGGTCTGTCCAGCCTAGAATTAGGAATGAGAAAGAAATTTGACCTAATTTTTCACTTTCTAACTGCCATATGAGATAAAACTCAGTTATCCTTTGAAATTCACACTTCTCTGAATTTTGAGATGGTGTTCTCTGACCAAGACGTGCATACAAAAACACAGCTATCCAAAGAAAAGGCATACAAAAAGGCAGAATAATTAATATTTGGAGAAATGTGCACAGAAAAACTTATGACTGTTCATATGCATTTTCATGCAAACTGAACAAGACCAAAGAAATTTTCATAGTTCAATACAGACCAAACTTGCAGAAAAATCCTATGGCCCCTAGGAAGTATCAAGCCAGCCACAGGATTTTTTGGATCCCCAGCTATGGGAAAATGCTCCAATCTCATCTCGTGAGATCTATTAATGGAGGCTCTTGCCCTCGCCCTCACCCTCCCAGTTGAGCATGGAAAGAACTGCACTCGTTGCTTCTCTAAGGCCATAATAACGACCATTATTTCAAGTAATATTATTGAAGTATTTCAAGAGGAAGGGAGGGGAGTAGCCTGGCACTGTAAACATATGATGTATCCTGGAGACACCTCACCCTTTTTCCCTCCCACTGCAAAACATCTCCTTTAACTGCTTTACAGAACAGAAACAGCTTGGAAGAGACATTTATCTCCACACTCTTCCTGTCCTGCACGTTGATGTTGTTGTTAGTCGCAAAGTCGTGTCCGACCCATTGCAACCCCATGGACAACATTCCTCCAGGCCTTCCTGTCCTCCACCATCCCCTGGAGTCCACCTAGGCTCACACCAACTGTTTCAGTGACTCCATCTAGCCACCTCATCCTCTGCCATCCCCTTCTTCTTTTGTCATCTATTGTTCCCAGCATTAGGCTCTTCTCCAGGAAGTCCTTCCCTCTCATTAGGTGGTCAAAGTATTTGAGTTTCATCTTCAGGATCCGGCCTTCTAAAGAGCAGTCAGGGTTTATCTCCTCTAGGACTGATCGGTTTGATCACCCTGTGGTCCAAGGGACTCGCAGGAGTCTCCGCCAGCAACACAATTCAAAGGCCTCAATCCTTTTGCGCTCAGCCTTCCTTATGGTCCAGCTTTCACAGCCATACATTGCAACTGGGAAAACCATAGCCTTGACTATACACACTTTTGTTGGCAGGGTGATGTCTCTGCTTTTTAGTACACTGTCTAGATTTGCCATAGCTTTCATCCCCAGGAGCAAGCGTCTTTTAATTTCTTGGCTGCAGTCCCCGTCTGCGGTGATCTTGGAGCCCAGGAAAATAAAATCTGTCACTACCTCCATTTCTTCTCCATCAATTTGCCAGGAAGTGAGAGGACCGGATGCCATGATCTTAGTTTCCTTTATGTTGAGTTTCAAGCCAACCTTTTGCACTCTCCTCCTTCACCCGCATCAAGAGGCTCTTTAGTTCCTCTTCACTTTCTGCCATGAGAGTGTTATCATCTGCATATCTGAGGTTGTTGATATTTCTCCCAGAAATCTTAATTCCAACTGCTCTGCATAAGTTAAATAGGTAGGGCAACAGTATACAGTCTTGCCGAACTCCTTTCTCAATTTTGAACCAAGCAGTGGTTCTGTGTCCAGTTCTCACTGTTGCTTCTTGACCTGCATATAGGTTTCTCAAGAGACAAATAAGATGGTCTGGTACTCCCATCTCTTTAAGAACTTGCCACAATTTGTTGTGATCCACACAATCAAAGGCTTTAGCATAGTCAATGAAGCAGAAGTAGATGTTTTTCTGGAACTCCCTAGCTTTCTCCATGATCCAGCATATGTCAGCAATTTGACCTGTAGTTCCTCTCCCTCTTCGAAATCTTGCCTGTACTTGTGGTAGTTCTCGGTACACATACTGCCGAAGCCTAGCTTGTAGGATTTTGAGCATAACTTTGCTAGCATGTGAAATGAGTGCAATGGTGCGGTAGTTTGAACATTCTTTGGCGTTGCCCTTCTTTGGGATCGGAATGTAAACTGACCTTTTCCAATCCTGTGCCCACTGTTGAGTTTTCCAAATTTGCTGGCATATTGAGTGTAGCACTTTTACTGCATCGTCTTTTAAGATTTTGAATAGCTCAGCTGGAATACTGTCACCTCCACTAGCTTTGTTGTTGCTCAGACTTCCTAAGGCCCATTTGACTTCACATTCCAGGATGCCTGGCTCGAGGTCAGTGACCACCCCATCGTGGTTATTAGGGATGTTAAGGTCTTTCTTGTATAGTTCCTCTGTGTAATCTTGCCACCTCTTAATCTCTTCTGCCTCTGTTAGGTCCCTGCCATTTTGGTCCTTTATCATGCCCATCTTTGCATGAAACGTTCCCTTCATATCTCTAATTTTCTTGAAGAGATCTCTGGTCCTCCCTATTCTATTGTTTTCTTCTATTTCTTTGCACTGTTCATTTAAGAAGGCATTCTTATCTCTTCTAGCTATTCTCTGGAATTCTGCATTCAATTGGGTGTATCTTTCTCTTTCTCCCTTGCCTTTCGCTTCCCTTCTTTCCTCAACTATTTGTAAGGCTTCCTCAGCCATTTTGCTTTCTTGCATTTCTTTTTCTTTGGGATGGTTTTAGTTGCTACCTCTTGTACAATGTTGCAAACCTCCATCCATAGTTTTTCAGGCACTCTGTCTATCAGATCTAATTCCTTAAATCTATTTGTCACCTCTACTGTATATTCATCAGGGATATGATTTAGATCATAACTGAGTGGCCTAGTGCTTTTCCCTACTTTCTTCAATTTAAGCCTACGTTTTGCAACAAGAAGCTCATGATCTGAGCCAGAGTCAGCTCCTGGTCTAGTTTTTACTGACTGCATAGAGCTTCTCCATCTTTGGCTGTAGAGCACATAGTCAATCTGATTTCTGTGTTGACCGTCTGGTGATGTCCATGTGTAGAGTCGTCTCTTGGGTTGTTGGAAAAGAGTGTTTGCTATGACCATCGTATTCTCTTGACAAAATTCTACCAGCCTGTGCCCTGCTTCATTTTGTACTCCAAGGCTAAACCTGCCTCTTATTCCGGTTATCTTTTGGCTTCCTACATTTGCATTCCAATCCCCCATGACAATAAGGACATCATTTTTTGGTGTGAATTCTAGAAGGTGTTGTAGGCCTTCATAGAACCAGTCAACTTCAGCCTCTTCAGCACCAGTGGTTGGGGCATAGACTTGGACTACTGTGATACTGAATGGTTTGCCTTGGATTCAAACTGAGATCATGCTGTCATTTGGGAGACTGTATCCCAGTACTGCTTTCCCTACTCTTTTATTGACTGTGAAGGCTACTCCATTTCTTCTGAGGGATTCTTGCCCACAGGAGTATACCTGATGATCATCTGAATTAAATTCCCCCATTCCTGTCCATTTTAGTCCACTGATTCCGAAGATGTTGATGTTCAGTCTTGTCATCTCTTGTTTGACCACATCCAGCTTGCCTTGATTCATGGATCTTACATTCCAGGTTCCAGTGGAGTATGGATCTTTGCAGCATTGCACTTTCCTTTCACCACCAGATTCATCTGCAACTGAGTGTCCTTTCAGCTTTGACCCAGTCACTTCATTCTTTCTGGAGCTACTAGTACTAGCCCTCTGCTCTTTCCCTGTAGCATATTGGACACCTTCCAACCTGAGGGGCTCATCTTCCGGCGTCATATCTTTTTGCCTTTTGGTACTGTCCATGGGATTTTCATGGCAAAGATACTGGAGTGGGTTGCCATTTCCTTCTCCAGTGGATCATGTTTTGTCAGAGCTCTGCTATGTCCTGCATAGGATGCCCTTAATCCACTGAGTTGAGAGGAATGTAGATAGCATCTCTAAATTATGGATTTAGGACTGGAAAAATTATAAATGCAAACTTGCAGATTTGTTCATCCCTAGTTAGAATCCTATTCCTAAGTATCCAACCAAATGCTTCTTACTATGAAAGCATTAGCCTTCCTTGTGGTTCGTCTCCTGCAATGGTTACTTGGCTATCACACCTAGCCTTAAGAAAGAACATCAACATTTATAGATGCTAACAGGCATTATTGGCTATTCTTCCAGCAAAAGGGAAACTGGTGCTGGAACAGATTTTGCTGCTTCCCTGAAGCCCCTGCTACATGGCAAACCTGCTCCAGAAGGCTGGGAGATTCTTTTGAGAAGCTCTAGGGGAACTGCAGGAGGAGTGGAAGGAGGGGAACATGGGGAACATGTGGAAGGAGATGACAGGGAAGCCCCATTGTGCAAGTGGACTTCTGCTCATGTTACTCTTAAATTCAATTCTTCCACAAATTAGTCTTTAAAGACATTGAAAACTCTTTGTCAATAGGCATCTCCACATCTTTTCTTGCTCTTGAATCTAGCAATTTCAATGGATGACCCAGAATTCTAGCATTATGAGAGAACTACTCCCTCCCTCACTCTGCACTATTCATAATTTTTTCTGACTCTATCAGGTTCCCTCTGGAGCCATTTCATAGATACATCCATGCTGGGAAAGCCAATTGTTGATTGATTATTCTTTTTGCTTTTAGGCATTCTTACAGTTAATTTGTTTCATTTGAAACCTAAAATCAATATCCTTAATGATCTTATTATAGCCTTCGAAAGGAAACTAAGACAAAGTGCTATTCAGAAGAGATGCTTATGAAAATAAAGAATACTTGAATATTTATCATGAACACTATACTGAACACTATACTGCAGAATGATTTGTATTCTTTTGCTCTTAGATTTTTGCTTTATACTAGAAAGCTGCACACAAAGATTTGATTGGGTGCTTTTTACACTCAAATGTAAATTTCACCTGAGGCTTTACAGCTCCTGGCTCACACATTCCTTCTCATCCTCTCCTTCTGCTCTAGACTCTCACTTCTGGCTTTTCCTGTTCTCTTTGTTCTTCTGTTCTACTTTGCTTGTAGTGTCCTTAAGGAATGTGGTCCATAAGGCTATGACACATGGCAGGGCCTTCTTGGGGGCAGCACCCCAGCTATGGAACTCCCTTTCACTGTACAGACTCAACTATCTCATATGTGTTGTATTTTGGTCAGCAGTTAAAAACACATTTATTTGTACATGGTACAGTGGTACCTCGGCTCACAAAAGCCTCAGTTCACAACCAAATTGTGTCGCAAACAAAAATTTCATTAAAAAATAGGTTGCAAGCTCTGCATTGGGTGGCAGCCCCGATTGCAGCCATCTCCCCCACCCAACGCACTGAGTGGGGAGATGGCCGTGATCATGCTGAGGGCGGGGGGAGGGGGAGATGGCCAAGATCACACCCATCTTTCCTGCATGAGAGCAACTGCGATCTTGGCCGCCTCCCCACCCCCCCACCAGCATGATCGCGCCCGTCTCTCCCCTCCAGTGCACCCACGTTTGCACCCATCTCTCCCCTCACCCCCAGTGCACCCATGTTCACGCTGTCTCTCCCCCTCCCTGCCCGAGCACACTGGGATGATGGGCGCATGCAGGGATGATGGGCGTGAGGAGATGGCTGCCCTCGTGCTCAGGGTAGGGAGAGAGATGGCTGTGATCTTTGTTGTTCTTTGTTACTTTGCTTCACATTTTTCTGATTTAAAAAATAGTTACAGAATGGATTAACCTTACTTACAATGAACCTTATGGGGAAATTTAACTTGGCTCATGACCAGAGTCCTGGAACGGATTAAGTTCGTGAGCCAAGGTACCACTGTACATGCCTTTGGAATGGAAGAACATGCTCAATTTCTTTTTGGGTTTTTTTTTTTTGGGTTGAAGGTCTTACAGAAGTGTATGCTACATTGTGATTTTAGAGTTATGATGCTAATGGTGCTATATAACTAGCCCAAGCTTATTGCAAAGAAAGGTAGGATATAAGTCAAAACAACCAAGCAAGCAAATGCTTCTTCCTAATGTCTGTCACTCTCTCTGGTCTATATCACTTTGCCAAGGCTTTCCTTTTTTCTGCCCTGCTCCTGTCTTGGCTATGAGCAGCACAGACAGAGGTGCAAGCGCCTAGCCCAAGACCCTCTGCGGCAGGCACACAGCTAAACCAATCACCACCTGAATTTTTGCCACTATTAACATAAACCTGACAAATATTACAATATAGTATGCTAAAGTTTTGTGGGGGGGATAAAAAGAATGATCCCTTGAATAATCCTTTGTTATGATGGCTAACTCTTTCATTTATGATAATAGCTGACACTATTAAGGGATGCTTTTCTAGAAATTCAATGTAATGAATGTACTGAAGGCCATATCAAAGCACAATCCTTTAAATTTTAACAGAACCATGATTTGCAACAATCAAAGTTGCATCAAATGAGCTTTAAAAGTATTAAATTTTGAAGCGAGCCCTTTTTTCTGGTAAGTTGGTTACCCTATTAGGATGTTGAAAGCATCTTCAACAATCCACCAGGAAAAAGCCTGAGGAGAGGTCTTCTGGATGAGCCTCACCTCCTGCCAGGAAACCCTAACCCTGATGAACATCCCATTGTACTGCATCACTGGGAAATGGGAGATGGCAAGGCCTATTCCACTGGTTCAACTGGGATAGCTGCGGATTGCTGGGCCCTTCCCAAAACTACCTCCCTCAATGGTCATTCCAACTGGTCATTGTGACATTTATGGAATACTGATACCCAAATCTTCTTGTTTCCCTCTGTTCTCCAGATGTTTGGACTACAACTCCAGCATTCCTAGCCATTGGTCATACTGTCTGGGGCTGATGGGAATTGAAATCTACAACATCTGAAGGTTACCAATTGGGGGAGACAACTCTAGAAGTAGTGGTGGAGCCTGTGGGGAGTGTCTTCAGAAGTGGAAAGAGAAATGAGGTTGAAGGTCCTACAGGAGGCTGGGCTACTCACTTGACTTCTCCAACTGTGATCAGCCACTTTTTTCATCAGCTAACAAGGGCAGGTTGCTCACCTGTAACCGATGTTCTTCGAGTGGCCATCTGTGCAGTCACACACATGGGTGCTGCCCCTGCGCAGTGCCTTTGGCCGGAGATTGCAAGCTAACGGTTTTTTTGACGGGAAAGCTCCACTCCCCTCCCCTCTAGACCTATAAAGAGCGGAGTGTCCGCCATCTTGTTCAGTCTTTGTGACCGAACGTACGCCCCCTAGCAAGTAATTAACCTAATCAGATGATGAGGATCGGTACCGATAAGCCAAGAAATTACATCGGTACCGACCAAGCTCCACCTACCAACACTGAGCGGGGCCGGCGGGTGGGTTGTGTGACTGCACAGATGGCCACTCGAAGAACATCGGTTACAGGTGAGCAACCTGCCCTTCTTCGTTGTGGCCTCTGTGCATCACACACATGGGTAGAATGACAAGCTTACCATAAAGGAGGTGGGAAGGTATCCTCACTGCAAGACCGATGAGAGAACAGCTCTTCCAAAGGAGCAGTCTTGTCGGACTCAGACATCAAGGCGGTAATGTCTTGCAAAAGTGCAAGGATTCGCCCACGTAGCAGCTCTGCAAACATCCTCGAGCGACACCCCCGATGCGAACGCAGAAGCAGCAGCAACTGCTCGAGTCAAATGGCTTTGAGAAGCCACAGGCAAATCAAGTTTGGCAAGCTGATATGATAAGGTGATAGTATGTACTATCCATTTCGCTAATCTCTGCAAAGAAACCGGGGTTCCCTGATCTACTGTAGAATATTTAACGAAAAGTCTGTTCGTACACCGAAGAGATTCTGTTCTGGACCGATAGAAGACCAAGCAACAACGAATGTCGAGAGAATGTAGTGATCGATCAGGGGGAGTTGTTGGTGATGGAAAGAAGGCTGGCAAGATGATGTTTTGTCCCAAATGGAAAGAGGTTGAAACTTTCGGTAGAAAGGAAGGGTCAAGTCTCAAGACAACTTTCTCCTTGTGGAAGTTCAAGAATGGTGGGTCGATGCGAAGTGCACAAAGCTCACTAGCTCTTCGCACTGAAGTGACAGCCACCAGAAAGGCAGTCTTCCAGGACACCAGTCTGAGGTCAACAGTAGCCAAAGGCTCAAACAGGGCTCTCGTCAAAGCCTGAAGAACTACCGAAAGGCTCCAAGTCGGCATCACTGGTCTTATGACAGGAGTGATGTTGTGAAGTCCTTTAAGAAATCTTTTAACAAGCGGTTGGGAGAATACTGGAAAACCATCAATCATCCCTCGATGATGGGAAATCGCTGCGGTGTAAACTTTAATCGAAGATGGTTTAAGCCCGGAGCGATGAAGTTCTAACAGAAATTGCAGAATCTGAGGCACAGTCGATTCAAGTGGAGAGAAGAAGTGGGAATCGGCAAAGGTGGCAAAACGATTCCATTTAGCTGAATAAGACCTTCTTGTGGAAGGCTTCAGTGATGAATCTAAGATAAACTGGATGGACGGATCCAGCGCTATCAGATTCGATGAATCACGGACCAACGTCAAAGAGGCAGTCGAAGCCGATACAGCCAAAGGTGCTGATGGTAGCGATGAGAACGCAGGGACTATCGAATTCGCCAGGCCGTTAGGCTCAACGTGGGTAGGTCTGGATGTCATATCGTTCCTTCCTGCTGGGTTATAAAGTCCGGAAGCAACGGAAGGCGACGGAATTCTCCTTGGGAAATTGAGAGAAGCGCAGCGAACCAGGGCTGGCGTGGCCACCAAGGGGTGGCTAGTATTCCCAACGGTGTCTCGCAGGTTATCTTCGCCACAACTTACGTTATCATTGGAATCGGTGGAAAAGCATAAACGTGGAGGTGGCTCCAAGAAATCATGAAGGTGTCCCCTAGGGATCCAATGCCTATCCCTGCCCTCGAGCAAAAGAGGTCATATACCCTGTTTTGTTGGGTAGCGAACAAGTCCACATCCGGGGCTCCCCAGAGACGAAAGAGCTGGTTGTATATCCGAGGGTGTAACTCCCATTCGTGGGAGACAAGCATGTGGCAGCTGAGAAAATCCGCTTGGATGTTGTCTACGCCAGCAAGATGTACCGCTACTAGGGCAATTCCACAGGGGATGCACCAGTCCCAAATCTGAAGTGAAAGCCTGACCAAGGTTGGAGACTTGGTCCCGCCTTGTTTGTTCAGATAGAAAACTGTTGTTGTATTGTCCAACGTTATCTGAACAACCCGATGGCGAAGAATGTCTTCGAAGGAATGGATTGCTTTGAACACTGCTAACAGTTCCAAGAAATTGATGTGTTCCCTGGACTCGAAACGGTTCCAAATGCCCTGTGTCCGGAGACCATTGCAAATCACTCCCCAACCCGAGCGGGAAGCGTCGGTCATGACTGTCACCGATGGAGATGGATGCCGAAAAGGCATCCCCGCGGATAGATTTGCCCTGAATGTCCACCAGAGGAGGGACTGGAGAACCGAAGACGGGATTCGAATCAGTTTCAACTGTGGATCGTGTTGTGGGCTGAAGGACTTGATGAACAGTAGTTGTAGCGGGCGTAAACGAAGCCTGGCATGAGGCACCACAGCTACTGACACTGCCATGTGGCCAAGCAGAGTTTGGAGTGCACGTGCCGGTACCGTCCCGTCGCGACGAATCCGAAGAATATGTCGAATCATCGCTTCTTGTCTGTCGCGAGGAAGGAAGGCTCTTTCCAGCGTAGAATCCAGGCACACTCCGATGAAGGTAAGTATCTGTGTTGGAACGAGAGATGATTTTTCCATATTAATACGCAGGCCCAGGTTATCCAGTAGGGTGCACGTCAAATTGATAGAATGAAGAAGTTCGTCTCTAGACTGGGAAACCAGGAGCCAGTCATCCAGATATGGATAAATCTGGACGCCCTGAAGGCGGAGGTAGACACATACCGGGGCCATGCACTTAGTAAATACTCGTGGTGCAGTAGCTAGTCCAAAAGGCAAAACCATGAATTCGAATAGATCGGATTTGACAGTGAAGCGAAGGAAGCGCCTATAGCCAGGATGGATTGAGATGTGAAAATACGCATCCTTTAAATCTAGTGAGGCGAACCAGTCCTCTTTCCGCAGCAATGGCAAGATACTTTGAAGAGTGGTCATCCGGAATTTCTTAGTTTGAATAAAACAATTTAGAGAACGCAAGTCCAAAATTGGCCGGAGACCACCGTCCCGTTTCGGGACTGTAAAATATCTGGAATAGAATCCATGAAGTCCGTCCAAAGGGGATAATTGGCGAATAGCCCCTTTAGCCAAAAGTTGTCGTATCTCGTCGAGCAAAACCGCTGAGCATGATGTAAACTTTATCGGGCTCGATGGAGGGACGGTATCGAATTCAATCCTATAGCCATGCTGAATGATGGACAACACCCACCTGTCAGATGTGATGGACTCTCAAATGGGGAGTCAGCTTCACAGCCGACCCTCATATGAGAGGGGGGTGGGAGTTGGAGAAGAAAGAAGAGAGGTTCGCCCGTCCCATCAGCGTTGGCGCCTATCCATGTCGAATCGGCGCTGGGCCTGCTGGTACCGCTGCTGAGGCTGCTGACGGCGGCGCTGTTGCTGTTGCTGTTGCTGTCTCTGTTGGGGCTGCTGCCTGGCCTGGAACGACTGCCTATAGGTAGGGCAATTCCACTGCCACTTACGCCGGGTCTGGGGTGGTAGCTCCATTCGGCGCGCCGTCATACGGGACTCGTGCAACTTCTTCAATTTATGGTCAGACCTTGAGTGGAACAGCCTGGACCCATTGAAGGGCATGTCCTCGATCCGACGCTTGGTTTCATCGGGAAAGTGGCAGTTCCGAAGCCAAGTGTGCCTTCGGAGGGAGACCGCCCCGACGAGGGCCCTCGAATTCGTGTCCATGTGATGGCGTGCCGTGGACAACTGTTGAATGGCCACTTGCATGGCCTCTTTTAGCAGGACCTTGGCCACATCTTCTTGGTGGTCCAGTAGGGTCGAGGCGACGTTGTGGAGGCGCTGCATTAAAAAGTATTGGTAACGCGCCAATGTCGCCTCGTAATTGGAGATGCGGAGCTCCAATCCTGCAGCCGTGTACACTCTGCGGGCGAGTGAGTCAATCTTCCTCCCCTCTTTGTCGCGTGGCGTGGTATGGCCTCTGGCCTCCCTACCCTGGGAGGATTCAACGACAATCGAGTTCGGCCTCGGATGCTTGAGGAGGAAGGGGATGTCCTTCTCCCGAACCCGATACATTGTTTTGTACCTCCTCAATGTAGGTTGAGGGTGGGAGGCCAGGTCCCAAGGTTGGGTCATCGGCTGCTTGAGTGTCGTTATCAGAGGGAGGACGATGGATGTAGACTGCTCTCCCCTAACGATGTCGTAAATTCTGCCTGAACTAGCCTGCCCATCAAGTCCGCGAATCAGCCGTGGGACTCATCCGGTGAGGCGGGGTTCTGGGTAGTGATGACGGCGACGTGGGAGATCGAGTCGATCTCAGAATCATTGGAATCGGCCAAATAATATGGTGGTGTCAATGATGAAGAATCCGGTGGTGACTGTGAACAGCTACTATCGTGCCTAGAAGGCACTGGTGAATCCCGTCTCGAATCCCTCGGACGAGGACGGTCCCGAGGGGGCGAGGATCTACTCCGGGGAGCTGGGTAGTATCCGACAGAGTAGGGTTCGGGCCATGGTTGGTAAGGCTGTCGGTACCATCCTTCTATCGGTCTATCAGTAGACCGGCTCCGTCGACCCTGAGGTGGAGACATTACTACATCCCCTGTAGTAGGGGGCATCAGTGTAGGGGATCTCGCCTGCGGAGGGGAGTCCTGTATTTCTCCGTCCAAGATAGAATCCCTCGGAAGGGTAGGATGTGGATCAGGAGGATGGTCAACAACACATCTCGGAGACCCCTGTGGGGTAACCCTCATGGCCTCTTGAAGTACAGCGTCGGGTGGTGTCGGTACCGAAGTCGGACCCAGTACCGATGGCACTGACGAGCCCGAATCTTGGTGCCGTGGGCGCTCGGATTCCTTCGGGCGCTTAGAAGGCTTTGGAAGTTTATCTTTTTTAGCCTTCTTGTGGCCACTCGACTTAGACGAGTCGGAGTGTTTTCGTTTCTCCGTTTTCTTCTTAGGAGAAGCGGGAGGAGCCATCACCGACGAGGCGCCTTCGTCCGAAGGACGCCGTTGCTGGGCCACAGAAGAAGAGGCTGGTTTAGTGGCAGTCACCACTGGGTCGGACTGCATGAGAGCCCAATTCCATAATCCCATCTGTGGAATGCGCTCCCCAGAGAGGCTCGCCTGGCGCCGTCATTATTTGTTTTTCGGCGCCAGGCAAAGACCTTTTTATTTAGACAGTATTTTAAATGTTAATTTATTCTAATTTAAGATTATTATTTAATGGATTATTTATTTATGTTGTATGTTTTAAATATGACCTGGAGATGGGCCAGTTTTTAATACTGCATATGTCTTTTAGTTGTTGTGAGCCGCCCCGAGGCTGCTGCAAGGGGCAGCATACAAATATATAAATAAAATAATAATAATAAAAAATAATAATAAATAATAGCCTGCGTAGGCGGTTTTCTCGGTTTTTGCTGGCTTGTTTGGAAAAAGCCAGACAATGTGCACACTTATCCATCCTATGCCCCTCACTGAGGCAGAGAAGGCATAGCTCATGTGGGTCGGTAGGTGACATCTTCGACCCACACTTCGCGCATTTGCAGAAGGCTGCCCGCTGCGCCATCGTAGAAAGGAAGAGAAAGATATTTTTGATTTTTTTTTTTTTATAGAAAAGCGAGAAGAATGAAGCGGAAATACTAACAAGAAGAAGAAAGATGAACTATGCTAATAACTACGAGGAACGAGGGAGTAAAAAACTGGGACAATATCGAAGAGCTAACCAACGGATAGTCAGAGCGAGAGCAAAGCAGCACAAGGCACAGCGAACAGCGGTCGCAAAGACTGAACAAGATGGCAGACGCTCCGCTCTTTATAGGTCTAGGGGGAAGGGGAGTGGAGCTTTCCTGCCAAAAAAACCATTAACTTGTAATCTCCGGCCAAAGGCACTGCGCAGGCGCAGCACCCATGTGTGTGATGCACAGAGGCCACAACGAAGAATATGACTTTTCCATGGCTTAAACTCTGAACTATGGCACTTTTGGGATTGCATTTTTTAAATTTGAACTGTATTTTTTATGTATGGTTGTACATTTTCAAAAAAATCCCCGATGGTATCAAAGGTCTACTAGATTTTGTAGATATGGTGGCTAAACAACAATATCGGCTGGGCTATTGGTCTTGCAAGATAGATCACTCTGTTTGGAAGCATCTGTATAGCAGGCCTACCTTTTGCTATTTCTCAGTGGGCAAACCTGGCATTCAAAAGCCATTACAGATTTGTATGTATTGGTGTGTGTGTGTGACTTGCTCAGCTTTCAGCTCACTGCCAGGTTCTGCTCTGCAGGCAAGGCACAATAGAGTCACATATCTTCGTAAGAGGTTTCTTTAATTCTACTGAACATGAGAAAACACTGACTTCTGTGGAGCTGCATAGCACATGGTTCCAGATCCAAGGCTGACACTGAGACAGAGGAGAGAAGTTCTACTTGGGCCTCCTGCAAGAGTTTAAAATGGCTTCAAGGTTCCCTTGAAGCTACCTCTCTTGCACACAAACAACAACCCACTATAACCCGTCAAAATTGTACTGCTGCTACAATAAACTTTGCAGCCCCATCTGTAATGCTGATAACACTCGACTATGCTGCAGAATTGTCACAGATACCCTCACAAACATCCTTCCACAAAATGGGGGTAACAACCCTGGAGTTGTTATATAACCCATGTTTTCCCAGCCCAAGCCCTGCTGCCTGCAGTAGGGGTATAAACATGATGACCTTTCTCTGCACACTTTGTCAAGGTAGTTTTTTATAAAGTCTACAAACTCCCCGTGCTATTCAGGGAATACAACGGTGACTAGCTTGAGGTCAATTTACTGAAGAGGTAAAGCAGCATAAGGATTATGCAGTACAGTGGTACCTTGGCTCATGAACTTAATCCATTCCAGGACTCTGGTCATGACCCAAATTGGCTGTGAGCCAAGTTAAATTTCCCCATAAGGTTCAATGTAAATAAGGTTAATCCATTCTGTAACCACTTTTTAAATCAGAAAAATGTGAAGCAAAGTGACACCAACAAAGATCGCGACCATCCCCCCCCCCCAGCACAAGCGCAGCCATCTCCTCACCCCCCCAGCACGACCAAGATCGCACCTGTCATCCCTGCACACGCCTGTCATCCCCGCAGGCGCCCGTCATCCTGGCGCGCTGGGAGGTGGGGAGGAGAGACAGGCATGATCGCGGGCGCACTGGGGGAGGGAAAGATGGGCGCAAACAGTGCTTTGGGGGTGGAGAGATGGCCGAAATCGCAGTTCCGTTCGTGCAGGGAAGGGGTGCCTGATCAGAGGAGCGCTCCTGCAGGAAAGACAGGCAGAATCTCGACCATCTCCCCCACAGCCCTGCTTTGCTGCTCCTGTCTTTCCTGCAGCAGCGTGCCTCTGATCAGGCATCTCTTCCTTGCACAAAAGCAACTGGGATTGTGGCCATCTCCCCACTTGGGGGTGGGGGGAGATGGCTGCGATCTTGGTCACCACCCAATGCGGTGTTTGCGACCCAAGTCAAAATTTGTCAGAAATTTTTGTTTGTGACCCAATTTGTTCGTGACCCAATTTGTTCGTGAACCAAGGCGTTCGTGAGCTGAGGTACCACTGTATTTCAGATTATGAAGTATTTAGGTTATGAACTTAAATTTAGAATATGATGACATTTCATTTCAAATCTTGCTTCTGCTGTAAACTCACAAGGTAGCTTAAGCAGGGTCACATTTTCCTCTGCAACATGGGGATAATAATACTGGCCTACCTTACTGGGTTGCTGGAAGTAGTTCAGGAAAATAAAATGTATGCTAAGTACTTTGAACAACTGAGAGTGCCACATATTACACAGTAAACAACAGTAGATGCCCACTGTGGTACTGAGGATGTCATGTCTTTTTGGCTGCCCCCCCCCCGCCCCAGATCTGAAAATGAGGACCAATCTCATGTCCTGATAGCAAAAACAATTTTGGTGGAACACTTAGTTCAGCTTAACTATTCCCTGGCTTTACATTGATCTGTGTTCTTAAACTTTATCCGTGAGATCCTAGGAACAGTGGCTTCAGAATTTCTAAGTACAAGCATGATAATTTCTAATCTTCTGAAGCAATGCCTGCTGTGCTGGCATCCCAGCCATTGCATTGCCAGATCCTCAAGTGCCTATAGGGCCTTTTTCAGAGGACTTCAGATATTAATATGTAGCATGATGAAAAAAGGCCAAGATAATGGCAAACCTGAGTAAGGTGACTAGAATTTAATGGGTGCATAAATAAAGCAAAATGAGAACTTGGAAAAATTAGATACTCCTAAGTGCATGCATAAGCAACAGGCATTGCACTAACAACATCTATATTGTATATATAAAAGGGTACTTGGGGCTCTGTGAACTGATGGATTCCCCCTCTCACAGGGGTATCACAATTCTTCAAATACTTCAAATGAGCTAGACCTCATCAAAACAGGGCACATAAGCACAATGCACAGGAATTAAGGAATTCCTCTCCCACTGTGGCAGCTAAAGTGTGGTGACCATGCAACACTGGGCACCCTGATTTCTAGAAAACCCAGGAGAGGCAAAAGAAAATGTCCTCTCATACTCCAGAAAGAAAGGCATTCAATATTTTAAAAAAATAAATCAACTGTGGGGACTGAAGGAACTGGGTCTCTTCAGCCTGGAGAAGAGGAGACTCAGAGGGGATATGTTGGCGACATACAGGTATGTGAGGGGATGTCACACGAAGATGGGTAGAGATCTGTTCTCCCCTGCAAAGGAAGGCAGGACACACTCCAACGGAGCAAAGCTCAGGGAACCAAGGTTCCATTTGGATGCCAGGAAGCACTTCCTGACAGTTAGGACCCCAAAGGTGTGGAATGGGCTTCCACGAGAGGTCGTTGAGGCCCCATCGGTGCGGGTGTTCAAGGATAGGCTGAACATGCACATGGTGGGCATGTCATGAGCAGAGCCGGCTGGTGCCAGAGGTCAGACTAGATGGCCCGGGAAGCCCCTTCTGACTTGCTCTGTTTCCATGTTTCTATGTTTCTATACACAGGAGTTGAAGACCAGGGCATAGATTTTTCACATGTGGTTTTTATTTAAATTAGACACAGCCTTTCAAATAGAAAAGCTTGGTTCACATAGATAACAAATAATTACTATACTGCCATGTAAAACTCTTGGGCAGTTAGGCGCCACTAAATTACCACCCAAAGTCAGTGTTTTCCGATTTTGTATTTTTGCAAATCAGCTTTCCCCAAGCCTGGTGCACTTCAGTTGCTTGGACATTACTTCCTATTGATCCCAGTCAGAGTGGACAACTGTCAGGAATGGTGGGAGTTGGAGTCCAAACCTTCTGGAAGGCATCAGATTGGGGAAGAATATTGTAAATGATGAGCCATTTTGAAACAAAAGTAGGTGAGAATAATGATACATGTCTTCCCCCATGAAAAGAGAATGAATTCAAAGGAGAGAAACAGAGTAATGATTCTTAGCCTAATCCTAGCCACATTTTCTCAGATGTGTATCCCATCAATTTCCAGGAGATTTACTTCTAGCTAAGTACACTTTGGATTGCAGTATTAAGACTGCAATTAAGAGCATACCTGATACTAGAAAGTAAAGCCTCTTTGCAGAAATAATTACTATTCTGTGGGCACCTTGATTGCATATTATATTATATTGACATCAAATCTCAGCTTGCCTGTCATACACGTAAATGCTGCATTGTCTGATTCAACATTTAAATGACATAGTCACTGTCCAGTCTATTCATCCATTGAAGGCACCCATTGTTCTTTCTCCAGGGCAGGCTTCTGTATACTGAAACCCACAAGTAAGTATGTAGTAAAACATCAGGGAATCTGTTGCTGCAACAGTAACCTCTTTCCCAAGTATTCCAGGGCTCTCAGAATTTCTGTTTCCTGTCCATGCCTCCTTGAGGACAGAACTGCCTCTCTCAACTTTATGGATTTTTTATTTTATTTATTTAGGAAATATATAGGCTGTCCATCACTGTCATCTCTGGATGGCTTACAGAATTGTTCCCCCAGAATTCTAGGGGATTGCTCCCCTAAAACATAGAAACAGAGAAACAGAGAAAGTCAGAAGGGGTCTCCTGGGCAATCTAGTCTGACTCCTAGCTCTAACCGGCTCTGCCCATGCCATGCCTACCATGTGCATGTCTAGCCTATGATTCCTCGTTGAGAGAGTGATGCCAAACAATACAATGTTAAGTTAAATTCTGAATGATCTAATGCAGGGATGCGCAACTTGTAGCCCTCCAAATATTTTGGCTTACAGCTCCCACAAGCCTCTACCAGCATAGTGAGGGACAATAGGAAATGCAGAGGAAAGAATCTTGAGGGGCACAAGTTGTCCGCTTCTGATCTAGATAATGTCCTCTCTAGGATGTACAAGAATTTCATTCACATTCACAAACATTTTGCAAATGCTGCACTTACAAGTCTGAATGTGATGGCAATTTTCAGGGAAAGTGTACATGTTCTCTGGCTTGTGATCATGATCACAAAATGTATACTTTTTGAAAAATACATATGTTCCATGGCTACATTTTTCCACAAGGACACATTCTCACACATTAATTAATGTATGAAAATTCACACTTTCTTGTTCAGAGAGGCACCTATGCTTGCCTTTCTGAGTTATAAACTGACAAGCATGGGGGAGGGGGAGCTTTTACAAGCTCATACTCATTGATTCATCTATCACTTGTTTGTATCTGGAGCATAGGAACAAGTGTGTGTGTGTGAGACAACATGTGTTCAATACGCCTATTGAAATTCAGCTTAAATTCACACGCTACTTCAAAGACAAATATAAGCTGGAGGATAAAGCTTCACTTGCTATCCTTTGTTATGGAGCAGTAAGACTCTGTCCTAGGTATGGAAGGGAACCTAGGCAAAATAACATGTCACACTCCTTTTTTGCCCATTCTTGCCAGTGACCTTTCCCACTGCTAAGTCAGGGTGCTGGGCTGGGACTCAGGAGATCCAGGCTCTAGTCCCTGCTTGGTCATGAAGCTCACTGGATGACTTGAGGCCAGTCAGTGACTCTCAGCCTAATTAATTTCACAGGGTTGTTGTGAGGATAAAATTCAGAGAAGGATTATGTAAGGAACATTGGGTTCCTTACAGGAAAAAGGCAGGATATAAATGTAATTCTTTTTTTTTTAATCCTCTTGCAGCCCTCCTTAGAATAGCTTTAAAATTCCTTGGGTCTTAAACATCCACTTTTAGCTAGCATTGGGGTTGGCTTTTAGATATGGGGTAGATTACCCAACCAGAAGAGAAACTATAAAGTTTCAAAAAACAAGGTTTAAAAGGTTTAATAAAAAAATGTTAATCAAAGAAGTTTTAAATGTCTACATAGATATATGCATACAATATACCAAAACCTGTATGAGCAACAGGGGGATAAAATAACTGGACATAGAGATATTCTGCTAATCTAAATAGGCTGTGTCCCTATGTTATCCAAGTTCCCTCCCAGCAATATTTTACAGTCTGAGGTCCAGCATTCTCTTCTAGTCTTCAGACTGGAAAGCAGCCTTTTCATTCCTTGGGACACTGAATTTTTTCTCTGATTTTCTTTCAGATCCTTCTTTCTCTCCTAAAATCTACCATCTCCCTCATGGTATAGAACAGGGGTTGGCAACCTTTAACACTCAAAGAGCCATTTGGACCTGTTTCCCACACAAAAGAAAACACCTGGAGCCGCAAAACCCTTTTGACATCTAAAATGAAGATAACACTGCATATATCATTTTTTACCTTAATGCTATGCATATCTTCATTATGATTTAGCTGCAGCTCTTGTTCAGTCACTAAAACCTGTTATTTTTAATCTTACATTATAAACTAGTAGGACTCCTTCCATATATTTTGAATAAGAGAATAACTTCCTGAAGAGTCAAAGTCAGTGCTAACGGGCTGCATGCATTAAACAGCTAACCCCATAAGTTTGTCAGCAGTAAAAGCAAATGAATCTACCCACGTATCATTAAATGTTTGGTTTTCTTCAGAAACGTTTCTTTTCTTCGATTTATCCATGGTTGGCCTATGTGGGGCGGGAGAGCTCAGTAAATCCACTTGGGTCTGCAGATCTGCAGCTGGGGTGTGCCAGAGATATAGGAGTGTTTAGTGACTGATTAGCAGATAAACTAGTCAAGTGCTGTGAATTGTGGCATGTCCCAAGCGCAGCTTTTAACATTCAGATGAAGGAGATTACATTGGGACAAAGAGAATCTTTTCAGCAGCCTGCAGGAAGCTTGTTTAGCAGAGGAATGTAGCTATTTACTTAACTAGCTAGCTCTGCATTCCTGAGTGGAGCTTGGAGCAGATCAGCGGGTGTGCCTGTGCATGTTTTAGGTGATGGAGTCGCAGCAGAGGGGTTCAAGAGCCAAGTGCGGCTCTGGAGCTGCGGGTTGCTGACCCCTGGTATAGAAAGAGCCGCCCAAAAGCAGAATCTGCACTTTCTCTTCTCCAGCCACTCAGGAGGATAGTCTCTGAAGCCCTCACCATTCAGCTCCATCTTGCTCTGACATGGACTTCCTTAATGCATCCCAACCCCAGGTAAATAAGGAGCTCTTGTAAATCTAAACAAGCCAATCAGGTAGTGATCTGTCCAACCAAGTTGACCACATACTCTCCCTCCATATGTACTGATAAAGTGCTCCAATTAACCACTTCCTTGGTCTTCAAAATACAAACCCACTCCCTCACACATTTTCGTTTAAGCTACTTAAATCCAATTTTCCAATAAATATATCTTAGTAAAGGCCAAGTTCAATGTCAGGGGCCTACCAAGACAGAAAGATTAGGGTTTACAAGGGCAGCTGGCATTATTTCAAGGCATTTAAAAGACAGGCAGCTAATTGACTTCACAAAGCAGCTGTAAGTGAAGTATGATGTTTTGCCAGATTTGCTTTCTTTCAACATCCCAGGTTCCTATTTCAAAAAATTCTGATGTGGCTTTCTATAGAAATGCAATACAACTTTTATTTAGCTCCTAGGATATGTTTGATGTTAATATCTATTTCAAACTATTTGTTCCCTGGTTTTGTGCACACTGCATCCATTTTTCACAGCCATTTCTAACCAAGATTCCTTCTCAGCAATAGAATTCAGATTCTTAATTAGGGGAAATATGTCATTTTAATGACGTGAGATCCAGAAGAACACTCTAACATTTATAACTGGATACGAACTATTCTCCAGATTATAATAACTCATGGCACAATGGATAGAAATTCCAGGATGCTGGCTGCTTTGAAAAATTATTAACCAAACGTAAGGGGTTGGTTTTTTTTAGTGGTCAACCCTTGTTATGAGGCATATTCTGTGGGAACCTCACCAGTGCAGTACTTCATGCTTTGACAATTTTACTAACTAGGATAGAGTATTATTACAGTAGATTTGTGATTTACTGGTTCTATTAAACTCTGATGCTAACAACCGAAGGCTGTTTCTTCTGGGAGAAGAAACAAAAATGAAATCCTGGTTTGCACTGGAAGATGCAAAAGTGTACATGCTATGTCTCAATGTTGTGGGGCTGTTGGAAATAAGAGGCAGCAAGTCAGGTGGCTATCAAAGGTCAACACAGATCGGTGTGATATAATATTTCTGTTTCCATACATAAATTCTGCCAGCCCACACCCTGCTTCATCACTGCAGAGGGCCCTGGTACAGATGGAGCAGCTTGCAATTAGTCAGGGGCTTCTGGAATCCTGGCACAGATCAGGAGATGTATCCACAATAAACACCACACACATGTACAAGATTTGGAAAGAGGAACCTGATTATGGATGCTTCCAAATGAGGCCTTTCTTGTACAATCATCTCACCTAATTCATTGCATTTGAAGAGGGATCAGACAATGTCATCTTCCACTTTCTTACCACATTTTCCCCACTCCCTTTTTTTTCTTACCAGAGTAAATCCACAAGGAGGGGAAAGACAGAATAGATGCAGAATAGCATTTAACTATAGCATTTGATGGAGACCAGTCATTATTCTCATATAACGCTGGTCCTCTACCAGCTACACTGGCTTCCAGTTGAAGTCCAGGCCCAATTCAAGGTGCTGGTTTTAACCTATAATGTCCTGAATGGCTTGGGACCAGGATACCTGAAGGAGCGTCTCTTCCCTTACATGCCCTCACGCCCCTTAAGATCTGTGGGAAAGGCTTTGCTCCAGGAGCCCTCTTTAAAGGAAATAAAAAAGAACAACTACCTGGAGCAGGGCCTTCTCTGTGGTGGCACCCAGATTATGGAATGCACTGGAGAGGTGTGCCTGGCACCGAGTTTATATTCTTTTCGGCACCAGGTTAAAACCTTTTATTTAATTGCTATTTAAAAAAAATTAATATTTTATCGTTAACAGTCGCTTTTTTGTTTTTGTTTTTATATAATATTTTATGGAATTTGTTGTTGTTTTATTGTTTTTATTTGTACATGTTGTAAGCTGTCCCGAGATGCCGAGGCGTGTGGTGATGGCATATAAAAGTTTTAAATAAATAAATAAACAGAAATGCTAGGAACTAGTTATTAGGAAACCCTCCTAAGGGTCAAACTACATGTTACATTAACTATGTAGCATCTCATTCAACCTCTTTTGTTTTCTTACTCAAAAGCAGGAATAGGCAACACACAGTTCATAGGCTACATTATCTTAAGCTGCCCCTGATGTCCCCAACACATTTTCTTTTTAAAAATTTGGGTAAAGATATCTATAGTGTCTAAAGAACACACATTCGAAGGTCAACACTTGATTGTTTACAAGTTTATTTGTTTCCAATCACCCTTTTTCCTGCAAGCAGTCTAAGGGGACTTACATAATTGGCCCCTTTGATGCTCCAAACTAGTATGAAGCATCACTATGGATGCCCTTTGAGAAAATTGGCTGGGGGTCACGCCTGGAATAAGGGGTGTGTGTACTGTATGTGTAGTCTGTGGGGTAGGTACTGCACTGGGTGACAGTGGCTCCTGGACCTACCAAAGTTGGCTATTGTTGCTCTAGAGTAGTGGCACACTTCAGTTTGAATCCAGACCACCATAAACTTCTTTCCCACCTGCCTGCTTCGCCAAATTCCCCCCTTCTGGGAAAAGTTGAAAAAAGAATTGTCCATGTATTGACTTTTTGGAAAGCAAACAGCTGTGGGAAAGTTCTAGCTCTCCTCTCCCAGGACATGATGGTCCTGATCCAAATAATGGAAATAAACACTTACTCTAAGCTTTCTTGCAGTCAGTTACACACGATGCTGCAACTGGACACAGCACTGTCCCCTTGCACCTGCATTATGGTGGATGCAGAATGAGGGCCAGCCTACCAACACAGTGGGAACAATTTCTCGTGGTAGCACAAAGGAAGGAGGGAAGAAATAAACTGCCCTACACCCCCTCCAACAGTGAAGCCTGCCTGTCAGAAACCAGTAAGAATTTCTGCTTCCTCTGGGGCAAGTGCAGTGTAATTGTTCCCCCACTGTTTTCTCTGCACACAAAGAGAAAGGAGAAGCCCCAAAAGCCATTTGTGCACAGGTTTAATTCTTCTGCCATCCACACAAGCAGCCTGACTTTCTATGCCATACATTTGGATGGAATATTGTGTGGACTAGCAGCAGTTTCTTCAACCACAGCAGCATTTTTCCAAGCAGCTAGAGTTCTCAGACCTTCTCTTGGCCTTATCAGTGATCACACATACCATTTGAGAATGGAGACTACTTACTTGGAAAGATAGGACATCTCCCCTTCTCAGGACCTTTTCATATATCACAGCTAGCTGTCTCCAACCACATGCCCTCCAGATGTATTGGACTACAGCTCCAGGCCAGCATGGCTGGGGGATGATGGAAGCTGATGTTCAACATATCTGGAGAGCGCCTGTTGAGGAAGGATGCCTCTTGTCACATCCCCTTTTTACAATTTAGGAATTATTTACACACCTTAGGTGATGTCATGAGTAAAGGAGCCCTCATTTAGCTGCATGAAAAGTTGCTAATACTCATCTATCAACTATATTCCTTTTCAGGCTCATACAAAATTCAAAGTCCATCAGAAAGTCCATAGACTCTCCAATAAACAGCAAAAAGATAGCAATTCATTACCAGGTAAGTAAAGTTTTTGCCTTAAAGCAAAGCTCTTATTTCACAGTCTTCAGAGATCTTCCTGGGAAAAAATGCATCATTTCGCAGGACATAATTCCTAGTCTCAGGATTATAAAGCAAGGGCTGCATACAGCTCTCATTTAATCCTATGGCAAAATGCTCACACAGTCCAAGGAGAGCTTAATCATCCCAAAGGAGATATGATTGGATTAAAGCAAGGATGCAAAAGAATTATTATAAAAAAAGTATAGGATTTGAAGGGGGAAAGATATTTAAGGCTTGGGGAGGGTATGCGAGGGTGGATGGGAGGATATTTATCTAAAGTATCTATCTGTCTAAAGTATAGACAGTGCAGGGCTTTGGAAAATAGTAAATGGTGCTGGACCGTGCAGGGAGAGGAGCACAGACCCTAAACAGGAGTGGCTACAATGAAGAGATCATGTAGGTGGCCCGAGGCTTCTGATAGCCACTTTCCAATGAATTCAGCAGAACATGCATGGTGCTGATCTTGCCACCTCTACACCAGTACCACTGCAAGATGCTCACCCTGACAAAAGTTGCTTACATGCTGCTAGATGTCCTCACTGCTAAACCAAAACTGTACAAGGCTCAGTGCCCTTTGATGTCATGATAGTAGCTTCTCACAGTTGTATCTGTTTATGAAAGATTTATGCTTTGCATATTTTCATCTTTGTATTTTGATGCTTCTTATTCCAGCACACCTCAGTGCTTTTCTGTAGAACATTGTCCATTCAAAGCATGTGCTCTACCATAGAGTTGTTTTCCATCTTAATCACCTGAAAACATTTTTACAATTTTTACAACATTTTGTTTTTGTTGAAGATTATATATTATTCTTAGAAAGGCACATTTTTCATATTGTATCTGTATGTTGAAAGTGAAATATTCAAATCTATGAAACTATCATATTCTTCTCTCCTTGTTTGTTTTGTTGAAATATTGCAAAACATGTTTATTAAAATCCCCCTTTCATGAACTGTAGCATGGCAACACAACCTGGTTGGATCCATATTTATACCAGATCAATGGCATTTGCAGTGGACTTTGCTGCCCTCTCCACCCTGCAGCAGCCCCTCCACATCATTGAAACTGCTGCAGGAATCAGGAGATGCTGCTTTGTGGAATGAGCTGTGACATGCGAGGAAGGGAGATTAGGCAGAGGGACCTTCTGCAGGTGGAATCCTCTTTCTCTTTGCAAAAGGCAGAACCTGGACCCAACCTCTTGAACAGGAGCATATTGTCTTGATGATGGTGCACAGGGATTTTTACATTAGGTCATTGTCTCTATAGCAGCACTTTGTGTATTCATTCAATATTCATTTAATCCACCTGGCAAGACCTTTCCATGGTGTGCATGCAGGATATGTTGTTGCTTGGGGTAAAGGATAAAAATGACGGGTCCTCTTATTCTGTTTACATAATCTTACCAAACTGGCACCTGAATCTTAATTTCACACCCGTGCTGGGACGGCATCCTTCAATGTATTGGCACGCTGAACAGCACACCCAGCTCTGTCCCTCAGAACCTCACCACAACTCATCTCCAGCCACAGCATTTGCCAGCTGAGGCAGCCATCTCACTTTCAGGCCTGTGCAAGTGACTGAAATGGCCCCATCAAGTGCTGAAATGGCAAATGTCTTCTGAGGTTTGTGATCTTAGAAAATAGCCAGAATTTTAACAGCCATTTCTGTTGTATCTTGGTGACAAACTTGTAATTAAAATTCCATGAAAGAGACAGTTGGTGTTGGGTAAAATACAGAGACCCAGAAAATCATATCCCACCAGGCCATTTTAGCAAGAGGATGGAACCGCTAATTTGTTAACCTTTTTGGCAGTAGTGATCAGAGGTCACTGAAGTGTGAATGGTTTCTTGACTAGCGCTGTGATCTCTTCAGACTTAGATTAAGGCCTATTCTGTTGGATGAAACAAGAAATGTTGATGGGGTCAGAATGAGTTGGGAACAAAATGGCAAGTAATTCTTCATAGGGGAGTTCAAATATGAACAATCTTTCTTCATGGGAATCAAGATCTCTTTTTTATCTTTGTCAGTGGAGAGGTTAAGCCTAAGAATGTGCAGTTAGAGTAAAAAGTATAAACCTTGGCATGCTTCTACACTATCGCATACTTAAGACTCTTTTATGAGCGATTCCCTCCAAGGGGCAGAGCAGTGACAAATGGGTAACATCTTCAAGTTTTGTGCTTGCTCTGACCTTTCATTAAAATAAGCTTCAGTGCAGGTGCCAGTATATGGCAGGCATGTTTTTCTCTGTTTTTAATATGTTGTAAGCCGCCCCGAGGCTTTGTTGCGATGGGGCGGCCTATAAATGTTTTAATAAATAAATAATAATAAACAAAGCTGACATGACAGTGTTTTCTCAACCCAGAATTCAAACTGTGTGTGTTAATATGTGTGTAGGACTACAGACTCTATGGTTCAAGTGGCCTATGGTGTCTCTATGATTCAAGGCTGTCTTACACTGTTGATTCACTGGTCTATTCAGCCCCATACTGTCAACTCTGACAGGCAGTAGCTTTCCAGGTTTTTTCCCAGCCTGGCTACCAGAGGTCTTTCTAACTGAAGATGCCAAGACCTGAAGTCAGGACCTTTAAAGCCAGACCTTCTTGGGCCAGCAGGCCCATTTAGAATGATAAGAGAGTGTCATGGGCATTCTCACAAAATGGCTGCCATGGGGGCTTGATGTTTTTATGTGCTGACTTATGTCCTCTCTGACTTATGGCGGCCCTATGAATGAAAGCCCACCAGAATGTCCTATCCATGGCATCCCTGCTTCTAAATTCAAGGCTGTGGCCTCCATTATGGATTCAATCCATCTCTTATTTGGTCGTCTTCTTTTTTTAATGGCTTCCACTGGATAATGGCTAGTTACAAAACACTCATTTCCCAGAAGACAAAATGGTGGAATTAATAATAATAATAACTTGCCCAAGGAGACAATAATACCAAGGCTTAAAACAACAAGAAGGAAAAAGTAGTAACTGTTGGAGATTCTCTTCTGACTGAGATAGAAACTTATGCATGTTGAGAAGACTCATGAATTTATTAGGTACACTGTCTCCTTGAAGAATAGATTTGAGATGTGAGACAACAGTTTCCAATGCTCATAAAGCCCATTGACACATACCCCTTCTCTCTCATCCATGTGGGAACAAATGATACTGCTAAGCAGAGCTTTAAAGAAATCATATCAGACTTTGATGCTTCGGGAAGGAAACTCAAGAACTTCAGGGCCCAGATAGTTTTTCATCCATCTTCCCAGTAATTGAAAGATAAATAGAAAGGGAAAGAAAATATTCCAGGTGAATGCCTGGCTAAGAAAGTGGTGCCAACGTGAGAGATTTGGATTCTGGTACCACAGACCACTTCCTGGAAGAGGGACTCCTGGCAAGGGTTTTGTTGTACCTTGCAAGGATTGGAAAGAATGTGTTTGGCCACAGCATGAAGAAATTCATTAGGAAAGCTTTAAACTGAATCCCATGGGGTGGGGGGAGTAAACTTTGGGGTAGTAATGTACAAAGACTTCTGTACCACTATAGAGAAAGCAGTTACAATAACACCTAATTAGTCTTCCAAAAATATATGAAGAAAGCTAAACTAAAGCACACATGGCCTTCAATGTCTATATATTAATGTCCAGATTATGAGAAGCAAACAGATGCTAAGGATACATATATCTGCACAGATATGCAGGAAGATGGGCTTAGTAAGCCCAGTGAGAAGATCTGGAGAAGGAGCATTGATAGGTAAATGATCAAGGAATACCTCATTATGTTGAATGAGTTCAGTTCTTCACAGCCCAAATGAACTGCATCTTAGAATAAAAAAGAAGCTGGCAGAAGAACTCTCAGAACCCCATCTTCACAAAGAGAAAAAAGGAGGCACCTGGGAACAACAGACCAATCATTCTGGCATCAATCAATGGGAAAATGTTGGAGAAGATTATAAAGCAGTCAATCTTCAAACAGCTTTAAAACCAACATGGATTTGTCAAGAACAAGTCCTGCCAGACTAATCCAATCTAATTTTTCTATTGGATAACCTCCCTTGTGGACTGTGGGAATGCTGTGACATAGTGTATCTTGACCAAAGCTTTGGACAAAGTGCCCATGAAAACTAACTAAAACTAGCTAAAGTGGACTAGACAATCAGGTGGTTCCACAGTTGGCTACAGAATAAGACTCAGAGTGCTTAACTTCTCAAACTGAGAAAGTAATGAGTGGGGTACCACAGAATTCAGTCTTGGGTTCAACATTTTTATTAATGATTTGGATGAGGAGGTGCAAGGAATGCTGATCAAATTTACAGATTACAAAAAATGGGCGGGATAGCTAATACTCTGGAAGTGATCTTGATAGCTTGGAGCACAGGGCTGAAAACAACAGAATAAAATTTAATAGGGTTGATTGCAAAATTCTACACCTAGAACACAGAAACCAAATGCATAGTTACAGGATGGTGGTGGGGGGCGGGGTACTTGGCTCAAAATACTGCAAGTGAGAACATCTCATTATTTTAGATCACAAGCTGCATATGAGTCAATGATGTAGCTGCACAAAAGGCAGTTATTTTGGGCTGCATAAACTGACACATCTCTACCAAATTACAACTACCAAGTCATAGTTCCCCTCTATTCAGTTCAGCACTGTTAGGCCTCATCTGGAGTACTGTGTCCAGTTCTGGGCATCACAGTTTAAGAAATTTGCAGGCAAACTGGAAAAGATTCAGAGGAAGGCAACAAAGATGATCATGGACTGGAAACAAAGTCCTATGAAGAATTGGATGTGTTTAGCCTTGAGAAAGAGAAAGATATAACAGAACTCTTCAAGTACTTGAAAGGTTGTCACACAAAGAAGGATCAGGATCTCTTCTGGAACATCCCAGATTGCAGGACATGCAATAATGAGTTCAAGTTACAGGAAGCTGGATTCTGGATGAACATCAGGAAAACGTCCTGTTGCAGCAATACAACAATGGAACCAATTACCTAGGGAAGCTCTCCCACACTGGATACCTTCAAAATGCAGCTGGACTACCATCTGGAGGGGTGGTTTAACTTGGAGTTCTTCATTGAGCAGGAGGTTGGACTCAGTGGCCATATTGGCCCCTTTCAGCTCTTATAGTCATCATTCTATAAGGCAAAGGTAGGATCTGAGTTCCAAAACACAAAGCTCCTCATTTGGACTGGAAAAAATGGCACTAGAGGGAAGCACTTTGCTTTCTTACATGCCAATCTTTCAATGATAAATAAGTGAATCTTAAAAGTAAAATAACTGTAAAGAGGGACAGAGGAGCCTGACAGGCAGAAAGAGTGATATTTTGGGGTATACTGTTGTCTATGGACACCACATTGGAAACCCTAGATGTAAAGCATGCCACAAGAGGAATGCAGGTCTTTTTTCATGACCCAGGATGGGCAGTGTAAGAATTGAACCTACAGTACTTAGAAACACAGAATCAGAGCAAGTCAGAAGGGGTCTCCTGGGCCATCTAGTCTGACCCCCAGCTCCAGCCGGCTTTGCTCACGACATGCCCACCACGGGCATGTCTAGCCTATCCTTGAACACCCTCACTGATGGGGCCTCAACCACCTCCTGTGGAAGCCCATTCCATACTCTCAGGGTCCTAACTGCCAGGAAGTGCTTCCTGGCATTCAAATGGAACCTTGGCTCCCTGAGCTTTGCTCCGTTGGAGCATGTCCTGCCTTCCTCTGCAGGGGAGAACAGGTCTTTACCCACCTCCATGGGACACCCCCTCACATACCTGTATGTCGCCAACAGATCCCCTCTGAGTCTCCTCTTCTCCAGGCTGAAGAGACCTAGTTCCCTCAGTCTTGCCTCATACAGCATCCCCTGCAAACCGGCCACCAACCTTGGGACCCTACGCTGGCTGTATCCTTCCTGTAATGAGGGACCCAAAATTGAACACAATACTCCAGTTGTGGGTGCACCGGAGTCCAGTTGTGCACAATACTCCAGTTGTGGGCGCACACAGCCTTGGCAGTACTAAGAGCACAATGATCAGCAAAGCAAGCTATCCAACACCTATTTCTTACACAAAACATGTAGAAAGCACCTTTGATGACCTCCAAACAGGAGACTCATCAGCAAGCAACCCTATAGCGTTATGCTTATATATAGAAGCAAGCAGGTTAAAATGGGTTCCCTCTTGGGAATGATGGAGCCACGAAGTGCATTGAAGATAAAGCTAGTGCCTGATTAATCCTACGGCTCCTATGCTTCCCCTGGCATGGAGTGTTCTCACATATCACCCCTATGACTTGCAAACATAACACTGTAAGGATTGTACATGTCACAAATGTAACACAAAAGATTTCTGTGTAAGGAAGCCTTATTATACAGAGAGGATCGATGCACAGCTCAGCATCCCTTAGCTTCTTAGTTCACATTTGCACCACTGCCATGCTGTTTATGAGACCTGAGAGTGACCTGTAGTTGTACTCTGGAGAATGCCCAATATTCTCATTGGAAGAAATCCTAGATTAAGCCTCAAAGTTGAGCGTGATTTCAGTAAGAGCCACTTGAGGAACATTCCAGTGGAAAGAAAGCATAGCTCCTGATAAATTTTTCAGAGAAATACGTTAAGCTCCATTCCTTGGAGAAAATGAACATTCAGCATAACTAAATGAAAATGTCCAGTAAGCAGCAACATGAAATGCTAGCACTCCATCTGCATGGTGATTAGGATGACAGTAGCAGAAAAAGATATTTTGGGTCCATTACAGCCGAAGTGTCATTCCTGAACGGCAAGCACTTGTGAATCTGTTGCTTTTAGAGATGCATCTGCTAGTGGTAATTGGGAGCAGGAAGCCCATCTGCCAGAATGTATTTGGTAAATCTCACTGCATGATTCCATTTTGTGAGGATGCAATACTGCTCCCTTGGTGGCCCCTCCTTGAAACTATTTGTATAACTTGCCAGCTGTTCCTTTCACTGGCTCTTCCCCCAGTTATTATGCTTTTTGAGGGAGTTGAAAGGGAAAACAGAGGGAGGCTAAAGGATTGGGGGTTGGGTAGAAAGAAAGCATTCCTTTGACAGTGCATTGTGACAGCCATCTTTGTTCTGTTCGAGAAATGGGCTGTCATGGGGAAAAATGCCCTCAGAGGAAATATTTACCACAGAACCAAGTTTGTGCACTTCGGAAGAGATCTTGCAAGTACACTGTGTTTTACAATCCAGAGCACCTCCCTTGTTTTTCTTGTTCTAGACCATCTTGCAAAGTTACATCTATTTTCAACACCCCACTTTTGTTCTGTGTTCTGTTGGAAAGACCAAAGGGGAGAAAGGAGACTCTGAATTCTTTGCAGAATGAATGTATGCAAAGCATTGACCTTTATTATGTTAACATTAAAAAGATGCCTCTCAAAATGAAAGTGCTTTTTTTGGCGGGTGGGGGGGTGGGGAGGAGGTGATTCCTTTCATACATTTTCCATGTGGAGGAAGCGCATTTTCTCTTTGAAATGGCAGCCATTCAGCTTTTATTAATCTCACAATATTTTCAATCATTTCTGATATATTTTGTTCAGAAAGAAAATGGGAAAATTGTACAAATTCTGTACAAATGGGAAAATTGCATTTTTCATGACTAATTCCCAGTGGAAATTCCTAAATTGCAAGTGAAAACTCTATACCAAAAAGCAGTAAAAAAAAAGGGGGGGGGGAGGGAATGGTAATAGGTATTTTTTCTACCCATGGTTTTGCTTTAAAATGATGTCCTGATCCTGCCACCTTTCTGTGTAAGAGGAGCTGCACGTAGACACTGGAAAGAAATATTTTAGGTGCTTTCATCATTAGAGCCCTCTAATGGCATAAAACAGAAATGGCATAAAACAGAAAAGTCCTGGGCTGGTATCCTGCACTTAGCATCAGCAAACTTTTATAGTGAGCAAGAACTACATGATGATTCTGGGTGGGATCTGACACTGTTGCTTCAGTTATAGAATTTATGTTGCGGTGGTGAAAAAGCCCACTAGTGTAATGCCTGGATTATAGGAATGGCTCTCTGTTCCATTAGTTTGCAGAAAACCTACTTATATACTATTGATGGTGCACTGCATGTCACTTAGGCAAATGATGCAGCAGTGTTGGACAGTGTCCTCTGTGCTTGGCACACCAGAGACACTTCCAAAAAATGTATTTATTAACAGATTTGTATCCTGCCTTTTGACCCAGAGGATCTCCAAACAGCATACTACCTGAATTTTAAAATACAAGTTTAAACAATGCAAGCTACCAAAAGGAAGAGCAGAAAGCCACTAAAGATGGCACCAACATCTCCCGAAACACTGAGCAAGCCCCAAATCTCTAAGGGTGCAACCCAAAGCATATTTGAACAGAAAAAGAGGCCCATGGCAGCATGGTCCAGCCAGCATAGACTTTTAAAGGCTTTTTTCTGTCTAAACATGCCTTAAGTGGCTTACTAATCTAAAAACAAGGAACAAGGCAAGGGAACAATCTCACTTTATGTGAGGGCACCCCACAACTATGTTGTCAAGGCCACAGTGCCCCTTGCTGGGTCACCTTCCAAATAAAGGAGGAACTTAGAATCAGCAATTGAAGCAGAACTAATGCAGCATTTGAGTCTCATCTGCTGCTTCTTTACAGGCACCCGCCCAGCAACCCACTCCTGCAGTCCAGAGGTACACAGCCCTTCCAACTAGACACAGAAGCAGTGGTCAATGGGGCCCTGAGCAAGGGTGGCCTTTGTTTACAGAAGGAGCAAGCTACTTGTGGCTGCATCTCATTTGCCCTGAGACCTCCTTGCACATTCAGGAAGACAAGAAAACGTTGGACATGTGGATCCAGGCACATTTGCACTTTCAAAAGCCTTCCCTTTCTCAGCCCTAGCCTGGAGAAAAGATGACAGAGGGGAGATGTGATACCACTTGGCAAATACTGGAAAGAGGAGGGGCTCAATCATGCCAGAATGCAGGATGCAGAATTACAGGCTCAACTTACAGGAATCCAGGTGCTGGTTGCACATCAGGAAAAAAATCTTGACTGTCAGAGCAGTATGGCACTGGAGCCAATTACCTAGGGAGGTTCTGGGCTCTCCCACATTGGGGGTATTTAAGAGGCAGCTGAACGGCCGTCAGTCAGGGATGCTTTGACTTGGAGCCTTGGATAAGACAGAGGGTTAGACCTGATGGCCTTGTAGGTCCCTTCCAACTCTGCTCTTCTGTGATTCCTCTCCTGCTCTGTCCAGCTGAGTTGGATGGAATAGTTGAGCACTGAGGGAAAGGAGGCTGGTGCAGATAACACTGATCTTCGCTGATTACATGTTTCTCTTTGGGGGAAGGTATATTTGACCTCCCCCACAGTCCATGTAAAAGGTCCTTTCTCATTCAGCTATTAACCCTAGGGAAAAGCTTATTAGTAGTGCAGAAGAGGGGAACTCCCCTCTAGATTATGGGGGAAGGAGGAACCCATTCCACCTGCAGTCCTGATCAGTGGGCATAATCAGGATGCCTGAGTGCTGAAGGAGTGAGTCTGTGAGTGAGGAGAAGCAGGAGGGGCCTGCCTACTATGACTGGCCTTGCCTACCACCAGTCCCACCAGGCCCTGTGGCCACCAGCAGATTACCCACACCCAAATGCAGCCATCCTCAGGGTGACATGCTCACCAGTCCCTGGCTCAGTGGACTCTCGCTGCCAAGATGCAGCACTAGGGTAGTGCAAAGATACACAGATATCCTGGTTGGACATGTGACCTATAGGCACACTTGTGCAGGGTGCAGGCAGGACTGTAGCCTTGATTTCAAAGAAGACCTTTGCTCTTCCAGTGTCCAGCTTTCATTTAGATATCATCTCATGGAGCACAACAGAAGCTCTATTTTTCAGGTAAAGGTCAGCCAGAACAATCCATGGCTTATGACTCAGGCTTGTTCTGAAGAAAAGTCAGAGCTCTCTGTTCTTGTGTCACAGTAAGCAGTGGGAGTGATTGGGCAGCATTTACTGGCTTGTGCTGCCATATTGTTTATTGCTATGTTGCATTTCTATCCTACCCTTTTCCATCTTGCAAAGAACCCAAGGCAGCTTCTCTTCCCTCTCCATTTTATTCTGTGAAGCAGGCTAGTTGAAAATCAATGACTGGCCCAAGGTGCTCAGTGACCTTCATGCCCAAGTGGGGATCTCCCAAGCCCCAGTCCAACCCTCCTCTAACCACAGTGCTGCACTAGCTGTATGAGCCAACAAGAGTCTTACATTTTCTGAGCAGCATAGGGTGGGGGCATGCTGGGAATGTGGGGATTAAAATATGTGAAGGATTGCACCATTAACATTTTTGGACAACTATCTGTTCAACATGTGACACAGACCGAAAAAAAAATCATATCTATCGTGTACTACTAGCACAACATCAGTGGAAAGGTGGCCTGTGAATTAATACACTGCTACCCAGTGTAATAGCAAAGAAGGTCTTTATTTGCATCTCTGCCCTGAAGCATCATTTACCATAACAACAGCTCTACATACAAGTTTGCTTTTAAACAAGAAGCCATTGACACCAGTGTAGTAACAATGTCCCTTTGAACTAGGGGAGGGAGAATTCCAATGCATGGGCCACAGGCACCTCCTCCTTGACTTCTTATTCCATCTCTTATTCTCCATGAAGCCATAACTATTTGCATAGAACAAAAGTAAGTTTCCTGTCATAGGTGTAGCTGTATGGGACATCTCAGTGTATGAAACTATGGCTGGGTTCACACAACATGACAAGCAACCCTGCATGGTTACAATGGTTCATGTTTGTTTGTTTTTTACATGATCTACCCAACAGACAATCAAGTGGTTTCTATCTTATCATGGCTTCCATTCTTCCTGCTCAATCCTCCAATGATGGCATGTATCCCATCAGCCATTGTGCTTAAAATTCAGTCCCAAGAGGCATCTCTCCCTTTCTGTGTTACCTGCCTCTTCCTCATCAGTCCACACACAGAGGTTGAAATGCTGGGTTGGTTCCTTTCCAGAGGATTCTGTGATAGTTGTATACCAGGACAATGGAAAACATGATCCTGAATTCATGCAACATGGAAAGTCATGGTGCAACAGAGAAACCATAGAACAAACCATTGTTTCTTATTATGATTTCTCAGGACCAAACTTACCATGGTGAAATACTTCAACTGGTTTCAACAATATGACAGACCAACAATGCCATGGCAGACCAACAATGGTAAAAAATGATACCACCATGACTTGCTATGTTGTCTGAACTCAGTCTGTGAGTAATACGGAGAGATGCTAGAACATGGGATTAGCCAAGGAAATTATTGGGATTAGGGCCATGGATAGCTAAGGGAAATTAACTACCATGAGAACTGCTGGTAGAAATGTAATAAATAAAAAATGTTTGACACATTACATAATTAAGTTACAAAGTTCATGACTCCCATAAGGCCTTATGATGGCCACTACCTAGATGGATTTCAAAACGATTAGATAAACTCCTGGAATGCTTAGTAGTTGACCTATGGCAAAAATTGCAGTGGTGATTTTTCTGTTCACATTACATTTTGAACAGATAATATTTGTTCAATAATGTTAATAGTACAATCCTACACACATTTAAATCCCTTAACTCCCAGCATCCCTTTATCCAATACTGGCTGGTGTATGCAGTGAGCTATATGACTTTTTCTACCTAAACCTGTGTAAGATTACAACCTGGATGTGGGGATTTTTAATCCAGAAAGTGACATGTTTACATGTGTTGATGATGACCAGCTACAAAGCCTGCTTTGGCCCTTTCCTCTGTCAGAACCTTAGGTACATGCTGCCTGTCACTTAGGTACATGCTGCCTGTCCTTGCATTCATAGGTCCCACCCTGATGTATGGATTATACACAGGACCTCTGCAGGCATGCTTCATGAAGATGTTGGATTTGATTCCAGCTCAAGGGAGGAGAGGGTGACTGAGACCTCACAGTTGCAGCACCTGGAGTTCCATGGGAATATCCTTGATTGTCCAACAAATGACAACTCAGAGCAATAGAACAAAGGAGGATGAATCAGGCTTGCCAAGGTTAGAGGTTAAATGCAGAGTGAGAGGCAGTAGAGGGTAACATGCCAGTCAAAACAATCTGCTGTCCAAGAAACTCCTCAAGAAAAGGATCTCTCTTGAAAGCAGGACTGTGTTTACACACCTTGCTTAAAGGGAGTTTGGAATCAGCTTCCTTAAACTTGCCACCTAGTTTGAGGAACTGGTTTCCTAGCTGCTGAAACAGTTTGACTCCTTTGTAGTCATGCTTGTAATATGACCTACTGTGTAATCTGAAGCAATATCGACTTTCTTGTGCTGCTTTATACAATAAAAGCTAAGTTCTCAGAATTGCAAATCAGTGATTTGTCCTTGGTGGGAGGTAGGACAGCCTGGAAACTTGGTGAACACCTTCAAGCTGTCACTGCTGTCAAAAACTTCTCCAGAATGCTTCATCCCATGTTCATCTGTTCTTTTCATACACTAGCAAAACATTCTCCCCTCCCCAACTCTGAATTCAGATATGACACTACCAAAGGCCAACATGGCAGCACCCTGAAAATCCCAACATTTCCTAGCCAGCCCCATTGTAGAACTTATCAAAATGTCAATTCAGGATCTTTCTCCTATTCTAGCTAACCTCTGGTGCTGGAGCCAACAAATATTTGACAATCATTGAGCCTGGTGTGGGGGCATGATAAAGCAAAGGGGGTAATATTAGATCCCCCACTTACTTATTTAGAAACAGGATAGACCCATAAGTCATCACAGCAGTCCACATCACATCTAGTTTCATCCCAATGCAGGTGAAAAACTCACTGTCACAGTGAGGCCAGTCATTGGTTAACATGACTTTAAAGCTAATACTGACCCAGCACATCTTTATCTTCAGCAAATAAATTACACTGAATTTTAATTTTAATGCAGTGCTTGATACAAAATGTTTCATATTGTCTCAATCTAATATATTAACATAGTACAATATAATTACAGTATATTATATTATCCAAGCATTTAGTGTTTCATTTCATGCAGTTTACTCTGAAGGTTTTCTACAGGGAATATATAGAAAATGGCAAGGTCCTTCTTTGGGAAATCACCTAACTGTGTTAAACAATGTATTCTTAAGGGCAGTCATTACTTGCTTATTGGTGATTATGAAACTTAAACTCTTCTCCAGTTAAGGACTCCAGAAAATGGTATATAATCTACTTCTGGTTCAATCAAAGTGTGAATGAATCCAGTATGTGATACCCCTATTCCTCACAGAAAGGACAATGACCACAGGAGACACCAGAAGGAACCCCTGAGGACACTCTGATTTACCCAAGCAAAAATTGTAATTTATGTAGAAAGGAAGTTCTCAGAGTCAGTTAGAATGACAGAACAAAAAGTGGCATGGTCTTCTCATGGTAGAAGCATCACCCTGGGGGGAGTAACTCACACAAGATCACCCCTTTGTAATTGTAATTTGTGATGTTCCAGTTCACAGTAGATGAATGGCACTTACACTTGAGTTTGTGACTGCTTTGTTACCCTATTCACCATGAGTAGACCTATTACACCAGCAGCATTCTACTTTGTGTGTGTGCACACATGTGGGTGTTTTCTTTTTTGCAGAAGTCAGCTGCATCTTTGGAATTACATTTTTGTTACAGTGTTTATCTCTTGCATCAATTGGAAATACCAGTTATACTACCACACTGTAACTAAGGGCAAGGGTGCACGTTAACCAATCAAGCAGGAAACTGTGTTTATTACTGGGAGACTAAACACATGAATTGCTAATAAGTTTTTAATAAGGAGCAATTCTTTGGGAAAGAATTTAAATGCAAATTGCTGCACTGGGTTAAAATACACATGCATGTGTTTAGTGGTTATGGAGCAGTGTTGGGGAACCTGTGACCCTCCAGATGTAATTGAACTACAAATCCCATCAACTCTAGCCAGCAGGGCCAATGTTCATGCATGATGGGGGTTGCACTTGAACACCTTTTGGGAAAAGAGGGCTATTCTGCTGGTTATGGAGTCCCTTACATGAAATCTAGTGTTACATATTCTTGGCTATTAGCCAATGCCTTTAAGACCATTTCACAAAGAATCAGCAATACTTGATTTAATTAGATTTATTGAAATGAGAATTGGTTGCAACTAGAATCTAGCATGGCTTTGAATGTGAATTGTATTACCATGTAACTTCATTATGATGTATTTACAATATAACAATACAAATATTTGGTAGATATTGCAGATATTGATAGTTAGTAACTTGTAACAGATTGACTGATTAGAGCAGTCAATTTACAGAAAGGTCTTTGGCTGGAACTCTATAATCACTTACTTGGGAGGAAGCCCAACTGACCTCTATGGAACTTACTTCTGCCTAGTATTTACTGTCAGTCTTCTACAGTTACTTGTAAAACCTTGCCCAAATCACACATTCCTAATCCTAATTTATGGAACTTGCTGCCTGAATATGTAGGGGTGACCAGGGCTTTAAATGGGAATTAAATCCTGGAAGAAAAACACTTATTGACATCAGTCAGGGTTACTCTACATAGCAATGTCAATGCTAAGAGCAGGATACTGCTGAATACCAAATATTGGAAGTAGCATGGAAGAAAGCAATTTATGTCCAGGTTGTTGACTTCTCCATGGCATTTGGTTGGAAAACTGGTTACTAAACTAGATGGACCAACAGGCTGACTGAGCAGGGCTCATAATACGTACTTCCCAACAGATTGTCTAGTCCCAGTCAGCACATTGGCCATAGCACTGTTAGTCGGCTCGTGAGACCACTGGAAAAGAATTGCCTCCATGTTTTCTCCACATTCTTAATTAATCTAACCTAAATGACTACTCAAGCAGCATCTCACTGCAAAATGGAGCAAGGGACACCACATGTAGTCCACATTTGTGTGTAGGACTCCTCTTCTGGTTACAGATTCAAGTGTGGAAACTTGGTTCAAAATATTTATTTAATTGGGGGAATTATGGCAGATTGCCACCCCTACAAGAAATCTAAGAGGCCATTTTCACCTTCAGGATGTCCTCCTAGGGCCCACAGTCTGCCAAATGTCATACAATCCATGGGGTGCACCCACAAAGTATTTAAGCAAACTAAAAATAAAAAATTCAGTGCTGAATCACTCCATGTTGCTTGTTTGCAAGTTAAATTTACCGTATTTTTCGCTCTATAAGACGCACTTTCCCCCCTCAAAAGTAAGGGGAAATGTCTGTGCATCTTATAGAGCGAATGTGTGTGCCCACCCCCACCGGAAAGACCTGCCAAGTGCCGCTGCCCCGCACACCGCCGCCTGCCAACCCCCGTGCGCTCCGCCACCCCGCACCAACACCCGCGCGCTCCGCCGCCCCGCGTGCCAACCCATGCGCCAACCCCCGCACGCTCCGCCGCCCCACGTGCTCCGCCGCCCCGCGCGCCAACCCCCGCACCAATCCCCGCACGCTCCGCCGCCCCGCGCGCCAACCCCCGCACCAATCCCCGCGCGCTCCGCCACCCCACACGCCGACCCACTGCTGCTGTTGTCAGACAAATAATTCTTATGCTGCTCTTTGATGGTGTGGCAGGAGAAAATTCAATCAGCAGAGGGACAACAACCAAATAACCCAAAGGATGCAGCAATAGGAAAAATGCTGATTAATAAAACTAGGAGGCCACTGAACAGTTCTCTATTTATCTATCTACCAGGATTCAGCATAGTTGGAAAACAGAGAGGCCCATGGCCAGTCCCTGAGGCTCCTGGCTCTGCTGCTTATTCTTCTTGCTGGTGCAACCTGTTCATGTGTACTCTTCAAGTAAACTTTCCAAAAAGCAGGGGAGGGGGGTAGAGAAGGAGAAAAAAAGAAACATTTCTGCTGATATTGTCGCAAATAGTGTAGCAAATAGACCAGAAGGAAAAATATGTGAATAGGAGGTAGCCATGGTTGGTCCACTGAGTGCAAAGAGTTCACTCAGAATATTCTGCTCAAGGAACCAGTAAAGCCAATTCTAGAATAGCTACATTTTCACACTCCTCACACATGATAGTACTAGTCAATTCACCAACAAAGATCCTGTCTATTAAGTTCATCTTCACACCCTCTCTTCGATATGCTGGAAAAAAAAGCCTTATTTAAAATTTGGAAACACATAACCCCATTTTAAATATAACACAATTCTTTCTAAGATTTTTTTCTGAAAACAACCACTCCATGACTGAAGTTATAGTTTACATTCACCAGCACTTCATAAAATTATTAAGAGTTATTCACTGATAAATTCAGTCTTGATTTCTACTTCCGCTAGTTAAATAATGTATTCCTGCCAAAACAAGGGATTAAATTACATGATATGATCCAGTTACACTTAACACAATGCACATTTTACAAAGCCATACAGAGTGCTGGCAACACTACAGCACTTCCTGCAACTCCTGCAGAGTAAGCTTCCTTAATTGCTACAGGAGTAACACAAGAGTACTAGAAATAACACAAGTTTCCAGTGTTAGTATCTCAGTCTCAGGTGTGTGGGCTTTTAAAATTATTTGTAGTAAGCTGTCAAATACAAATGATTTCAATGAGTTGGTTTAAATCCCACCAGCCAGATAGCCCAATATATCTGCACGCTCCAAGTTAGGGGATGCTAAGCCAGGGCTTTACCATCAGGAAACACAGTCATCAACAAAACAGCTATTCCACTTCATTTATTAATATATGTATTTTTATCTTAAACTCATGCAGTTGTTAGGTTTTTCTTACTGGTTTCACCTGAACTTGTCATAATCTGGCTGCAGCTATTTGGTTTTTGTCATAATCTGGCTGCAGCGATTTGGTTTTCGGTTTTATGATTCAAAATGCTTATGTACGTTTTATTTAATTTTATATTTGTATTCTACCACTTGCCTTAAAAGGCCTTCTGGGCAGCTGGCAAACATTTTAAACATTAAGCAGTACTATGATCCACATGTTTGTGCCCCGTAGCTTTTATTTTAAAAAGTTGATTTTCTATTCCACCATGGCCTTTGTAAAACATCTGCAGAATAATGTGTGTGAGTAGCACATTCATATTTTTTATTCTCTGAAATGCTTAGTTGAGGAGCATAATAGAATGACTTACTATTGCTATTGGTAGAGCAGCACTAATTGGTGGATGATAGGAATTGTGATCTAACACATCTGGAGGGCATTAGACTGGAAAAAGAGGAATTCTAGAATGTAGCTTTGTTTGTTTTTTTTAAAGTTAGAGTTCACACATAGATTCCTGAACCTCAAAGACCACAGAAATGACATACACATTCCATTCTATGATACATGATGCTTTAAATATGCAAGCAACAACATGGCTGCTATCTTGGAATCTGTGCATTTTCTAAGAGGGTTCCACATCTGCAACTGAGCCCTTTTTATCAAGAGAAATTATTAAGGATAAATTGTTGCCACATCATCCACTCATTCACTTGCTGATTCTGACAACAATCAATATATGATCAAATATAATACTTTAGCAAATTTGTACCAATACTACAGGGATTAGCTGTAGAACTGGTTAGATAAGTGGAGCTGAAGTACAAGCAGAGTTTAACATTACAACCAAGCAATGAATCTTTCTATTTCCTAAAGGGGATTCTACTCTACTCTTAGCTATGGAATATTCAATGCTATGTGACAATCACTGTTTAACTGAGTTCTAAGAGATTCTAATCCAGACTGGGAATTCTGAAAAAAGATGGGGTGCCACTAACACACTGTGAACAGGTCCCAAGAGATCATTGTTAAGATAAAAGCCAAAGGCATTGCACCCAGGAACTGTGAGCTCCATGTTTGAGAGAACTCTAATCCAAGTGCCCTTCTTACATTAGTGGCCTCTCCCTGGCATGTGCCCTGGGTGGTGACACGTGGTAGCCACAAGTAACACTGCCAGAAGCACTTCAACTGCCAAATGCCCAGTTAGTTCTGGAGAAGCTGCCTTTCCAATTCCCACAATTCCCCATACATTCCGGAGCATTGTGGGAAGTAAAATTGTGGCTCCCCCAAACCCAACCTTGCAGCTCAGCCCATCAGAATTTGTAAAAGTGGGCCAAAGAAAAATGTGAAGCAGGAAGCCTGGTGCCAGGTAGTCAGTTTGCTCCAGTTTCTACTGTTCCTTGTACTCCTTTTCCTGAAAGCTGCAGGTGATGTTGCAACTATTATAACTGAATACCAAGCAAGAGGAAAAAACTGCTCTTGCACCTCTAGTTTTTCTCCATTAAAAGCAGGCAATTACTTTATGCTTCATCAGCACACCCAACTTGTTCTGCAGGGAAAACAAGTTTCCCTTGACAGGTGCTCATTCTACAGATTCATCCTGGAAACCCAAAAATGTCCTTCTATTTGCCATTCCTCTTGCCTCTTTGAGGGATGGCTCTTGCAGAAGGGCTTCCTGACCTGACCTTAAGGGACAGGCAGGTTGTGATATGATCTTGTTTTTGATCATGATTAGGACCAGTTGCTTACAGCTGTTCAATATGTGTAGTCTCGCCTTGTCAATGGCATTGTCAGTTTCAGCTGCCAAGGGAGCAATGTACAGCAGGTAGCGTAGGTAGAAATTGAGAAGACCAAACTGCATGTTTGTGCATGATTGTTAACTGTCACATGTCTAGCTGTCAATTAAAAGTGGCAAAAGTAGGTGCTTCTGAAAGAATTACAGTTCCACCTTTTTAGCAATGCAATCCTCTGGTTTTTACACTGATACTTCCTTCCTGAGTCTCCACGCCTCCAGAAAAACAGAGATATTGCTGCTTTGAGTTCTTAAAAAGGAAAAGAAAAAAGGCAGGATAGAAATCTAAGAAAGAAATAATTTCAAGGTGATAAAGCTGGGCTGAGGAAGGCAGAGGAGATAGTTATGAAAGAACACCAATATAGCAGGGATGATAAAAACTGAAGATATAAACATGCATTTAAAAAAATTGCATTGGACTTGTCAGCCCAAGACCTATCAAAACTTATGTTGACCTCTTGTTTTTTCTTGTAAGGGTAATACCAGGAGTAAGGCCCATTGAACTCGACTGAACAATCCTATATATGGATAATATTTATATGGATTTATTATCCATATATAGGATTGTAATCTGAAACTGCCATGGCCATTGGTCATGGGAAATTCTTTGTATGTGAATTTAAAGATAGTCCCTTTCCAGGTAAACAGTGGAGCATGGCTGAAAAAGAAAACAGTGTAAGTGCACTCCATTTAGATGTGAATCAGCACAGCTTAGTGGTCAGATTTACACCACTGTTCAGGAATTGTATCAAAAAGCTTCAGTGGGAACCTGATTCAAACCAGTGATTTAAATCACCCTTTTTTTCTTGTTGATTTTCTCATAATTTAAATTGCCCTTATTTAAATCAGTCTGTGCCATGCCTGAGCAGTGGTGCAAGAGTCATTTAAAATTTAGAGCAAAAATTTAGAGTGACTCTTAATGCCACTGTTGACTGCTGTTCACTTTACAAGGTTGAAATACGGTATTACTGTATTCTGTTATAGTTTATTAAATAGTTTAGTAAACCATTTGATTCAGAATATTTTTTTTTCTTGTTTTCCTCCTCTAAAAACTAGGTGCGTCTTATGGTCAGGTGCGTCTTATAGAGCGAAAAATACGGTAATTCTGTTGGTGAAACGTGGTTGCTGTGGGCATCATTTTTCCCATCTTTGTTTCTTTCTTTCTTTTTCAGGGGTTAATGGGGGCTGCATTGGGAGATGGTGAAGCCCATGTGTTGCCCATCCTTGATACACAGAAAGATATTTATTTATCTTAGTTAACTCCAAGCCTTTTCAGCAACCCTTTTAGGATGAACATAGGAGGAGGCTGTTACTACCCCAATGCAAAAACCATGATGTTCATCAATGCACAACCGCATATTTTTTGCACCTGTGCTAATAAATATGCCTCATTTAGCCTAAGTACTAAAAACAAAATATATGTTTATGCAGAAAAATGTGTATTGCTGAGAGAGTGATGAGAATTCCCTCTTGCTTACAGCTGGGGCAGATTTTGCTGTGCTCAACACATCTATTTTAAAGGGTGCTCTTTTGGCACCATTGATGTAGCCTACAATTCAGCACTGCTTCACAACAATCACATCCAAGCAAACTGTAATAATGTTACTACTACAATTGCAGCATTAAACATTTGTGGATTTAAGCCTTAGAAATGTGCATAAGATCCTACCCTACATGATCTTTCATGATGTTCCTGTTAGTGACCATTATTCACTAATCTTTCTTATCAGTATCTTATCAGTATCTAAGCTCAGAATCTCATGAACATCAATAAGTATTACTTTACTAAGAGCTGTTTTAGAGTAGATTTGGGTGCTGTGTGTTGAAATTAGAAAACAGAAGTGAAGAACAGTAAAGGTATCCCAACTTCAATATCCATTGTCTCCATCATTTCACTGCAGAGGACAGAGACATGTCTGTGTTCTTGTAGCAATCCAGCTCTTACTGTACAACTTTAAGAGTTTCATTTGCAAAGACTTCACAATGATCAAGAAAATGTTTTACTCTCCCATTGTATCTCATTGTACTGCCAGACTGAGGGGGAAGGAATGTATTTGAATTTTGCATTTCAACAACCAAGGAAGCATCAACATCCCTTGTCCAGATCTAGTCATATGATTTAAAGCAACCAATGCACATCAAAGCAAACATAAATTGATGCACACTGGTGCGAAAAATCCTAACTTTACTGGGGTCTGCCCTGTTGGTGACTAGCCATGAATGTGATACTGGACTTGTGGTGGATAGCATGATGGAAGCATTGTACCAGAGTGAAGCCATGAGACAAACGGCAAATTCCTTGTTCAGGATGATTAGGGAAATTGCCAGTATCCTACTGTCCTTACATGATGCTTTGTTCAGCCACAATGGGAATGCCACGTACTGTCCTGAACACTTCACCTTAGCAAAGATATAACACAGCTGGAAAAGGTGCAGTAGAGTGCAACAAAAAATGACCAAGGGGCTGAAACAAGTCCCTTAAGAGAAAAAGTTAAAATGTTTGGAACTGTTTAGCTTAGTAAAGAAGGCAAATACATGGAGACTTTATAGAGGAATACACAATCATGAATGGTGTGGAGAAAGTGGATAGGGTAATGTTTTCCCTCTCTCACATAATGCATGAACTCAGGGTCACCTAGCAAAATGAAATGCTGGGAGATTCAGAACAGATAAAAGGAAATACTTCTTCACATAGTGCCTGGTTATACTATAGGACTTGCTTCAACAAGATGGAGTCATAGATACCAACTTGGATGGATTTAAAGGAAAATTGGGCAAATGCATGGGGGAATAGTCAAAGCTTACCAGGTATGTTGTGAGCCACCCCGAGGCTAGTTGGCAAGGGGGCGGCATAGAAATCTGTTAATTAAAATTAAAATAATTATGGCAATGTATTACTCACAGTACCAGAAACCTTTGTATGCTACTTGCAGATGCTGTTGCATTCATGTCCTGTTGTGTGCTTCCTATCGGCATCTGGTTGGCCCAGTACAAAGAAGATGCCAGACCAGAGAGGGTTGGATTTGGTTCATGATTCCAGGATGGTTCTTCTCTTTTTTTATGAACAGGTGCCTCTATCCCCAGGTTAAATGTTTTCATGACTCCTAAGTGAGTGTTCTTCAGTGATGTGATTACACAGGAAGCACAGGGAGAGAGAGAAAGCTGACCATGTCTAGTGCTCCTTCTGTCTCAGTAATGCCCCAATTACAAGTGTAATTGAATGAGGGAAAGCAGCTGAATAGGGCTGCAGTTGACCTATAATGCATCATGTCATGTAACAGCCAGAAATGAACCACACCAGCTCTGGTATGAGAATAGGCAGACTCTGCACTTCCTGGCAGCTTTGTGTTCAAGGGTATGTGTGTGCATGCACACACTATGGTCAACATGGATTCCATTCTCACCACTGTGAGTGTTGCTCTCTAGAGATCTGGCTAATGGGGCTAAAACCAGCACATGTGTGTGTGTGTGTGCGTGCACGCGCGTGCACACACACACACAGTTAAATAGCACCACCAATTCTCCCAGTGGGCAAAGTAGGGATAGTGGCTTACTGAGAATCAGTACTAGAACATCTGAATGGTTGGTGTTAAATGATGATTCTGGGATCATGTACAGCATGCAATTCTCTGCTTTTCAGAAAAGGGGGCAGAACTGATATGAGAAAAATGCTTCTTCCCCAGCAATGAGCCAAATACCTTCAAGGGTCTTTCCAGAGTATCCATTAAAGCTGAGTTTGACATGCCTCCAATATGGGGTCACTTCTGAGGGACTACCAGTGCCCAGCCCTAGAGCATGTGAAGTGTAAAGGCGGGTAAAAAGAGTTTCTCTGAGCATATTTATAGCATTTTCCCCCCTCATGATTTCTACCTTGGTGCAAACCCCTCTTAACAGGAAGGAGTGTACTTCCAAGTGAACACATCAAGTCAGACCAAAGTCCATCTCTGCCAGTATTTTCCTCATCTCAAGCAGATATTTTCCTAGTGCTGCTTTTGAACTCTTTTTAACCAGGGATACCAGAATACTGATTCTCCTGAATACAAGGCATGTCCTCTGCCATCAAGCTATGACTCCTTCTAGGTGTATCTCTTCATTAGGAAGTAACCACAGCCACCTGCAACATAATGTATGTCATTAGAATCTGGGCTCCAGGCAAGCCCCACCACATCTCTCTTTCCAGGAATAAAATACTGCTTGCCGCCTTTGGTACTCTGTGAGAGCAGAGGTGAACCACCTGCTAGAAATTATACAAATTAGGTATGCTAACCTTGCAAATCTGATAGTAACACAATTAGCATAATAAGCAGATTATGGTACCTGGAATTGAAGGCACGTTCAGCACCTTAAAAATTATATTTTTATTTGCTCTTGCTTTTAACTTGGAGCCTAAGCATCTTGAAAAATCATTCAGCTCCCACTGAAACCACTGGTTTCTTGGCACAACTTCCATTCCCCATGCCAATACAATCATGCTCAGGAGACATGCAATAAAGTTTCTGAATTCTTAAAGTTACATTATTGTGGCCTCTTGTTTTATTCCTTTAATAAGGACTTTGAGTTTTTTTTAATTTAACTAATAACTGTCTTCACTAATATTTGCAATTGTAATTTATTTACAGCACAAAACTGTGCATGGCTACATGGAAACAAGACTGAATCTATTGAATGGGGCTCACAGGGAAGTAGGATTATAATCTCTTAGTAAATTCCCAGTGCTTCCTCCCCAGCCCGTATCAATCTTTTCAAAGTCTATTAAAATACATTCAGAGAATTGAACCTGAAGAACTAACTGCATGGTTCTCAATATCTTAAGATGCTACTTGTCATATTTGCTACCAGCAAAGGGCTCAACTAGAAAGGTCAGCCACCACTGATCAACTTTCCCATGTGCTGCTGTGCTTTTTACACAATAGGCTGAATTGCTCAAAAGACATTTGAAAACCAGACATATAAATTGGTGTGGTAATTTTGAAGTGAGAAGACTGGCCTTTCCTCCCACTGCTACCACTGGGTGGATTAAAAGCAGTTCTGAACAGAAAGTCCTCACAGGGGTTGTTTTTTTTATAAGCGTTTTCAGTATGTCAAAAAACGCCCTCACTTGTTCACTATGTTTGGGCACTGTTTTTTGTTGTTGTTGTTGTTTTTAAACAGCCCAGTTGCTGCTCTCACTCTCATTTGCCTTTCCATGCCCTTTGTGATATCACCAGATAATCAAGCCTGGTGTGCAGGTATAGAACTCTAAAACACAGGTTGGATGTGTCCCTGAACTCTTTTATTGGCACCAAAATGTCCTATCTCTTCCACTTAAAAAAATCTTATCAGCAGTTGGGATTGCTATGAAATAAGAGTCTGTTGGTACTGAAAACTGTGGGTTACACAAGGGCTTGTTTCTTGTGTCATGGCTCAGCATCCACCTCTGTCTGGAACCTTTTGGCAAGGTTACTGGTCTTTTGCCATGCTTCTCATGGCAGCCATTTTGTGATGATGCCTGAGACAGTTTCTCAAATGTTCAGAAGTATCCATGGGCCCCAGAAGTTGCCTGTCCTGGCTCTCAACTATAGCTAAGTATTTCTGCAAAGGAGCCCTGAGCTCATCAGCTCTCCTTCCCTTCACAGTGGTTCAACTAAAGCCTGCCTATGGTTGCCTAAGCAGTCATTTCTCACCACACTATCCCCACCTCCCTTTTTCACTTCTAAAAGCATATTATAGTCAAGGAGTAGCTGTCGGGCCTGTAAAGGATTACAGAGGCTCACTTTTATTATTTTTACTTTTACAATATATTACCTATTTTATTAAGTATAGCAAAATTATTCTTATGGTTTAGCTAGCTGCTGCAAGGGGCGGCATATAAATATTTAAATAAATAAAACCAGAGAAAAAAACAGACCCACAACATTAGATGTACAAACAGTAAAACCTCCCACAAGAATCATAACACATCAATGAGAAAGTAATTGTGTTCAAAGCCCTCTAAATTATAAAATACATTTTTAAATAAACCAGTGATAGAAACATGCAAAGTTTCAAACTACAATCAAGAACCAGTGATTCGAATAATCAGGTGAAAGTTGGACTGCAATTTTGCTATTATCCATTGGTCTTGAACAATCTGAGATTTGGAAACTGCTCCTGCTATGATTTATTATTTAGTAGTGTGGTGTGAAAGAACTTGTTGAGAATTATTATTCAGAATAGGAGTGTATCAGATACCTGTCATGTCTCTTTGAATAAGTTTTTCTTGATTGCAGTTTGGAACTTTGTGGTCTCCTTAAAATACATGTTTCTGAATTACTAGTCCTTTGGAACTCTGTATGTTACTGGATTTTTTTAAAACGATGTGTTTTAAAATGCAGAAAAACTGTATCTATTCTCATGGATATTACTGTGGCTTTTCCACTCTTCATGGCATGAGAAAATTAAATTCTTCAGTAAATTCCTGGCACTGATATAAGTGGGCACCTGATCTTCTCCTGATCTTTGGTCATAGGGCCAAATTAGATGTGATGTCTATGTACTTAAAAATGGATTTTCCCCTTTTATGTTAAAAAAAAATGGTAGAGGAGGCCTTTCAACAGCAAAGTAGATACCTGGGTAAGGAGTTCTCTCCTCTTCTTGCCCTTTATGTCTGTTTTCCATCCATTCCTTTCAAGCCTCCCCTGCTTTTCTTTTGAGCGTTCACACTTCCATCATCCAAGCTTGGCTGAGGAGAAAGCATCCAGAGTGGAGGGAGGAGCAAAGCTGTGGCCAGAGAGGCGGGGCTGTCCTCTCCCCCCTCCTCACTCCTGCACACTGTGTATCAAATGGTGCAATTCTTCCTTCACATCATTAGCTGATGCTGGGGGCAGTGGGAGGAAGAGCAGGGGAGAGAGACCACGCTGGTGAGAAAGACAAAGCATTACCCGGAGCAGGAGGAGTGGAGAACTCACTGAGGACCACTGTTTTCAGTGGCAGTTTCAGGTCATGTGAAGTTTTCCCTGGAGAGAGTGATGGTGCAGATGTATGAGGAACAAAGAGGTAGTTAACAAGACATTAGTTAGTTGAGCAGCAATGCTGTGGAGTTTGAAGTGCAGAAGACCTTCAAGACAAACTTAATATCCAATTTAAAATGCATCTGACTGCTTTTTGATGTACATATAATCATTGCAATACACATTTTTGCAGCACATATAGCAAAGGTGGCAATTCTCCCATGAAGTATGCCTGGTTTCAAGCCAACCAAAGGCAGAAAACTTATTTTGCCATGAAAAGAGAACATCAAACAGAATAATTTTATTGTCATGGAAGTAACAACATCAGCTTGCTTTGGAGTTTCAGCAAGTACATTATGGAGAGGTGCACAAAAACATTGCTTTAAAAGACAACCTCCACACACACACACACACACACACACACACGTTTTTGCTTGTTTTCAACGGATGCCAAATCTAATAAAAATAAAGGAAGAACAAGGGACTCAGTTAAAACATTAGGTAATGCTGCTAGTGCCAGAGTGTATATTGTTTTATGAAAAGCCCAGTTCAGCCTTTGTGGGCTGTAATCAACACAAGGTGACTTTATCACTTTATCTCTGTGGTAAATATTCTGAGCTAGCAAAGTTTCACTGAAATTATTATCATTATAATGGGCATATTTGCAGTATGGAGTGAAGGCCTGTATACGGCAGAGGCATAAGATCTCTACACTTCCCCAGCATAGGGTGCCATCCTATCCAGTCCTACACAAAATTGGTGCCCACCTGAAGTGTTGGACAACTCCAACCATTTCCAATGCAACCAGCGTGCGCACTGGCTTGCCAGGATGGAAGTTGTACCCCAACACATCTGGATGGCACCCAGTCAAGCAATAATATTCAAATGGTTTTCAATGTATTCTTTTAAATTTCTCATGAAAAAGAGACATTAGGGAAGACAATGGCATTCATTACTTTCATTAAGAGGCATTATACTCTTACCGGCGCCACGTAAAGACCTTTTTATTTGACCATTATTTTAATAACCACCGGTTTTAGATGTTTTAGGATTTTTCCCTTCACAGTCGCACTTTCTATTTTTTCCTCCTTTTTCATAAGTTCATGATGTGGTTTATATTGTTTTAATAATTGAGGTTTTATATTGTAATTTTGTATTTTATATTGTACTTTTATATTTTGTAAGCTATCCTGAGCACTTGGTGATAGGACAGGAAATTGTTGTTGTTACTCACAGAGTCATGTCCGACCTATTGCCACCCCATGGACAACATTCCTCCAGGCCTTCCTGTCTTCCACCATCTCCCGGAGTCCACTTAAGCTCACACCAACTGCTCCAGTGACTCCATCTAACCACCTCATCCTCTGCCATCCCCTTCTTCTTTTGCCATCTATTATTCCCAGCATTAGGCTCTTCTCCAGGGAGTCCTTCCTTCTCATTAGGTGGACAAAGTATTTGAGTTTCATCTTCAGGATCTGGCCTTCTAAAGAGCAGTCAGGGTTGATCTGTTCTAGGACTGACCAGTTTGATCACCTTGCGGTCCAAGGGACTCACAGGAGCCTCCACCAGCACCACAATTCAAAGGCCTCAATCCTTTTGTGCTCGGCCTTCCTTATGATCCAGCTTTCAAAGCCATACATTGTAACTGGGAAAACCATAGCCTTGACTATACGCACTTTTGTGGCCAGGGTGATGTCTCTGCTTTTTAGTACGCTGTCTAGATTTGCCATAGCTTTCCTCCCCAGGAGCAAGCGTCTTTTAATTTCTTGGCTGCAGTCCACTTCCGTGGTGATCTTGGAGCCCAGGAAAATAAAATCTGTCACTACCTCCATTTCTTCCCCATCTATTTGCCAGGAAGTGAGAGGACCGGATGCCATGATCTTAGTTTTCTTAATGTTCAATTTCAAGCCAACTTTTGCGCTTTCCTCCTTCACCCACATCAAGAGACTCTTTAGTTCCTCTTCACTTTCTGTCATTAGAGTGGTATCATTTGCATATCTGAGGTTGTTGATATTTCTCCCAGCAATCTTAATTCCAATTTGTGATTCATCTAGCCCTGCCTTTCTCATGATGTGCTCTGCATATCAGTTAAATACAGTATACAGCCTTGCCGAACACCTTTCTCAATTTTGAATCAATCAGTGGTTCCGTGCCCAGTTCTCACCGTTGCTTCTTGACCCACATATAGGTTTCTCAAGAGACAATTAAGATGGTCTGGTACTCCCATCTCTTTAAGAACTTGCCACAATTTGTTGTGATCCACACAATCAAAGGCTTTAGCATAGTCAATGAAGCAGAAGTAGATGTTTTTCTGGAACTCCCTGGCTTTCTCCTGCCTGTACTTCTGGTAGTTCTCACTCCACATACTGCTGGAGCCTAGCTTGTAGGATTTTGAGCATCACTTTGCTAGCATGTGAAATGAGTGCAATGGTGTGGTAGTTTGAACATTCTTTGGCATTGCCCTTCTTTGGGATCGGAATGTAAACTGACCTTTTCCAATCCTATGGCCACTGTTGAGTTTTCCAAATTTGCTGGCATATTGAGTGTAGCACTTTTACTGCATCGTCTTTTAAGATTTTGAATAGTTCAGCTAGAATTCTGTCACCTCCACTAGCTTTGTTGTTGCTCAGACTTCCTAAGGACCCTTTGACTTCACATTCCAGGATGTCTGGCTCGAGGTCAGTGACCACCCCATCGTGGTTATTAGGGATGTTAAGGTCTTTCTTGTATAGTTCCTCTGTGTAATCTTGCCACCTCTTAATCTCTTCTGCCTCTGTTAGGTCCCTGCCATTTTGGTCCTTCATCATGCCCATCTTTGCATGAAACGTTCCCTTCAAATATCCAATTTTCCTGAAGAGATCTCTGGTCCTCCCTATTCTTTTGTTTTCTTCTATTTCTTTGCACTGTTCATTTAGGAAGGCATTCTTATCTCTTCTTGCTACTCTCTGGAATTCTGCATTCAATTGGGTGTATCTTTCCTTTTCTCCCTTGCCTTTCGCTTCCCTTCTTTCCTCAGCTATTTGTAAAGCTTCCTCAGACAGCCATTTTGCTTTCTTGCATTTCTTTTTCTTTGGGATGGTTTTAGTTGCTACCTCTTGTACAATGTCGCGAACCTCCGTCCATAGTTCTTCAGGTACTCTGTCTATCAGATCTAATTCCTTCAATCTATTTGTCACCTCTACTGTATATTCATCAGGGATATGATTTAGGTCATACCTCAGTGGCCTAGTGCTTTTCCCTATTTTCTTCAATTTAAGCCTACATTTTGCAACAAGAAGCTCATGATCTGAGCCACGGTCAGCTCCTGGTCTAGTTTTTACTGACTGTATAGAGCTTCTCCATCTTTGGCTGCAGAGCACATAGTCAATCTGATTTCTGTGTTGACCGTCTGGTGATGTCCATGTGTAGAGTCATCTCTTGGGTTGTTGGAAAAGAGTGTTTGCTATGACCATCGTATTCTCTTGACAAAATTCTACCAGCCTGTGCCCTGCTTCATTTTGTACTCCAAGGCCAAACTTGCCTGTTATTCCAGTTATCTTTTGCCTTCCTACTTTAGCATTCCAGTCCCCCATGATGATAAGGACATCATTTTTTGGTGTTAATTCTAGAAGGTGTTGTAGGCCTTTATAGAATCGGTCAACTTCAGCCTCTTCAGCACCAGTGGTTGGGGCATAGACTTGGACTACTGTGATGTTGAGTGGTTTGCCTTGGATTTGAACTGAGATCATTTTGTCATTTTGGAGATTGTATCCCAGTACTGCTTTTCCTACTCTTTTATTGACTATGAAGGCTACTCCATTTCTTCTGAGGGATTCTTGCCCACAGTAGTATACCTGATGGTCATCTGAATTAAATTCCCTCATTGCTGTCCATTTTAGTTCACTGATTCCTAAGATGTCGATGTTCAGTCTTGTCATCTCATTTGACCACATCCAGCTTGCCTTGATTCATGGATCTTACATTCCAGGTTCCTATGGAGTATAGATCTTTACAGCATTGGACTCTCCTTTCACCACCAGATACATCTGCAACTGAGTGTCCTTTCAGCTTTGACCCAGTCACTTCATTCTTTCTGGAGCTACTAGCCCTCTGCTCTTTCCCTGTAGCATATTGGACACCTTCCGACCTGAGGGGCTCATCTTCCAGCATCATATCTTGTTGCCTTTTGGTACTGTCCATGGGGTTTTCATGGCAAGGATACTGGAGTGGGTTGCCATTTCCTTCTCCAGTGGATCATGTTTTGTCTGCTATGACCTGTCCATCTTGGGTGGCCCTGCAAGGCATAGCTCATAGCTTCATTGAGCTACGCAAGCCCCTTTGCCATGACAAGGCAGTGATCCATGAAGGAGGGAAGGCATATAAATGACTGTAATAAATAAATAAATACAAAAATGACACAACAGTAGTTGTTTCCTTTGGAAAGTGTTTGAATGGCTACTCCTAGGGTCACCCAGAAGATGTAAATGCAAGTCCAAAAAGGGGGGGGGTAAAAGAGGGCTTCTATTTGCATACAATTGGCACATGCTGATTAACAAGTAGAAATAATACTTATAATTTAAATAGAATTTCAGTACGTCTCCCCATAGTATGGAGGACTGTGATCAGGGGGACATGTTGGTGGGCAACAGTTCAACCCACTCTTTATCTTAACCTGGAATTGAACAGGACAGCTTCTGAAACAGACCCTGAGTTCCAATAGAAAATTGTCCTCTGGTAGCCTTCCAATTTAGAAGGCTGACTTTTGTAGAACATGGCCACCTAGATAGGACTGGCTCCCAATTCTGTCACACTTAAAACAAACACACTGACTTTAGAATTAATAATGATCAGCAGCATTTCCTGGGATTTCAATGGGTCTAAACAAAATATGATGACATCTGATCTAATCCATAGCTTCGAAAAGGGTTTAGAAAAAAATGGGGATAGGGGGACATCCACAGCTATTAACCATGATAGAGGAGTGGGATCGCCTTGTTCAGAAGACATGTAACACTGAATACAAGATCATTCTGGGGACAAAGAGCAGAGAAAGGCCATTGCCCTTGCGTTCTCCTTAAGATTATCCAGCGGCATGGGCAGTGGCTAGGAACAAAGGCCCATGGGTTCTCCACCCCTGCTTTAAATAGCTGCTTCAAGAAACAGAATCATAGACTGCCTGGCCCTCGGTCTGATCCAGCAACACATTTTTGTGTTTTTGTAAGTCTAGGGATTGATTTACTCCCAGGCTCACTGATGCATTTTCTGGGAAGTGCATCCTGCCAGAAAGGTGGATGCAGCTTGTGGCTAACTAGACCAATGCAAACAATTGCCTTAAAAATTGAATCAAGTGGAGGGTGTCCACAAAAGATCATTGAAGTCACCCACCCTCACCTCTGTGTTGAAAGGCTGAGAGTGCTGCTTCGACCGCTGTTGCAATAGCTTTATGGAGTTCTAACCCTCCTGCCACAGAAACCGGAGATGAAGTCAACTCCCTTAGTCTGTCAAGTGCATATTTTTTCTCATTATTCAACACTTTATCAGGGATGACAGCCAAGATTAAATAGTCAGTCATCTTCTGTACCATTAAGGCTCCTGCATGATTGCTTCAAATTAAATCTAAGTCAATGAAATAGTCAATATTTAATTTACTCATTGCAGGTGGCAATTTAGCTTGGGTTATGATATTGTTTAATGGCAAAAATACTGGTATTTAAACTATTTATCACTTCTTTATGGGTCTAGAGAAAAGGCATTCTTTCTTTTGTATGTTATCTGTGCAATAAAAACAAAAAAATTAATCTTCAGGTATTTAACACAAAATACAGACAGAAATCCTGTCCCCCATTAGACTGCTTTGTTCCCATTGGTCCCAATCCAAATGTGTGCATATGCAAGCCTGTCAGAAAACAACAATTTGACAGGGAGGGCAGTAGGGGACTGAATCCAGCCACTCACCTGCTTCTAGACATCTGATTGGTGTTATCACTGACAACTGGAAAGGCTACAGATGCACTATCCTGGCTGCTGGGTCGGGATGGGGATTCTCATGCATAGTGCCTATTTTCCTTGCCCCTCTAAGTACAAAGACCATGTGGCCCTTGGCTAAATTAAGACGGATTACTTCAAGGCTGTCCCAATTGTACACAGGACCACACCACCTGAGAGAAAAGACAAAATTGTATCCCTCCCCATATGTAGTGATGTAGGTATTCTGGAAAATTTTGAGCTGGAATTTCTTCCTCTGCTAATTCAGCTTAGTTTATGAATCGAAACTGATTTTTTTCAATGCAAATTATCCTATGAAAGTGAAGGTCATTAGCATCAGAAACATTTTTGTTTCCATGGGAAATTTTTCTTATGCTCTAGAATGTGATTAAATCTAGTATGCTTATTTTATTTACAATCAATACTGAACAATACTTTAAGAAAAACTTCCCATGTCAATTTTTTGTGCCAGTAACCACAATTCTCTGTTGTGAAATATTTAAGGCAGAAAATTAAAGCACATTTTACGTGTTATGTATATGTTCTATTGTGTAAACATTTAAGGATAATAGCAAGTATTTCTTAAATTTAAGAGGGGGAAAAGCTACTGAAAACTGCTGGTGCATGAATACTTTCTGACAGTCCAAAGAACTGTGCATGGTATGCCACAATCACACATCTAATTTGCAACAGAATGCAACTCACTTCCACTGTTGGGCATCTTCCATTTCACCATCGTTTGTTTTGTTTCAAGTGAAAATATGCAGATCATCATATGCATTCAATATAATTGACAGAGATCATAACCTAAAAAGCAATAATTATAACTTTGAAATTGCCCAAGCTTTCCTAATATTCCATTTGCAACTGGCATCCCTACAATGATACTAACAAACTTACTGAACAGGGAGAAAAAATTCTTCAGAAAAACAAAGTAATGGAAAATTTTCCACAAAAAAAGTTTCCATTCTGGAAAATATTCTGCCCCAGGCCACTGTTTCTATGTACAGAAATTGACCAAACTGACTGTTGAATCTTTTGATTCCAATACTGACCACAGGAGAGGTCCTTCCATTGCACCAGAGGGAAGCAAGCAAACTTGAGGGGCGCTGTCCTGCCACAGCCCCCTGCCACAGCCCCTGCTCTCTGAGACAGAAGCCTTGATCTGCCTGGTGCAGGACTGGAGCTGTGAAAGGGACAACATGAAAGAAAACAAACAGCCATGGTAAGTTCAAGAAGCCCGTGCAGTATTCCATTCCCAAGCCTGTGCTTTTAATGCGCAAGTTGCACACACTTCCGAGACAATCTAAATTTAAAGAGAGGAAAAAACACTCAATATTTTTGAGGTTAATATCTGTCTGCTCTTTTGACCTCTTGGGCTTAGTTAAAGAAAATGTCATTACACACTGTAGGGGAAGAGCTCCAACAGAAAAGTAGCTGTGACTTTCATTAGTGACCTTCATCAAATGGAAGCAGCTATTTTAACACCACTTCTGCACTTTGAATTTTTTAAAAATAACATCCCATTTTCTTTCTTTTACTGCTTATATTGAAAATTGCCATTGGTTTAGTCACTAAAATGTTTTAGGGAAATCAGAAAAGTCAGTATGAACATAAACAAGGCTTGGCGCTTGGACCTCTACTGACATTTTTAAAATATAGTTTAAGTAGCATCTTGCCTTGTCCTGCCTGGATATGAATGTCAGAAAAATCTAAAATGGATTCAGATGATTTTGGATTTCAGTGGATTTGATGCACAGATGCTTCAGCAGACCAGCAACCCGTCTGGATTCTACAGGCTTGCAGACTTGTTAAGGATATGCAAATATAGTTGAAAATATGAAAATATTTTATACATCTCCAACCTCTCTTCAGCATCTGGTGTATAATACTGTGTGTACTGTGTAGCAGTGAACATTACATAAAATATGATGGATATTTTTGTGTACTTTACTGAGAAAAAAACAAGGAAAAGTCTGATTCTGTCATTGAGTGAATGACTGAACAAAAGTTGCCTGACAATCTGTGAACACGCAGAGATCAGGTTAAAGAAAATCTTTACATTCCTAATGCTGGAGAGAACTTGCAAAATAGTATAAATCATGTTTCTGCAGAAGAGAGAAAATATGGAAGAGTTCAAATATGACCTGAGAGCCATGCTCCCTACAAGGAATTGTAGTGCATCTTTCTTATTGAGGAGCGCTGCTTCATTCATTGATTCCTTGTGGCACTCCAACTGATGAGTTGGGTTGTTTGTGCTAATAGACTGGTCTCTAATGTAAATCTGCTCTCTTCCTACAAATGAAAGGGAGGTCACTATTGCCAGCATTTTACAGAGGGGGATCAGAGGCAGAGAGATAAAGATATCTGGAAGCAGAATGCAGAGGTGATCTTTTTAAATCAATGGTCTGTGCACCCTATAAAGCCTAGCAGAGTGCTCACATGCCTTCTGTAACCCAAAGAAGCATTTTTTCCACCAACTGTTATCCTCTGTAATCAACCTGTGCATGTACGTGCACACACTGAGTTTTTACATGGTGAACTCCTAGGGGGTCATGCCTATCTTTCTGTTTGTAAAGTACCAGGTACATTCAGCATTCATGATGCATAATTTTCTTCCTCCTACCCCCTCCTCCTCTGTGTAGACCATGCAGTCAGGGTCCAGCACAAACTGGCCCTTTGACTGCAGTACTATCCCTTGGACAACAAAAGGCAGCTCACGTTACAGCAGGAAAACAATCATTTGCTTCCATCATCAGAAACAAGGTTTCTTCTGCTGCCAAACAATGTTATAGATCCAAGACATATACAAATATTGCATTTCCACAGCAACCAACTGTTATGCAGGGCTGGTTTCAGTAAATACACTTGTGTTTCTGTTAAGTAACCCAGTTAGCAATCTGCTTAAGGATGAATCCGAGGTACAATCTGCTTAGTTAACCATATGTTTGCATGTGCATGCTGGAATTTCCATGTGTGATGTTATGTTAGCATGTATAGTTGTAATACTTGATGTTCCTGTAGTACACAGTTTCCCTTTTGCTGTTAGTATGCCTTTTCATCCCATTAAAAGGAAATAGGAATACAGAAATAATGACTATTTACTATTAACAACTTAATAGTATTCTACTCTTCCAAGTGCTGCTCTTTTACAGACAACGAATACACTCATAGCCATGCTGTTAGCAGTATTATACAGCATTTGTTCCTTTAAGTAAAATCTCTATTTTTATACTCAATAATTTCTGCCAAGAAGGATAAATATGCCTTTGATTCAAACCATATTAAGTTCCTTGGAATCAGGCCTCTTTGAATGCAATGACACTTCTGAGTGGAATGTTAGTACCGTATTTTTTGCTCTATAAGACGCACCTGACCATAAGACGCACCAGTTTTTAGAGGAGGAAAACAAGAAAAAAAAATATTCTGAATCAAACGGGCACATAATCACAGGCACATTCCCCATCACTTCCCCATGGGCTGCACATCTGACAGACTTACTGCACGCACATATTCGCTCTATAAGACGCACAGACATTTCCCCTTACTTTTGAGGGGGGAAAAAGTGAGTCTTATAGAGCAAAAAATACGGTAATTTACTTGGTCATTTAATTGTTTTAAAATAGGTGTTCAATAAAGAACTCTCACTCAAGCCCTGTCTGACAACCCCAGAACCTTCTTTTTCTTCTTTTGGGATTAAATGGCAGATCAAGGCCAACAAAGCACCATGGAAACTGGAATAAAAATCCACAATTAATTCCTACAAGTGACTATACAACTCATATAGCATTTAAAAAACCACAGAACACACAAAAATTGGAGCAAAAGAAAGGAAAAGTGCACTAGGAACAGGTATGAGAATAAGGATGACAGAAGCCTTATTCCTAGATTGTCCCTAGTGCATCCTAGGGAGAAATGCTCAAAAGCTTCTGGCTATGTCCAAGCAAATCTCTAGCTAGTCTGCTCTCACAATGGAGTTCAAATGGAAAAAATAGAGTCTGTTGCTAGAGTGTGCTTGTTCTTTTCCATTTGTTTTTCTGAAAATGACCCAGACTGGGGTAGTGGGGATCCTTCAACAAGAGACTGCAATAAAGGCGGGAGGGAGGATTTCTAGTTGGCTGGGTGGTTTGAGGACTGAGGTTTCTCCAATAAACTAGGGTGAGTGTGTGTGTGTGGGGGGGTGCGAACATGCATGCGTGTATGCAGCCCCAGTCCCCTAGCAACAACCAATATGTCCTTTGGGGCTAAAAGGGTTGTGTACCCTTATTTGAAAAAAAAAAGCCCCTTTCATTTTTTGTGTTCTTTATTGAGTCTTCACCTTCATCAGAGACCCAAACACGACTTTTTTAAAAAAATTGCAAGAGAAATAAAGGAACCAATAGCTTTATGGCTCTTGCCTCTTGGCAGAGCAGTGGAGCGGCAGAGGCAGAGGCTGGGAGAGTGTGCTGAGGGTGGCCAGGGGACTGGAGAAGGCAAGGTAGGAGCTGGACAGAGGAGCAGGGGGACAGGAGCAGCAGAGAGGAAGGGAGGCAGGGCCAGAGAGGCCAGGAGGAGCAGAGGGGCAGGGCCACCAGCCTGAGAGGCTTATAAGGTGTTGTGCCTTGTTTCCATCCCTTAGCTGCGGCCCTGGCTGCCTGGGGACTCCCTTCCCTGGGGGCAGGTTTGTTTTGTTTTGTTTTTGTTTTTCCCCCCAATTTAAATTTTTATGTTATCCTTGTGTGTGTGGGGTGGGGGGTTCGTCTGGGAGAACTGGGCGAGTGAGGAGTAGTGCAGGACAGACATAGTGGAGGACCAAGGTAGGGTCTCTGAGGGGTTCCCAAAGGCAGACCAGGAGATGGCCTTGGTGGGAATCACGGTGTTGCTGTCCGCTGCAACAGCTGTGACATGTTTGCCCTTCTCCCCCAGGAGAGGCAGGGATACACTTGCCCTCAGTGCAAGCTGGTGAGCCTACTAGAGGAAGAGGTGAGGTGCCTGAGGGCCAAGAGAACTCTCCAGGCCCCCAGGAGCAGTCCCCCTCCAGACAGAGGGTTGAGGGAGGGGCCAAAGGAGGAACACCTGGGGAGACATGGAGGCATGTCACTCACAGGAGGAGGAGACCAGCACGGCTTCCTCCTCCTCCTGGTGCCGATCTGGAGCTGGAAACAGGTTCTGTTTGGGGAGGCTGGGGCTGATGAGGCTTTGGGGGACCAGCAGGACCCCCAGCCTGGGACCACAAGAGGCAAGGAGGCCACTGCAGGAGAGGCAAGGACCAGGGCATGGCCGCCTACCACCACCAGGAAGAGACGGCAGCGGGTGATCATCATCGGGGACTCCCTGCTGAGGGGCACTGAGACGGTGGTATGTCATCCCAACATTGAGGCAAGGGAGGTTTGTTGCCTGCTGGGCACACACATCCAACATGTGAAGGATAGAGTGGAGCGTCTTGTTCGCTCTGGCGGTCACCAACCACTTTTGGTGATCCATGTGGGCACAAATGATGTAGCCAGACAGGGTGGGATCACCAGGGACTTCGAGGCCTTGGGGAAGAAACTCAGGGACCTTAATGCCCAAGTGGCCTTCTCATCGATCTTACCGGTCTGGGGATTTGGACCAGGCAGGGATAGGAGGGTCGCCGAGGTGAACAACTGGCTTAGGGTGTGGTGCCAGAAGGAACACTTCAGGTTCTTCAACCACAACACCCAGTTTCTTGCCAATGGACTTCTGGATGAGGATGGGGAGAAGGTCCTTTGGAGATGCTCTAGCAAGTTTTGCCTGGAAGACTTTAAACTGAGCCAGTGGGGAGTGGGTTCAGGCCCCCCAGAAACTTGTCTGCAATGGACAAGTGTGGGGAGAGGATCAGGGCTCTGGGAGCAGGGTTTTAGAGGTACTGCAGGGACTGGCAGGACTTCTACGGAAAGGGGCCAGGTACCAGAGAGGATGGGAGGAAGGAGGATGCTGGGCACTCCAAGGAAAGGAAGCGGTGGGAAGGAGTTGAGGTGCATGTACACCAATGCTAGGGGCATGGGTAATAAGCAGAAAGAGCTTGAAGCTTTCCTGGGAATAGGAGGGTATGACCTGGTGGGGATCACAGAAACTTGGTGGAATGAAACGCAAGGCTGGAATGTAAACATAGAGGGGTATCACCTGTTTAGAAAGGACAGGAAGGGGAAGAGGGGTGGGGGAGTAGCTTTATATGTCAGGGAAGGGATAGGATGCAGTGAGATAGAATGCAGCACAGATGGGGATTCGGTAGAGGCAGTCCGGGTGAAATTAGGGGTTTTGACAGGGAAAGAGACCTGACAGTGGGGGTATGTTATCACCCTCCAGGTGAACTTGAGACCCTGGATGATGTCCTGACAGGCCAGATTCTAAGGATATCTCGGGGAAGAGACACAGTAATTATGGGAGATTTCAATCTCCTGGATATTACTTGGGAGACTCACTCGGTGGTGACAGCCAGGTCACATCGCTTCCTAGAAGCTCTAGAGGGTGGGTTTTTCACACAGAGGGTCCGAGAGGCGATGAGGGGCGGAAACATCCTTGACTTGGTCTTGACCAATAGGGAGGAGCTGATAGATAAAGTACAGATTAGGGGCGCTCTGGATGCAAGTGATCACTCCATCCTTTGCTTTGAGATCAGGGGACTGGGGACGTGCAGCAGGGTGAGCACTAGAAGCTGGGACTTCAAGAGGACCAACTTTGGCTAACTGAAGGCCAGACTGGGGAAAGTCTCCTGGGATAGGTTACTGGAAGGCAAGCGAGTTGCAGAGGAGTGGATGGCACTCAAAAGGGAGGTTTTGGTGGTGCAAGCCTTGAAGATACCTCTAGGTAGTAAGGCGGGGAGGGAAAGGAGAGTGCCACCATGGATGCAAAAGGAGGTGGTTAGAGGGATTAGACACAAGAGGAACCTCTGTAGGAAATGGGTACTGGGGCAAATATACAAAAGGGGGAAGGAGGCCCATTGCAGAAGGATTCTTCGCAAGGCTAAGGCTGATTACGAGCTGAGACTTGCCAAGAATATCAAGAGCAACAAAAAGGGCTTCTTTCAGCATGTAAATAGGAAGAGGAAGGGGAGACAAGTAGTCAAGTAGTGGAACCAGTAAATAAGGAGGAAGGAGATCCAGTGACTGATACAAGGGAACAGGCACAGATGCTAAATTACTGTTTTGCCTCTGTGTTCTCCCCAAAGCAGGACGGGGGAGATCCGCATGGGAGATTAGATGAGGCCGGGGACTTAGGGGCACAGCCTAGAAGTCGAGGGGCTCCTCAGGGCATTGGAACCATAAGGGCACCAGGCCCTGACAGGTTACACCCGAGAGTACTTAGAGAGTTAGCAGGGGTTCTCTCACGCCCGCTGGCCTCCATTTTTGAGGCCTCGTGGAGAATGGGTTAACTGGGTCTCTTCAGCCTGGAGAAGAGGAGACTCAGAGGTGATGTCTTGGAGACATACAGGTATGTGAGGGGTTGTCACACGGAGGTGGGTAGACACCTGTTCTCCCCCCACAGAGGAAGGCAGGATGCACTCCAATGGAGCAAAGCTCAGGGAACCAATGTTCCATTTAGATGCCAGGAAGTACTTCCTGAGTTAGTACCCCGAGGAAATGTAATGGGTTTCCACAGGAAGTGGTTGAGGCCCCATCGGTGAGGGTGTTCAAAGATAGGCTAGACATGCTCATGGTGGGCATGTCGTGAGTGGAGCCAGCTGGAGCTAGGAGTCAGACTAGATGGCCCAGGTGGCCACTTCTGACTCACTCTCTTTCTGTGTTTATCTTCAAATGAGCCCAAACAATTCTAAAACTGTGGTCTATTAACATATAGCTGAGAGCAAATCCTATTAAATGAGGCCTACCTTCACTAAGGGACATGTGGGTGGCGCAGTGGTTTAAACTGATGAGCTGCTGGGCTGATAGATTGAAAGGTTGACAGTTCAGATCCGCAGACGAGGTGAGCTCCCATGTTTTATCCCAGCTCCTGCCAACCTCACACTTCGAAAGCATATAAATGCAAGTAAATGAATAGGTACCACTTCGGTGGGAAAGTAACAGCATTCCGTGCACTTTGGTGTTTAGTCATGCTGGCCACATGACTATGGAAATTGTCTGCGGACAAACGCTGGCTCCCTCGGCTAGGAAATGGAGATGAGCACTGCCCCCAAGAGTCAGACATGACTGGACTTTAATGTCATGGGGAAAGCTTTACCTTTTTACCTTCACTAAGTTTGTAAACATTTTTCACCAAGGTACAAATATTTTACTATCTCAGATAATATGTTTGAATGCTCCTGTATAGTGAACAGCCTTCTTGCACATGGACAAGTGTTGTGTGAGGAAGAAGGATATCTTGGCACCCTTCTTCCAGACAACTGAAGATGCATTTAATCATTTGAACTCCGATATGTAGTCTCCAGTCACTTGGATCTAGTGGTAGAGCCCAGATAAATTTTTAAAAATAAAGTGAAAAATAAAGATCCAGCAAAACTAATTCAGTGAAGAACAATGGTCCAAATCAGGGGTAGCTATAGTTGCATATTCAGATATTTGCATGTATCTGCATGGCCCGGCAGGCCCCTTCTGACTCGCTCTGTTTCTATGTTTCTATATATACAGTACAGGATGGAACCCACTCCCCTTTGCCTGATGCCACCAGTTTATGCAGCTACGCATCAATGCTTCACCCTTGTTCTCATGTCTTTGGAGCAAATTACCGTATTTTTCGCTCTATAAGATGCACCTGACCATAAGATGCACCTAGTTTTTAGAGGAGGAAAACAAGAAAAAAAATATTCTGAATCAAATGGGCACATAATCACAGGCACATTCCCCATCACTTCCCCATGGGCTGCACATCTGACAGACTTACTGCACACACATATTCGCTCTATAAGACGCACAGACATTTCCCCTTACTTTTGAGGGGGGAAAAAGTGAGTCTTATAGAGCAAAAAATACGGTACTTTTTCTTCCAAACAGTGATTCCTCCCAGTTTTTCAACTTGCCAAATGCACCCAGGGCTCAAAGGTTACCTACCCCTAGTACAGTTGTAAAGTAGTGCTGAGAGCTAAAAGCACATCATTATTAAGTGAGTTTGTTGGTTGCAGTATGTAATTGTACCAGTTAACACAAAAGAAAATAATACTCCAGATACCCTTTACTTTGTATGTGTGGTATCCAGCAGTGCCACAATGCTAGCAGTAATGACATTGTGCTAGCATAAACCAACACTGCACAACATAACCAGTGCTTGTTAGGGTAAGGGGGGGGAAAGCAGCAGCACCAAAGCAATCATATAGAAGTAATGCCAGATCAGCACATTCATGCAAAAGGAATGTAGGAACTTCAATGAGATTAACCAGTACAGCATATGTTTCTGTGGCCAACCAGTATGGACTTACATTCCCCAGCATCCATGCTGCTAAGCTGATCAAAATCAACAATGCTTCTCTTCCCTCTTTTTTGCATGGGAGAGAGAGCCTGTTATCACTCTACAGCTCAGCTTTCACAGAACATGCACCACTTACTTCACAACTGAAGCTCAGCTTTAGCAATATTATCCAGACAGCCTACCACAAAAGAACTCAAATTACAGCAGCATTATTGTATCTTGTGATTAAGGATCCCATTAGTTACTTTCTGTCACTTAATATAAGAATCATTTCGTCCACACTGAAAGTTGAAATTTCAGGGGTGGCAATAGAGGGTTGTGACAATCTCAGACTAAACTTTTTTTAAAAATTAGGTCACTCTTTTCTTCATGAGTCCAGTACTGCCATGCTGAGGCATATACTTGTCAGAAAATCATTTGCTCACTGGATATAGGCTTATTACCCTAATCTCTCCCCCTGTCATCCCCTATACCAACCAACAAAACCATACCATAAAACATGAATATTCAGTGGAAATTTTTAAATCTCAAAGGATTTTTTTCCCTTCAAAATTTGCTAGAACACAACAGCAAAGATGTTAAATATAGAATGATTTTCAAGCCCTTTCACTTTCCTCTCAACAACTACTTTTAGAACCACACCTAAAAGTGAGATGCAAGTATTACTTTGCACAGAACACTTCTTCATCTGGTTGACAATATGCATATATCGCACTGCCTCAATATATTCCAGAATCATCACCTACTCAGCCTCCTCTCTTTCCCTGGCCCCAATCTACCTGCATTTTACAAAGTGAATTATTCCAACCAATGCTGGCATGGCTGTGCTTTTCAGGTAGAGCTTACAACCGGTTTGTAAAACATGTGACCTACCAAGCCAAATAGTTCTCCAGGCAAGTAGGCTAGCCCACTAGGACCTCAATAAGCTGTTTTTGTTGGGGTTGCAAAAGCAAAGAAGGTCAGAGTTGCAAAAATCAAAAAGTGTTGCCATAAGATCAGTTTAGGATGATGAAGTTGCTCTAGGTCAGCCTTCCCCAACAACACCTGTAATTCCCAGAAAGCATGGACAATGCTGACTAGTAGTGGCCATGCGGGTTAGGAATTATGGGAGTTATAGTCCAATACATCTGAAGGCACCAGGCTGGGGAAACTGGCTTTAGGCTGAATCAGAAGATGGCCTTATTTTGATTTCCCCATTTATTTATTTCTTTATGGTTTTTGTATGCTGTCCCATTACTAAAAAAGTCTCTGGGCATCTTACAGAGAGAGAACCAAAAAAAAAAAAAAAAACCAGAACCCATAACAACAATACCACACATCTTTAAAAAACAAAACAAAACAGATTTTTCTCATGGATTCCACCTATGGAAATCTGTCAAATTGCTAAAGAAAGGAATCACCAGAATAAACACCATTTACTCTCTGCACTTTGGTTGAAAGTTAGAACACATGTACTTAACTTGCACACTGCTTGGATGCCTTTGTGGGTCAAGCAAACAGGTGCAATCTCTCAAGGTGGCCAGCACAGCTAGCCTTACAAGCAGAAGATTAAATAGCACCATCTTTATTCCTTTGTTTGGTGGAGTGGGGCATAATTAAGAACTAGATTTACTCGGGGCACATCACACATCACAATGGTTGGGTTCACGTGGTAATGGGGAAAGAAAGCCATGGTTGTCTCTGTTCCCCACCCCTGTGAGCCACTCATGCACTGTGCAGTTTGCCTAATTAGCCTTGTGGCCCATAAATTGTTGCACTGTCTGAACCCAGCACAAGACACTTTAGAGGTAGTGTGCTTCTTTTCTCCACTGTCCATGCAAACCTAGTCATTGTGTGATGGTAGCTTTCCCCATCAATCCAACATGCCTGCTCTTCCACCACAGGAACAGGATGCTCACTGGTAAGCACTTGCATTAGTGCTTAGCCTAATTTTTCAGACTTAACTAGAACAGACTATTAAGCAATGTATCCAGGCTTAAAGTAAATAGAAGCAGCAGTGCTATCCTAGGAGTATTCAGTCAGAAATGAATTCCACTAAGTTCAGTGAGACTTACAGTCAAAAAAGTATGCATAGGATCAAGCTTATATTTTAGGATAAATATTTAAGATAACACTAATATAGCCCCGGATTTAAATTAATATTGGTATCAGCAGTTTTCTTATTTCCCTCTTCTGTGCTTCCTATTTTTTTCCTGTGCTTTTATTTCTCACTGCTTCAGGCACCTACAACTTCCATTCCACTACCCAGAATCTCCCCACCCCACCCCCGCAACCCTTGGTGCTGGATGGGACTAATGGGAATTGTATTCCAGATCATCTGGAAGGCCCCTGATTGGTAAAATCTTTTCTAAGGGAAAGGACCTTTCCTCAGCGCTCCTACAAAATTGTCATGCTACATGCATGTCACACACACTTGCAGGTTTCTTTCCCATGAAGCTTTGTTTTTTAACTGAGAAATAGCCTTAGAGGTTACTGTCAAGATTGCAAAAGTAGCAGAGGACATGTGACCCCTTTCTTTTCCTGCCAGCAACTGGGGCTAATTTCCAGCTGAATGATCAAGCAAACTATAATTGTAAAGCAACCACAACTGTACGTAATGTGTGTTTGGCCCTTCTTCCCTTGGTAAACTTTGCAATATGTACATCTGCATAGTAGGGTAGCTTGGAGAGTTCCCATTAGTATCTTAAAGGCTGTCTCAGTGATACAATGGCCAAGAAATCTGAACCATATTCAGATATTCATAATCCTTGCTGGCCCAGTCTATGGAGGAAAATGGGACTGCACAAACGTTCCTTGCCCTAAGCTCCACGCATCAACCATTTTTGTGGACATAGCACCAGTGCCTGAACCAGATTCTGCTGCTGGTTGAGCTTACAGAAATTCTAAACAGGATTCCTGATTTCAAGTATAGCATCCCATGATAATCTGGAAGATTTTGCAGGACTGAAGAGTTGCTGCAGGGACCCTGCAAATGATTGCAGCATTGCTGATCAAGCTAAAGATGTACCACAGTATAGATACTCTGCTTTGTAGTTATATCTGTCCTGCAGTTTAACTCAGGGCTTTCTTCTGGGGATTTAGCAAGAACAGGCATTCCCATTTGATGAGATGGATGCTGTCAGAGGTAAATACATGTTCCATTTAAAACAATTTGGTCTTTCCTAAAAAGTGAGTATTGGCTTCTTTCTCACACTTGTTGGCAAAATAAAGGAGCAGAGCTGGAGAGCTTTCAGAATGAAAGCACAGGCAGGCCTGTGCACACATTGTTCTGGAACCTAGAGCTCGCACAATGCATGAAAGCACCAAGCAAGGGGGAGGTCATTTAGCGCCAGGGAACAGGCACAGCATGATTTACCACAGCTTCTGCTTCAAGTGGTCATCAGAGTGAGTTCAGGCACGATTCATCATTATTATTTCATCAATTAAATGCACAATGCTCAGCTGGCGTGAGTGAAGTGGGCCATCACAGATGCATCCAAATCCAGGTCAAAGAAAGGCTTTGTTCTTCTACACACAAAATACAATGAAAACCCCCACAGTGGAATGCAATGTTTTTGAACAAAGTCAAACAGAAATGGGGAATGGGGTAAAAACCCTCTTTAAGTATTTAAGTTGAATAGGAAGGACAGGAGAAAAACTCAAGCAGCTTCTTGGAATTAAAGTCTATTTCATAAGCTTTGGTCAAACATCAGCAAAATATCCCCAGATACATGGAGGGCAACTATAAATATTCTAGTCGTAATGTCATTTCAGCCCCTAGAACATTTCCATAGGTGAAGAGAGAAATCTATGTACAACAGCTGATGGACCTCTCAAGTACATTTGAAGTAGTTGCCTCTAACACCTAGCTGTCAATGTGGCAGCAGTGCTGTTTCTGAGTGAACCAATTGCTGAAAGAGACTTGCATGAATGGCTTTCTTTCCTCTCCACCCCCTCAGAGAAAGCAGCAAAATCCCACCAAAGAGGAATCATAAATGTCTGAGAAGGGCTAGCAAGAAACTATTGCATGTTTTGAATATGTATGAAATGTTTTACATTGCTCATATTGGCTCCTACCTGAGGTGGTGCAGCCCAAACTCAGTTTATCAATTCAAGTAAGAACAGGGCCACCTTTTTTCCTTCTGTCCAAACATAGACTTTCTTGAGTTAGCAACCAGATCTCATTAATTTCCAAGGTTTTGAAAGGAAGATAACCAACTGATCTTTACAAAAAAAAACAGAGGAGGAAGACAGCACACAGATCAATGTCTCAGTGAGGAAAAAATGCTGGATTCGTATGTTGCAGATGAATTGGAGGCATGGAGGGATTTATCATTCTATGGTTATGCCAAGAGATACACAAATCCCCCAATGTCACTTTCTCTCACACAGTGCTCCCATAGGATCATTAAGGTTTGTTTGTATGCTTGTTTATTAGACTTTTATCCTGCCCGTTAGCCACAAAGTTCCCAGTTCTTAGGTCAAAAAAAGAGCTCAGACTTCAGATGTAGGAATCTGCACCCAGATCCCCCTCCAACCTTGAAGGTGCCCACTTGCCCTTGCCCATAATGGATCACTGGACAATCTAAGGAGAGGGGTCACTCTTGGGTCCAGGAGGCTGTTAACATGTCCTTGGGAGAAGGGGTGATCCCAGCATCCTTAAAGGAGAGTGCAAGAAGACATGATATGAATAAGCTGAACCTGGATCCAGGGATAGTTGCCGACAACTAACTGGTAGTAAACCTTCCCTTTTTGAGCAAGGTGTTGGAGCAGGTAGTGGCCAAGCAGCTCCAGGCACTCTAGGAGCAAGAGAATTTATTATTTATTTAATTATTTGTTTAGATATATTTATAGGCTGCCTATAATTGCTGAGGCCTTCCCAGGTGGCTTACAATGTATTATTTGGACCTATTTCAATTGTGTTTAAGGCCAAGGTTCAGATTGGAGGCTGCCTTGACTTTCTTGTGCAATGACATTTGCTGGGGGGTGGGGGAGTGACCCTGTTGGTTCTTCTAGACCTCTCAATGGCTTTCAACACCATTGGTCATGGAATTCTTCTGGACAGGTTGGCAGGTTGGCTCAGTTAGGAGCTGGAGGCAGTGCCTTGCACTGATTTCAATCCTTCCTGGCAGACTTTGTCCAGAAGGTAGCTCTAGGAGAGAGTTGCACAGGGCTCTATACTATCTCCCATACTTTTCAACATCTCCATGAAACCACTGGGAGAGGTCACCTGGAGGTTTGGGCCAGGATGTCAGCAATATGCTGATGATACACAGCTCTACCTCTCATTTACATCTAATCCAGAAGAGACAGTCTCCATGTTGAACCAGTGTTTGAGTATAATAGTAAACTGGATGAGGGCCAATAAACTGAAACTCAATCCAGACAAGATGGAAGTGCTGTTGGTTGACAATCTCTCTGACAGGTTAGGTGGCCATTGTCCTGTCTTGGACTGGGTCGCATTTCCCCTAAGGACAGAGTCTGCAGCTTGGGAATGCAGCATTTTTTAAAAACAGAATTGAGCAAAACCCTAACCCAAAACTATCATTGGAAACCCAGATGAACTTGGTGGCCAGGAGAGCATTTTTTACTCCTCTAACTTCAGAAGCTTTCAGGTGTTCCCACTGGATCACACCACTATTTACTATTTTTTCCAATTTTAAGATTCTTTTGATCTACTCCCACACCAGGTTCTGAACTTTTAAAAAAGACCACATGAAAAACTGTATATACTGTAAGGATTTCTCTTGATAGACAATACAGTATGTAGCTCTGCCTAATGTACACTTTTTGCACACAGATTTATTTAATGCATTCCCATACATTATTTTCACTAACACATTCGTCCGAGCATTTCCCTAATTTGAACATTTTATACATATTTTTATTTCAGAACTTCAGTGCAAAATTTAGAGAAATGTGAGTACTGCTATATAACTGTTTTAGTTCATATATCAGTTAGAGCAGTACTGATCCTTTTTCTGTCCTTTCTTAATACCTCAAAGAGATATCAACGTCCTGCTTATTTTTATTATTTATTTTATTAGAAAAATTTCTATGCCGCCCCTTGCCAGCTAGCCTCGGGGCAGCTTACAGCAGGTCCATATAATACAAAATACAAACATAAAATTGAAACACAAAACGACCTACCGCATTCAAACTAAAACTAAAATTAAAATTGGCCCATCTCATAGTCCCAATTAAAAACTAACAAAAACTAAAATTCAAAACTAATAAATAATAAAATTAATAAATTAATAACTTAATAATTAAATTAACAATTAAAATATTTCTTAAATAAAAAGGTCTTCGCCTGGCGCCGAAAAGCAAATAATGACGGCGCCAGGCGAGCCTCTCTGGGGAGCAGGTTCCATAAGTGGGGTGCCACCGCAGAGAAAGCCCTCCTCCGGGTACTCACTCTCTTCACCTCCTTCACAGAGGGCTCCCGGAGGAGAGCATCTGCTGCAGATCGTAAGGGGCGGGAGGGCATATACGGTCGCAGGCGCTCCTTTAGGTAACCAGGACCCAAGCTGCTCTACATGTTGAGCCAATAACAACTGGAAGAAGTTCTGAGCTGGCATTCCAGAGGAAGGCACAGCATGAGTGCTGACATGCCTCACAATATTACCTAGCGTTATCCAACACACCACTTGGGATGGACCACCTCAGCCAACCCAGGCAGGGGAGCAGTGTGCATGGTATGCCAATCGGTATGTGCCTGATCTGTCTTTACAGCCCAACAGTAAACAGAGAGATTCCATGCCTGCCCTAACATGATGAGTTCTCCTGGTGAGGAAGATGGAATTCCTATGGACCACAAGCACACCCACCAATCCTCAAGCTTGTGCTGATGCTGCACTAAGTACAGAACAGAGCAGGGTCAGCTCCACCGCTTCCAATTTTCCCACACAAATCTAGGTAGTACATGGCATGTCAGCGCCCTCAGCCATAACAAGGCTGTGGATGAGTGTGTCTTACTCTGATTCAACCTCACATTACAAAACAATGCTATATTTGCCGCTATCTTATAGCAGTGCTGCAATGTATCCCTTTATAAGAGTCATGAGAACCCCAAACTGAGCTGTACAGATGGGCTTGATCTCAGTGGCATGCCTAAGCAAGCCCCCTTTTCTCTGTCATAAATGAATGCTTGCCACTTAGCCTTATAGGGATCACTGATCAACCTCTCAGCACTCTTCCTAAACTACTGCCAAGCATTTTAGGGCTATATTGACTTAGGACTACGCAGAACATATGAACACAAGATTATTTCTTAGGTGGACTTTCAAATAATGTAAAGTTAATGTAGTCTTATAGCCAGAAAATAAGCTTTAGCTTCTTCTTCTGGGGATGAACAATCCTGTCAATTTTGTTTTTTCTAGTCCTGAATTTGGTTCTTCTGAAAAGTTGACATTTAAAGCTTGCATGAAAGTTTGTATTTTTGTATATATAAACATGCAGATGAATGGCCTTTAGACTCTGCTTTCTTGATGTGACTGAGGTCTTCCTAAGATAGATAGGCAGGCAGAGAGATGTTCCCCAATGTTTTGGGGAAAGCATTTTTTTAAAAACAGAATTGAACAAAACTACTCATCCCTGGGTGCAAAGATTATAGATACTGCCAAAAATACTGACTCCCTTTTCTGATGGTCTTATGGCACTCCTTACAACAAAAAAGTTCATTCATTCATTTACATAGGCCTTCATCCTCATTGTCCACAGTGAACCATGTGTGATCACATAGTGAACTATGTCTATATACCATGCAGCAACAGGAGTTGTGGTTCAAAATATCTGGAGGGGACCAGGTTGGGAAAGGATGATGTAGAGGCATAAACCCATTCACTGCATAACCCTGTTGTGACTAAGTCATAAAGGAGGGTAAAGAAAGAACTGAGGGGGAAATGTCTGCAGAAGCAACAATCTGGGGGAAATAGCACTGAAATTGCACAAATATGCAAAAGTTAAGCATTGTGAATGAATAACTCCAGAGAAACTGCTAGTTTCTGCACTAAAAGTGAAATTGGAAACTATCTGGCATCTTTCCATTTTTTTAATAAACACCCACTGATTAAGCATACAAATTCTTTGTCTAATGAGCCAACAAAGTGCATGGCTTATATCTGAAGCTGTATTTACCCTTGGGTAGAAATCCTTATCTTTTATGGTAATGTTTTCCACACCACATTTCACAAATGCTATCAAATTTTAAAAATCTGTCTAGTGCCACCTCCTGTCCTTTGCATGTGCAACACCTCCAAATGCACAACTACTTAACTGATGAGATTTACCTTGTGTTTCAACTAAATGGCATCAAAAAGATGGAATAGCAAAGCAGTTAAAGACATGATTCAGATACTTTAAAAGGCACCTCCCTGCCTTTTCAAGCTCATTAAAATGAACTAATTTTGAATTCCCAGTTTGCCAACAACAGCCTTGATCCATCAAATTACTGAATCCAACAAAAGAGGTAATAATCAAATCACTGACAATGTTATGACTGACTACCGGTGCCCATAATTGTTGATGCATCTGTTATAAAAAGAAGTGAAAAACACACTGGAAATCTGGGCTGAAGACAATATTGATCAATGAATATGCAGGAGTTCTTTCACAAAGGACATTCCCATGATGTTTATTTAACAAGCCACAAACAGTTGTTCCCTGCTCCCATATAGAAGGAAAAAATGTGCCCTATGTCTTTCTTGGACCAATTTTACATGATGGTGCAGTTGCTCCTTAGGGACTTAGTACAATGACCCTAAAGTGATAATATGAATGTTATTTCAAAACTGGCTGCACTTGGAAAGGGTGGGGGGGTTGTCTGTGGAGGCTGCTGCTCTGCCTTTCAGTTGGTATGACTGTCCTTTTAGAATTCAAATAAGAACTAAAGGACAAAGTACACCATGCACTTGTATCACCAGTGAGCCAGATTTTGGTGTTCTCTTTTCAAGAGGTACTGTCATGACACTTGCTAAAAGAGGCATCCAGCAGTGCTGCTACGGGAAAATAGGAACGGAAAGTGACACTGTTTCAAGTAAGATGCAGCTTTTTAAAAAGCAGGACACCAGCTAAAATCAATTCACAAGGTTAAGGGGATCCATGTTTCAGAGCATCTCCCTGTGACCATTTTTAAGCGTTAGAGCACTTATTTTCTCACCATATGTTACATTCCCTGATGTCTCCTATACTGGTGTCTACATAGATCAGGCAACTCAGCTGAACCTTTTACTTGGCTGCTGCAGTGCCAGCTTCCCTGGTTTGGGACCAAATCCAACACTTGAGCCAGTGCTTTGGAATAATCATGGCAGTGGCCAGGGGGCGGGGGGAGGCATTTAGTTGGTTCTGAAGCCCTGTTGAAACCAGCAGCTGGTTCCTAACCCCACTTATTTCTAGTCATGCTGTTACCAGCATTCAACTGATATTGGATGATACTAAGATTTTCCTACTCAGGATGCTAGATTTGTGACAGTTCATTCACATATCTGGTCTTCAGCTGATGAAGCACCCACTGAATGACAAGTAGGTCCATGTGTAGGTCCAGAAATTGACATCTGATCAATTTAGTGGCATAGATTTCGATAGAATTTTCCTATTTGCACCCTGAGATTTGAAATTCTGAAAACAACAGCACAGTTTTTCAAAAAACACAGGCTGAAAAGATAAATAATTTTTATCTAAAAGTACATGTTATCTATGTGGTAAGGAAGCACAGCATATCCAATAACAGGACATGCCATCATCTGGGCTCTTTAACCACAGGAAAAGCCTGCCCTCTAAATCTGAATTCATAAGCAAGTTTCACTGAAAACACAGGAGTTTACTTCCACATGCATTTACATAGGCTTGGGCTGCACTTTAATATCTCCCACAGTTTTACCAGAGCATCTCAGTCCCTCGTCTTCACAGAAGTCAGTGTTTATGCCACAGCCTCTCTACCCTACCACAAAGACTAATTTTTATGTTGCTGGGTTGTGTGTGCATCATTTGAAGTAAGATGATGAAGTGGGGAGGGTAGGAATTTGCTTACTTTCTGCAACTGCAATGGTATGGTAGGATTCATGCTATTGCCCTTGCCTACATGACATGCTTCCTTCAATCACTAGTACATAAGAATGCAGTGGAAGCCATACCAGAACATGTCAGCCACTCCAACACCACCGCTACAGTAAAACAGATGTTTTCATTTGACATAGGTCTCAAAATCTTTTCTATTTTTACATCCAAATGTCAAAAAGTTTCCCCAAATCTGTCAAGTTTAATGAGAAGGTTACAAAATAAGAGTGATACAGTTGTTGTTGTTGTTAGTCGCGAGGTCGAGTCCGACCCATCGCGACCCCATGGACAACATTCCTCCAGGCCCTCCTGTCCTCCACCATCCCCCGGAGTCCACTCAAGCTCACACCAACCACCTCAGTGACTCCATCCAGCAGTGATACAGTTAGACTATGCAAATATATTAGCTTCCATCCTTTGCAGCAAGATAGACCCTGAGCCTGTCTTCCAAAATGCTAACAAATATCAAAACAAGCAAAGAAAAATAGGCATACAACCAGGAATGTACAACACAGTAATGACACTGGGGTTACTGCCTCTTTAACAAGCTCCTACTACAGTGCTATTATCGTTCAGAGCGCCTTATCTCTCCATGCGCAAATATTATGACTAGCTGAACATCTACAGTAATCACCACTGTAACTGCATACATATATTTGTATTTAATATTGCAGGCTGTTGCTGTCACCAAGCTATAAAAACCAAACTGGCATTAACATCCATGCTAGGATTTGCATAATGCTGACAAGGAAGAAGCCTGGCATGTTGTTTCAGCATGCAAGATGCAAGTCATTTCTTTTTGCAGCATATAGCAAATGTTTGACCGAGCTCAGAAATATCTCTTTTGAGGCCAACCTCAGCATTCTACTATGTATGGTGGAAGTGGCTTGCCCTGAAACAAAATGCCTTGAAATACAGAGAAGTGTGTTCACATGTCTTTCACCACACTTTAGAACTGTCCTTAGCCTAGTGTTCTCCAGAGGTTTTGGATCAAAACTCCCAGCATTCCTGACCATTGACCATGCTAGACTGGGCAGATTTATTTCATTTTTATACCACCCAACAGCTGGAATTTTCTGATGAGAATGGAAGTTCCAAATAGCTGGAATGGAAGCTAGCTTGAAGAAGGCTGCTCTAGAAAGCCTGTTTGGGGGCTGTTCAGATGAATCACTCACACAGTGAGGGATTATGCTCAGCAGCTCTGTCCCTCTGAAACCCAGAAACTTGCAGCAATTAACTCCAAGTATCAGTGTGGAAGGAGGCCTAAACACATACAAATGTAAGCTTGTAGGGCTTTCTCAAGTTTTCATTAGAACAGCTCTTTGGACTTCACTCTTAGCATCATTTGGTGCGTTGTGCAAAGCAGATGATGGACTGAGGTATTGGAATTCTGGCTCTGCCAGTTCAAAGCACAACCCTACTAGGGAGAAGGAATAGAAAACAAGTAAAGAGCACTGAATAGAGACAGAAAAATTCAAGCCAAGCTGCATTTCCTCTGCACTTGATGAAATGTGGAAGTCAGCATTACTTTTCCAAGTCAGAGAACTTCAGTCACAGTTCTAACGCAGTTCATGTTAAGACAGAGGTGCATGCCATGAAGATGCACCCCTCTTATATGCCACATGAAAATCATAGAATAGGAGAATTAGAAGGGGCCATGAAGGCCATTGGGTTCAACCCCTGCTGTTGCAGGACACCAATTTACACCATCCCACTCCGATGGCTGTCCAGTTTCTTCTTGAATGTCTCTAGTGTGAGAGAGCCCACCACCTCCCTAAGCCACTGGTTCCACTGTCTTATTGCTCTGACAGAGAGGAAACATTTCCAGATATCAAGCCATAATCTGGGATGTCACAACTTCAGCTGATTATTTTGTGTCCTACACTATGGTACGAGCAAGAAGAGATCTTGTCCTTCCTCTTTGTAACAGCCTTTTAAAAGTACTTATATCTTATAGAATGGTATCATATCGCCCCCTCAGCCTTCTCTTCTCATGGCTGAACATACCCAGTCTCTCCTCATAAGGCAATGTTTCCAAATCCTGGATTATTTTTGTTGTCCTCCTCTGAACTTTTTCTAGTTTTTCTGCATCTTTCTTAAATCTTGATGCCCAGAACTGGACACAGTATTCCAGATGAGGTCTTACTAGTGAAGAGTATAGGGGAACTATTACTTCTTGCAATTTGGAAGTAATACTGCATCCCAAAATAGCATTCACCCTTTTTGTGGCTGCATTGCATTGTTGGCTAATATTTGGCCTGTTGTCCACAATAATTCCAAGGTATTTTTCTTTTTCAGTTCTGTTGAGCCATTATTCCCTATCTTATATCGATGCAAGGTGGAGGACTTGACATTATGTAAGTCTGTTGCCTAATTTTAAAAAATTAAACACTAAGTGCATTAGTGTCAGGGCATCCTCCTCCTCTGATCACTAGATGTACACTTCTTGATCTCCTGTGGCCTGCTGGGCTGTGGTTGGGAGAAGCCTCAATGGGACTAATTTTCATTTCTCTCTGCTCCTCCACAGTATTGTCCACAAGACAAGCCTCTGAGCATGTCTAGTGATCTGCTTCACCAGGGACAGGGGCTGGGAAACTGGTGGATCCATAGCCCCTTTCATCCTTGCCTACTGAAATGGTCAGCATCTTGACTTTGGATCATGTATCTGATTTTTCCAAAGCAGCTGGGAGAAGTTTGCGGGTGGGGGGACCCATGCTTGGAGCATTTCTTCCAGAGACAGGGCTGTCACCAGCCACAGGGGATCTCATCATCTTATGGTGTTCAGGACAATAAATCAATGACACAACATGGAATGATTTGTGTCAAACCCCTACACAGATTAGAATGGAAAGAAAGAGAACCCTAGGAAGTTACAATCCAGTCACAAGACTGTGAATGAAAACATAATTTGCATGCAATAAACCAAACAGATTTTAATAATAACCATCTGTTTATATGACTATATACAATATTGCTGCATTTTATTAAAATATATATTTAATAATGTTATTACTATATCATGTTATCATGGTGTGACCAAGAGAGAATGTGGGAGGAAACCAATCAGATGAAAAAGTGGGACTATACGCCCTGAGTCTCACTTACTGGAGCCATTAGGGGCAGGGGGAGTAACTAGCCCCAATTCAGTTATGTCCTTTAATTATCATAATGATAATCCAATGGGGCCACTCATAATGAGAAAAGCTGCACTCCTGAGAAGACTCTTGCAGGGAAGGGAACGTGGAGCTTCAGCTCTCACTAACCAGGACTCTTCAGAAGGTACAAAGTTGTGCATGGGTGAGGCAGAGCACTGGCATTTGGTGCTTAGACAACCAAAAAAAAAAATTAGCCTGGGTATGGTCAGGTAGTTTTACAGGCCATGTCATGTGCTTCTGACCAGCACTTTCAGAACAGCTGCTGGTAAAGGCACGGGCTCACTCTCCATCAGTCACTATGTATTGGCTTTTTCTTGGTCTCACTAGCCTCACTGGTTTTGTTTTTATAGTGCTTTTTGGAGAGAATTTAGCAATTCCATAACAACTTGTATTAGTATGCAATACTGGAGTTCCTGAGATAGCATCACAGGGACTTCAGGAGAGTACCTCTGCTTCTCTAGAGACTGTACAACACTGGAAGGGAGGAAATCCAAATGAGGATCTCCTGGGCACCCATTTTCCCACCCTCCACAGAAAGCTCTGGGGTGACACAACTTCCAAGGTCCCTATTGCAACCCCTGAAGAGGGCCGGAGAGGAAAGAAAGCAGGCAGGATGGTGGGAGGTGGGAAGAGGAAATGAGAGGTGTAGATCTAAAAGCCTCTAAATCACCCATCTATGCCCATAGCAGGGTGAGTTTGAGGGGCTTGTCTAGTTGAAAATGTTCTGAAGGTGGAACAAGAGATGAAAACGCCTGGGTGTTCCCCCAGCCCTATGTGGTTCTTGCTGGCAAGGACCTGGATGGGCAGGGGGCTCTAACTGCAGAGCCCTCCATCTAAGCATGAATTATTTAGGACTGCATTCTTAAAGCAACTTGCCATTTTCCATTTCATTTTGCCTTGGGTTTGTAGAATATAAATGTCTCAGAAGAGAGTTGCATCCTATCTCTATGCACTGGCATGAGGGCACCAGGTAAGCTTAACATTTCACAAACTTGCAGGTAGTGATATTCTTTTGAACTCCACCAGTAACATATAGTGAGGCAATTATTATTTTTCTAAGATGTCTTTAAGCAAAATGTCTCGCTGCTTTTAAAACATTGCAAGAAGGATGATCAAGAATTTCATTTGGTCAGTATTTTTAAGTAAATGGATTTGATTTGTAGTTGGAATCTAGTAATCCTCTGGACTTCATAGTTCTAAATTTTGTAATAGTTTTCAGCTAAAAGAAACAAATTCAAACAGGAATTCATATTTTAGGAGACAATGTATACCAAATGTATATTTTAGAATAAAATTCAGGCACAAATCCATACTTTAAAATAAAATGTCCACAAAAATATATATAGGGGAAATAAGAGTTTAAATACATTTTTTTTAGGAAGATTGTTTAGAGTCCAGGTTATTGCAGAGGCAGGATAGAATGGACACATGCAAAACTGATATGGACCAGAAATAGACTGATTCATCCATCTTTATGCAGGACACAACTACAGGGGGAATGGGTACAATGGCTTGGATTGACTTTCCTTCTGCTGGCCATAGCATCCCAATTGAAATTCCACAGAGTATCCTCTTGTTTGCAGAAGGGGAGTGGAAAGTTGATTTGCACTGATTTTCCTCTCCCGCTGCAGCACCCAGTGCTACCTCCTCCACTGTTCCAGATGTCCCTCAATTCAGAGTAGATCTTCATGGATCATCAGAAGGCAAGAAATACTTTCTTCCCCCATTCTGTGCTCAAAATGCTGTGCTGGGTCACAACCTTTCTGGTTAACAGAAGCAAATGATGGATCTTATCCATCAATCTGCAATTGATGAAAACCTTTGTCAGCAACAAGTAATGCAACACATGGAGGATTCCTCTTTACTCTAAGAACAGTGTTGTTCAGGATGGCCAAAATGCGGATGCAGCAGTCACTGGAACCTCAAAACAATGAGCCTTATAGCTGGCCCCGGGATCAGCAAAGGTTAGGACTTTCAGCTTGATCCCTTGCATGCCCTAGTGGAACCTAAAAAGGAAGCTGTGTGCATGTCAGGGACAGAGTGAACTGCACCAGCAGAACCCTCTTCTCAGAGGTGCATCACTCTCTTCCTTCAGTCAGGTTCCTTGCAAACTTTGCTCGCACCTAAGCCTTGTGAAACCATTTGCACCTGTGGAGGGACTACAACAACACAAAAATATTCATTCATTTATGAAAGGTTGGTGAATTTGGCATTTAGAATATTTGCATCTTGAAAAGACATGGAATTAAATGATGATTATTCATGTACAAGCCTGTGTATGTATCCTAAACTGGCCTTCACTTTAAAGTGAGTTCGGAACATTTCTTTGTTCAGTTAGGCTTAGAATTGCTAGTGTACTCTGGTGGGTCATTTTGCTACTGGGGATACTTCCTAGACCTCCTTACTGTATTGTGCAGGGAAGTTTCCTGGCAATTCCTGTGTTAACAGGACATTAACGTACCATTGCAGTTTTTCTTTACAGCTTTAGAGGAGCTACTCATGGTGCTGAGTGCCATCCCCAAGGTCAGTTCGTCATCATGCACAGCCCCTGTGAAGCAGTAAAGAAAAGCTGCAATGGATGAGATGCCTCTGCTGTACAGTGGGCATTTAGTTCAGTGTATCCATAGTACTATCCAAATGATTCAAGGTATCCCTGAAGGCTTTTGCAGGGGTCAAGTACTGAACAGATATGGGAAATAGATTTTTCACTCCAGGGAGCTAAAGTCATTGTCCTCTCCCCTGGGCAACTAACTGGAGTTAATCAAATGTCTGCAGCTGACTTTTAATCTGCAGGCTTCAGATCAGAACAAGCACTGTCAGCTTTAGCAGCAGCAGCACTATCCAGATGAGCAGAAGGATTTGGAAGATGGTCTTGCATGAGTTCCTTCTGAACTGGATGTACAGAAAAGGATGGTAGCTGCACATCTGAGCAAGCTTCTGTTCCTACTGATTGTACCTTCAGGTCCACCCCTACCACCCAAGAAGTGATACCTTCCAATTTCAACTTAGAATAGTATGTCCAAATGTACCCAATATGCAACCTCCAGTGGCCATTTTTTAAAAGGAACAGCAACTCTAGGAGGGGGTAGTTTTGAGAAGAGAAGTGACAGGAGGACTAGATGTTTAATTCTCATAATTTCCATCCTCCAGTTTCCTTTTGCTTCCCAAGCCACAACTGCTTTTCAATTGACTGAAGCACCTGTGAGAATGGGGCAGCAAACTGGTGAGGGGACTTACAGCAGTGACATAGTTGATGGAGAAAGGTCAAGCAATTATTTCCCTGCCATTTTTTTCCTCACAATGTCTTCCTTCTGAAGCTGCTATTTCTGCTTTGTTACCCTCATGTTATCCCCCTCAGCCAAGAATTTGTAGTCAAATGACAATGGAAGAAGCTCTTGCTTTAAAGGAAACCAAGATACAGTGCAAGGATAAAGCATCCTGTTATTTTAATACCATGCTTCAGAAAAACATCTGTCAGATGATATTGTGGTCTGAAGTAATCAGTGCAACTAATTACCACTAATTTTAATACAATTTCTGTCTTGCTGCTAATACATTTAGACTTGCTAATCAAATCAAACCATCTCACCTTGCCATACTGCTTTCAAATAAACTTTAATACACATGCAGGCACGCAGGCACACACACTTCTCATTTTCCACAATTGCTATCTCAGAGAGGTCAGAGCTCTCCTTATTGCACAGTGACAGAACTTGTACCACATGACACTGGAGTTCCCAAATATTTTCATTTAAGGAACAACGCGAACAACTCCACAGACAAGTACTGAGTATTTCTTTAGTTTCAAAATTTTCTTCACAAAATGAAAAAAGGTAGAATATAAATGGAATAACAGTAACAACAATGTTATGTAGGATATGAAGGGGCTGGACAGAGATATGTTCTTCTCCTCTTATAGAATGGGGACTCAGGACACGCAGTGAAGCAGACTGGGCAATAGGCTCAGGACAGACAAAAGGAAGGTGTTCTTTACACAATGTATAATAAACATAGGGGGTTTGTTACCACCAGATGTGGTGATGTCAGCTAGCTTAGGGCCCACCCGCCTTTAAAGAAGGTTAGACGCACTACCCATTTTGGACACAATGCTAATTCACAAATTATTATAAGTAAGCTAATGAGGAATCAGCCACTTAGCCCATATGAAAATGCCTTCAACCATTTTGGGTAAAAGGTAAAAGACATCCTCCCTGTTTCAGAAACAAACATGTTTCATTTTCATTTTTTTCCCTAAGAGATGGTATCTTGAGTGGCACCAGCATAGCATGGTAGCTAAAAGTGTGAGGCAGACAGGACCCTCTCCAAATGTTCGCCTTGTCTGAGAAGGTAAGCGCTTGCCCCACTTCACACACAAAACACACATTTGCACATACTCTTCCTGTACTACGGAGATGATACTGGCAGTACAAAGTTGTTGCAAGAAGGAATAAGACAATGTACATGGAGTACTTTGACTAAATAATGTAGGGCACTACAAAAGTGCTGAGTCTCTGTACTTCAGCTCAGATTTCTAGCTTTGGGAGAAATACCTGGACAACTGTGGTGAGTGAAGCAGTCAGGCCTAACACGCTCTCTCTCTCTCTCTCTCTCTCTCTCACTTGTTTTCTGTCTTTCTGTATCAATATCTAGTTTTCTCCCCCATGTACTAGCTTTGAATGTGCAGGGAATTTGCTTTTATGGGGAGAACTTCAAGCATGCAATTTCTGTACAGTAGTCTAAAGCAGTAGACTCCAGGAACAATTTACTGACTCATCTTCCTTTCATGATCTCTAAGCCACAGGTAACTCACTCACCCACCAAATGTGTCAGACAATCAATGTTACGCTATATGCGAATTTTCTCACTGGATGCCTGTCAAGAGAAAAACCTAACACCTAGAAATATCCGGTGGAATTGTCTTTCAGTGCAAGCCTATGAGGCATTGTAATTTAATGTGTTGATGGATTATCCTGACCCATACATACATGACAGTGTTTATTTGTGGAGAAGAGCCAGAGGATTACATTCTCGACTTCAATATTTCATAACATTTCTCATGCAATAATCCACATTACTATTGAACTTTCACTTACCATTACAGATTGCAAATGCCTTTTACTCCAATGGAGTGTTACAGGAACATCAAGTGTGAAAGAATGCAACCAAATGGAAATACCTTATGTAAAACATTAAAGGGGCCAGTAGAAAGCATTGCACAGCATCTTGCAAGCATGTCGGTGAAGCAGAAGTGATGCTGCACATATTTTTTCAGCTGCAGCAATTTATAGATACACAGCACTGCTTCACACATCACAGTGTGCATTGTCATACAGCTGTGGTGTATGCTTTTCATGGATGTTTGCTTATTTACATGCAGAAGTATTTATACCCCCATTTTGCAGCTCCGGTAGCCTTTATGTACACATTCTTTTCCTTTCTTAAGTTAAATATTAGAAATTCTACAACACAAGAACAATACAAATCTTTCAAACATCAATAGATGCCTTGGAGAAAAAAATGAGCTGAAGCTAACTGCAGAAGCTACTACCCCAAGTTCTCTAAAAAGGGAGAATGGGTGCCACCAGAATAAGGCTCTGTGATCATACCACCTGTGATCCGACAGAGAGGGCCGGGACTCTGGGCCTTGCATGAGACTGTAAGGACTTCACAATTTGCTAGTGCTTTTTCTTATCTACCTCAGCCAAACTAGCCTACTGCATTCATTGACATGTGATATGGTGAAACCAATGATGCAAAACAGTGGTTAATGTACCTATAAAGGTGGTCTTGGGAGACAACTCCCTGTGTTCACATGGAAATTATGTCATGCAGTTGTAGGTTCTGTGATACTATGATTTTTGCTTGTAGCCTCTGAAGGATCAAGTCCTAGCCTATATTAAAAACCAGAGGCTGATATACACAAACCTAACTATATGACCAAGTGTGTAATTTCCAATATTTTTAGACAACTGTCATTTTAATTTTAATGGAATCTAATGAAGTGCTGTTATTTCTCTAAAAATGGCTTGCCAGTTTGAAAACCTGTGTTTTTACCACGCCAAAGTCCAAATCAAAAAGGTTAGTCATCTAAAATTATCACAGCAGGGAAGAATTTCACTTGAAGAATCTCAAACGAAGATTAAGATTAGTACATTCTACAGTGCCAAATGGTAATTGTTTATACACATGCATGCATTCACTTCAGAGAGCAGAAATGCACTCTATTGTATCTATGTTTTTAATCTACAGAAGACAATAAAATATACTAAATTTGCATCATAGCCAAGTTTCCCCTGCTTTGAATATTTATCCACATGTGTTTCTCTGTGCTCTTCTTCCCACCTCCTATCTCTCTCTCTCTCTCTCTCTCTCTCTCTCTCTCTCTCTCTCTCAAGTGTGTGTGTGTCTTCATTACCATAGCACATTTGATTAAATCTAAATTAAAATAATAAATTTTAATCTTACTAAAGAAATAATTCTACTAAAACACAGGGTCTTCATATTAATTCAGAGAATGAGGAATTGTGCTCAAGCACTCTTTTTCTGAAGCCTAGGATAAAGATCAGCCCTAACAATGGTCTCCTCAGTGAATTTCTGGTACTTTTTATCCTTTTTGAACCTGAAATCTAACTCCAGTTCTAATCTGTAATGTAATGCCTCTATGGGCAGGAGTGAGGAGATGATACATTGGAGTTTCCCCGCTGCAAATTCTGATGTTCATCCATCTTTAAACATTTGATAAATTAATCAAAGAGTGAACCACACACTCATGCACATGCATGTCTGACATTCACTATATATGGGAAAGCAAGAGAAGACATCACTGGAACACTGGTGTTTTCCTAGCAATGGTGGAGTGCAGAGCTGCCCTTCATTATTATTTTTTGCCATATACGAGTCTATCCTCCACCTCTCCCTCCATGCACATTGACAAGAAAAGGAAGACAGGTTCTGATCTCTGTTAGCAGAACAGCCTACCCTCATGTCCATCTTGTGCACTTCCTTAAGGTAGCTGGTTTGCTACTTTGAGAAACTGGATGCTGGTTTGGCACAGGTCTTCAGAAAAGGCAATTTCAGCCAGTGCAGCAAGTCATAAAGAGGTTAGGAAAGCTTGCAAGTGCTGAAATGCCCTCTTCCACATAACAACTGAAAGCAAAGGAGCTCTGGCCATTTTTTTGTTTGTTTGTTTCTGAAAAGCTCTCCTGTCTTTCCCACTTCCTCATTTTCCCTTCTTTTTCTTTTAAAAAGTAAAAGTCTGGAAGTGCCAATGGTGTGACCTGCCTAAGAGCAAGCCCACATGCAGGTCCTCCTGACCCAGGAGTTGGATCAGTTGTATGGAGCAGTGGTTTTCAATCACTAGTCCGTGGGCCGGCACTGGTCCATGGGAGATTCCCTGCCAGTCCGTGGGGAGGGCCATGTTCCACTTGCTATGGACCGGTATTGGGGCTGGCTGCGCTCCACCACCTCCTCCTCGGTTAGCATCATGCTCGTGGGAGATGCACCGGTGCTGTGCGGGGGGCGGGGGCAGGGAGGGAAGAGTTGGCTCAGTGGAAGCTGGCTGGGAGCCACGCTGTGGCGATTTCAGTATCTTCTTTCACTGGCATTTTTGTTACTCGGTTTCTGGTTGTTTTGCAGAATTTTCATTTTTTTGGTATTATGTTTTAAAACTAATACACAGAATTATGTATTATGTGTGTGGTGTTTTTTGTTTCTGCCTCAGCAGTACCTGAGGTGGTTTTCCTGTTTTTTGCTGGTACCCAGCAAAAGGTTGAAAACCACTGCATTAGAGGACAGAGTTTGGGAGATATGTGGGAAACTTGGATTTTCAATGAATCATGAAGATCAATGGGTAGCTGTGGACATATCTCTCCCTCACTGGGTTGTTGTAAGCCTATATATGATGCCATATGCTTAGACACAGGAGTAACACAAGGCTCATGTACTTTGTAGTTAGACTAGAGGCTTGTAGCCAAGATTTGGCAGGTTATTTGAATTCAAACCTTATCCTCTCAACCTTTGTAGCTCCTAGCCAGGTGCACCTTTTCTCTCTGGACATGTCCCCTCTGTTTCTGGTCCATTTTTCTTCCCCTCATTCTTCTGGACCACTTCTGCTTCCAGTCTGCTTTCCTAGAGCTGTTATCATTCCATAGCCTTCTGCTTTGCCTGGATAATGCATTCCACTTTCCTAGGCTTCCTCCTTTTTCCACACCCTCCTTTTTAAATTCCTTATGTATATGCTACCCCTCTGGCAGATCAAAGCAGACTTACTGTCTGTCACAGTCTTCTGTGACATTACAACAGTACAACTAATCATTGTCAAAGGCTTCAACTACACCATCAGCCACAGACAACAGATGATTTCAATACTGGGATGGCTTCCCCACAGACCAGTGTGCAAAATGTTCTTCCTTTCAATTTTGCAACCAGAAATATTGCAGAAAACTGGACTATTGGCAGGGCCGCAAACCACTGATTCTCCAGTGGCAGGGGGTGGTTTGCACCCCCAAAGCCTGCTAGTTTCCAATCTGCATTGAACTAAAGGCTATCTGCAAAGGGTTGGCCACCAATGGCAAGATTACAGGGCCAGGCAGGAAAAAGCCTGATACACTATTTTACACTATTTGCATTATTGGAAGCCTACTGCAAGCCAAAGAGAAATGCCTGCATACAGAGGAAAGAGACCAAGATAAGCCAGCTGAAAGGACAGATGAATGGGTAATTTTGTTCCATGAATATCCCTTTGCAGATATGCTTATGCAGGGACTGAGAACCTTCTTTCAAGAGCCACATTCCATCAGAGTTTGTTGACTGTCTCATACAGACAATGGCCAGGACCAAAACAGGGTGAAGCCATCCCTTTTCTCTCTCTCATCCTGTCCACCCCTGTTCATTCTCCCTCTTCCTCCCTTCCCAGCAGGATTCCAAGGAGGGACAGGATGCTCATGCCAAAGGTCTAAACTGACCACTTACAGGGGCTTTTGAAATTGGGCCAAGGGTTGCAGTTGACCACAGACACATTGAGTATTCATCCCTATCCTTAAGAGTAGAATTCTTACAGGATTTCACTTATAAGTAACACAAAAGCAAGTATTAATGGGGGCTGGATTAGCTCCAGACAAACTACCACCATAAGCCAACAAGACAGCATATGAAGTTACTTGATAGGCTCCAGATGTGCACACAATGAAGAGAGGATGGTCCAACAGGCTATCAGATTATGCAGCCACCACTGCAACAAAATCCCATGCTGCATTACAGAGTTGGTATTTGACAGCCAGCATGGTGTGGTGATTAGAAATTTGGGCCAGGGACCTGGGAGAGCCTGGGAGAGATCTAGTCCCCACACAGCCATGATGCTCACTGGGTGACTTTGGGCCAGACCCACTGCCAGCCCAACCCATCTCACAGGGTTGTTGTTGTGAGGGTATAAATGGAGAGGAGGAGGATTATGTAAATTGCCTTAGGTTCCTCACAAAAGGAAAAAATCAGGATACAAATGCCATGTAATAACAATAGCAACAATAAGTATGTCCTCTTGGAGGCTTATTGTAGGGCCAAACTTTAGTTTGGTTGTTAAACACAAGCATGCCTTCACCCCTAGGATGATCAGGAAAAGAAGCAAAATAACGCTCAGTCTGAAAAGGAGGTGCCAGGATTTTGCCACTTGACCTAAGCAACTATGAGATGGTGTTGTTCATGTTTAAAGAGTGTGCAGTAAAATATTTCATCTCAGTTTCAATGACCAGGTCTGGCTGAGGGTGGCTGATGGAAAGATCTGTATCTTTAAGAGAGGAGTGTCAGAATTTCTAAAGCAATACAGAGGTCTTGTGTCAAAATCCTTGCGAGGAATTACCATCTCCTCTACTTACCCTCCAGTAACCTTTCTGTCAGCTTGACCTTTACATTCAAGTTAGACCTTGATTACATCAGACCTTTTTCTTTCTCTCTCTTTTTTTCCTCCCTTTGTGACATCCAAACCCAGAGTTTTAAAAAAAGACAGGGCTGTGCTGCTGCGCTTTGCCAATAAAAAGAAGAGATAAGGCGTAAAATATTGCTTGTCCCTACTATTGTTTATGGCAAAGTGTTTAAACACCCACCTCAACATTATTAATAGCATCTCTAAGAGCTCTTTGTGTCTCTCAGTCTTGGTCAAGCATGCATCTGTATAAACCATGCCATCTTCTGGTGCTTCCTGGCAGCGAGAAAAGAAATAAAAGTGTCAGGCGGAACCAAAACTGTTGACGCTTTCCCCACTCACACTGTTTGTTATTCCTGAATGTAGCTCACTAATCCATGTGTGAAAAACCTAAGGCTTTTCAGCACTGGAATTTCAATTATAAAGTGCACAAAAAGCAGCCAGAAAAAGGAAATAAATCAGGCCATATTGCAAAAAGAATCCACTTTCAAAAAATATGGACAAACTCTTTGGCAATGTCCCTGCTTTGGTGGTGATGAGTTATCATTTAGTTGAAATGTGAAATAAAAGATTTTGAGCACAACAGAATGTAGAAATTGATATTTCCATTAATTTAGCATGGAAAGCTAAATTCTACTTGAGAAACTATTATTGTAGATTAATAGTTTACATGAGGCATGGCTTAGCGGCTGGGGTTCTATGCTGTGCTGAGGTTCTGTGCAATCTCGACACTTTCAGATGCCCGTCCAAGTTTCTGGAGCCTAGTATTTTGGAGTGAAAATATGATAACATAATAATTGTATGTCTAGGTTTCTCAGAAGTCAAAAAAACTATCAAATATTCTCCAGGATTATATTTTTACATTTGCATCCTATGAGTTTCAAAAGGAATAAACACCCATGCTGGCATGGGAAGTCATTTATGTTGACAGAACTGAATTTCAGCATATTGAAAATGTGGGCTTTAAGACCAAGAATGGACTTGAACACAAGTCTCCATGGCTCAAGTCCAGTCCTCTAACTTCCTAAGACCTATTCACTAACATCTGAAGAATGCTTTAGGTAGGCACAGTAGGATCTTTGCATTGCCCATTATTTCTCATAAACTGTCTTTTAAAATCTCCCCAGTCTCCAAAGGAGTTCACTATGCCCTAGGTTGCTGTTTGAGAAACAGTTCCAAAGCTCTGTTGCATGCATCCACAGAACTAGTTATGTGGTCCTGGGGGATTTTCTTTTTTTGAAGTTCATCACAAGTTTTGATGAGCTATTATGAGATTTTGACCATAAGGCACTAGCAGTGTCTAGCTGAAATCTGGATGAGTGACTTAAACATTATGAACTGCTTAGAGAGTTTCAGCTATGGGTGGTATAGAAATGTACTCTTGTATAACAACAACAGGAGAGCTGGCAGCCTGCACAACTGAACTTCCTGTACACTAGCAATTCCTAGTTCATAGGTCATCCATGCTGATCCTGTGCATCACTGTTAGTTGCACCTGCTAAAACAGGTGCATTAGTTTCTGCTATGGGAGATAAGGCAAACTTTGGAGGAACCAGGGAACAGGGATTATGGAGTTTAGTAAGAGGCTCCTACCCCCACGCCACCCCATAATCCATGTGCAAATGACAGGGAAATTATACTTGCAATTGGGGTTGCACAAGGTTGCAGATTATTATATGGGCTGCAGTTCCATGCATGCTTACTTAGGAATAAACCCCACCATAGTCAGTGGAACTTGCTTGTGAGAAAATATGAATATGGTTACACTACAGCAGCAGAGTAAGCAGATGCTTGTACCTTCTGTCCTGCTTCTCCATCAGTCCACTTGCCCACTCTCTCACTTGCCTTTTGTAAGTCTTCACCTACTTCACTGACTAAATTAATTTCTCACAGCATTTGAATGCAGTGCACAGTTTGAGAAGTACTGCCTAAAGAAATGGAGGCTTGCAGCATGTTCAAGGAGCACCATAAGAAAGAACTGATTGCAAAGATTCAAGATCCATGTGGTATCACAGATGAAACACAACATGTCCATCAGACACAGCCTGTTGTGCACAATATCCATGAAAATTATATGAGCATAAAATAAGGTGAGGTCTTCCAGCTCACTAAAATCTCCAAGTTGGCCCTTGTTTTGGAAAAATTTGCCATAAAGAACTTATGCATGGAGGTACATTTGTGTTTTATTCCAAACAAACAAACAAACAAAACATCTTGCTATTCAAAATTGATCCAGATCTCTACAGCCTCAATAGGTGGTGACTGCAGAGAAATGGAATAATTAACGCAAGGCTAAATTTTTATTGCCAAAATTGGTTTTTTCCCCTTCCTCCCATGTTGCTTCTCAACAGGCATATAACTAATTTTTCCTAGACCTTGCTCTGAGCAGTCAATATGTGCTCCCTATTGCTAGGAATTAAGAAGACATCTGTCATGCTTCTAAAACTGAAAATCCTCCTGCTTTCAAAGATGGTCAGAAATGCTAAAGTTTTGCTGTTCTAGTTGCTATTACAAGGCCTTTCCCATAAGTTTACTCACTTCAGCAGAAGTCTAAGCACAACAAAGACAATGCAGCACTATGTGTAGTACAATTTCATGGTCCCTCAGAAGAGAAGCAAGAAAAGAGCACAATGTTTTGACAGTGCTACAGCCCTACAGATCAACTTCCCAGTTCCTTATTTATGAACACACATGTTAGGCACCTTACATCTGGTCATAATCATTATTATAATTTATTTATCCAACTCAGAAATGGAAAATTGGCTTTTTTTGGGAGGAAACAAGTAGTAAGAGGAGTTGGACTAAAGTGGCTCACTCTGCATTGTATGTGGAATTGTATGCACAGTCACCTGGGAGAAAGTCCCATTGAACTGAACTATACTTCTGAGTAGAGTGGTATAGGACTACTTTGAATGCTACTGGTAGAGATGGCTTGAAAAAAGGACTGTGAACATTTATGAGGATGGAGATCTTTCAATGGCTATTACTTTTGATAGGTCAATGGAATTCCACAGGTCAGAAGCCTCTGAATTTCAACTGCTAGAGGTCACAGAAGGAGTATTGTTGCTTTCATTTCTTGATGACACACTCCTGGATGCAACTGTCTGGGCACTGCTGGAAACAGGATGAAGGACTAGGTGGATCTGACTCAGCAGGGCTCTGTGTATACTCTTATCTCATGTCATGTTTCAACACTGCCATGTATTCAGCATCTAGAAGACTACATAAAAGATCTCTGCCTCAGTTTCCTGTACATTTGACATGAGTCTCATCAGGCAACTGTGAGAGTGACTACTGGATTAATTAAGTGTTTTGCAAAAAGAAACAACAACAACAAATAACTAAAAGGTGGTGCATAGTACCAGTCTCCTGAGCCATTCAAACAACTGTAACTGCCCCACTTACTACGTCTAATGGTTGGCTGATAGGACAACCATTTGAACTGAAGAAGACCAACTAGTGACACAAACTCCTGCATTTCCACTTTGGAAGGGAAGCAAAAATCTAAGTCATACATGTGGGAGAGTAAGTGTTGGTTTCCTCCATTAGAATCCTTGATTAAGCAGTGGCAAAAAAGGAAAAAAGGTGGAAGCAGATGAAGACAATTCAGATCATCTGAATCCAACTCAGGCTACATTTACAGCATGGATGCTAAGTAACCACAGTGCAATTTGTTCCTTCTCTTGATTGCAGTTTCTCCTTTTGTGCCTGGAGAGAATGCTGCTTACAAAGTTAGACATTAACATATCAATTTACCTTTTTTCAACCCCTGGTGCAGGATGATGGATGAAGGTTCTGTTACTTTACATTCCTACTCCCAGTACCAAACTAAGCTAGATAAGTGTTCGGATTTTCTAAAATCCATCACATCCATTCTCCCAATATATTGTATTCCAATACACTTTTCAGACTGTAAGGTCTCAAGTCACTGAGCACTTAACATCTCTTAATAACATAGCTATCAGGTATTCTATAATACCAGATAGGCTGCAATCTTATACCAACTTACCTGGGAGTAAACCCCACTGAACTCTGTGGAAATTTTTTTCTGACAAGTGTAGGATTACACTTTTCAAATGCACATCTGCAGCATTTCATTTAATAGAGCAGGAGGTTTTAGTTGGTAAGTGACTCATCACTCTGCCTGAAAACATCTTAACTACCAAGGTTATATCTTTCACTGATGTAAAATAGAAACAAACGAAGTACATCATAGAGTTTGAGAAGCTTTGCATTGTAAGAAAAGTTTGAAATCACAACTATTATTTGAAGTGTCTTCTGTGTTTGCACTTCTGATTTGATGTACACAAAAGAATTTGCAAAGGGCAAAGCTTGCCAGTTCGGAGTGTGAAAATTGGTTGCACTCTTTGGTCCAGCAGGTATCCTTATATTACAAAAGATGCTTCCTCCCCACTCCCATTTATCCATTCTCATTTCATTGTAATGGAATAACTGAAAGGGAACACAGTATTGAGCAGAAGAAGGAATCTCTTTTGACTTAAGAAGAATGGGGGGAGATAAAGATAGTGGCAACAGTAAGAGTATCCCCAAGAGCAAAAAAGTAGGGATGGACCAAGCTTCAATTCATTGTGTTCAATTTCTGTTTTGTATGGCTACACAGAACATCTTATGCATTTTTCTTGCACATCTCTAAATATACACATTTCAGTATACAATTCTGCCTCAGATACAATTTTTTTGCAGGCAATATCCCCTGATGCAATGCATTTTTGTATGTCACTTTCACTAATATATAATTTTCACAAGTACCGTACTTTTTGCTCCACACACTGCAAAATACTGCAAAGCGCAAATATCACAGTATAACTTGATTTTGGTCCACATATTGTTTCAAGAAGTAAAAATTAAATTCACATTCAAATGTAACCAAACACATTTCCTGCCATGCCCTCAGAATGTATCATCAGTGGTAAATATCCCTCAGATTTGACCTAATGAAACTGAAAGTGAAACAACCCTGCTTTCCATGAACCTAGGGGACTTAGGAAGAGCAGCCAGGGGCCCTGCACCACTCACTGACCCCAATCTAATTAGAGCTACAGGCAGTGTGGCTTCTTCCAGCAAGTTTGCCTTAGGCTGAAGCCAGAGACTGAGAGAGTGAGAGAGAGCTCCGAGAGCATTCTTCAACTCTGAACTGTTGGTTTCACCACTAGCTGTGGGCTGAGGCTTTTCAGCCTTACCTCTCCCCACTGGCTCGGTCACTGAGTACAGCTGCCTCTTCCAGTTCTAGTTCCAGATAACTTTACTGGCTGGAGGTAGTCCTAGAGGAGGAAGAGGAGGCGGCAGTGGTGGCAGTTGCAGGGAGGTAAAGTTGCCAGCCAAGACTGAAAGGCCTCAGCCAAACCCCCAGCCACTGCTGTGTCGTCAGTCAAGACTTGAAAAAAGACCTGTGGTGCGCACAGATAACATGCCGCAGGCTCTTTTTATCTTATGTCGCTTTCCACCCCAAGATTTTAAATGAGTGAATGCATTTATTTTTTCCCCTTTAACAGTAGCAGCCATGAAGCAAATGGGAGATCGGGAGGGTTGGAATCAGGAGCAGGGCCAGCAAGATGAAGTGTAACTGTCAAATCTTTTCCCCGAGATTACAAGTCCAATAAAAATCATGCAAACTCAGTAAAGGAGTCATTTGATCCAAGAACAAAACCTTTCACTTGTAATAATTTATATTTTTTTTATTTATTTATTTATTTATTTTTCAATGTATATCCTGCCTTTCTCTTACAAAGGGCTCAAGGCAGCTTACATCTCCTCCTCCATCTTATCCCCTATACTCCTTATACTCTAAGGAAGGAGCTGAACCTAAACTTCAAGGTCTTAAATTATTTTTACCAAGTAGAAAATGATTATTCAAGTTCATTAGCTAAAGATTTTAATATCAGACTATAGAACAGCTAGTAACTGGCCATTCAGCAAAGAAAGACAATCTACCTAGTGTCACAGCTAACCGTTAAATTATGACACATATTTTGACCACAGCACAAAGTACATATTCAGGTGGGAAAAGGTTCATACCTGACCCACACATTACAGGGATAACACTACAGGTACATGCAGTATACCCAGAAATCCTACAATGTGCAAAGCTACCTGAAAACACAAACAATGATCAGACACCAAACCACAGCAAATGGCACTGACTACTGCCAAGGCAGGAGACACCAGGAATGCTGAGGTAAGCCACTCACAGTGCAGTCCCATGGAGGTGCCTACAAGCCTCTGAATTTGGAGAATGACAGGCATCCTCTCCAGGGCAGCAGCAGCACAAAAGCATCCTTCCCGTCTTCACTCCTCCTGACCCCAGTGGAAAGGAGGAAGGTGTAGATTGCCACTAGGATCCATCATATCCTGGCGGTCAGTCCTGGTCCCCTCTGCTCCAGCTATACTCCTTCTTGGAGGTCGCTCTTAGGATCTTAGAGAAGCAGCCAGGCCATGTGCTGGCAGAGTGGGATCCAAGCACAGATTGGCAGCTCTGAGGCTGAGCTCTTTTCCAGCCTTGGATTTGGGATTCCAAAGAATCCTAAGGCCCATAGATGCTGCTTAGGATCAGTCTGTTAGAGCTTTCTGAAGGAGAGATTTATTATCTAGGGATAATAAATGCTCAAATGAATAAAATAACCAGCTGCTTTCACCATTTAACTTGTCCATGTTTTTTTTTTTTCCTTCAGTGGGTGATGGTAATGAATTCTTTCCATGAAATCATTAAAGTACTTGGCACTTTACTAAGCAACATCAAAAGTATTGGTCATGACCCTAACCAATTACAAATTAAAATTTGATATAGGAGATGGTGGCAGGATGGGGTGGAGATGGTAGAGGTGAGAATGAAAGGGCTAAAAGGGTCTGTTTCTGGACAGAATTCAAAGTGCTAATCATGGCATATAAAGTCCTACATGCCTTGGGATCAGGCTACCTGAAACACAGCCTGCTCTCATATGACGCTGTCTGGTTCACTAGATCTTCTGGAGAGGACTTTCTTTTGAGACTGCCACCAAGAAAGGGCCTGAAGAAGCTTGGTTCACCCCCTTGCACTTTCACTCTCTGCTATTCCTCAAGTAGAGGGCAAACACAGGCACACCTTCAAGTGGGTCTTGAGCTGGATGCTGCATTTATTCTGCCATTGCTGTGCTTTTAATTCTGGTTTATTACATTTACTTTTATTATTGTTTTAATCTAGCCTTATTTGATTACATACATTACTATATTTCGCATGAGCCATCCCATTCTAGTGAAATTGGTCTGAGGATTTTAACAAGGGTTGAGTTGTTGCAGAATTGTTCTTTTTAGATAGAACTATTTGTAAAATCCCCTTCATGGATACTGCCTTGTTGTGGCGAAGGGACTTGTGTAGCTCAATGAAGCTATGAGCTATGCCATGCAGGGCCACCCAAGACGGACAGGTCATAGCAGAGAGCTCTGAAAAAACATGATCCACTGGAGAAGGAAATGCCAACCCATTCCTGTGTCCTTGCCATGAAAACCCCATGGACAGTACCAAAAGGCAAAAAGATATGACGCCGGAAGATGAGCCCCTCAGATTGGAAGGTATCCAATATGCTACTGGGGAAAAGTGGAGGGCTAGTACTAGGAGCGCCAGAAAGAATGAAGTGACTGGGTCAAAGCCGAAAGGACACTCAGTTGCAGATGTATCTGGTGGTGAAAGGAAAGTCTGATGCTGCAAAGATCTTTACTCCATAGGAACCTGGAATATAAGATCCATGAATCAAGGCAAGCTGGATGTGGTCAAACAAGAAATGACAAGACTGAACATCGACATCTTAGGAATCAGTGAACTAAAATGGACAGGAATGGGGGAATTTAATTCAGATGGCCATCAGGTATACTACTGCGGGCAAGAATCCCTCAGAAGAAATGGAGTAGCCTTCATAGTCAATAAAAAAGTAGGAAAAGCAGTACTGGGATACAAACTGGTCCCTTGTCTGCGTCCCTTAGCTGCGGTCCGGGCGGTCCAGAGACTCCCTTCCCTGAGACACAGAAGTTTGTTTGTTTTGTTTGTGCTTTGCTGTGCTGTGCTGTGCTTTGCTTTGTTTTTCTTCCAATTTAAATTTAAGTTTACTTTATCCTTTTTTTTTTTTAATAAAGTTTTATTAAGATTTTTAAGCTACAAATTTTAAAAAAATCAATCATCAAATACATCGGACAGCTGGGTCAGCCCCCTATAACATGGTCTTTCAACATTCTATAATCATAATCAAATCAATTTATAAAAGTTTAAAGACATCTTTAAATCTACGCCAAGTCCCGTTTCTCTAGCCAGTCGTAAAAAAAGTTCCAGGTTTGATAATAGTCTGTGTCATCCTTTTCCTTCAATAGTAACGTCAGTCTATCCATTTCTGCACAATCCAGAATCTTTCTCAAAATCAGCTCCTCAGTGGGTAATTCCTCACTCTTCCAATATTGAGCGATTGCAATTCTTGCCGCTGTGATTACATGTAATATCAAGTACATTTCTTGTTTACTAACACTTTCCGGTATAATGCCTAACAAAAAAACTTCAGGTCTAAAGGTTATAGATTTTTTAAGTTTACTTTATCCTTGTGTATGTGTGTGAGTGGGTTTTTGTCTGGGAGAACTGGGCGACTGAAAGGAACTGCAGGACTAACAAGGCAGGGGATCAAGGTAAGGTCTCGGAAGGGTTACAGATGGCAGACCAGGAGATGGCCTTGGTGGGAGTCACAGGTGTTGCTGTCTGCTGCGAGAGCTGCGATATGTTCGCCCTTCTCCCCCAGGAGAGGCAGGGATACACTTGCCCTCAGTGCAAGATGGTGACCCTGCTAGAACAGGAGGTGAGGTGCCTGAGGGCCGAGAGAGTTCTCCAGGCCCCCCTGGAGCAGCCCCCCTCTGGACAGAGGGCTGAGGGAGAGACCAGAGGAGGAGCAGCTGCAGAGACATGGAGGTATGTCACCCACGGGAGGAGGAGGCCAGCACAGCCTCCTCCTTCTCCTGGCACCAATCTGGAGCTGGGAAACAGGTTCCCTCCGCTTGGGGAGGCTGGGGCTGATGAGGCCTTGGGGGACCCACAGCCTGGGACATCAGGAGGCAAGGGGGCCGCTGCAGGAGAGGCGAGGAGCAGGGCACGGCTACCCACCAGCACCGGGAAGGTACGGCGGCGGGTGATTGTTGTTGGGGACTCCCTGCTGAGGGGCACTGAGGTGGCAGTGTGCCGCCCCAGCCTGGAGACAAGGGAGGTTTGCTGCCTGCCGGGCGCACGCATCCGGCATGTGAAGGACAGAGTGGAGCATCTTGTTCGCTCCGGGGGTCACCAGCCGCTCCTGGTGATCCATGTGGGCACAAACGACGTGGCCAGGCAGGGTGTGGTCGGGATCACCAGGGACTTTGAGGCCTTGGGGAAGAAACTCAGGGAGCTGAAGGCCCAAGTGGCCTTCTCGTCAATCTTACCTGTCCGGGGGTTTGGGCAAGGCAGGGACAGGAGGGCCTCCGAGGTGAACGACTGGCTTAGGGTGTGGTGCCAGAAGGAATGCTTCAGGTTCCTCAACCACGGCACTCCATTTCTTGCCAATGGACTTCTAGAAAGGGACGGGTTACACCTCACGAGGATGGGGAAAAGGTCCTTTGGAGATGAGCTAGCGAGCTTCATCTGGAAGACTTTAAACTGAGCCAGTGGGGGTGGGTTCAGGCCCCCTAGTAACGTGTCTGCACTGGACAAGTGTGGGGGGAAGATCGGGGCTCTGGGAGCAGGGCTTTAGAGATACTGCAGGGACTGACAGGACTCATAGAAACATGGAAACATAGAAACAGAGCAAGTCAGAAGGGGCCTCCCGGGCCATCTAGTCTGACCTCCGGCACCAGCCGGCTCCGCTCATGACATGCCCGCCATGTGCATGTCCAGCCTGTCTTTGAACACCCTCACCGATGGGGCCTCAACGACCTCAACGACTCCTACAGAGAGGGGCCAGGTACTAGGGAGGATGGGAGGAAGGAGGATGCTGGGCACTCCAAGGAAAGGAAGAGGTGGGAAGGAGTTGAGGTGCATGTACACCAATGCTAGGAGCATGAGTAATAAGCAGGAAGAGCTTGAAGCTCTCCTGGGAATAGGAGGATACGATCTGCTGGGAATCACAGAAACTCAGTGGGATGAAAGGCAAGTCTGGAATGTGAACATAGAAGGGTATCACCTTTTTAGAAAGGACAGGAAGGGAAAGAGAGGTGGGGGCATGGCTTTATACATCAGGGAAGGGATAGGATGCAGTGAGATAGAATGCAGCACAGATGGGGATTCGGTAGAGGCAGTCTGAGTGAAATTAGGGGTTTTGACAGGGAAAGAGACCTGACAGTGGGGGTATGTTATCGCCCTCCAGGTCAACTTGAGACCCTGGATGATGTCCTGACAGGCCAGATTCTAAGGATATCTCTGGGGAGAGACACAGTAACTATGGGAGATTTCAATTTCACTCGGTGGTGACAGCCAGGTCACGTCACTTCCTAGAAGCTATAGAGGGAGGGTTTTTCACACAGAGGGTCCGAGAGGTGATGAGGGGGGGAAACATCCTGGACTTGGTCTTGACCAATAGGGAGGAGCTGATAGATGAAGTACAGATTAGGGGAACTCTGGATGTGAGTGATCACTCCATCCTTTGCTTTGAGATCAGGGGACTGGGGACGTGCAGCAGGGCGAGCACTAGAAGCTGGAACTTCAAGAGGGCCAACTTTGGCCAACTGAAGGCAAGACTGGGGAAAGTCTCCTGGGATAGGTAACTGGAAGGTAAGCGAGTTGAGCAGGGGTGGATGGCATTCAAAAGGGAGGTTTTGGAGGCACAAGCCTTGACAATACCTCTAGTCAGTAAGGTGGGGAGGTGGAGGAGAGTGCCGCCATGGATGCGAAAAGAGGTAGTTAGAGGGATTAGACGAAAGAGGAGCCTCCCTAGGAAATGGGTACTGCGGGAAATAGATAAAAGGGTATACCGGGAGAAGGAGGCCCGTTGCAGAAGTATTTTTCACAAGGCTAAGGCTGATTATGAGCTGAGACTTGCCAAGAATATCAAGAGCAACAAAAAGGGCTTCTTTCAGCATGTAAATAGGAAAACGAAGGGGAGACAAGTGGTGGGACCACTAAATAAGGAGGAAGGAGATCCAGTGACTGATATGAGGGAACAGGCACAGATGTTAAATGACTATTTTGCCTGTATGTTCTCCCCAAAGCAGGATGGGGGATATCCGTATTGGAGATTAGATGAGGCTGGGGACTTAGGGGCAGAGATTAGAGTCACCCCCCTTGAAGTCGAGGGGCTCCTCAGGGCATTGGACATTACAAAGGCGCCAGGCCCTGACGGGTTACACCCGAGAGTAATAAGAGAGTTGGCAGGGGTTCTCTCACGCCCGCTGGCCTCCATTTTTGAGACCTCTTGGAGAACAGGTGAAGTTCCAGAGGACTGGAGGGTGGCATCAGTGGTCCCAATTTTCAAAAAGGGTAGTAGAAGCGACATGGGGAATTATAGACCAGTTAGTCAGAAAAACAATGGAAAGGCTCATAATAGAGAGAGATCTAGTGATGCTAGATAGGGAAGGGAGGCTGACAGCCACACAACATGGCTTCCGCAAAAACAGGTCCTGCCAGATAAACCTTGTGGAATTCTGTGACAAGGTTTCAAGATGGCTAGATGGAGGGGATGCAGTGGATGTGGTATACCTGGATTTCAGCAAGGCCTTTGACAAAGTGCCCCATGATATCCTGGTGGAGAAACTGAGGAGTTTTGGGATACACCAAAGCACTGTCCGGTGGATTAGGGCATGGTTGACTGACCAAAAGCAGAAAGTAACCATTAGCAGGGAATCATCAGGATGGCAGCCAGTGACAAGCGGGGTCCCCCAGGGCTCTGTCCTGGGGCCGATCCTTTTTAATCTTTTCATTAACGACATGGAAGAAGGGGTGAACAGTCTGCTGATCAAATTCGCAGACGACACTAAAACTGGAGCAGTGGCCACAACTGAGGAGCAGGTACTCCAGATCCAAAAGGATCTGGACAGACTATGGAAGTGGGCAGGAGACAACAGGATGGTGTTCAATGTGGATAAGTGCAAGGTCTTGCACTTGGGGGCATAGGAATAGCTGTCATAAGTACAGGTTAGGTGACAAGTGGCTGGAGAACAGCACTTGTGAAAGGGACCTCGGGGTACTGGTTGACCGCAGGCTAAACATGAGTCAGCAGTGTGATGCGGTGGTCAAGCGGGCGAATGCCACCCTTGGTTGCATAGCCAGAAGTGTAGCTTCAAGATCGAGAGAGGTATTACTACCACTCTACACGACTCTGGTGTGCCCGCAACTGGAGTACTGTGTTCAGTTTTGGGCCCCTCATTACAGAAAGGATATAGCCAGGTTGGAGTCAGTGCAGCGTAGGGCCACAAGGTTGGTGGCCGGTTTGCAGGGGATGCCATATGAGGTGAGACTGAGGGAAATGGGTCTCTTCAGCCTGGAGAAGAGGAGACTCAGGGGGATATGTTGGTGACATACAGGTATGTGAGGGGGTGTCACATGCAGATGGGTAGAGACCTGTTCTCCCCTGCAGAGGAAGGCAGGATGCGTTTCAATGGAGCTCAGGGAGCCAAGGTTCCATTTGGATGCCAGGAAGCACTTCCTGACAGTCAGGACCCCGAGGGCGTGGAATGGGCTTCCACGGGAGGTCGTTGAGGCCCCATCGGTGAGGGTGTTCAAAGACAGGCTGGACATGCACATGGTGGGCATGTTGCGAGTGGAGCCGGCTGGTGCCGGAGGTCAGACTATATGGCCCAGGAGGTCCCTTCTGACTCACTCTGTTTCTATGTTTCTATGTTTCTAATATCCAAAATGACACAATGAACTCAGTTCGAATGCAAGGCAAACCATTCACATCACAGTAGTCCAAGTCTATGCCCCAAGCACTGGTGCAGAAGAGGCTGAAGTTGACCGGTTCTATGAAGGCCTACAACACCTTCTTGAATTAACCCCAAAAAATGATGTCCTTATCGTCATGGGGAACTAGAATGCAAATGTAGGAAGCCAAAAGATAACCGGAATAACAGGCACGTTTGGCCTTGGAGTACAAAATGAAGCAGGGCACAGGCTGGTAGAATTTTGTCAAGAGAATACAATGGTCATAGCAAACATTCTTTTCCAACAATCCAAGAGATGACTCTACACATGAACATCACCAGACGGTCAACACAGAAATCAGATTGACTATGTGCTCTGCAGCCAAAGATGGAGAAGCTCTATACAGTCATTAAAAACAAGACCAGGAGCTGACTGAGGCTCAGATCATGAGCTTCTTGTGGCAAAATTTAGGCTTACATTGAAGAAAGTAGGGAAAAGCATTAGGCCACTCAGGTATGACCTAAATCATATTCTTGATAAATATAGAGTAGAAGTGACAAATAGGTTTAAGGAATTAGATCTAATAGACAGAGTGAGTATAGTCAGGGCTATGGTTTTTCCAGTTGCAATGTATGGCTGTGAAAGCTGGACCATAAGGAAGGCTGACCGCCGAAGAATTGAGGCTTTTGAATTGTGGTGCTGGAGAAGACTCCTGCGAGTCTCTTGGACTGCAAGGAGATCCATCCAGTCAATCTTAAAGGAGATCAACCCTGACTGCTCTTCAGTAGGCCAGATACTGAAGATGAAACTCAAATACTTTGGCCACCTAATAAGAAGGAAGGACTCATTGGAGAAGAGCCTTATGCTGGGAACAATTGACAGCAAAAGAAAGAGGGGACGGCAGAGAATGAGGTGGATAGATAGAGTCACTGAAGCAGTCGGTGTGAGCTTAAGTGGACACCAGGGGATGGCGGAGGACAGGAAGGCTTGGAGGAATGTTGTCCATGGGGTCGTGATGGGTCAGACACGACTTCACGACTAGCAACAACAGCAATAACATATGTAAAATGGGGAAGATGTAACATGGCATGGGGAACTGAAAAGAAGGAGGACAGACTCTTGGTGTGGGAAGCACTCCTCACAAAGGAACAGCTCCTGGTCTCTGCAAGCTTTCACTTTCCATTTCAGTAAAGTCTTGGTTGTAGGTCTTGTTGTTGCTGTGTCTTTCTATTTGCCACATAAGCAAGGATGGGGAAGTGAAAAGTTACCTGAAAAGAAAGTGGGTAATTTCCCCAGGGCTGCATATTAAAATATCATTAGTACCCACATGTCTTCCTGTAGAATGTTTAAAACATTCTAAAAGTTTGACAACTTCTGTTAAAATTGACATCTAAAATTATATGGAATGTTGAGCATCATTGTGATAGAAAAGAAGAGCTCATCCACTTGACGAAATGAGGGAGAAGTAACACACATGATTTTTCTATGAAAAGCCAGTCATCTCTTGACTATCTGCAGTGTGTAGTTTCATTGTGGTGCTCTTTAAACCACAATGAAAACTTCAAAAGTATTTGTACTGCACAGACTTAAACATGGGGGTCACTGCAATCCAATCCACATGGACAGGTGCACAGTGACTTTGAAAATGATGTGACCATCTTCTAATGGATCACTGATCCTGGAAGAAGGAATGGAGACACATGCATATTCATATATTGAGTTCAATGGGATTTGCTCCCAGTCCCATTGAACTCAATGGAATTTATAACAGAGTTAAAGTACATAGGATTGAACTACTTTTGAAGCCTCATTGTTTGCTGCAACGAATATTCTCAGTTTCATATGTTGAAAATATACCAGCAGCTTAGAGCTTGAGCATTTGCACAAAGCCATCCTCCATGACCTTATTAAAAACCAGGTAGTGTCAGTTGAATGATGACAAAAATATTTCATCAAGATTTACTGCTGGATAAAAATATGTTAAAAGAAGCAGAGAAGAGAACCAAGTTTTTTAAACTTTGGGAAGGCATTTTTAAACCTCAGGAGTTTCTCTTAGACTTTAAAATGTTATCAAGGGAATTAGTGGTGCTACCTTGAAGTTTCAATGTTTCATGATACACTCATCACATCCCACAGCAGTTACTGTTCCTTTTCTACTATAGCAACACTGGGCCTAGCTTTTCAGCACCAGAAAGCTCCACATTCTGAAAACCATTAGGTCAGGTTCACACCCAATGCTTAACCTCAGTTTACAGACTGAGTGCAGGCCACAAAACCATACATACCCTTATGAGAGAAAATTATAAATGCTCCTTTCTTGGATTGTCAAGCTTGGCAAAGAATCTGGCACATGAAAGTATATACTGGAAAAACATTAAGAATCAAGTAGTTGAGCAAGGTAGATATGAACAACAGAGCTATGTTCAGGCATTGTCATATTACAATATGTGAGATGTAACATGGATTCAACTGGACCAAGGATGAGGCTCTGAACAACATCCTTTCAAGGGTAATATAGAGATAAGGTATGAATAGAGGGAAGACAGACCAATATGTATGGTGAGTAACCAAGAAGGTGGGGGTCCATGGGAAGTATCTTTAGGACTGATATAATCTATAAAATCTATGTTCTGTCATTGACTCAGGTATCCCCCAGAGTTCAACCTACACACACGTGTATAGTCAGCATTGTCTTGCTTGCCGTATTGTTAATAACTATTGCTGGTATGCTTTCAATCTATCTGGCCTGCTTCCGACAGGATCTGAAACCTTCTCATTTTGTGTGTGAACTTGTTCTGCTTCCTTGCACCCCATTTCAGGGCTATTGTGAACCTAGAGTTAAAATAAACAGAAGGAGAGCCCTGCCAGGTCAGTCTTCTGTTCCCATCAGGAAAGTGCACCGCTTGGAAGAAAGACAGTGACCTGGTCCTCAGCAACAGGTGTTTCTCTGTCTTACCTAATAAGCCACTGATGGACCCTCTCTTCCCTGAATTAAGCTCCCCTCCTTACATGCACTCTGACCCAGACTGAAGCAGAGGAAGAAACCAAGATTCATGGGTAGGGAGGAGGGAGAGAAGCGGATGTTCCCAGTACAAATTGGTCCTGGGAGGTTAAAGGCCAGATGGTTGATTGGTTAGCACTGCAGAGTATTTTTACAACAAACTCTTATACACACATACCCAGCAATTGTTAGTACATTCTATTCAGATGCATGTATATATGTATTTAATTATAGCATTATAAGCTAATCCATAGAAAGAGATCAGAGCAGTGTGCAAGATATTAAACACAAAATACAAAAAGTTACAGTAAAAGCAAATGGATCGATAAAATAGCAGCTGGCGCTTACCCATCAGGCAGGAAATACTCATTTATGATTCTATAAAACAGTTCTCTAGCTGTAGAATACATTATCTTACTTTCCCACTTAAGGCATGTAAAGAAGCCAGACAAATGATAGCTATGCAGATATGGAAACTAATTATACTGCATTTTCAAGTGTACTTCACATATATTATCATGATACTCTGTAACTCTGGAAGGAGGCTTAGCATTGTCAATCCCACGTTAGTAGAAGGGGCTAAGGCTGAAAGAAATGTCTTTGTTTAAAACAACCTAAACCTAGTGAATGCCAGGAACTTTCTGATTTGTAACTCATTCTTCTACTTCAAAGGTGTACCTGTTAGGCTAATCCTTCCTTTCTATTTGCCCTCCTCTCTGTTCATCTTCAGCCCTCACAGTCTTCTCCCCTTCATCTCTTGACTATCTGCAGTGTGTAGTGATGTAAAAGAGAACAGGTCTTCATATCACATCACTTTACATATTTTGATTCAGCAGGTGTAATGTCCATTGCTTATGCATGGATTTAGGCAAATTTCAAGGCACCCAAATCTCCTGTAAGCTCCAGCATTTATGAGAATGACCAAATATGTAGAAAATCTCAAACAAACACTTCCAGGCCTAGACTACTGAGTCCTGAATGAAATCCTTCTCCTTTTTACTTTTACCTTTGCTACAATTCCTTTAAAGGAACAGTACACCATATTTTCTTTCTTTAGTATGACTGTATGTGAAATATAATAAATCAATACTTATTTAATGGCATAAAAATATAACAAGAAAGAAAATAACCAAAGTAACTAACATTGTGAGCCTAAAGCATGGGTCCTCAAACTATGGCCCAGGGGTCTGATCTGGCCCACCATGACCATTTCTCCAGCCCACCTCAGAGGTTTTCAAAGTGCTGCACACGTGCGTGAAACATGCATGTGCTACACGCGCCCACCACTGCCCACCTTGGCCCCAGTGGGGGAGGTGGCAGCTTGCTCGCAAGGAGATTGTTTTGGACTCGCTCAGAGAAAAGGATCTCCAAGAGAGCAAGCCGCTGCATTGCGTGCCTGCCCCCCTCACCTTGCCTCGCTTCCCCTCACCACACACTCACACCCGCCTGCGCCTCGCCGCACCCGTGTGCCCTGCCCCCTGCCTCAGCATGTGCGTCCACGTGCCCCATCCCCGTTCCTGTGCTGGCCCGCACACCCTGCAGAAAACACCTTTCCGGCCTGTGCCCAGCACTGGCACCTTTCAACTGGCCACTTGGTGAAAAAGTTTGAGGACCCCTGGCCTAAAGGTTAACCAGACTTGGCCCACCACTTCAGATTGTCTTTTCCAGCACCCCACCTCAAAGAACCTAGTCCTAAAATAATACTGGCAAAATAAAAGGGATGCCTTGGCATATCACACCTGTTCAAAACTGTTCCCACAGGTAAACCATGTTTCAGTGGTCACAGTGTCATCCCTAATAGCATCACCAGCAGGCAAGCCACAAGGCCATCCAGCCAGCATCCCTGCTGTATAGGTGCCAAAGAATCCACACTGTCATAACTATAGGGTACACAATGCTGAATCTTAAAAGGTGCCTGTTGCAGGGATTCTTGCTCTTATCAGGAGTCACCATGTGATAAATGCAAGACTGATTGAATTTTTAACAGCAGCAGGAGCTGCCTTCATGCCTATCTACCTTCTTTCTGTCCTCGGTGCTCAGCTGGCTCTGGTGAGGGAGTAGCTGAAGTACAACAGAGAAGCAAGCCAACCCAGAGACCCCATGCAGATCCAAGGAAGCAAAGAGCAAAGCATAGGCAAAAGGGGCTATGTAGAATGAGTAGTCAAATTCAGCCAGCATCCACAGGCAAGTAGCAGGTTGGAGCCAAAGTCAAACACTGACACTGTTTCCAGCCGGTTTCGTGAACTTTTATTGGATTAAAAAAAACTTCAGTCACAGTTGTTCACTTCAACTGCAGAGAGTTGTCTTTGCAAGAACCCCCTTCCTTCTGAGAAGAGCTCTGCCTTAGCCTGGCAGTTCACTGCAGTTCTCTGAGTTGGGCCCCCCACCCCTTGGTATGGATGCTCCCAGAGACCTCTGTGTGTGTTTGGGTGGATGTGTGCTCAGATCACCCTCTGAGGAACGCTCCTCTTTTTCTTGAGAGCTGGGACCTCAAAAGGCTTTTCTGTGTTTTCAAGCACTTGCTGCAGGAAAGGTCCTGGCAGGGTCTGGACTTCCTCTTCCCTCACACTTCCTCTTTGAGGAGTCTTCCAGCAGGGACAATATCATCTATCTTGAATCTTCATCCATGTGAGCTTTGAGTGGCTTTGCAGTGTAGTTGGAAAAGTGGTTTTGTGTGTCCTGGGTTTTGTTGTGTTTGTCATGTGCATTGGTAGTGCATCTTTGGCTGTAATAACTTGGTTGTTACTGGAAGATTGCTTCTAAGCATCCCAGCAAAGGCAGCATCCCTTTTACTGGTCTATTCCAGCAAAGCAAAATTGGATCTGCTCTGAATCCATGGGTTTCTCAGTCAGCAGCCTCACAGACCAGTCTGCCCTTTCAGCCAGTCCATTAGACTGCTGATAGACTATGTGTGATACTGACACACATAGCAAATGGCATGTTATCATTCCCAACAATCCTTGAGATACCATGATGAGCAAACACAGCCTCAAGTTTGGCAATCGTTCTTGCAGTCTTATCAGGAAGATTGGCTCTGCTGGGTACTTTGCAGCTCTTTTGGATTGCCAAAGCCATGCTGGGCCCCAACCAAACAATTTCCATCTACCTTCCCAATGACAATGACCATTCCAGGCCAATGCATTTATCTCTTGCCCTAGCTCTGGTTCTGTGAATATCCTGACAAATGTGCTGCTGAGTATGCTCTGCCTCTGGGATTCAGGAATGACCATCTTGTATCTCAAGTGAAGTACACTATCAGAACATGCAGAGAACTTCTTGCAGGCCAGAAGGCTTTTGCAGCAAGACAAAGAACTTTAAAAAATGTGGCCATCCACACTTTGTGAATGATGTCACCATTTATAATCTTGTTTTGTAGCTTTCTATATGATAGCTGTTCTAGCTGGATCCAAGGCCAGGATGCTTAGTACATATATTATTATTACATCACATTTGTGTTGCACCTTTTCCCCTCTTGCCAGGGTTGCTTATGCTGTCCCTTTCAATTCCATTTTATTATCACAACAACCTAGTAAGGCAGGTGGGATTGAGAGTCTGTGATTGGCCCAAAGTCACCCAGTGAGCTTCATGGCAGAGTGGAGATAGAATTCAGATCTCCTGGGTCCCTAGTCCAACACTCTCACCACCACACCACATTGTCTCTCTCTCAAAGGAATCCTCATAAGATGGAGGAGTCAGGGAGTCAGCAAGATGCATCCGCTTGCCTGGGGTGTGCCCTATATTAAGCCAATACCTCTGAAGTTGTAAAAGCATGGGCTGCAGCTGGGCATTTCTGCAGGTTGGCAGTCATTCTGAACAACTTTACTGAACAGAGAGAGAGAATTTCCTCACGGCCTATAGAACTGCTAGCAGTTTTTTCATGTTCTGTATAGTTCTGTTCTGACAACCTAAGAGATATGGAGGCATGGAACACTGAAGGAGGCTTGTCTTGAAACCATCCTTTGATACATCAACATGCACAGTGACTGGTTTATTGGTGTCCAAGTATTATAGCACAAGTGACAGACTCAACTGCTGTTTGACCACTTCAAATATTTTCTGGTGTTTGGGCTGCCACTGAAACAGTACATTCTTCCTCAACAAATTTTGCAAAGCTAAAGTCAATTCTGCCTTCCAAGGACTGTAGTGTGAGAAATATTACCCAGAAAAATCAAGCACATTTTTTCTGTCTTGTAGATGCACCAAAGCCAATATAGCTTTGATTACCATCATTAGACAGATACCATGAGAAGTCACTATATGACCCACTTATTCAGTGGAGACAACCATCAATTAAATCTGTCTTTGTTGAATTGAACATTCTTGCATGAGCTGTCTCCATAACTTCATGACGAATCTGGTCATGCAATTCCAGAATCTCCATTGAAAAAGTCATTTAATCAGCTATTACATGGACCCTTTCTAAGTGCTGAAATAGTTCCTCCTTTTTTAACTGGACTCCTTTGCTAGAGGATTTAAGTCCAAATGGTAAATAGTAAAACCTGCAGGGCATACTGAATGTAGATAGCCATGATGCAGGTTTATCTGGTTTTGTCTGCCAGGATTCATCGTTTTCATCTAAAATAGTGAAAATGTTCAGGCCTGCTAAATGATTCAGAATCTCTTCAATTGTGGATGGTATAGTGCTTTCTATGAATTGCCTTGTCCACATCATGAGGATCCAGGCATATTTGCAGCTTCAGATTTTTATTTTCTGCGCTACCAAAACTATGGATCCTGTCACTCTGGTCATCACTCCAGAATCTTCTGCCTAATGGAAAGTATCCATTAGTCCATCAAGTTTTGCAAATAGTATCTTTTGGCACCCGTGCATGATAGGAACCATTGCTGCATATATGTGATCTTCAAACTCTCCAAGACCATCAAAAACACATGGCAACACCTTGTTGTTGAATCAGAGGTTCATTTGTGGGGCACATTGCCAACCACAAACAGTGACTCATTTGTCAAAAGTGGCAACAACTCCTTACTGTCCTTCCCAAACTTGTCCTGGCTTCCACAGAGCCAGCCAGAGGGTGCCTACGCACTTTGATTTTCCTTTACAGATCTGGGAAGACTAACTATGAAGGAAAACCAAAGGTACAGAGTTTGGCAAACAAAAGGGGAGGGTGAGCATTTGGAACCTCTTCTGGGCATGTCCAGAGTTGAAACCTGCTGCTCCTTGGCAGAAGGCACCCCCTAGACATTGCCCCATGCAGTGCTTCAAAGGGTTGGAGAAGCAACTCAATTCTCTCATGATGTTCCTAGGATACTGCCTGTAGGACCAAAGGGGAAGAAAGACAATGTACAGAGTGAACAACCAACAGTGAGCCAGATCATCTTTTTTTGGTTTACAAAACAGCCAACCCACCATGGCTTATGGCCAGAGCGTGTTGGCCTGATGTATGAGCCCACCCACCAGCTTTGCTTTACACACTGTGGCATAATGATTTTCATGGTGCCTTTATGGCAAGTCTTCCCAAATGCCAGGCAGTCTGTAGCTGATATACTGAACCAAAGTGGGAATGCATACTGTGACTTCTAATATTCAAGATCTTTTACAGGAACCCCCTCATTTCCCCTCTCGGTTGTACATACTGCATGCAACTCCTTGTAAGATATTGAGGAAATGGGCCTGGTCTTATTACTTCACCTGCATAGCATATTTCGAATTCTTTCTGCAGGGTGAGAACAAACATCCTGAAGATCTTTTCCCTTATCACCTCTTTCTTTCACCAAATATAATCCTGTCCCCTCTCCATATTAATGTTTTCAAGAATGCATTCACAATTACTGGCAACCAGTTCAACGATGTCTCCATGAGTCTCTGTTTGATTCTAAAAGGGATACAGTGCAAACAACCCATTCTCGTGAGAAGCACAGTATGTCCTGAATTGTGTATGGATCCCATCAATATCATTTGGGCCTTTAGCATCAGGGAAAAATGAAAGTATTATGAACTGCCATGTCTTCCCCCTCAAACAATGTAACACAATGGCTGCTTGCCATTTCTCAAATGCACTCTCCATTGCAATTTCTGTGAGATAGAGACAAAATCTTTGCTCCCAACTGCTCCGCTCTGCATCCAACTTTCCATGCAGAGCAAGTGGAAGTGGAGGGAAAAAGGACCTACAGTCACAGATGCTGCAGTGCTGCACCTGTCTCTGGACCACTGGTGAGTGCTCCACTGTGAAGAAATCCATGCTGGCTTCCAATACTGTGTAACCCCTATTGCTTATGCATGGATTTAGGCAAATCTCAGGTCACCCAAATTTTCTGAAATCTACAGTGCTTATGAGAATGACCAAAAATATAGAAAGTATCAAACATTCTCAGGCCTTAATTGTTAAGTACTAAATTAACCTGTTATTTGTTTTTGGTTTTGCTTATATCTTACCTCTTTTCCTACACAGGAACTCAAAGCAGTTTACATAAATCTCTTCATCATTTCAATCGTATACTCATAACAGCAAGAACCCTCTGAGGTAGATTTGAGCAGGACATCCATGGCTGAGCAGGGATTAGAACCCAGAACATCTGAGTCCCAGTCCCTCACTCCTAACCACTATACCACACTGGCTTTCAGTGTGGACTTCTATACTTGCTACAATGCTTTTAAAGGAATAGTATATCCCATAAGGCCTGCTGTTTGCATTTCATGTTCTGCCTTTCCTTAAAAAAAAAAAAGGTCCAGTATGTAGGATAACAATTAGATGAGTAACAATCCTTCTGCTTTCAATCTTGGAGTTAGAACTTTTGGTTTTAAATGTGCCCTTAACAGGATCACACTGCTGTTGCTCATAATTTCAACTGGCATTTCTGTGTGCAAATGTTTGTTCATATATGTGGGAGAACAAAGTGGGGCGATGAATCCTGAATATCTTTTAAAAAGTGAGATATTGTACTCTCACACTCAGTGTGGTCTGTTACAATTTCTGGCTTCCACTGTTCTTAGTTATATTATTTTTGCAAGTGGCACACAGCTTCATGTTGAGTGCCACTTGCAAAAACACCTTCTGCTATCCCAAGAAAGTACAGGAGTATTTACAGCAAGTCCATTTCATGCACAGAAAGTTACCTGCATTTATGCTTCTAAAAACAACTTCCCATGTAGGCTCAGAAATATAATACAAAGCATTACAATGCTGACACATTTTCAGCAGTTGCTACTTTGTTCTCTCAACATCGTTGCAGGAGTGCCCTTTCAGCTTTTGGTAAGGAGTGGTGGGAAGCAAAGAGCTTACGGGGGAAGGACAAAGTTCACAACAAGGTCCCATATTCAAGACTGGGATGCAAAAGAAAGCTGTTGTTTAAGAGGACTTCGAGTTACTTTTTATATGGTATAATAAATACAGATGTAGATTATGCTAGCCTTCCCCAACATGGGGCTCTCAAGTTGTGTTAAACTACAATGCTCATCATCTCAGTTATCACCTTATAATTTATAACAATAATCTCATCAACTTAATCAGTTAAGTTGTGGTCCAACACATCTGGAGAGCACCAGGTAGAAAACTAGGTTCTGCTAACCAGGTGCATTGATTAGAGAGTTCAGTGCTTAGTGTGAGAAGATCCAACTCCAAATCTTTACTCTACCACAAAGCTCACTTCAGAGGTAGGCAACAAATTTTGGAATGGGGTGGGGGGGGAGATCCTCCAACCACTGAGATTTATTTATTTATTTATTTAAAACATTTCTATGCCACCCCCATTGCAACAAAGCCTCAGGGTAGCTCACAACATCCATAAAATAAGCATAAAAATACAATCAATAATTTAAAAACTGGTACCATCTCAGCTATAAAAATGACTTGATGGGGCATTTCCACATTCCTTGATGACATGGGCATGGCCTTGTCACATGACATCATAGTTTCCTGGCATTAGGACTACTTAGCCCATACCACATCCTCCCCAGTGGAGGAAAGAAGCAGCATGGATGGAGCACTTAGAATCTCTGTTATCTCTGATAGTTACTCAAGATAACCAGGAGGCTCCTCTCCCTTCCCTTTGCCAAGCCTTTGGTACTCTTCAACCAACAGTAACAGGATAACAGGAGTCCCCTGTGATCTCTGCTAAGTTACTGGAGCTCACAGGGCAATCCTTGCTTCTTCTCAAGCCTCCAGTAGACTTATAGGAACAGCAGCTCCCCAAGGCAGGCAAATGTTATTTTGGGATACCGTAACAGAAGTATTACTGTTCATTAGAGGTAATAATTCCTCTATACTCTTCATTAGTCAGACCTCATCTGGAGTACTGTGTCCATTTCTGGGTACCAAGATTTAAGAAAGATGCCAAAAAACCTGAAAGAGTCCTGAGGAGGAAAACAAAAATGGTCCAGGGTTTGGAAACACTGCCCTGTGAGGAGAAGTTGAGAGAACTGGGCATGCTCAGCCTTGAGAAAAGAAGACTGAGGGTGGGGATATGATATCATTCTGTAAGTACTTTTAAAAGGCTGTCACAAAGAGGAAGGACAAGATCTATTCTTGCTCATACCATAGTACAGAGCACAGAATAATCAATTCAAGTTTGACAACCCAGATTCAGGCTAGATATCAGGAAAAGTTTCCTTACTGTCAGTGCAATACGACAGTGGAACCAGCAGCCTAGAGAGGTGGTGGGCTCTCCCACACTAGAGACATTCAAAAAGAAACTGGATAGCCATTGGAAAGGGGATAGTGTAACATGTCCTGAAACAGCAGGGGTTGGACCCGATGTCCTTCATGGCCCCTTCCAGCTCTACTATTCTATGATTCTACAAAGTATTGTGCTCCTAAGCCATGTAGGGCACTATAGGTTAAGACCCACACTTTAAATTGGAAGCATATAGGCAACTAATGCTGGCAGTCCAAAACTTGTGTTATATCTTCAGACCTTCTGGTCTCAGTTATTAGTCTGGCTGCCTAAATGATACCTACAAATTATATTTTTACAGAGACATTGACACATCTCAGATATTTCTGTCTCAGAAAGCAATCCGACTATTGCTGAAGTCTACTCAGTGGTATATTTTAAAATGGTTAATCCAGCCCACAAGCAATGGTTTGTTCCACCTTCATTTTTGGGCACTGCTGTGTGATGACTTCCTCTGCAAAGGGAACTGCTTTTGTCTAGCCAGACTGCATTTCATGACAATTTTGCTTTTCAAGGTCTCAAGCTGTCACTACTAATCCTGACACTTGGGCAAGATTTTGATACATTCCACAGCTTAAATTATTTTTGCAATCCAATTGTAAGTTAATAAAACAGTGGAATGAATTGTAAAAGAGAATAATAAGTGAATCGCATGGTAACTTAATCACTTTGAGCTTCAAAGGACATCCCACTCTTGAAGTTCAAATATCGAAGCATCCCAGGGGCAAGAGAAAGAAGGAATCTACCTTCAGGAAACTCTTCTTTTTTACTGCTAAAATGCATGGATTTTCCCCCCATGCTGCATCCATTGGCTGGTTTCTTTCCCATACACTGAGGCTGTGAAACAGTGGGGGTGGAGGTCAGGGTGGGGGACAGCAGGTGATCCCACAGACCATCAAGCAGACACTACTGGAGTCAAAACATGCAGAATTGTATTTCAGTGTAAGGTTCTATACTTTAACGAGAGTCCTCAGCTCATGTAAGTATTCCCATAACGAGGGTCCTCTACTCATATAAGTAGAATTTGAAAGCTATTTTACACCTCTCCAATTCTGTATGTTGTCTCTGATGTTCAGGGTAAATGTTTGTCCAGATGTTTTGTTTAGCCTTTGTGGGGGTCACATTTATATACTTAAATTTTGCTGGGGGTACAGCCTGATCGTGTCATTTCTAAATACTACTGGGTAAAGGAGGGAATGTGCTCCACATGAGTCTGATTCAATCAAAGGGATGTCTCCTCATTTCATTTTTGAACAAAAGCCCTCAGAAGACAAGGTTTCACCAGTCTTAGTCATGCTGAGTAACACTTTGTTACTTGATTAGCCCCACTGAAATTGCAGAGTTGGCTGCTTGATTTGAGGAGGGAGGGAGGCACCTGAACCAGAAATAGAACCAAATCAACTGTATTTCAAAAGAGCTAAAGAGAGTCGGCTTTACAAATGTGCATGCCCACATGCAAAACAGAATCTACAACTGGAAGGTACTTTTACATTTTAAATCAGAGGGTACTTGCAAAAGGAGAAAGGGATTATAAATGTCCCAGATGCTGTATTCAAATCAGATTAAAATAAACCCACTAGGAGTTGAAAATAAATAATCAAGAAACCGCAAAACTGATGTGGCCCATGAATATCAGCAGATGCTCGGAGGGAGGGGGCGGTGCTCCAACCCAGACCGAGCGCCAGCAATCGTGTTCATTTTAAACCCATTCAGAATCCTCAGTCCTGCATCTGCTCCGCCTAACACAGCAAGCAAAGCACAGAACCTTTAAGATAGTAAATGCCATTTTCATCAACTAACAAGGCAGAGCACATACAAATGAACCAATCAGGAATTTCCAGTGAGCTATCAGTGTTAGGAAGCTAGTCTGCATATTCCAGTTGAGTCACCACAGAGAAGAAAGTAGAAACAGGGCAGGGAGAGGGCATAGTGGAAAGAGAGAAAATAAATTACTGTGTGCAACTCCATCTGCAAACTGCTTCACCCTCACTGGTATGTAATAAAATGTGTTGCTAAGATACAAGCTACTAAAGAAGTTCATTAAAGGACACTTTAAACAAAGCTGCCAGATTCTTTTCCCTTTAAAGACTGCTTATTTTGTTCTGTCCCTTACAATTATAATTAGATCATCTATATAAGGATTGTACTTCATTCAAGCCTACTCAGCAAAGAATGTTGATAAACCCATGTAAATAAGGCATTGGAGATATGTGTGTGTGTGCATACATATATATGGAATGAGGCGGGTTTGGGCAGGTGGCCACTGGGCTGGCAGGATTACCTTCTTTTCATGCCACTGCAACCTAACTTTTAAAATAAATATATAGTATATGCAACAAACTGGAACTTCATTGGAGTCAGATCTAAGCTAAGAATTGGGGACTTATCTTAGGGTGCTCTTTAATTAGCCCCTCCTGCAGACCGAACAGCTTTAGTCACTGGAACAGGGCAACTCCCTCTTCTTCATTGCACTCCAAGACCAGAAAGGAAGGGAAAGTCTCCTTGTCTGACACAGTAGTACAAGATTATTTATCCTTTCCTTAGTAAATTGCCTCATTCTGTATCCATCTGATATCCCTTGGACTTGTATCACCAATCAGCAAAATTTTCTCAATCTTAATGCATTATGTTATAGTCCCTTTGAACACAGATATATTATTCGAGGGATAAACCACTATTCTCAGGGACATCATTTTAAAAAAAAATTCTCCTCCTCTTACACTTCTTTCTTCTTCTTCTTCTTCTTTCTTTTTTGTAGGGGACTTCAGAACACATGTAATAAGGGATGGCATGCATGCTGTCTTTCTGCTGAACTAGAGAAAAAGGTATGGAAAGTGGTGTTGGGCACAGAATAGAGCTGAGGTCATAATTCTTCTTTTTCTTTTGTTTATTTATTTTTATTTTATTTGAAGTTTTTCTATGCTGTCCCATTACTAAAAGTCTCTGGATGTTTAAACCAAGTTTCTAGCCCTTATGTCTGTGGAGATGTGAAAGGCAGACAAGAAAGGCAGCAGAGTAAGATTTCCCATAGCTAGAGGTAAAGCTTCAGTGCCCTTCTCCCTCCCCTTGACTAGCAAAATCAAAATATGCAAAATAGTACATATTGTGGAACAAATTATGCAAAGTAAGAAAAGTCATGTAAATCACTTCATTTTGCATAATGTATTCAAGGCACAGAATTTGAATTTCCTTGGAGAGGAATTTGCATTGCCTGGAAGCAGAACTGTTACTGTACAATCCATTGTACTGAAGTCTTGAAAAGGTACCATATCTAATAGTGGGGAGCATTATCTGTAACTAGCTTCTCCCTTACTGCAGTCACCAATACATATTATACATATTTTAATTACACTTTTGGACTCATCTACATAGGTATAGTTTCTTTTTATCTCAATAATAACAAGAAAAAAATATATGGGGGGGTGGGGAGAGGGAGAAAGAGTGCCAAGTCTGTTTTAGTCCTAAACCAGTTATTCCTTGTCATCTTTTTGTATGAAGAGAGCTTCAATTCAATAAACTTTAAGCAATCTCTATTCATTCAAAGGCTGCCAGAAAGTGGAAATTAGAGGGGAGGATAACTTGAAGTGCCACTAACTGTCAAAAGTGTCAATGTTCTTATTTAACTCCTGCAACTCAAAATGTAAAGCATCTCTTTTGAAAAAAGAAAACTTTTGGTAACCCCCTTTTAGGGTCCATTATCAATCATTCTATTGCCTGTAAAAAGCAAATCCTCTCCCACAGTTGAATGAAAGATAAGCTACATTACAAATATTCCACTAAGGGCACAAACCACTGCTTTCTTAAGTAACTTTGGAATGAAAATCCCAGTGTATGGATTCAAATATTCGCTTTCAAAGTCAATTACATGCTCCTGTTGATTAGATGTAAGCAACCAGCCAAATTTTACATCAAACATCGTCTAACCACAACTGCTATATTTAACATCCTTGGAATAAATCTCATCCCCAGAAAAAAGAAAGATAGAAAGACAAAAAGAAAGAAACAAAAAAGAATCTAGTTTCTCAAACACTCCTATCAACAAAGCAGCTGATTCTAGCACATGCATGAAGCTTCTGTTGCAGTTACATATTCTAACAGCAACCTTACTCAAAGCTGCATCTGTTTTACTTTCTGCCAATGAAAGCTTGTGTTCTTTTCAGCTCTAACCTTGAAATGCACATTTAACTCTTCCAGGGGTTAAAATTTATTATTTCAGACTGGGTTTCCTTTGTTATATGAGCCATAACGGGCTGCATGTGCTGTGCAAAATGCACAGCATACATTAGATTTCAATAGATGCTTACTATTGGCAGGCGGAGGGTTGTAGCGAGAGCTCAGCTACATCAGCACTTTCACATGACACTTGGCAAATTGCTACTACATAACAATAAGTAGCTGTTTCAAAAAGACAGACAGACAGACAGAACAATTATTTAAGGAAGATGTTTCTGATCATAAACTCTGAGAAAGGAAAATTACATCCTTGAGTATTAAAGATTAAGAAATATATAGAGAATGATATATATTTCTTAATGAGGGAGGGGCATGCTATGTCCACATGACCAAACTAAAATAACTGCTTAGCATCATGGAAAAAATCCCTACAACCTGGATTTCAGGTTTTTTTTTTCTTTTTCTTCAGAAAAAAACCCTTGAACTTTAAACTTGAAACATGCTTTAAATACTTTCTAGGCTGTTTAGCCTGATCTTCTGCACTTAAAAGGAAGTCTCACTGGATTCTTAGGAGTTATTCTCAAGCTGATGTGCCTAGGACTGCAGTCCCCACTTACCAGGAACATACATGGTAACATCATCAGATCATTTGTGATGGCTTCACAAATTGCTAATACCAATTTCAGTTAAAAATTATGTGCACTGTTCAGCCATGGTTAAAACTGCCTGCCGTTTCCAGTTTTATTTATTTACCTTTCCCACTGAAATCAGTCATCCTAAGATGTTTGTAAATGGGCACCATCCCTAGCCCAATGATATTTACCATGGCATAATGCAATGCAACAATTTGATATAAGAAAACTATTCAGTACCTTTCTGGAGTATTACACATTGCATAGATACCAACATAAATCTAGGATAGCACTGTTGATGTGCATTTCTAAAAATCTAGAGTATTCTGGGAGATGGACAAATAATGTGGCAACCATGCCATACACCAGTGACACTTTGATTGTTCTAATTATAATAAAGAATATGCTGGAGTGGGTAGGCATGGGCCTGGTCCCATGCTGAGGATCACTAACCGGATCACCAACTGACCAACTTTGGACAGCCACCATGCCTTCTTTAAGGCACCATGACCTGCAGTATGTGCTGGTCCATGCCAGATAGGATGTAATTTGTTGTTGGGTTGTACACAACCTTCACAGCCTGATAAATCTCAGCCAATGCATTGACTATTCAAAATGGCCACCCACTCACTAAAATATGTGGGTTGTGCAGTCATGAAACTAGCTCATTATCTTTATCTTAAAAGAACTAAGTGGGACCTCTCTCATAGCAGTGGCTCAGCAATAAATGAGACAATGAAACATTCTTAAATGCATAATAAAAATAAACATAATTCAGCTAAATTTTATCATACACTTAACTCTTTTATCCAGTCCAAATCCACCAGGGTGTATTATGGATTCTAGCTTTCAGCTAATAAATACTTCATATATGAACATAATTTCAGCTTTTCACTCCTCCTTATTTCTTTGCTTGCCTGTTGTTGAGAGCAAGTGTGATGGTGGGCTTTGGCAAGTGTTCAGGGAAGATGCTAATTGCACCACTTTTGCTAATTCAGGTTCAGAAGGTACATATTTCAGTGGGATGGAGGAGCAGAAGTTTGCGCAAGGTCCTGAGATGGAACAGCAGAGGGGGTAGAGACAGATGCGGTGCAGGGCCAGACACACCCTGGGAATAGCACGGAGATACAGCTAGCAAGAGGGGCCATTGAGACTGAGGAATTCCCAGGTGCGAATTAGCCCCTCCCCTTGGAGCTGGACCAGGCATCAGAGAAGCAAAAGACCCTATTAGATGAGAAGTACATGAAAAAGAGTTGTGAACTTTTCCAGAGCACCCCCCACCCACCCGCCATAAGGGTCGGGACACAAAGGAGAATTTTGGGAAGTAATCGCTAGATTGGGTTCGCCAAACCACTTTGTATATGCTCAGGGACCTATCTGAATGATTTACACTTGGAAACAACAAAGAACATTTTGCAAAAGAAACAACCAAAGGTGATTGTCAGAGGGAGGATCATGGCAAGCACTTGTCCTGGCTGTGAGTTTTCTTTTCTTAAGATAGCCAGTGTCCACCTTACAGCACATCTTTATGTTCAGCAATACACTGGGCTTTGACTGGATTGTGCCCTGTATGAATCAGATTGATCCAGCCTTCCTCAAGCTGATGTCCTCCAGATGGACTGGACTACAACTGTCAACATCCTCAGTCAGCATGGCCAGGCTGGGCTGATTGGAGATGGTGGGAGCTGTAAATCAGCCCACCTGTACTGCACCTGGTTGAAGATGCCAAATGAATGGACAGTATCTAAAAACAGGAGCATCCCATTGTTATCCTGTTTGAATTCAGGAATATTCCTCATCTGGAAAACTGCAGTATCCTGAAAAAAAGGACAGCCTCAATGATATTGATAATCACTCCAAACCTGAAATAAAGCACTAGTATGAAGCAGTGTTCAAGAGAGAGTCCTTCAAAATAAAGTAACATGCAGTGACCCACATTTTCTGAGACCGATATCACTACTCTCTGAACAATTTAGCAACTTTTCTATTGAAGAAACTAACCTAGAAATTAAAGTTGCTCAGTGTAGGTTTAGAAAAGTGTTCAGTTATTACAGAAGTAAAAATGATCACAGCCAGCCAGCCCTCTCATGTTGCAAGGTGAAGTCCCTGCCTCAGGCAGTAGAATGGAAGAAGCAGTGAACTGCATGCTTCCCTCACCACCAAGAGTACCTGCTGCCACAATGCTTCCCCCTTTCCTGCCACCACCACCACAGCGTATTTTTCCTTCCCTGCCCTCTTTGCTACCACCACCACTGCTCCTACCATCATGTCTCCCCGCTGCTCTACCCACCACAATTGCAGATGCCCACTCTGAAGAGCAAGTGCAGGTGATGTCAAAGGTCACCCATCTTCCCCCAGTGGCTGATTCTAGGGAAGGGCCCATCAGAAGAGCCCACTGCCACACAGAGTGAGCAGCAATGGCAGCCATGGAGTATGTAGTGGAGGGAGGGAGACAGGTGTGCATGGACAAGTGGGCAGGCAGGGAGAGGAGGGAGATTACGGGGGCAGCAACATGGCTAGTGGAAAGACAAATGCGGCTGTAGAGCAGTCAAGGGAAGGGAGATGGGGCAGAGGGCAGGGCAGGCAGGGACAGCTGCAGTGGCAGCTGGCAGCTGGCAGCTGGCTGGGTGTTTTCCAATCTCAGGCAGATATCTACAAAGTGTTGTAGAAGTTCATTGTCCAAGCTATCAAGGCATCTGCTATTTAGGAATCAATTTCTGTTCACTGCAGATTAGGTACCTTCACAACATGTAACAGGTAGCAAATATATTTAAGCACTGAACAAGAGAAATTCTAAATGGCATTATAGGTAGAATCCATTTTTCTGAATAGACAAAGGCATTGCAAGGAAAACATTACTGAATCACAGAGATAATCATCATAGTCAACTCCTCTAATGAGGCATCATGGGATTACTGGAGTTATTATAAGAGCCATCTTACCGAAGAAATTCAAAGTTAATTGAAATCAATTGTACTGTTCTGACAGCAGGTGTTTTAAGGGGCTAAAATATCAAAGTGAACTCTTTAAAACAGTTACAACAAATGTTAACATTCACTTTTCAACCTCCAGCACTTCCAAGGGAGCGCTCCAACTGTAGTTCACTCTCTCCCCCCACCCCTATCTTAAAAAAATCTTTTTTGTACATTAAGCCTTCTTTGGAAAAAAACACTGGACAAAATATCTTTCAGTGCAATGACCAACCTGAGTCCAAACTGCTTCAATAATTCATAATTATCTCTCTTTAGATCAATTGTAAAGGTATTTTACAAAACCTGTTTGTCCCAATGAGATCCCAGTTATTTAACCTAATACCTGTTTGATCCTACTGAGGAGATAAAGTATAAATATGAAATGTACAATCATGACTTCTTCTTCATAAGATAAGTGCAATCAGTAAAGATGACAAAAGGTCTGCATTCAACAAAATGATTGGACAAGGTTTTATTTTTTCTTTACATGTAATTTTTTTTGATCTTTGAAGTGGCCTCATTTGCAGAATTCCCAGATGTGTCAAGGTAGCACCTACCTAAGATCTACAATGGGCCTACAAATATTAAGACCCAGACAAGGCTTCCAGTCTAAAGTAAACTGACTTGCTATGTATATGTGTAATCATATTTAGAAGCAACATCCACATCATTAACATGTTTGTCAAATGAACAGTGAAGAACTCAAGGAGGACTGGGAATTACAACTTTGTAAGTAATAATGCTGAATGTTTCCATTGAGCTTTAGAAGTTCAGTGTTTAGAAGGTACCAGCCAAATTAACAACACTTTAAGGTAGCTCAGTACAGTTATCTGGATATAACAGAAAGTGGAGCTTTGGCCTATGTCACACCACCCAGAATACCCATGACAGAAGTGAGATTTGGACCAGGGAGTGCTTGCTTCACACTTTGGTATCTTAGCACTCTGCTACATTATACTTAAGAATCTAGAAACTTATTCAAGGTTTGTCAAAGGAAGCTGTTTCACTGTTAGGCATTAAAATTCCTTCAATTCAAGGGAATCCTTGGGAACAAATGCAATGGCCAAATTTCTGGGTTATAATCCATTTGCAAGTGAGGCTATGCTTATGTTTCTCTCTTACAGGACACAATAAGAAGTTCTGCACCCACAAGGCTCTGGATCATAGCCCCTTTTCCTGGTTTCATTGATATTTACATTCCATGATTTATATAAAGTCTAATTCTATGAAGTACATGGACCTTCATCACTAATTTCTTCTTTAACATATGTAAGCATTGCAACCCTTTCAAAGCATTGCCTAGCTAACTTTGATTGGAGAAATGCACAGAAGTAATCTGCTGGAACAAAAGGTAGAGTAATATGCCTGTCAGAGATATAATTTGCCAACATATTCCCAGTGTTCAAGAAGAACATCTTAATTCCAAGAAATCTAATGCATCCCAAGAACCTTCTTCCAGCTGGATCACAAACAGCAAATGACCATCAATTATTTGATACTATTTAATTTCACATATGCTTCCCCCAAAAGACAAAACCAGCAATAACACTACCTTGGAAGAATCTGTCAGAGACTAGTTTTGATTTCTGTGTGATAGTAAATTAGAACTAAGAAATGAAACAGTGCACAAGTGAATGGCACATACATAACGTCTTTCAAGAAGACATATTTTTATTGCTGTGCTCCAGAACAGGCTTGTCTGAATGCAGAGCTTATCAGCAATAAAAACACAGCAAGCCTTCCAGACACTTGCTGTTCATTTTCAAGATCTGGTTTACCAGCCAATACTAATGGCAGGTTAGAGTTTAACTGTGCAATTATTAAGTAGGAAGTTTGAAAAAGCAATAAGAAGAGTCAAGGGATACCTAGAGAACATGGGTAAGAATGCAGCAGAGTGCTTCAGATGTGCTGTTAAAAGACAACTCTGTTTTTCAGAAAAGACATTTTATTTACATATACATGCTTATTTCTTAACAGTATAGATAAAAATGTTACAGCTCTCTGTAGGTGATGTGAATTCACTGTGTAAAACTACTGGACCAACTAATAGAGTCTTCACACATCCTATCTTGTTAAAGAGGATATAAATCTATTCTCAAATGGTATTCAAAATCATCAGGGTTCTAGACAGAGGGGTTCAATATGCAGGTATACTGACATTTTCAAGAAGTCTCTTACTTTGCCTTTTGAAGCAAATCACAACATGAAGTATTGATTAAAGATGCATTTGAAAAACACAAATATCTCTGTAATCCATCGTTGAAAATGTTGCAGAAGGTGTTTAAGTGTAAAAAGCAGAAGATTGTAAATTACTTCTCAGTTGCAAATGGTTAATATATTCTCCTATAAATACATATTTTAAATGGATGTCTTCCTCAAAGACTTCACATTTGTCCTTGGAAAACTTCATTTTTCTTTTCATTTTGTGTGAATTCCATATAACAAATTATGTTGATGCCCAATGGTCAGAATGAGAATCTGGTACATGTGATATCACTATGCAACTAGTGGCAAAAATCCAACATAAGGTTAGGTGAGTTTAAACACATTGCTCAAGGGAGCTGGATTTATGTCATTTTTCCTTAAAAAAAGAAAAGGCTGACTGTTTGATCCCACTGAAATCATTGTTTCAAATTAGTTATGGTTTATCTCAGGACCCACTGCTTTCAGTTGGGAACTAAGAGAAATTAACATTGTTTTATCTATATGACTACTCAGAAGTCCCATTGCATTCAGTTTCCCACTTCTAGATAGGCTGATAGATGGTAAGAAGAATCCCGTTGTAGTGACTATCTGCATAAATGACTTAGGTAACATCATTTTGTGTGGTTCCGGAAGCAAAACCTGGAATGTTGGGAAGGAATATGAAATCCAGCTTTTCTAAAGTATTCCACATTCAGGACCTTGGAGCAGGAGGAGCTAAAGCATGGGTCTTCAAACTACGGCCTGTGGGACGGATCCGGCCCACCATGCCCATTTATCTGCTTGCGCCACCGCAGGTGGAAGGTAGTAGCTTGTTCACTCGGAGATGGTTGTGGACTCATTGGGAGATCTCCAAGCAAGTGAGCTGTGCCATGCACGCCCAATGCCACCTTGTGCACACCTGATGATGCCTCACCAGCCCATGCACCCAGGGCCCCCCTCCTCACCAGCCCATGCGGGTCACCCCCGCCTTTCAACTGGCTCCCTATTGAAAAAGTTTGAGGACCCCTGAGCTAAAGAGTCTCAATGTGTGGATGAGATGGTGGGGCTAAGACATGGGTCTTCAAACTACAGTCCGCGGGCTGGATCCGGCCCACCATGCCCATTTATCTGGCTCACCACAGAGGTTTTGGATTGGCCACGCGCGTATGGCGAGGCGGAGGCTTGCTCGTGCAGAAATCATTTTGGACTCGCTTGGAGAAAAGCGAGCAAGCCCTTGCGAGCAAGCCCCCACCTTGCAGTGCATGTGCCCAGCGCAACTATCTTGCAAGGAGATCATTTTGGACTCGCTCAGAGAAAACGATCTCCTTGCGAGCAAGCTGGTATGCTTTGCTGTGCATGCACGCGTGCACCCCCCCCCCGCACCACCTTGGCAGCCCATGCTCATCGCCAGCACCTTTCAACTGGCCCCCTGTTTAAAAAAATTTTGAGGACCCCTGAGCAAGGAGGAGCAGTATGGATTTGTTGAAGCATGTTACAACAAGTTGGGCCTATTCAACAGAGATGGGCTCCACTTGAACTAGAATGGAATCTGCTAACGTTTCATATCAATAGCTAAGCCTTGGCAGAAAGCAGACAGCAGCTAGGGAAAGTCTGGTTTAGTATGAATATGAATAGTTAATGGCTTAAATTTGTTGTTTAAAATGGAGGATTGTTTAAAAATATTTTTGTATTTTCATTTGTTAATCGTTTTATATTATGTTATTGCATTGTATTTATGGGGTTTAATTTTTTAAAGAAGCCAGAGAACTTTGGCTGTTGAGTGGTATAGAAATGTAACAAATGAATGAATTATTTTGGATCATCCAGATGGACATGTGGCAGTACTAGGCAGCTAGCCAAAGGGGTGCAGTGGTCAGCACACATACCAAAAGAGGGGAGACACCATGAATAGGTATTTATATGCTAAAATTAGGAGCCTCCACACCAAAATGAGGTAGCTGGCATGCTTTGTAATAAATGAAGACATAGATAAAGTGGGCAGAATGCAAAGCTGATGAAAAGAAGAAAAACAGAGGCATATGGTTAGCTCTGGAAACAAGCTGTAGGAAAGACTTTGAAGAGTGCACTTCGAGTGCTGTTGCTTCTGTATGTCAAGGAGAACATGCAGTCAAACAATCCAGAAAACTAGAATCGCTGTGGAGGCAGTACTGGGCCCCAAAGGTAATTTAGCACTGGGATTCTGTGGGCTGGAATGATCAGGGTGATCTTGAGATGGAAAATGAATTTAAAGGGCATCAAAAAGAGGAAGAGTTGTGGAAAGAGATGACTTCTTCAAATGCATATTCTGATCATGACAAAAAGATAAAATTTCTAGATATCCTAAAGACTGTGCCATAGAAAAGTTGGTAATGGATCATGCTGGACTTATTCATAAGGATGGCCAAGAGGATCCAGTGCTGTTATATGGCAGCTGTTGAACTGATTGGAATTGTAGCTGAACTGCTAAGAAACAGTGACACAGTGCTATCAGATCCAGCTTATATTATTAGTGAACATTGGCCAAGGAAATCTAAAGCAGGCATGTTTGTCTTCAAAAGAGAAAACTTCACAGAAATGAGGTCAGTGGTTAAAATGGTGTTGAAAGAAGTCAAGAAGGTCAAATCTCTCCAGAACACTTGAGAGTTATTCAAAACCATAATAATAGAAGCTCACCTAAAATTCCTGTATACTGCAGATCAGGAAAGGTACTACCAAGTCCAAGAGGATGCCAGCATAGTTAGTAAGCAGTTCAGGAAACTGTTAAAGGCAAGAAGGCTCACTCCAGAAAATGCAATACTTGCTCAAAGACAGAGAACAAAAAGGGTACACAAACTTTTGTTTTGTTGGCAAAACAAAAACAAAACACAGAGATAAGGAATTCAAGAAAGACAAATGTGAGGGGCATACTACTCAAAATATTAAGATTTAATATTAAAAATGTTTGAAATACACCAGAAAAATGAAACTGACTAAATGGTTGGACAACTGAAGGGCAAGTACCGTATTTTTCGCTCTATAAGACACACCTGACCATAAGACGCACCTAGTTTTTAGAGGAGGAAAACAAGAAAAAAAATATTCTGAATCAAATAATCACAGGCACATTCCCCATCATTTCCCCATGGGCTGCACATCTGACAGACTTACTGCACACACATATTCGCTCTATAAGACGCACAGACATTTCCCCCTTACTTTTGAGGGGGGAAAAAGTGAGTCCTATAGAGCAAAAAATACGATAAGTTAAACACATATGGAAGGAGGATGTGGATATGGACATGGTTGTTGTTGTTAGTCGCGACCCATGTCCGACTCATTGCAACCCCATGGACAACATTCCTGCATGCTTTCCTGTCCTCCACCATCCCCCGGAGTCCACTCAAGCTCACACCAACTGCTTCAGTGACTCCATCAAACCACCTCATTCTCTGCCGTCCCCTTCTTCTTTTGCCATCTATTGTTCCCAGCATTAGACTGTTCTCCAGGGAGTCCTTCCTTCTCATTAGGTGGCCAAAGTATTTGAGTTTCATCTTTAGGATCTGGCCTTCTAAAGAGCAGTCAGGGTTGATCTCCTCTAGGACTGACCGGTTTGATCGCCTTGCTGTCCAAGGGACTTGCAGGAGCCTCCGCCAGCACCACAATTCAAAGGCCTCAATTCTTCAACATTCATTCTTCCTTATGGTCCAACTTTCCACAGCCATACATTGTAACTGGGAAAACCATAGCCTTGACTATATGCACTTTTGTTGGCAGGGTGGACATGGTAGACATGGACATGGTAGAAAGGCTCAATTAATTCTTTGTGTCTGTCTTACTGGAGAACATGGTTATTTCCTTCACTAAAGACTCCTGAGCAAATTTAGCAGTCATGGGATAAGTTCCTTATGCTTAAAGGACAGAAAGCAGAAAACAGGAATATATGGAATCAGGAGCAAGCATTAAAGTGGCCAAATTTGCTGATTAAGAGGAGCTCCAAAAGGCTTTCTCCAAATCGGAAGAGTGGACATCAAAAGGGCAAATTCAACTGAATGTAAGCAAGTATATAGTGATGGGCACTCGGGCAAAAAATCCCAACTTCATGTAAAAGCTAATGGGATCTGAGATAACAATGACTGACCTAGGCAGAATTTTGGGGGTTGTGCTGGACAGCTCAATGAAAATGTCAATTCAGTGTGTGGCAGCTGTCCATGTTGGAAAGGAATGAGAAAAGGAATTTAAGATAAAATTGCTGAAATCATATTGCCCTTATACAAACCAATGGTACAGCCACTTAGAACACTCCATACTGTTCTGGCCACTGCACTTAAAATAGGATATTGTAGAGTTAAGGCCCAAAAAGGGCAACTAAAATGATCAAGGGGTTGGTGCAACTCCCCTTTGAGGCATGGTTACAACATCCAAGACTGTTTAGCTTAGAGAAAAGGCAAGTAAAGGGAGACATGATAGAATTGTACAAAATCACACATGGTGTGGAGAAACTGGAGAAGAAGACATTTTCCCTCTCTCATAACACTAGAAACTGGGGTCACCCCATGAAGCTGTTTGATGGGAAATTCATGACAGATTCAGTACTTCAAAGAGCACATAGTTGAACTACGGAATTCACTTCCACAAGATGCAGTGATGGCCACCAATTTAGATGGCTTAATAGGTGATAGGACAAATTCATGAAGAATAAGTTTTTCAGTGGCAAATAGTTCTGACAGCTATATACTACCTCCAGTGTCAGATGGAATATGCATAGTGGACCAGTTTCTGGGAAGCAGAGGAGGAAGGCTATTGCGGCAATCATGTTCTGCTTCTGGGTTTCTCATGGGCCACGAGTTGGTCACTATGGGAACAGAATGATGGACTAGATAGGCCCCTAGTCTGATCCAGCATAGTTCTTCTTATGTTCTTGTTAGTTCTCAAAGTTAGTTCTCAGAATTCTTCAAATGGATATGAGAAATCCAGTCAAGCTTGTGTACTTGGAGTTTCAAAAAGGGAACCACATTCATCAGGAGGCTGTAGCAGTTCCCCTAAGACGAAAGGTTATAATGTTTGGGGCTTTTTAATTTAGGCAGGAAAAGAAAAGGTAAATGGAAACATTTTAGAGGTGCATACAATTATGCACAGTGTGGATAAAGTGGATAGGGATGTGTTCTTCTCCTTCTCTCATAATATTAGAAGACAGGATCACTCAGTGAAGTGGAACAATAGGAGATTTAGGACAGGCAGAAGTGGTGATGTCCATCAATGCAGGTGGCTTTAAATGATTTTCACAGAGCCATGAAGAATAAGATTATCTGTGGGTAATAGTGATAATAGCTATACTTGGTTGATTACACTGCTATACGTCCAATGGCAGAAGCTGTCACAAGGTACAGAGGCAGAATGCCTCCCAATAACAGTGACTGGGAGTAATGGCACAAGACAGTGATTGTGCTCATGTCATCCCTGAGGAGATTGCATGGGCATTTAGTTGGCCACTTTGGAAAATGAGATGCTAAGCTAAAAGGCCTACAGACTTCTTACACTCCCAACTAACTGCAGCTAACTTAGACTGGCTCCAGACCAGTGGCTATAAGTGTGCCAAATCCTTTTCTAAACTGTGGCTGATGTGTGTGGTTACTACTTTATTTTTTCTTTTATTTTAAAATATACGTGCACATAATTAAACAGAGGGTTTCTGAGTTGGGTAGTCCACCACTCCACTGACTCAGAATTAGTCCTGTTAAAATCAATGGAACTTTTCCAGAGTATAAGGATTGTAAATTACAGCCAGAATTTCTACATGATTTTTGCAGCCAGGAACAGGTATGTATTATTGAATTGCACATTAGTAAAACAAAAAACAAAAACAATACAAAAACAAAAAACCCTAGTATCTGAAAGTTGTAGATGAAGCTTTAGGACACATGCTACTTGGAACTATTGTTAGTACTCCTACTTTGTAGGGTTGATTTAATCCTTTCACAAGCCATCTTCCAGCATTCCAGGACTGGCTTACTCATCTTTGTTCTCATGTGTTACTCAGTTATAGAATACAGAACCTGATCAGAGTCCAATGAGCATTAACTTCCACTGACATAAAGAGATTATTATCATTCAAAAACTCCATCAGTATCACGCTCATACTCTTCCATATGACATGGAAAGATTCCTTTGTATATTTTCCTTGAAAGGGGTAAATGTTAAGTGTTCCAAAAGCCAACTTCAAGTAACTTTGTGATATGTATTCCAGCTGAGGCTTTAAAACTCATGACACTTGTCCATGTGATTTTCAGTCTGGCCCCCAGAGGTGACTGAGTGCAGTACACCAAGACACTGCATCATCAGCATTCATCCCTTTGCCATTGTATAAGCTCTTGTTGCATAAAAAAGGCAGAAGATAACAGCACACACTTTTTCAATACAAGGAACAGTGAATCCAAGGACTAGTTGCCATGTGTTACATAATTTTTAACTCAAGGCTTTCTTTTAATGTGACTAAAACAGAGTCATTGCTTACTATTTAGTTCAGAAAGCACTGCATGAGATTGGAAATGCTATTCTGCACCCAGTAGCTGTATCCAACTCAATTTTCAATGTGTGCTTCTTTGCCTCATCTAAATTCCAGCACAAGACATAATAAATAGCTTCTCATTGACTATCATCATAAAAATTTAAATGGCCTTGAAATAGTTGCTGTTGCAAGGAGCCATCATATATACATCCTGAATGCCCACTTTAATGCAGTGGAACTATTTCCACATCAAAGACAGGAAAACATAAGGATGTATTGCCAGTAGTGTATGGCTATTACCTTGTTTTAAATAAATCCTCTACTAGATGTAGTAGCAGAATCAATATAGCATGCTGTTTCACCCTGCAAGGAAAAAGGGCTAACTGCTCTAAGTGATCGTGTACAGCCTTCTATGTAAAGAAAAGAAACTATCTGATTTGATTCTATACAGTGATTAAGAATCTTTGTGCTCTGCTGAGTATAGTATTCTCTTCCCTCCCACCCCCTTACATTCAAAAATGGCATCAAAGCAATCAAAATGGTAATGTTAAGCATGAATGGGGCCCCATCCCCCACCGTCAAACTCTGCAGACTTTTCTCCATGTTAGGAAGAATCCAACACCCCTTCCTCACAAAATGGAAGCTTCCACTACCAAACTGAAAGCGCTGTCAAATTCTGGTTACGATCAATCGGGATGGGGAGGGAGGAAGGGGGGAGGGAGAGGACCGTGGAAACGCTTATCTATATAATCAACGCCGTCTCGGGCGTGCATTCTATGGGCAACGACTCAAAATATGCATGGCTTACTTTTCAACTTCAACGAGTACACAAGGGGAGGTCAATTGCTCCTTTCCTCTTTCGCCTCCCACCCTGGTCCCCCGCATCCCTTCGAACACGAACACATCGGAAAAGCTCCTGGATAGGCTGAAAAGATTGTCGTGGCTTTTTCTACACTCAGAGGCGCGAGGGAAAAACATGATCAAAGGCGCTGTTCCAAGTTTTGGTGCTGAAAGGACTGCTGCATTCCGAAGGAATCGCGATCGATTCAGCTGGAGGAAAGGGAAAGCAGGCGGGGTGGGGGGGGGAGCTCGATCTCTGCCAAAGGGGCTTTTGGAAAGCTGCATGAGCAAGCAAGGAGGAGGGGAAGGAGGAGCACAGAGGGCTGGGAGGAGGGGAGCCGTGGTGAAAGTTCGCTTTTATATTGGGGGAGGGGGGAGGGAGAAGGAACAATCCGACAGATCATAGACTCGCTCTCTAAGCTGCTGCTGCTGCTGCGCGATTGTGCATTGCAAGTACTGAAAGTGGAAGGGGTGGAGGGGGAAGGGAAGCAAAGGGGCTGCTGTGTGTGCATCGTTTTAAAGCTCCAGAGATGCACGCGGAGCTGGTGAGCGTTCTATGGCATCTGTTCGTGGTGCTGAAATCTAACAAATTCAGCCCCTCGCCATCAGCTGATCCCAACAACACAAACTCAACAATGCAAGGCAACTTTTCTTTCGGCTTGTAAAGGAGCGTGCGTGTGTGTGTGTGGCGCGGTAGGCAGCCGAGGAGATGGGGGTGAAAATGGTACGAATAATTCCAGCCCGTGCACACCACGATCACTCATAGAGACGTGCTTCCACAGAGGACACATACGCACACACAAAAAGAAAGTTTGCATGAAGGGTGTGGGGTGGGGGGGAGGGAAAGAGAAGGGATCTTTTTTTGTATCGCTTCACTTTTTATCCTCAGATTTACCTAACTAGACAGAGCCATGCAGGGGAATGGGTATATGTCTCTGTGTGCGCGTAAAAGTACCTACATAAACTCGTCTTCAAAGCTAGCATGTCAGATCAAGCCAAAGAAAGAGAAAACGCCAAGAAGGGGGATGGGGGGAACTATATATCTACATGAAAACAAATCAGTTTTCCAACCGAAACTAGATACGGAAGATCCCAACATGGGAGCGTCTCAGTCCCCTTAATTCCAACTCTTTGCTATTCCACGTTGCAAGGAAGTGAAAACAAACTAGCACAAGACTAAAGAATTTCCTATATTCCTAAAACATGTCGACCAACTCAAAATGGACGCCTCAGTGTGTGTGTGTGTGTGTGTGTGTGTGTGTGTGAGAGAGAGAGAGAGAGAGAGAGAGAGTTAAAAAAATCCGTTCTAACTACTGCTTATCTCCTTTTTGTGTAGTATGATTATTAATATAATAAACACATTTTCAGATAAGGCAGATGAGGGCTGGATCCCTCTTCTTTAAACCCTTTTCTCACTTTAGGCTATCTTAAGTAAACATGAGTATTTTATTAACATGTCGGTATTTTCCAGGGTGCGCAGACTCTTTCAGAATGTTGAGAAAGTGCATTGTAAAAACGGAAGAAAGAAAAGACCCCACAAACACATAACTAAATCGATTCATTCTTACTTGTTTTTCATTAAGAGCTGCTATTCTCGATTGCCTCTCATGGATTTGTTTCTTAAGATCACCGTTCTGTAAAAATGGCAATAAAATGCAGATTAAAACCAAGTGTAAACTGAAGCCAGTTAAGAGTAAACTTGCGCCTAGGAATGGTTCAGAGGGGAAACCCCCAACAAAAAGCATGCACAATAAGAAAAGAGGGATATATATGTGTATATATATCTATATATAACCCCTTTAAGTAACAAAGCTCAGCCCGGTCCGCAAAATGAGATCTCTTACTGATAAAGTTTCGCATCCTGCTGTCCCAGCAGAACTGCACTTATTACAGCAGAGCTAAAACACTGAAGAGGCTGGGGGTTTATTTATTGAAAAAAAACAAAACCAGAGATCTGCATTTACCTGTGGATCTTGCTTCATCTGTGCAACTAGTTTCTAAAAACAAAATCACCCCGAAAAAGAAGGCATTAGAAAGTGTTCACGTGTAATGGATTTTTGAAAAATGTACGTCCGTGTGTGTGTGTGTGTGTGTGTGTGTAGAAGGGGGAGGGAGGGGTATGGAACAAAGAGGCAAGTAAACACAGCGAGTCAGTTTCAAGCAAAGCTCATAAATATTCAAGTCTCGTCCTAATCTCTCCAACACACACGCGCGCGCGCGCGCGCGCGCGCAAACATATACACACTCACTCACACAAGCATCAACCGCAATGTTAACTCCGGATCTAAACAACACAGACACACACGTCAAAACTCAGCCAAACAATCTCTAAAACTACTTTTGCAAAGTACTCCACACCGTAAGATTCTAGAGGAGATAAGGGAGGCTCCCTGCCACTGTTACAGCAAGCTCCCCTTTGACTCTCTTTCCTTTCCCCCCACCTCCCGATCGATAGACCCTGCGACAAGAACCCAAAGCTACTTGGTAAGCAGGCAGTGTTAAGATTCTTTGAATTCTCTTTCTCGCGCTTACGCCAGGGATGTAAGAGTATTTCTCTCTCTCTCTCTCACTCTCTCTCTCTCTCTCTTTTACCTGATGACATTGGATTTCCACTTTTAACGCCTCTTGCAAGCTGTGCAGCTCCATCCTTTCAACTTGCTAGACACTTTTCTCCCACTTTCGAATCCCAGTGAAGTTTGGTGATTTTTTTTCTTTGCAACTACAACAACCGAAAATCCTAACAAATCAAAACAACAACCCCTCCCGCAAAAAAAAAAAAAAATGTTTTAAAAAGCGATAACAACAATCGAAAGAAACAACTACTCAGGCTGCAAAGCAAGTTCTTTGCCTCTTTGCTAGGGACACAGACAAATCACTCACTTTCCGCCAAACTAGGGGGGAAGGCTCCCCCCCCCACCGCCCCCTAGCCAATAATCCCCATGGGCTCCCAGGCGGTCCCCTGCTCCGCCCAGGACCCGATTAATCGCCTCGAACTGCTCAGTCCCCCCTCCAATGGGGACCAAGAAGACTTAAAAACGGGAGGGACTATATTTTCTCAGAGTGCGCGCCTTGATTTCACTTTGCCTCGGGAAAAGTTGTGCCACGGCTGTCAATGCTAATTCGAAGTTCCCCGGATGGAGCAAGGGCGGGAGTGGGGGAGGAGGAGAGAGGGAGGAAAAGGAGAGAGAGCGCGCGAGAGAGAGAAGGGTAAGGCTCCTCAACTGGAGCATGCGCGCTCGGGAGGCAGCGGCGGACCAGAGGAGAACAACGGCGTGATGAAGAGAAGTGCAAACTCTCCGGCAGCCACGGCAGCAGCAGCAGCAACATGAGAACTTGGAAAGTGCTAAGGAAGGGAAGCGATAAAGCCAGAGCAAGAGCCTCTCCCGCTCCATGGAGACTCTTTGAAAGTCATCCAAATATAAAGAACGGGTTAAGATGATGGTGATGATCATGACAATGCCGCTAAGCAGCTTGCTGCGGTCTTGAGGGAGATGAAAGTGCTGCTCCTGTGGCTCTTGTAGTGCCAAGAGTATCCCAGGGCCACTGGAGCCACGTGGTACCTCTGAAACATCTGCCCCTCTCCCCACTGCACACCCTTCTTTACACCTTTCTTTCTGGCAGCAACGTCCCCCAGAGATGAGGGTCTGGACATACACACATGCGATTTAATTATGAGGATGGGTGCAACATCAAAAGATGGCCTGCATGTGTGAACAGGTCCACTCAAGAATGCTGGAACTAAGAGGCAGTTTGGGCATTTGGTCACTATCTAGGAATGCACAGGTTGTAGCGTTTTTCCCACCCCTTGGACTCTCTTTAACCTGCCCCTACAGTTTAGCTGTATTTTCCCTTCATTCCATTTCCACTTCTTGATTTGGCCAAGTTCCTGAAACATTGGAGCTGTCCCTACTTAGCAACCAATCCATTTAGAAACAGGTGGGTTGTCCTGCATGAGCAAGACAGAACACTGTTTTCTGCTGTCATACAACAACCCATCCATTTTAAAACCTGCAAGTCATCACTGCATGCAAACCATGTCCTGATTTGTATGGCTGAATATTTCCTCATACAACCTGAACTAGAAACAGGACTGTCCCTATAATACAGCAAGGCAAAACAAAGAATTGTGTGTGCATGTGTGCGTGCATACATGCGCACATGCATGTGGGGAATAGGTAAAGGCAAGATACAGTGCTGAATAGCAGCGAGACTGTTTAAATCAGGGGCCCTCAAACTTTTTCACCAGGGACACCAGCTGAAAGGTGCCAGTGCTGGGCATGGGCTGGAAAGGTGGTGCCGGCGGGGTGCACGGACTGCATTGAAAACCTCTGAGGTGGACCGGATAAATGGCCATGGCAGACCAGATCCAGCCCCTGGGCCATAGTTTGAGGACCCATGGTTTAAATCAGGGGGTCCTAAAGGGGGCCAGTTGACAGGTGCCAGTAGTGGGTGCAGGCCACCAAGGCGGTGCCGGCAGGGGGGCATGGGCCGGTCGGGGTGGGAGGCGCGCATGGGCACACACGCAAAGTGAAGTGGGGATGGGGGGGCGCATAGGCAAGGTGCCAGCTTGCTCACGAGGAGATCATTTTCTTCAATCGAGTCCAAAACGACGTCCCTGTGAGCTAGCTGCCATCAGGCACACACAGCAAGGTACCGGCTTGCTCACAAGGCGATCGTTTTCTCCAAGCTAGTCCAAAACTACCTCCTTGCAAGCAAGCCGTACGCCAGCGAGTGCAAAACCTGTGAGGCGGGCCAGTTAAATGGGCATGGTGGGCCGGATCCGGCCCACGGGCCTTAGTTTGAGGACCCATGATATAGAAGGTGACAATGTTCAGAATGCTGCAATTCATCAATACATATTTTTTATTACTAAACCAGTTATTTTTATGTCACACCTCGTATGTCACCATAGGGGAGCTCTGGATGCGAGTGATCACTCCATCCTTTGCTATGAGATCAGGGGACTGGGGACGTGTAGCAGGTCGAGCACTAGAAGCTGGGACTTCAAGAGGGCCAACTTTGGCCAACTGAAGGCCAGACTGGGGAAAGTCTCCTGGGATAGGTTACTGGAAGGTAAGTGAGCTGAGGAGGGGTGGATGGCACTCAAAAGGGAGGTTTTGCAGGTGCAACCCTTGATGATTGGGGAGGGATAAATTTATATGTTTTATTAATCATTGTATTTTTATTATGTTGTAAGCCCCCTCGAGGCTTTGTTGCGATGGGGCGGCCTATAAATGTTTTAATAAATAAAAATAAAATGATACCTCTAGTTAGTGAGGTGGGGAGGCGGAGGAGAGCATCGCCATGGATGGGAAAGGAGGTGGTTAGAGGGATTAGACGAAAGAGGAGCCTCCGTAGGAAATGGGTACTGGGGCAAAAAGGCAAAAGGGTATACCAGGAGGAGGAGGCCCGTTGCAGAAGGATTCTTCGCAAGGCTAAGGCTGATTACGAGCTGAGACTTGCCAAGGATATCAAGAGCAACAAAAAGGGCTTCTTTCAGCATGTAAATAGGAAAAGGAAGGGGAGACAAGTGGTGGGACCACTAAATAAGGAGGAAGGAGATCCAGTGACTGACATGAGGCAACAGGCACAGATGCTAAATGACTATTTTGCCTCTGTGTTCTCCCCAAAGCAGGACGGGGGATATCTGCATAGGAGATTAGATGAGGCTGGGGACTTAGGGGCACAGATTAGAGTCACCCCCCTTGAAGTCGAGGGGCTCCTCAGGGCATTGGACATTACAAAGGTGCCAGGCCCTGACGGGTTACTCCCGAGAGTACTTAGAGAGTTGGCAGGGGTTCTCTCACACCCGCTGGCCTCCATTTTTGAGGACTTGTGGAGAACCAGTGAAGTTCCAGAGGACTGGAGGGTGGCATCAGTGGCCCCAATTTTCAAAAAGGGTAGTACAAATGACATGGGGAATTATAGACCGGTTAGCCTTACGCCCCTTGTAGGAAAAACAATGGAAAAGCTCATAATAGAGAGAGATCTAGTGATGCTAGATAGGGAAGGGAGGCTGACCGCCACACAACACGGCTTCCGCAAAAACAGGTCCTGCCAAACAAACCTTGTGGAATTCTATGACAAGGTTTTGAGATGGCTAGATGGAGGGATGCAGTGGATGTGGTATACCTGGATTTCAGCAAGGCCTTTGACAAAGTGCCCCATGATATCCTGTTGGAGAAACTGAGGAGTTTTGGGATACACCAAAGCACTGTCCAGTGGATTAGGGCATGGTTGACTGACTGAAAGCAGAGGGTAACCATTAGTGGGGAATCATTAGGATGGTGGCCAGTGACAAGCAGGATTCCCCAGGGCTCTGTCCTGGGGCCGATCCTGTTTAATCTTTTCATCAATGACATGGAAGAAGGGGTGAACAGTCTGCTGATCAAATTCGCAGATGATACTAAAACTGGAGCAGTGGCCACAACTGAGGAGCAGCTACTCCAGATCCAAAATGATCTGGAGAGACTATGGAAGTGGTCAGGAGACAACAGGATGACGTTCAATGTGGATAAGTGCAAGGTCTTGCACTTGGGGCATAAGAATAGCTGTCATAAGTACAGGTTAGGTGACAAGTGGCTGGAGAGCAGCACTTGTGAAAGGGACCTCGGGGTAGTGGTTGACTGCAGGCTAAACATGAGCAGTGTGATGCAGTGGTCAAGAGGGCAAACGCCACCCTTGGTTGCATAGCCAGAAGTGTGGCTTCTAGATCAAGAGAGGTATTACTACCACTCTATATGACTCTGGTGCGCCCACAACTGGAGTATTGTGCTCAGTTTTGGGCCCCTCATTACAGAAAGGATATAGCCAGGTTAGAGTCAGTGCAGCATAGGGCCACAAGGTTGGTGGCCGGTTTGCAGGGGATGGGGTATGAGGCGAGACTGAGGGAATTGGGTCTCTTCAGCCTGGAGAAGAGGAGATTCAGAGGGGATATGTTGGCGACATACAGGTATGTGAAGGGATGTTACATGGAGATGGGTAAAGACCTGTTCTCCCCTGCAGAGGAAGGCAGGACATGCTCCAATGGAGCAAAACTCAGGGAACCACGGTTCCATTTAGATGCCAGGAAGCACTTCCTGACAGTTAGGACCCCGAGGGTGTGGAATGGGCTTCCACTAGAGTTCAAGGGTGTTCAAGGATAGGCTGGCTGTCCACATGGTGGACATGTCGTGAGTGGAGCTGGCTGGTGCCAGAGGTCAGACTAGCTGGCCTGGGAGGCCCCTTCTGACTTGCTCTATTTCTATGTTTCTAACTGGTGACTGGAGATTCTGTAAGCCTCTAAGGAATCGATGAATAAGGACATTAGAGAATACCGATCAGCCGGCCACCTGGCCATGGTAGTGAGAGATTGCGGCGATGTAAACTTTTATGGATGAAAGTTTGAGTCCAGTGTGGCATAAGGATGAAAAAAGTTGAAGAACATTTTCAATAGAAGTTGAATGAGCAATAAAGTGATTAGTTTTGGCAAAAGATGTGAAATGTTTCCATGTAGCTGCATATGAGCGACGAGTCATAGGTCTCAGCACAATCTGGAGAATGAATTGAATAGCAGGATGTAGAGCGCTCAAGTCCGATGGAGTATTTGTCGGTATCAAGGAAGGATGAACAGCTGTGTCCAGACACCGCCAGGTTGGTGTCAGGACCAAGAAAGTCGTCGGTACCAAGGGAGTAGTGTGACTTATTGAATGAGCCAGGCTGTTAGATTGAGCGAATGAAGGTCCGGGTGGCATACCACCCCATTCTGTTGAGTTATGAGATGAGGTATTTTATTTATTTATTTATTTATTTAACAAATTTGTATGCCACCCCCTTGCAAACAAGCCTCGGGGCGGCTAACAACATAGAAGAGTACAATTTAAAAACAATACAATAATTTAAAACTGGCCTAGTCGCTGAAAGGTGTTGCCGGACAGATGGAGAACGGTAGGAAACCAGGGTTGGTGAGGTCACCAGGGAATGACGAGAATTTCCTGAGCCTCATCGAGGGTGATCTTGGCAAGAGTTCTTGTAATGAGTGGTATTGGAGAGAACGCATAAAAGAATGTGTTTGTCCATAGAATCATTAGAGTGTCCCTTCTCAAACCCAGACTGATGTCCAGTCGGGAGCAATAGGCTTTGCACACCATATTCGCGTGAGTGGCAAATAGGTTTATGTCCAGAGGGCCCCAAGGCTGAAAATGGCGATGACAGACCTGATGATCCAACTCTCATTCTTGGGTCGTTGTCATCTGTCTGCTGAGGGCATCTGCCTTCTCGTTGTCGGTACTGGCTAGGTGAATGGCGAGAAGGGTGATTTCCCTCGGAATGCACCAGTCCCATAGTCTCATCGCTAGATGAGCCATGGAGGCAGACTTTGTTCCGCCCTGTTTGTTGATATAAAACACAGTCACAATGTTGTTGAAGGCTACTTGAATAACTTGGCCCCTAAGAGTATCCTTGAATGACCTTGAAGACTGCTAGCAGCTCTAGGTAGTTGATGTGTTTGGCAGCCTTGTGGTTGTCCCAAGTGCCCTGAGTGCAAAGGCTGGCACACATTGCTCCCCAGCCCGTAAGGGAGGCATTGGTGAACAGTTAGTGCTGGATGAGGTGGGCGGAACAAAACGCCAACAGACAGATTGCTTTGTATAGTCCACCATGACAGGGTCTGGAGAATGGAGGCTGCAAGATGAAGAGGCCAGTGTGGTGAATGTCATTGATGTTGGAAAAAGCCGTTGAACCAGAGTTGGAGGGGCCTCATCCATAGTCTGGCGTAAGGGACCACAGAGATCGTGAAAGCCATGTGTCCAAGGAGCTTCTATATTGACAGTGTTGGAACAGTTCTGTCCATGTGGATTAGACAAATGGATGTACGAAGATTCTCTTGTCGTCCTTGAGGAAGGAAGGCTCTCGCAATCATAAAGTCAAGATGGGCTCTGATGAAATCAATGTGAAGGAACAAGGCACAATTTTTCATAATTAATACAGAGTCCCAAATCATCTAAGAGGGTGCATGTAGTCCGAATCGACAACTGAAGGCCTTCTCTAGAGGAGATGATCAACCAGTCATCAAGGTAAGGGTACACTTGAATTCCCTGAAGCTGAAGGTGTGCACACACTGGGGCCATGCATTTGGTAAAGACCAGTGGAGCAGTAGCCACTCCAAATAGTAAAACATATTCAAACAAGTCGGGACCAACCGTAAACCAAAGAAGTCACTTGTGAGGAAGGTGGATGCTAATATGGAAATAAGCATCCTTCAAATCCAAGGAAGCAAACCAATCCTCTCTCTTGAGCAACAGCAGGATGTTTTGAAGGGTGGTCATCCGAAAGTTCTTAGTTTTGATTAATCTGTTGACACTATGTAAGTCCAATATCGGGCGAAGACCACTGTTTCGGAACCATAAAATATCTCGAGTAGAAACCATGTAACGCCTTGTAGTGTGATAGTTCTCGAATCGCTCCTTTATGAAGAAGCTGTTGAACATCATCTTTGAAAACTGATGACGGAGACATATATCGGATCAGTCCCGATGGAGGTACGGTATCAAACTCGATTCTATGCTCCACGATGGATAGAACCCACTGATCAGATGTGATGGACTTCCAAATGGGGAGTCGGCTTTGCAGTTGATCCCCAAAAGGAAGAGGGGAGGGGAGGTTCAGGAGAGGAGAAAAGGTTCACTCAGCCCATCAATGCTGGCACTTATCAGAATTTGGACGACGACGGCTCTGCTGATAGCACTGCAGTGGTTGTTTTCGGCACTGCTGATGAGGCTGAAACAGCTGCTGGCCAGAGAACTACATGTAAGGTTGATATCGGTAGGAGGGACGGGATCAAGACCACTTACGTCTGGATTGGTTGGGGACTTCCATACACCAAGCTGTCATGCGGGATTCATGGATGGTCTCAAGCTTATGGTCTGTCCTGGCATTGAACAGCCCCGAGCCATCGAAGGGCATGTTCTCTATGCAGTGCTTAGTCTCATCCAGAAAATTGCAATTCCAGAGCCAGGCATGGCGATGGAGGGCTACAGCACCAACGAGTTGCAATTGACATGATGCCTCACTGTAGAGAGCTGTTGAATCGCCACATGCATAGCCTCCTTGGTGAAGATGCAAGCCAGGTCCCTCTGTTGCTCCAGGACTGACGCTGTAATATTCTCCAGTTTCTGCATGAGAAAATACAGGTAGCAAGCCAGCATCATCTCATAATTGGAGATCCAGAGCCCGAGACCTGTGGTGGCGTAAATACGGCAGGCCATCATAGAAACATAGAAACATAGAAACAGAGCGAGTCAGAAGGGGCCTCCTGGGCCATCTAGTCTGACCTCCGGCACCAGCCGGCTCCGCTCATGACATGCCCACCATGTGCATGTCCAGCCTATCTTTGAACACCCTCACCGATGGGGCCTCAACGACCTCCCGTGGAAGCCCATTCCACGCCCTCGGGGTCCTAACTGTCAGGAAGTGCTTCCTGGCATCCAAATTGAACCTTGGCTCCCTGAGCTTTGCTCCATTGGAGCGCGTCCTGCCTTCCTCTGCAGGGGAGAACAGGCCTCTCCCCATCTCCATGTGACACCCCCTCACATACCTGTATGTTGCCAACATATCCCCTCTGAGTCTCCTCTTCTCCAGGCTGAAGAGACCCAGTTCCCTCAGTCTCGCCTCATACCCCATCCCCTGCAAACCAGCCACCATCCTTGTGGCCCTACGCTGCACTGACTCCAACCTGGCTATATCCTTTCTGTAATGAGGGGCCCAAAACTGAACACAATACTCCAGTTGCGGGCGCACCAGAGTCGTGTAGAGTGGTAGTAATACCTCTCTTGATCTAGAAGCCACACTTCTGGCTATGCAACCAAGGGTGGCATTCGCCCTCTTGACCACCGCATCACACTGCTGACTCATGTTTAGCCTGCGGTCAACCAGTAGCGATCATGGCGATCCTCTGCCCTTCCTTGTTGTGAGGAGTGGTGTGTTCTCTCGACTCGCAACCCTGGGACGACTCCATGATGATCGAGTTTGGCCTCAGGTGACACAGGAGATATGGAATGTCCCGTTCTCGAACTTGATACATAGATTTGTATGAAGTTGGCTGTAACTGGTTGGGGAAATTCCACAGTTCCATTGTCACCTGACGGAGCATCATGATGAGTGGCAAAATGACGGAAGATTGTTCTCTCTTGACAATGTTATAGAACTTATCGGTACTGGGACTGAAGCGGTGCTGGGCTTCGATCTCTAGTGACCTAGCCAATCTTGCCATCAGTTCCCCAAACATTGAATACAACTCCTCAGGTGAGCTGGGACCTTGTGTGGTGATCACCAAGTTTGGTGAGGTTGACGCTACATCCGAATCCTCCAACTTGGAATTGTAATGGAGTGGAGGACTGGAGGAGGAGTCGGCCGGTGAGGAAGGGTGCCTGGTCTGAGCTGCTGTGGACATCGATGAAGCATCCCTTGGGATTGGAGACAGTGTACGCTGGCGTACCGATGGATAATATCCATATGGTGCATAGTCATCCCATGGTTCACAATGGGCAGATCCATGCGGCGCTTGCACTCATTCTCTGGAGGGATGGATGGAAGCAGGCTGCTGGTACCACACCTGCTGAGGTGGGGCCCTCGAGGAAGCCTCAGGTGACAGCTGTGGTGTAGGCGAGCATGCCATTGGAGGAGCCATCTGTGGAGAGTGCCGGATCTCTCCGTCTGAAATCAATCCCAGCATGGCTGCCTCCTGATGTTCTGGCGAGGACAAGACTGAAGGGGCGACCCATCGTGGGGACCCTGGCGGGGTCACCTGCATTGCCAGTTGGAGAACCGGTCCGGTTGGTGTCGGTACTGAAGCAGCCATCAGGACCGACGGGGCAGACGATCCTGAATCACGGTGATGGGGCTGATCGGCCTTCTTGGTTTTGTGAGCCGTCTTGTTTGCCTTGTCCTTCTTAGGCTTCTTATGGCCTGAGGACTTGTCAGACTTGCTGTGCTTCCTCCTTTTGTTTGTGAGGAGACTTAGAGGAGCGCTTGCCCTCCGGCTGAGTAGCACCATCAGCCAATGGGTGGGGTGGAGGGGCAGCTGAAGAGGAGGGCTGCGCAGCGGATTGGGCCGCCAGTTGATCACATGCAACCAAGGCTTGGTCCCAGAGAAGCTTGTGCAGGCAGTTTTCCCGTTTTTTTCACTCCTGCTTGGTGAAGTCCTGGCAATGGCCCCATTTATCAGTCCTGTGACCTTCTCCAAGGCAAAGAAGGCACAGGTCATGTGGATCAGTGGGGGACATCTTGGCCCCACACTGAGAACAATTGTGGAAAGCCGCCCACTGAGATATTGAGATTGAAAAAAGAGAAGATAGCAAAGATGAGAAATATAAGAAGAGAATAAACTGGGTTTTGTTTTTTTGGGGGGGGAGTTTGGGGGGAGGAAAGGGTAAAAGGAGGGATGTGAAGAAAAATTCTAATGGGGAGGGATGAATAACTTGGAAATCTTAACAAGTAAGCTAAGGGAATAGAGAGCAACAGTTTAAGGGATCAAGATATGCAATATAGCTACAGACTGAGAGACAAAAGTCTCGAGGCACAGCGAATGGTGGTTGCAAGTAGACTGGGAAAATGGCGGGCACTCCACCTTATACTATGGAGAGGGGCATGGAGTTTCCGCCAAAATCATTAAGCTTTTAAATCTTCCCGGCTACAGGCATTGGGCAGGTGCAGCACCCATATGTGTGATGAACAGAGGCCACAACGAAGAATGTTAATACTAGCACTGCACCCCCCCGCAAAAAAAAAAAAAGCAGATGGACAAGATACTCCCCGAGGAACTTTTGGTCCCTGAAAATGCCTCAGAAAATACAACAAATGCAAAAGTTAGGCTGCAGTACTATCCAGTTAGCTGAGCGGGGGGGGGGGGGGGGGGGGAATAGACTTGATTGAAAGCAACAAGTTTAACTTCTGACTAGAGCTGCATAGAGTTGCATATTTAGAGTTTACAGGAGTTCATTAGTGTCACAGAACACTGTGACAGGTTCACAAAGTTTGCTGAAAAGGGAACACTGTGTTTGTTTGCTCTTTAAGTCTATATTCATTCTTGTGTCTTAGTAAAATAAATAAGAGGGAAGAGAAAGCATTGGAGGCATTATTTCCATTTAATAATTTTAAAATATGTATTGTAAATATGTGTTAAATAAGTATATGTATTTTAAATATGTATTGTCACATCATTGAAGGCATTGTTTCTGTTTAATAATTTTAAAATAGGTATTGTCACATCATTTTGTACTCTGTGTGATATCTCAAAAAGGCACCTATAAATGGAGATTTCACTAGCATTTAATACATTTAAATTTAGCAACTTAATTCATGGATGAAACAGTTCAACGGCAAAAGATTAATCAACAGGCACAGACCTAACAGGATTCACATATGAATTCCTTGAAGAAGGGTTATCTCACGGATGAGCTGTTTGGTGGCAAGAGAGAAGCTCAGTCCAGTCCCCTCAGTAACAGGCAAAATGGTATCTTCTTCAAAAGGGCTGCACATGCAGAGGATCAAAATGTGGAACCAAGTGGATGATTTGCAAGTATGTTTCTGCATCCAGCTGAAAGCACACACTCAGGTGCACAGTTACATAATTTTAGACTTTTACATGTGTGTGTGTGTGTCTTTAGATGACACTGAATATCACTCCCTTAATATGGCAAGCCAGCCCTGTGGCATTTGGGGGATCCTCTTCTCCATTTTGCAAAGTAGACACCTGCCCCAGAGATCTGCCCCTTTAGCACCCCTGCCTGGAAACTGACAGTGAACATAGTGCCCCTAACTGGATTGATGTAGTGCTGGAGAGGAAGCTGGCAGTAATACTTTGGCAGGCGGGATATATAATCAGCAAATGTTTGGATTCATACAGTTTGCTCAAAAGAAGCTTTGTTGAGAGGGGGTTTACTTACTGAGAGAGACACAGTAATTATGGGGGATTTCAATCTCCCGGATATTACTTGGGAGACTCACTCGGCGGTGACAGCCAGGTCACGTCGCTTCCTAGAAGCTCTAGAGAGTGGGTTTTTCACACAGAGGGTCCGAGAGGCGACGAGGGGGGGAAACATCCTGGACTTGGTCTTGACCAATAGGGAGGAGCTGATAGATGAAGTACAGATTAGGGGAGCTCTGGATGCGAGTGATCACTCCATCCTTTGCTTTGAGATCAGAGGACTGGGGCCGTGCAGCAGGGCGAGCACTAGAAGCTGGGACTTCAAGAGGGCCAACTTTGGCCAACTGAAGGCCAGGCTGGGGAAAGTCTCCTGGGATAGGTTACTGGAAGGTAAGCAAGTTGAGGAGGGGTGGATGGCACTCAAAAGGGAGGTTTTGCAGGCGCAAGCCCTGACAATACCTCTAGTCAGTAAGGTGGGGAGGCGGAGGAGAGTGCCGCCATGGATGCGAAAGGAGGTGGTTAGGGGGATTAGACGAAAGAGGAGCCTCCATAGGAAATGGGTACTGGGGGAAATAGACAAAAGGGTATACCGGGAGGAGGAGGCCCGTTGCAGAAGGATTCTTCACAAGGCTAAGGCTGATTATGAGCTGAGACTTGCCAAGAATATCAAGAGCAACAAAAAGGGCTTCTTCCAGCATGTAAATAGGAAAAGGAAGGGGAGACAAGTGGTGGGACCACTAAATAAGGAGGAAGGAGATCCAGTGACTGACATGAGGGAACAGGCACAGATGCTAAATGACTATTTTGCCTCTGTGATCTCCCCAAAGCAGGACGGGGGATATCCGTATAGGAGATTGGATGAGTCTGGGGACTTAGGGGCAGAGATTAGAGTCACCCCCCTTGAAGTCGAGGGGCTCCTCAGGGCATTGGACATTACAAAGGCGCCAGGCCCTGACGGGTTACACCCGAGAGTACTTAGAGAGTTGGCAGGGGTTCTCTCACGCCCGCTGGCCTCCATTTTTGAGGCCTCGTGGAGAACGGGTGAAGTTCCAGAGGACTGGAGGGTGGCATCGGTGGTCCCAATTTTCAAAAAGGGTAGTAGGAAGGACATGGGGAATTATAGACCGGTTAGCCTTACGTCCATTGTAGGAAAAACAATGGAAAGGCTCATAATAGAGAGAGATCTAGTGATGCTAGATAGGGAAGGGAGGCTGACAGCCACACAACACGGCTTCCGCAGAAACAGGTCCCTTCAGACAAACCTTGTGGAATTCTATGACAAGGTTTCAAGATGGCTAGATGGAGGGGATGCAGTGGATGTGGTATACCTGGATTTCAGCAAGGCCTTTGACAAAGTGCCCCATGATATCCTGGTGGAGAAACTGAGGAGTTTTGGATACACCAAAGCACTGTCCGGTGGATTAGGGCATGGATGACTGACCAAAAGCAGAAGGTAACCATTAGCGGGGAATCGTCGGGATGGCAGCCAGTGACAAGCGGGGTCCCCCAGGGCTCTGTCCTGGGGCCGATCCTGTTTAATCTTTTCATTAACAACATGGAAGAAGGGGTGAACAGTTTGCTGATCAAATTCGCAGACGACACTAAAACTGGAGCAGTGGCCACAACTGAGGAGCAGATACACCAGATCCAAAAGGATCTGGACAGACTATGGAAGTGGGCAGGAGACAACAGGATGGCGTTCAATGTGGAGAAGTGCAAGGTCTTGCACTTGGGGCATAGGAATAGCTGTCATAAGTACAGGTTAGGGGACAAGTGGCTGGAGAGCAGCACTTGTGAAAGGGACCTCGGGGTACTGGTTGACCGCAGGCTAAACATGAGTCAGCAGTGTGATGCGGTGGTCAAGAGGGCAAATGCCACCCTTGGTTGCATAGCCAGAAGTGTGGCTTCTAGGACCCCGAGGGCGTGGAATGGGCTTCCACGGGAGGTCGTTGAGGCCCCATCGGTGAGGGTGTTCAAAGATAGGCTGGACATGCACATGGTGGGCATGTCATGAGCGGAGCCGGCTGGTGCCGGAGGTCAGACTAGATGGCCCAGGAGGCCCCTTCTGACTTGCTCTGTTTCTATGTTTCTATGTTTCTACTTTGCTACTCTGCAAAATAGTGCTATTCCTCTGAATGCTTGCATTTTCCCCATGAACACATTGCAAGTGTATACATGAAAAATGCAAGGCACAGTAAGTGATCAACAGGCTAATCCTTTTTAGTGAGAACATTTATATTCTGCAATGTTCAGCACAAAGTGATCATGTTTAGATGCCATAGCAGTGCAGTCTGGAAATAAGCCACAGTGGGTTGGTTGCTCTGTGAACAACCAATGGTCTACCTGACAGACAACTGGGCTCTCTGTGGAGTGCTCAATCCCTTGCTCCCCCTCTTTCCCCCTTGGCCCTTCGGGCATTATCTTAGGGGGAACAGTGGCAGGAGCAAGTCCTATCTCCTTTGCCACAATCAAGGACTTTGCACAAATATTTTCACTATTTTTAAATAAAGGAGACTTGCACAACTGTAGAGATGAGCACATACAGAGGTCTGAAAATGAGCAGGCTGCATGGGCGAAAACATTGTCCAGGTAGACTCAAAATATACTTCCTTCCCTCCCTCCGGTTTGTTTCAGCAGCTGTCAAAATATGACTTACCAAGCCAAACCAAAGGTACAAGTGATCTTTGCTTATGAAAAGGTGGTGGATTTTCATGGCAAGATCATCATGCTGGTTTGTGCAGGGAGGGGAATAGAGTGGAGGAACTCCACTGTTGTACATGTAAGCTCCGTTTATTCCTTCCACTGATTTCCACGTATGGTTTCTTGAGAGAGGCATAAGGACCAGAGATTTTGAGAGCTGGTTGAGAGCTCAGCCTATTCCATGCTTTTGAGCATCTCGGGAACAAGAGGAAAAAATAGCTCACCCTTAGGATAGTGTAGATAGGATAGAGGGACTGCAGGTGGCGCAGTGGTTTAAACCACTGTGCTGCTGGGCTGGTTGATCAAAAGGTCGCCGGTTCGAATCTGCACAACGGGGTGAGTTCCCGTTGCTCCGTCCCAGCTCCTGTCAACCTTGCAATTCAAAAGCATGCAAATGCAAGTAGATAAAAAGGTACCACTTCAGTGGGCAGGTAACAGCGTTCTGTGTACCTCGGTGTTTAGTCATGCTAGCCACATGACCACAGAGACTGTCTGTGGACAAACGCTGGCTCCCTCAGCTAGGAAACGAAGATGAGCACCACCCCCTGGAGTCAGGCATGACTGGATGTAACGTCAAGGGGAAACCTTTACCTTTCCTTTACCTTTAGGATAGTGTAGGAAAGACAGGCAGACAGGTGGCCCTGAAAGATTTTGCATACAACCCTCTGTTCTTGAGAAAAGATCACTCAGGCCTTTGGTTTGGCTTGACAGGTCACTTTTGGCAGCTGCAAAACCAAACCAAAGGGGAACAAGGGATACTTGGAGCTTCCCTGGGACAATGTCCACAGTTGATACGTGCTGCACTATGGCATCAGGTATCTTCTTAGACACTGCCCAGGTGATGTTGCCGATTTTCTGAGCTCTGTAGCAATTCCAAATTTGCACAAACATTTGCACACTTTAGGGGGGGTCCCAAAATGCTCTGAAACCAGTGACAATTACTCCATGATGCTGCTTGGGTACTTTGAAGAGAGTAGTCAGTGGCTGGCAAGATGCTTGTCATAAAAGCCAGCTTTTAAGTTGGCTCTTGTGATATCTCAAAATGAAAAAATCAAAGTGCAAAAAAGTAAAAGAAGCTGCAAACTCATTGTTAGAAGGGCAGCAAGCCAAGGCTAGCCACCTGATGTACTGCTTGAGCCGTTTTGGGGAACCTGGCACTAGTGACCAGGACAACCTCCAGAAGACTAGCAAATGGTTTTTTGGCTGCTCTTGACAAGGGCCCCACTGGCTGCTGGACTTCACCCATGGTGAGATCCGTCATCTGGTTTTGGCTCACATAACAACCCACTCTTGATAAAACAACTTCAAAAACAGTCAGAAGTTCTAAGGATAACCCTAAGGATAGCTTGTTTAAAAAATAAATAAAACAAAACATAAGCCATTAGCCTGGGTGGGGTTTGGAGGACATGACAACCAGACTTGGTTCACTGCCCATGGTGGGTTATTAAGCTTGGCTAACCAAATCAAGATTCCCAGGACAGCTAACAACAAAAAAATCAAGAACATTACAATTAGCTAATGAATTACTAACACGAGAAAATAATCAGTGGTTGGCACATTATCCATATATACATGTGTGAGAGAGAAATACAACTTGCCCAGTCAAAAAAAAGCCTGGAAAATGGTTTTTGTTTTTTTTTAATGCATGGTACTGAGCAACAAAAATATTCTCTTTCCAGTTGCCACCTACCCTTCCTCAGAGGATGAGAGTACCTGGTAGAGAGCCTCAAATACTACTGAGCATGAAGACTGATATGAGCAAAGATAATCCCAAAAGTATCTAGGCCCTAAACTGTGAAGGATTAATCTCTCTATCTCTATGGGTGGGTTCACTTGAAACAAAAGTGACCTGAAGGGAACATGTTTTGCGTCAATGGACGGAGTGAAGACAAAAAACAGCAAACCTGTTGAAGAGCCGCACACAAGAAGACTTCCAGAACTGTTTCAATCAATGGAAAATATGTATGGAGTGGTGCAGAAATCGGGAGGGGGAATATATAGAAGGTGACAATGTTCAGAATGTTGTAATTCATCAATAAATATTTTTTTTATTACTAATCCAGTTATTTTTGTGTCATACCTCGTATTGCCAACTAAGACCTGGACCCAACTATATTCTTTCCTTCCCTGAGTTTCTGGATTATACAGTGCATTAGTGTTCAATGCAGCATATTATCCTGCGCCATATAGGTAAACCACCAAAGATCATCATCCCAGGCTTGCTTCAATAGGGGCTTCAGATATCCTATGCTTTTTGTTAAGCATGCTCAAGGTGTATTTTCAGTGAGTTTTCCAAATCAGTCAGCAATCTTTAAGATGATTCAATATGCTAGTGCTGGCAGATTGCAAGTCACATGGAATGCAAGGTTCAAGCACACCTGTACACAGTTCAGAACATCAGTGGGATTTGAGGGCACTCTGGAACTGACAGGAGGTGCCCTTTGTCTGGCAGGATCAAATCCATTGTTAGCAATGAAGTAGTCATTCTTCAATTATCAAATCAAAGCATGCTTTTCATTATGCTGTAATATGCTCTCATTCTGTGAGTGAGTTTTCTCAGTCTCCCTACCTGTCTTTCATTCAACTTCTATCTTTCCTCCTCCAGCAATCTACTTTCTAAATGCATTGCACCACTGATTAGAATGAACTTCTAAGCCACCATTAAAACCTTCTCTCAGGTGAGGATGCACAAATTCTTTCAATATTTGAGAGAGTATGTGGGCACATCCAAGGACAAGGCTGCCTTCAGGTACAAAGGAGCATTTTTCAGTGAATGCCTGGGCAATGGTACGCTATAAATCAGTAGCTGGTGTACGTGTTTTTGTAACCATTTTTATGGCATTTTATTGTAGCTCCTTGGAAAGTTTCTCAGAATTTCTGTTACTGTGCTCACAGGTCAAAAGAAAGAAAGAAACTCTTTGCAAAGGCAAAGAGCCTGGTGGGAAAAGTATTTACTTTTGTTGCACTGGCAAGTCTCAGCAGTGGTGCCATCATGCTGCATTCAATAAAAGAAATCGAGGTGACTTAGAAGTGCAGTGCAGATCTCAAGACAAACAGAATAAAATATATTCTCCCCTGTTGGGAGTGTTCATGAGCAAGGGATGGCAGTTCCCTTGTCAATTCCCAAAAGATATGCAATGATTCAGTCATTTCTCACTAGTCATTCCATTTACAACCCCACTTTCTCGCACGCTCATATACATACATACGTAGGGTCTGTGTTAGACTGCTAACACTCCACCATCTCTTTGCAAAATAACGGTATATATATATGGTTCACTTTACTGTTTTCAGTACTCTATATAGAGTTTCCCAAATCTGATAACTGGCCCATTTTTTTCTGAATTAAAATCAGAGATGCATTTCATTTGAGGGAACAGGCACAGATGCTAAATGACTATTTCATTTGAGGGAACAGGCACAGATGCTAAATGACTATTTTGCCTCTGTGTTCTCCCCAAAGCAGGATGGGGGATATCCGTATAGGAGATTAGATGAGGCTGGGGATTTAGGGGCACAGATTAGAGTCACCCCCCTTGAAGTCGAGGGGCTCCTCAGGGCATTGGACATTACAAAGGCGCCAGGCCCTAACAGGTTACACCCGAGAGTACTTAAGAGAGTTGGCAGGGGTTCTCTCACGCCCGCTGGCCTCCATTTTTGAGGCCTCGTGGAGAACGGGTGAAGTTCCAGAGGACTGGAGGGTGGCATCAGTGGTCCCAATTTTCAAAAAGGGTAGTAGGAAGGACATGGGGAATTATAGACCGGTTAGCCTTACGTCCATTGTAGGAAAAACAATGGAAAGGCTCATAATAGAGAGAGATCTAGTGATGCTAGATAGGGAAGGGAGGCTGACAGCCACACAACACGGCTTCCGCAAAAACAGGTCCTGCCAGACAAACCTTGTGGAATTCTATGACAAGGTTTCAAGATGGCTAGATGGAGGAGATGCAGTGGATGTGGTATACCTGGATTTCAGCAAGGCCTTTGACAAAGTGCCCCATGATATCCTGGTGGAGAAACTGAGGAGTTTTGGGATACACCAAAGCACTGTCCGGTGGATTAGGGCATGGTTGACTAACCGAAAGCAGAAGGTAACCATTACCGGGGAATCGTCGGGATGGCAGCCAGTGACACGCAGGGTCCCCCAGGGCTCTGTCCTGGGGCCGATCCTGTTTAATCTTTTCATTAACAACATGGAAGAAGGGGTGAACAGTCTGCTGATTAAATTCGCAGACGACACTAAAACTGGAGCAGTGGCCACAACTGAGGAGCAGATACTCCAGATCCAAAAGGATCTGGACAGACTATGGAAGTGGGCAGGAGACAACAGGATGGCATTCAATGTGGAGAAGTGCAAGTTCTTGCACTTGGGGCATAAGAATAGCTGTCATAAGTACAGGTTAGGTGACAAGTGGCTGGAGAGAAGCACTTGTGAAAGGGACCTCGGGGTACTGGTTGACCGCAGGCTAAACATGAGTCAGCAGTGTGATGCGGTGGTCAAGAGGGCGAATGCCACCCTTGGCTGCATAGCCAGAAATGTGGCTTCTAGATCAAGAGAGGTATTACTACCACTCTACACGACTCTGGTGCGCCCGCAACTGGAGTATTGTGTTCAGTTTTGGGCCCCTCATTACAGAAAGGATATAGCCAGGTTGGAGTCAGTGCAGCGTAGGGCCACAAGGATGGTGGCTGGTTTGCAGGGGATGCCGTATGAGGCAAGACTGAGGGAACTGGGTCTCTTCAGCTTGGAGAAGAGGACACTCAGAGGGGATATGTTGGCGACATACAGGTATGTGAGGGGCTGTCACATGGAGATGGGGAGAGGCCTGTTCCCCCCTGCAGAGGAAGGCAGGACGCGCTCCAATGGAGCAAAGCTCAGGGAACCAAGGTTCAATTTGGATGCCAGGAAGCACTTCCTGACAGTTAGGACCCCGATTTACGGGGTGTGCAGTAAATCTGACAGACTTACTGCACACACATATTCGCTCTATAAGACACACAGACATTTCCCCTTACTTTTGAGGGGGGAAAAAGTGCATCTGATAGATCAAAAAATATGGTAATACATATACTGCACAAAGCTAGAGCTGGACTGAGTGAATATATTCTATCTAATATATTTAAGATCACCAATGTCAACAAAAAAATATAAAATTACCATTAGATCATTTAAGAACAGAAACTTTAATTGCCTGCAGGCACAATCCTATGCATTTTCTGGTAGGGAAACAAGTCCCATATGCCTGCCTGGGGTATGCTGAGAAGTGTAGGACTTATCAGGCTTAACATGCACGAGTTTGCAGCCTGAATTTATTATTTACTTCAATGCCAACAGCATATGAAGTACAGCACCCTCAACTTTGAGCAGAGCATTATTCCAAGTATGCCAACTTCAGTTATGAATTGAATATATTCATAATGCAATATATTTGCATGGCCCCCAAATTCATTTTTTGACACCCAATAGTATAACCTTTGAATGCAAATCATTAACCACATTAAAGTGTAGTGGAGAATTGACTTGAGATTGGGAGCTGTTTCATAATCACTCAGGAGCAAATGACAGTCTGTGTAAACTGAAGTGTCACTACTTACACCAGAAGCACTTCATTCAGCAAATCACTCTGGGTCCTGTTGACCTAACTCTATAAAAGGCTCCCAGGAACAATGGAGGACTGGTTCTTCAGCTGTCTCTGCAATATACTATGTGGAACGGTGTTGCACATACGCTGGAAGTTTTTGCTTCCCCTGGAAGGGACATTGGCTCCATACTGTTGCTGTGTATAATGTTCAACAGTATACAAGGCAGCATTTCCTCATACTTTTTTATTAATTGGGATGGCATATAAATAAATAAATAAATAAATTTCCTAGCTGTGTTTTACAGGAGGCACATTATTCTCTCACTTAAAATTAAAAATTTGTTTCATGCTTCCACCAGAAAAATGTTACTTTTAGAACATGCAACAGCTACATAGAACATGTCCTGAAGATGAGTCCACCCATACTTACCATGCCTCTTGAACAGAGAGGGTAGTGCAAAGAAGCAGCTTATGGAGAGATGGAGTGGGCAGCTTCATGCATAGCCTGGCACAAAGTTTAGAAGTAAGTGTGATAAACAGATATTGACTTTTCAAAGAATAATCACCACCAGGAGCAGTTAGGCTGATGTGAGAAAGGCACAGGTAGAATTGCACCTCTGGAAAGTGCTTCCACTGGGATTTATTTATTACATTTTTATACTGCCCTATAGCCATGAGGGCTCTCTGTGTGGTGAACATGGAGAGAATTAGTTTAAAACATATAAGAGCACTTGGCAGAGCTCAGGTATCCTTGATTCTCCCTCCATTCCCATACACAAAGCCTGGGATCCAAACCTGTACTGAATGGGCATCATACATGCAATTCCAGTGTTTACAGGCCTTCAAGAAAGCTTCGAAGACCCATTGTTTTTTGCTGGTCTTCTTGTAACATCTGAGTTGCTGGCTTTATTGGTCACTTTTGTTTTATCAATTTTTATTAGTAGTCTCTTAAGAAAAGGCAAGGAGCGTGCACCTTGCTTCCCTGCAGAATGATGCACCACAGCCAGCCAAACCATTGTGGGGTAGACTGGAGGAAGCATGACGCTTGTAAATACAGCCATGCAGCCCCTTCTAGTTGTGGTACAGCCTCTTCTGGCTGGGATAGGGGTGGCAGCTGATTGGGGTGGGGGGGTGGGATTCTTAACAGGTGAGGGATCCACTGTGGCCCTTAATCCTCCAAAGTTGCCCTGCTACATGATGTACAGATTGCAGTCTAAATCATGAAGGCTGCAATTTTATACACCATTGTGTGTCTACTGCTAGTGCTAGTACTCAGTGGGAATTACTGCTGAGTAAATGTGCATAAAACTGCACTGCAATATTTATACAACTAATGAATTTTACTTAATGAAGACAGGAAAAAGCTATATGGGCCATATTTCTAGCATACATGAACCAAAACTGAACATGAAGTGGATCAAAGTATCATCAATGTTTGCAATAACTGCAAAGAAAAATGGAAATAACCATAAAGCTGAAAAACAACTTCTGTTGAGATAAAGGGTTAGTGGGGGAGATGGCAGAATGTGGGTCAGGAAGTCCCAACATTTCCTAAAGAACTGTAAGTGGAATGGGGAGATTTTAATCAGGAACTTCCTAGGTCGTCCCCCTCAATTGCTTATTCACGGCATATAGTAGATCTCAATAATAAGACTTGAATTGCTTCATGTCAAGTGAGTCATTATAAAGTATTATCATGCAACAAGAATATGCTGCATATTATAGAGGAAGAAAAACATCACATCTACTTCAGTTTCAAAAGAAAAAAATAACCATTTGTTCTTGTTGAATAAATAACATTATACAGGAGACAAAGTTATCCTAATTCTAAAGTTACCGCCTTGCCAAACTTTAACTCTCTACAAAATCCTCCAGCAATCATGATAAATAATTTTTCAGAACACAAGAAAGCTTTTGCTGAACAGGATGAAAAAGATGAAATCTTCTCCCCCATTTCCAGCAAGCTTCAGCACACAAACAAAAGGCCTTTATGACTTTTGTACTTAATTGTGCCCCAGGGTAGAAAGCATATTGAACTCCTGTAGCACAGAATTTACTACTGACTCCTGAAACCTAAATCAGTTTGTATTGGTTCTGTAGTCTGCACTTCAAATAGTTTCTAATTACATAGATTTCCAAGGTAATTTTTCAAAAAGCTAAACTGTTGGGCTGCATTTAAATTTATTTAGCCTCGGTATTTACAAGTGACCACATAATTAAAAACATGTCAAAATTATTGACCTGGCAACAGATAAAAAAGCTTCAATAGCTGCTCTTGAGTTTAAAAATTCAGGTCAAATATGATGACATCAGTAAAGTAAAAATATAGCTTGAAAAAGACTTTGTCAATCTGTACTTTAAAACAAAACCAAATTAGCCAACTCTTTGCAGCTGTTCTACTGCCCCCAGAGTTGTTGCTTGTTACTTCTGCCTAGAACAGTGAGGAGGTGTGTAAAATATGACATCATGAAGCAATATAACGAATCTTATTTTACATCATTGAGAATGGAGAAAATAGGTGCTGGATTTGTTACATAGGTGACCCCAACAATTTAGGGATCAGACAGTAAACAGAATGATATCTCGATTAACTATTAATTGACAGTCAGATTTGGCAATAGGATAACTGAGGACAGGGAAATCAATGAACACAAATTAGGGCATTACAATGAACAGGAAAACACTGCTCAAGAGCTGCTGAAAAGTAATTAGGAGCTGTCAAAATATTATTGGCAAATTTTGGGTGCTTTTGGCTGAGCCATACTAGGAATTTGCATCATTCACATTGAAAGCCATCTCTGATCCAGGAACCACCATGGATTTATTTCATACAACTCTGTTTCCTTCTGTCATAAGCATCACTAGAGCCAGGGTGGTGTAGTAGCACAGGTGTGGCACAACAGAAGTGTGCTACAAGAAACTCACCTGTCCTGAAGTCTGTCTAAGGGCGAGCACTCTGCACAATTAAGGGCAGAAGCAGAAGCCCACTTTACCCAGGGGCAGAGCAAGAAGGAAGATCCATCAGGTCAGCTGCTGCTCATGGCCTCTTGTGCCCATGTGCCCTTGTGACCTACAAGACTGCAGGGTAGCAGGCAGCCCTGGAATATGAGGCTGATAGATCTACTTCTTGATAGATCTATGCAAGGGGATGCCCAACCTTTTTTTCTCTAAAGGTTGCATCATGTGTCTGCCAGGACGGTGGAGGCTTGAACACGTGTGTTGCACACGAACATATGCACACCTCTTACACTCACTCCTTCAGCAACAGATATTGATCTTCTGGCAGCAACAAGGTGGTGAAACCCCTTTCCCAGCCACCCCAACCAATCACCTAAAATGAAGAGGAAAGGGGGAAATGCTGTGGAAACACTGTGTTTCCCACCATAGAAGCCTCATTCCTAAGGACAGCTGGAAAGTGTGTCCAGGAACACTCTAGGAAGATGGCTTCTTTGGCAGGAAGCACAGAGCATGTCTGTGGAGCTGCTTTTCCTCCTACCTTTTTTTCTTTTTGGCAGTGGCAGATGTTCATTGGGAACCTGGCCAGGTACTGCAGCCTATAATCCTTTCTCTTCTCTGAACCTTCAACATGATATCCATTGCCCAGGACAGCCCATGGTCCAAAACATTTGGGCTCTCTAATTCAGAATGAAGGAAACAGGTGAGAAGAGGCAGCACTCCAACCCTGCCTCTCTCCCTCATTGCCTTGTCACCTTCAACTCATGGAGGGTGGCAGTCTGAAAAGGAAAACTCTCTATATCTCTGGAGACTTTCCATAGGAGCCACATGGATGAAACAAATTTTACAGCATCCTGCTAACCCCATCCCTTGATACAATTTCATACATTCCAGAGTAGCATTGGCAAAACACTTGGCTATTCCAGTATAAAAACATAGAAACATAGAAAAAGAGCGAGTCAGAAGGGGCCTCCCGGGCCATCTAGTCTGACCTCCGGCACCAGCCGGCTCCGCTCATGACATGCCCACCATGTGCATGTCCAGCCTGTCTTTGAACACCCTCACCGATGGGGCCTCAACGACCTCCCGTGGAAGCCCATTCCACGCCCTCGGGGTCCTAACTGTCAGGAAGTGCTTCCTGGCATCCAAATTGAACCTTGGCTCCCTGAGCTTTGCTCCATTGGAGCGCGTCCTGCCTTCCTCAGCAGGGGAGAACAGGCCTCTCCCCATCTCCATGTGACAGCCCCTCACATACCTGTATGTTGCCAACATATCCCCTCTGAGTCTCCTCTTCTCCAAGCTGAAGAGACCCAGTTCCCTCAGTCTTGCCTCATACGGCATCCCCTGCAAACCAGCCACCATCCTTGTGGCCCTACGCTGCACTGACTCCAACCTGGCTATATCCTTTCTGTAATGAGGGGCCCAAAACTGAACACAATACTCCAGTTGCGGGCGCACCAGAGTCGTGTAGAGTGGTAGTAATAACTCTCTCGATCTAGAAGCCACACTTCTGGCTATGCAACCAAGGGTGGCATTTGCCCGCTTGACCACCGCATCACACTGCTGACTCATGTTTAGCCTGCGGTCAACCAGTACCCCGAGGTCCCTTTCACAAGAGCTGCTCTCCAGCCACTTGTCACCTAACCTGTATTTATGACAGCTATTCTTATGCCCCAAGTGCAAGACCTTGCACTTCTCCACATTGAATGCCATCCTGTTGTCTCCTGCCCACTTCCATAGTCTGTCCAGATCCTTTTGGACCTGGTGTATCTGCTCCTCAGTTGTGGCCACTGCTCCAGTTTTAGTGTCGTCTGCGAATTTGATCAGCAGACTGTTCACCCCTTCTTCCATGTTGTTAATGAAAAGATTAAACAGGATCGGCCCCAGGACAGAGCCCTGGGGGACCCTGCTTGTCACTGGCTGCCATCCCGACGATTCCCCGGTAATGGTTACCTTCTGCTTTCGGTCAGTCAACCATGCCCTAATCCACCGGACAGTGCTTTGGTGTATCCCAAAACTCCTCAGTTTCTCCACCAGGATATCATGGGGCACTTTGTCAAAGGCCTTGCTGAAATCCAGGTATACCACATCCACAGCATCTCCTCCATCTAGCCATCTTGAAACCTTGTCATAGAATTCCACAAGGTTTGTCTGGCAGGACCTGTTTTTGCGGAAGCCGTGTTGTGTGGCTGTCAGCCTCCCTTCCCTATCTAGCATCACTAGATCTCTCTCTATTATGAGCCTTTCCATTGTTTTTCCTACAATGGACGTAAGGCTAACCGGTCTATAATTCCCCATGTCCTTCCTACTACCCTTTTTGAAAATTGGGACCACTGATGCCACCCTCCAGTCCTCTGGAACTTCACCTGTTCTCCACGAGGCCTCAAAAATGGAGGCCAGCGGGCGTGAGAGAACCCCTGCCAACTCTCTAAGTACTCTCGGGTGTAACCTGTTAGGGCCTGGCGCCTTTGTAATGTCCAATGCCCTGAGGAGCCCCTCGACTTCAAGGGGGGTGACTCTAATCTCTGCCCCTAAGTCCCCAGCCTCATCTAATCTCCTATACGGATATACCCATCCTGCTTTGGGGAGAACACAGAGGCAAAATAGTCATTTAGCATCTGTGCCTGTTGCCTCATGTCAGTCACTGGATCTCCTTCCTCCTTATTTAGTGGTCCCACCACTTGTCTCCCCTTCCTTTTCCTATTTACATGCTGAAAGAAGCCCTTTTTGTTGCTCTTGATATCCTTGGCAAGTCTCAGCTCGTAATCAGCCTTAGCCTTGCGAAGAATCCTTCTGCAACGGGCCTCCTCCTCCCGGTATATCCTTTTGTCTATTTCCCCCAGTACCCATTTCCTATGGAGGCTCCTCTTTCGTCTAATCCCCCTAACCACCTCCTTTCGCATCCATGGCGGCACTCTCCTCCGCCTCCCCACCTTACTGACTAGAGGTATCGTCAGGGCTTGCGCCTGGAAAACCTCCCTTTTGAGTGCCATCCACACTTCCTCAACTCGCTTACCTTCCAGTAACCTATCCCAGGAGACTTTCCCCAGTCTGGCCTTCAGTTGGCCAAAGTTGGCCCTCTTGAAGTCCCAGCTTCTAGTGCTCGCCCTGCTGCACGGCCCCAGTCCCCTGACCTCAAAGCAAAGGATGGAGTGATCACTCACATCCAGAAGTCCCCTAATCTGTACTTCATCTATCAGCTCCTCCCTATTGGTCAAGACCAAGTCCAGGATGTTTCCCCCCCTCGTCGCTTCTCGGACCCTCTGTGTGAAAAACCCACCCTCTAGAGCTTCTAGGAAGCGACGTGACCTGGCTGTCACCGCCGAGTGAGTCTCCCAAGTAATATCTGGGAGATTGAAATCCCCCATAATTACTGTGTCTCTCCCCCGAGATATCCTTAGAATCTGGCCTGTCAGGACATCATCCAGGGTCTCAAGTTGACCTGGAGGGCGATAACATACCCCCACTGTCAGGTCTCTTTCCCTGACAAAACCCCTAAGTTTCACCCAGACTGCCTCTGCCGAATCCCCACCTGTGCTGCATTCTATCTCACTGCATCCTATCCCTTCTCTGACATATAAAGCCACACCCCCACCTCTCTTTCCCTTCCTGTCCTTTCTAAAAAGGAGATACCCTTCTATGTTTACATTCCAGACTTGCCTTTCATCCCACCAAGTTTCTGTGATTCCCACCAGATCATATCCTCCTATTCCCAGGAGAGCTTCAAGCTCTTCCTGCTTATTACCCATGCTCCTAGCATTGGTGTACATGCACCTCAACTCCTTCCCACCGCTTCCTTTCTTTGGAGTGCCCAGCATCCTCCTTCCTCCCATCCTCCCTGGTACCTGGCCCCTCTCTGTAGAAGTCCTGTCAGTCCCTGCAGTATCTCTAAAGCCCTGCTCCCAGAGCCCCGATCCTCCCCGCACACTTGTCCAGTGCAGACACGTTACTGGGGGGCCTGAACCCACCCCCCACTGGCTGTATCATACAACCTTGGCCTGAATTGACATTAGATGCTATTAAAGTTCTGTCTCCACTGATTAATCTTCAGTGATTTATTTACAAATGCAGATAAACAAATCTGGTCAACAAGACTGTGTAAACTAGCTCATAGATTCATGTTGTCTCTTGCCTGTGGGTTTTATCCTTATTAAAACATACATGGATAACCCATTTCAGCAGATTTCTGGGTTCACAGAATTACCATCCTAACTGTTCAGCTAATTTTTATCCATTTAGGACAAACCTGCTGTGAACATGGCAAATGTTCTAACAGCTGTGTCATTTCAAGTCAGTAGAATGCTTGTTTGTAAATTACTATTCTTTTTAGCTCTAAGTTGCAATGGCTCATATTCACCACACACTGGTAAGTTGCAATGGCTCATTCCCACCATACATTGATATACAGTAAAATTGCAGTATAACTGTTTGCGGTCTGAAAGGCCCTTTTTTAAAGAAAAAAAGTTCATTCTTAAAAAATTGTCATTATAGGAAGACAAGCAAGCGTATTGATCTTAAATGATGGATTTCTATTTTCATAGCTTGTATTGGTTTCTCCCAACTTCAGCATTATTTACAAATATGCTTTTTAGAGTATTTTTAAATGGCATTGCAAAGCAGTGATGACTGAAAAGATTTTAGAGTACACAATTTATCTTATTATTAGACCCTTCCTGTGCTTAAAATTATTCAGTGATTAACTGCACTCATTTCAGCAACTTGATATCCAAATATTGTGAAAAAAGATGAACTTGGTAAACCATTAAAATTATGCCAGTTAGGCACAATCCTATGGCCTCTAAATGCCAGAATCCTAGTGCCAACCTTGGAGAAGCAGTCTGAGGTCAGAGTTGGGACCCTGCATGTAGAGCACACATACACACCACTTCCACTTCACAGCTGGTAAAGTTCTTTCTGTGCCTGCTGCAGCTGCAAGGTTACATGATGGACCTTGGGGCCAGTGCTAAAGGGCCAGAAAGAAACAGGGCACTGCTATCCTCCACTTCCCCTCCTCACCAGCCAGTCTAAATAAATATCAGCAGTCTGTATTGCTGCTGAATATTATCCAAGTATTTTGGAGGGTAGAAGGAGTAACCTGGCAATCCTCACCTCAGCATTCCTCCTGCCCTCCGTTGGATGCCCATAATCCTCTAAGTTGGATGGTTATGTGCAGCCATGTTGGATGGCACCTTTAAGCACATTTGCATGTTTTCTCTTGTTTTGGTTTATTTATTTATGACATGTTTGGTTTATTTATTTATGACGCTATAGCCCAAGGGTTCTCTGGCTGGTTCACAAACAACAATGGCATAGAGAATTATCTACCATTGATATTATTTCCCATGGTTTGTTCCACTTCTGCTGAGCATTCTGTGGGGTTGGGGCAGGGCTGGAAGCACCTCTTTCTCTCATTCTCTCTCTCTCCTTCAGTACCTGTCATTACTTTATTATTACTGTATTATTATCATTATTATAATGTGTATCATGTTTAAGAAGTTTTACTGAATATGGAAGTGTTTCTTAAGTGTTTTATATGCATGGAAAGGTAAAATATGTACATATACTAAGACACACATTTGGCTTACTCATATGATCCAACTTAAATCCAAATATGACTTACAGACATTCTCCCAGGGACTACCAGTATAGTCATTTTCTTCTCAAACTGTATCAGACTGTGAACTGGAGAGGTAGAAATCCAAGTCTGAATGTTTCCCCATGTCAAATCTTCCCACACACAGAGACTTAGCAGATCAGTTTTTATCCTAGAAAGGCTTTTGGTCTAATGTTTCCCCTGAAATGTTAATTTTCCACATGAATGGAGATTTAACATGGAAAATATTTGAGCGTGTGATCCCTTACATATCTCTCCTGAAGTGGTACAGTGGAAGTTTGTTCCATAAGCGATCTATGCCCATTTGAAACAGTTCTTGGTGGTGGCCTTGACAAGGTGCTTTGCCAAGGTCTCACTTTCCCTTCTTATTTATAAAACAGAGTTAACAATAAGCAGCACAGGGTTTATGTGTGGAATAAAAGGATAAGAATTACAAAGCACTTTGTATATGAGAGGTACAAATCATATTAACATGGTCAGACTTGGTTAATTAATGGTAGGCATGACATGAGCAGAGCCAGCTGGAGTGAGGGTCAGACTAGATGGTTTAGGAGATCCCTTCTGACTTACTCTATTTCTATGTTTCTATGTGTGGAGGACAGGAGAGCCTGGAGGAATGTTGTTCATGGGGTCATGATGGGTTGGACACGACTTTGCGACGAAACAAAAAAAAATGTTTCTAATTACAACTTTTAAAAATTCTTCTGTGCTGTGAAGCTCATTTCTCCTTATCCAATTAATAAGAACTCCAACAAAACCTCACAAACCCACTTGTTTTTCTTCATAAATGCCAACTTTGCCTGTAATAAAATGGTAACTTATCCAGTTGATATCCTTAACATAATCTTTCCTATAGTTATAGCCTCTCAAGAAAACAGATAAATTGCTTTACATTTTCCAATCTTATTAATAGAAGTTAGACATATCACATCACTTAGCCTCCATTTGGGTTTATTTCTGAATTTATTATGCTTCTATACCGCTCAATAGCCAAGGCTCTCTGAGCAGTTTACAAAAAATTAAAACCTTTAAAATGCAATAGAAAAATAGTATAAAAACAATTTGCATGTCATGCATTAAAAAAAACCCCTCTACAGTAAACATTCAGGATCCAGTTAAAAATATCATTATATACTGTTAAACACCTGGGGGTAAAGCTTTAGTCTGGCAGTAACAATGTTGGGAAGAAGCAGACCTCAGTGAGGCCAGAGTTCCATAACTGGGCTCCACCATCAAAAAGGCCCTATCTCTTGCTGCCATGCTTGGAGGATATTCCTGGAGAAGTTCCTCATGAGGCTTCTAGTATGGGTAAATTTACACTGGGAGACATGTGAGTTAATCATAGAGCTGAGTAGCACTTAATAGAGGTAGGAGATGTACCTTTTGTTCAGGGGGCAAAACTGGCTGTGCTCAGTGTTTCTGAGGTGGGGCCTCATAAACATGGGATGGAACTACAGTGGTACCTTGGCTCATGAACTTAATCCGTTCCAGGATTCTGGTTGTGAACCAAATTGGTTGTGAGCCAAGTCAAATTTCCCTATAAGGTTCAATGTAAATAAGGTTAATCTGTTCTGTAACTATTTTTCTTTTTAGAAAAATATGAAGCAAAGTGACAAAGAACAACAAAGATCATGGCCATCTCCCCCTCACCCCGAGCATGAGTGCAGTCATCTCCCTGCCCCCACCCCCGGCATGACTGCGATCACACCTGTCATCCCTGCACACACCTGTCATTCTGGTGCGTTGGGGGGCGGGGGAGGAGATGGGAGCGAATGTGGGCATGCTCAGGGGGGAGATGGGCACAATTGTGCTGGGCGGGGGGGAGATGGCCAAGATCGTGGTTGCGCTCCTGTAGGAAAGACAGCTGCAATCATGGGCGCGATCCTACAGGAAAGATGGGTGCGATCTCGGCCATCTCCCCCTCTGCTCCCAGCACAATTGTGGCCATCTCCCCACCCAGGGTGGGGGGATGGCCATGATCGCGGTTGCCACTCAATGCGGAGTTCGCGACCTGAGCCAAATTTTTTATGAAATGTTTGTTCGTGACCCGATTTGGTCATGAGCTGAGACGTTCGTGAGCCAAGGTACTACAGTAATTATTTAGACAAAAACCCTCTTAGTAATACCAATTGTCCTTCTATTCCAAACTAGAAAAACTCCTGAGGAATAAGCTAATATTCTTGGAAAGACAGGAAGTTGGGAATGAATTGTGTCCTTCCTAAATATTACCCCAGGTGAGGATGGGATCTGAATCAGAGACAGGTGGCACCTTATTCAAGGGCAGGCTGCCCTCCCCTGTGCCCTAACCCCAATGAGAACAAGACCTACCCTTGCCTTCTTGATTTGGGTACACTCCTCAGGAATCTTACAGCAAATTCAGATGAATAAAGGGCTCTTAGATAAAAATGCAGTCTGGTAAGAGCAAGACATTAAATACTTCCCAGACAAGGCATTAGTTGTGCCATTGCCTGATCCCTTTCATATTATTTTAGAGTCTTTCAACTGTCTTGCAGTTGTAGCACGCTGGTCTTGTCCTGCCACTTCTCCTAAAGCAACCCTTAACGAAAAAGAGCCAGGACTGCCACACAGTCCATTCTGATTGATATTCCTACAGCTCTCTCTCAGGAAGCTCCCTTACAACGAAGGGAAAGTTATATCATGCAAGCCAAAAAAGTATTGCTTAACTGGAAGATTAGAATCATAATTGCTGGAAAGAGAAAAACAAATTTAAAGTATCGATTCATCTCTGCTTCGTGGGGACTTCGTTCAAATTGCAAACGTATGCCCTTAAACAAACAAATTTACCAGTCAAACTTCTCAATTATCTTTTTCTTTCTTTCTTTTTTTAGTTCTCCGTTTCTTTCTATCTCCCCATCTCCTTTGTATGAAAGAATACAAAGGTGCTGGTTATTTTAACAGCGATGTACTTGCGCTGATTTGTCCTCATTGCTCAATTACTATTTTGCTGTACTTTTTTTTTTAACGTCGAACCTATTCTCTTTTCCGTCACATCCCCAGCTTGCTGGGAAACGTAGTCCGAGCAGAAGCAGCTTGGGAACAAAAGGCAGAAGGAGTTGCTTTGACCTTCTCTCATGTAACAGCACCTTCCAGAACAGAAAATGACACCATTTCTGTACTCAGTTCAACTTAGAAGAAGAATACAAGGGCGGGGGAGGAGATAGCAGCTGGAGAAAGTGTATTTCTATCGACCTAAGTGTGAGAAACTAGGTTTTGGCCACGGTTTGTAGGAGGAAAGCCATGTGGAAACGCTTCTCTTTCCCAACATGACGTGCAGACCAACATTCTGTGCAACTTCAAGGCAATATAAAAGTGCTCAGGATTTTTTTTCTTTTATCAAATGGGTGTGTGTGTGTGGGGGGGACCCTTAAATCAAGGAATTAAATGCCCATTCCATAATCATTCTCAACTCCAAAGTGCTGTCGGTAAGTGTCCCCCTGCCCGCTCTCTCACAACTCCACTTCCAAGAGATCTGTTGTGTTTTAAAGCAAATTACTATTAGCTGCTTCGCTTTCAACTTCTCATGAAACTGCCCTTGCTTGGCGGGATAATGAACCAAGGGCATGCTCCCGCCACGTCCCCTCCCCCACCCCTCCTTTGCTGCTTACGCTGCGTGTTTCTATAATCTGAACTCATCTTTGCTTTGAGACCTTAAGGGGATCAGCGGTGGGGGTATAAAAATGTAAATTTTTGAAGCCCTTCTGGGAATTGTAAAACACACGGGCGCGAAGAACAGTTGCTCAGCGTTGTGTTTTTAAAGGGGGACGGGAACGGATTTGGGGGACTTTTTACGTGTGCTTTTCAAGTGAAAGCCAGGCGGCTGGAATGTCGGGAGCACTTTTCTCTCTCGTTCGCTTCCTTTTCAGATTCCTGCTTTTCCATTAGCAATGGGAGTTGGTCGATCTCCCTCGCTCGTTCGCTCGCTCTCTGTCAATGACTCTAGTTTCAACATCTCCTCATACAGCCCACCCATGTAGTTAACCTTGAATCCAGTTTTGGACGCCTCGGGGGGCTCTCCTCCTTCTCTCTTGTTCGTTGGCTTCCACTTTCCATGGCTCGACGGTGAGGCTCTTGACTTGCCTGTCCAGCCTGCTTTCTCTTCTCCAAACCACCCCGCGTTTTTTCCGTTGCTAAATCTCATCGGAGCTGTTCAGGATAAGGGCGCCTGGTAAGAGCTCGGCAAATTTGGGTTTTTATAAGCAGGGGAAGCCACTCGCCCCTCACTGCCCTCGCCATGCTGCTTGGCTATTGGATCCTTTTGGGTGGGAGATCGGGAGGGTGAAATTGATCGGGAAAGATACCTTTTTACGGGGCTGTCTTTCCCGCGGTGATAACTAGGCAGGAAAGAAAGCTGAAGGGAAAGCTTTGTTCTCGGAACACGCTTGGAAGAAGCTAGAAAAGTGTGTGTAGGATCTTAAACGCGCCCTTTGCATCACCGTCGTCAAGCGCACGGCGCGTCAAGGCAACCTATTATAATTCAAAAAGTAAATAAAGGAAGATTCCACTCGCCCCGCCCCTCCCCCCACGGGTCTTTAGGAATGATACGTTCTCGCCCCGCCCCTTACGCTCCTCCTGCCTTCAGTCTTTCCAAGCCGGACCTTAATTGGCTGCTGCTGGTGCGCTCCGAATCTTGGAAAGGGAGGGCCTGTGTGGGGGGCGTGTAAACCTCTAAAGCTAACAATAGGACGGCGAAGATGTGCTTTGGTTCTGCTGCTTCTCCTGGATTTGAGAACGGCTCGAAAATATGGAGAAAAGTAGCTGCTGGTTCTGAGTAGCACACAAGGCTCTTTCGCGCCGTCTGTGGTTTAAAAGCCAAAACGAGCCAGAGCGAAATTCCCCAAGAGGAAAAAGGGAAAGGGTGCAAGGGTTAAATCATAATAATAAGATGTGGGGGAGTGGCGGGGAACAGGCTGCTATAAGACCGCCTTTCCCCACGGGTGACTTGCTGGAGGCCTGTGGTGTCGGTGCTCAGGGCCAAAGCCAAATGGTCTCCATTTGTCTTGCTCTTTTTCCTCCACTTTCCTATCTGTGTTTCTTTCACCTCCTTTTATTTCTGTCCTTTCTCAGGCAGAGTGCTTGCAGGAGGTGTGATGTGATTGCCTACAAAAGACATCTGAAATTCGACTAAGAGCCCAAAGTTGCCTGCCTTTAGTCCATCAGCTCGATGGGACATGCCTATGTGGGACAGCAGGATTTGCCCAAGCTTGTATTTTACCCCAGCCAGAAATTAATTGACCAGATGGCCACCCTGAGATGGGGCAGGAAGGCTGGGCCTAAACCCTTGTTCTTGAGGGAAAAGCCCTGCTGATGTCATAATCCCCAGACCTCTATTTCACCTCTGAGTTGACAGTTCTGGACCAGTCATCTTGTGACAAGAGACAGGATGTGCTCTCTGGCCAGAAGCTACCTATCTGGCTGGTTCCATGAAAAGGTTATCCCACAAACCTCTGAGCTGGCACTCTTTAGAATTCCTGTCCTCCATTTTCACATGATACTGGTGCTAAATGCCCTTCAAGGATCACTGCCTTGTCGTGGCGAAAGGGCTTGTGTAGCTCAATGAGGCTATGAGCTATGCTATGCAGGGCCACCCAAGACGGACAGGTCATAACAGAGAACTCTGACAAAACGTGATCCACTGGAGAAGGAAATGGGAATACACTCCAGTATCTTTGCCATGAAAACCCCATGGACAGTACCAAAAGGCAAAAAGATATGACACCGGAAGATGAACCCCTCAGGTGTCCAATATGCTACTGGGGAACAGCGGAGGACTAGTACTAGTAGCGCCAGAAAGAATGAAGCGACTGGGTCAAAGCCGAAAGGACACTCAGTTGCAGATGTATCTGGTGGTGAAAGGAGAGTCTGATGCTGTAAGGATCTATACTCCATAGGAACCTGGAATGTAAGATCCATGGATCCTGGCAAGCTGGAAGTGGTCAAACAAGAAATGACAAGACTGAACATCAATATCTTCGGAATCAGTGAACTAAAATGGACAGCAACGGGGGAATTTAATTCAAATGATCATCAGGTATACTCCTGCGGGCAAGAATCCCTCAGAAGAAATGGAGTAGCCTTCATCATCGATAAAAGAGTAGGAAAAGCAGTACTGGGATACAATCTCCAAAATGACAGAATGATCTCGGTTCGAATCCAAGGCAAACCATTGGACATCACAGTAGTCCAAGTCTATGCCCCAACCACTGGTGCTGAAGAGGCTGAACTTGACCAGCTCTATGAAGTCCTACACCACCTTCCAGAATTAACACCAAAAAATGATGTCCTTATCATCATGGGAGATTGAATGCTAAAGTAGGAAGCCAGAATAACAGGCATGTTTGGCCTTGGAGTACAAAATGAAGCAGGGCACAGGCTGGTAGAATTTTGTCAAGAGAATACAATGGTCATAGCAAACACTCTTTTCCAACAACCAAGAGTCGACTCTACACATGGACATCACCAGACGGTCAACACAGAAATCAGATTGACTATGTGCTCTGCAGTACAGGCAGGATTTGAAGAGGCGGAGGAACTAGGGCTCAAATTGCCAAAATACACTGGATCACAGAGAAAGCTGGGGAGTTCCAGAAAAACATCTGCTTCATTGACTATGCTAAAGCCTTTGATTGTGTGGATCACAACAAATTGTGGCAAGTTCTTAAAGAGATGGGAGTACCAGACCATCTTATTTGTCTCTTGAGAAACCTATATGTGGGTCAAGAAGCAGCAGTAAGAAGCGGACACAGAACCACTGAATGGTTCAAAATTGAGAAAGGAGTTTGGCAAGGCTGTATACTGTCGCCCTGCCTATTTAACGTATGCAGAGCACATCATGAGAGAGGCAGGGCTAGATGAATCACCAGTTGGAATCAAGATTGCTGGGAGAAATAACAACCTCAGATATGCAGATGATTCCACTCTAATGGCAGAAAGTAAAGAGGAACTAAAGAGCCTCTTGATGTGGGTGAAGGAGTAGAGCGGAAAAGTTGGCTTGAAACTCAGCATTAAGAAAACTAAGATCATGGCATTTGGTCCTTTCACTTCCTGGCAAATAGATGGGGATGAAATGGAGGTAGTGACAGATTTTATTTTCCTGGGCTCCAAGATCACCACGGAAGGGGACTGCAGCCAAGAAATTAAAAGATGCTTGCTCCTGAGGAGGAAAGCTATGGCAAATCTAGACAGCATACTAAAAAGCAGAGACATCACCCTGCCAACAAAAGTGTGTATAGTCAAGGCTATGGTTTTCCCAGTTACAATGTATGGCTGTGAAAGCTGGACCATAAGGAAGGCTGAGCGCCGAAGGATTGAGGCCTTTGAATTGTGGTGCTGGTGGAGACTCCTGCGAGTCCCTTGGACAGCAAGGTGATCAAACCAGTCTGACCTAGAGGAGATCAACCGTGACTGCTCTGTAGAAGGCCAGATTCTGAAGATGAAACTCAAATACTTTGTCCACCTAATGAGAAGGAAGGACTCCCTGGAGAAGAGCTTAAAGCTGGGAACAATAGATGGCAAAAGAAGAAGGGGATGGCAGAGAATGAGGTGGCTAGATGGAGTCACTGAAGCAGTTGGTGTGAGCTTGAGTGGACTCTGGGAGATGGTGGAGGACAGGAAGGTGTGCAGGAATGTTGTCCATGGGGTCGTGATGGGTCAGACACAACTTCGCAACTAACAACAACAACTGGTGCTAAATGGAAATTACTGTTTTACTTTGTTTTCTTGGTAATCTGTTCTATGGATTTTTGCTGAAGACTTATTTAATTGTCTCTACTTGGTATGACTTTTATCCTGTATGTCACCTTGGGAAAGTTCCATTGTTACATACAATCTACAAATAATTTGAAATAAATAAAATGAGGAAGGCTGGGCCTACAAGACCAACAGTGATTTCAGAAGATCTTTCCTCATGGGCATTATGCATTATGTCAGAGTGATAAGAATGACAAGTCATAACCCCTATAACTGACACCAAATAAAACATAATTTAGTCGTCCTGCTTTTAACTAATTTGTTGATTTATTTGAATACATTTAAACCTACAAGTTGTTGCAAAGTAGAAGATTATCATACAATAATCAAAGTTCAACTCTATAAATACACACTTGCTGGCTTGGCTGTATAGCAGAAGTGGACAGTGTGGAGAAGATGGAAAAAACGCAAACTGCCCATTCCCTGCCATATTTCCCCATACTGTTGCTTGAACACTTTTCCCTCCAGTTGAGTTACTTCAGGTACCAGAGCTGGGCATAGTGGCAGGAATTAAAATATCAGGATGCAGGGGAAGGAACCAGGTTTCATTCCAATTGTGGGACCACTAAATAAGGAGGAAGGAGATCCAGTGACTGACATGAGGGAACAGGCACAGATGCTAAATGACTATTTTGCCTCTGTGTTCTCCCCAAAGCAGGACGGGGGATATCCGTATAGGAGATTAGATGAGGCTGGGGATTTAGGGGCAGAGATTAGAGTCACTCCCCTTGAAGTTGAGGGGCTCCTCAGGGCATTGGACATTACAAAGGCGCCAGGCCCTGACGGATTACACCCGAGAATACTTACGAGAGTTGGCAGGGGTTCTCTCACGCCCGCTGGCCTCCATTTTTGAGGCCTCGTGGAGAACGGGTGAAGTTCCAGAGGACTGGAGGGTGGCATCGGTGGTCCCAATTTTCAAAAAGGGTAGTAGGAAGGACATGGGGAATTATAGACCGGTTAGCCTTACGTCCATTGTAGGAAAAACAATGGAAAGGCTCATAATAGAGAGAGATCTAGTGATGCTAGATAGGGATGGGAGGCTGACAGCCACACAACATGGCTTCCGCAGAAACAGGTCCTGCCAGACAAACCTTGTGGAATTCTATGACAAGGTTTCAAGATGGCTAGATGGAGGAGATGCAGTGGATGTGGTATACCTGGATTTCAGCAAGGCCTTTGACAAAGTGCCCCATGATATCCTGGTGGAGAAACTGAGGAGTTTTGGGATACACCAAAGCACTGTCCGGTGGATTAGGGCATGGTTGACTAACTGAAAGCAGAAGGTAACCATTAGCGGGGAATCGTCGGGATGGCAGCCAGTGACACGCGGGGTCCCCCAGGGCTCTGTCCTGGGGCCGATCCTGTTTAATCTTTTCATTAACAACATGGAAGAAGGGGTGAGCAGTCTGCTGATCAAATTCGCAGACGACACTAAAACTGGAGCAGTGGCCACAACTGAGGAGCAGATACACCAGATCCAAAAGGATCTGGACAGACTATGGAAGAGGGCAGGAGACAAGAGGATGGCGTTCAATGTGAATAAGTGCAAGGTCTTGCACTTGGGGCATTAGAATAGCTGTCATAAGTACAGGTTAGGTGACAAGTGGCTGGAGAGCGGCACTTGTGAAAGGGACCTCGGGGTACTGGTTGACCGCAGGCTAAACATGAGTCAGCAGTGTGATGCGGTGGTCAAGAGGGCGAATGCCACCCTTGGTTGCATAGCCAGAAGTGTGGCTTCTAGATCAAGAGAGGTATTACTACCACTCTACACGACTCTGGTGCGCCCGCAACTGGAGTATTGTGTTCAGTTTTGGGCCCCTCATTACAGAAAGGATATAGCCAGGTTGGAGTCAGTGCAGCATAGGGCCACAAGGATGGTGGCTGGTTTGCAGGGGATGCCGTATGAGGCAAGACTGAGGGAACTGGGTCTCTTCAGCTTGGAGAAGAGGAGACTCAGAGGGGATATGTTGGCGACATACAGGTATGTGAGGGGCTGTCACATGGAGATGGGGAGAGGCCTGTTCCCCCCTGCAGAGGAAGGCAGGACGCGCTCCAACGGAGCAAAGCTCAGGGAGCCAAGGTTCAATTTGGATGCCAGGAAGCACTTCCTGACAGTTAGGACCCCGAGGGCGTGGAATGGGCTTCCACGGGAGGTCGTTGAGGCCCCATCGGTGAGGGTGTTCAAAGATAGGCTGGACATGCACATGGTGGGCATGTCATGAGCGGAGCCGGCTGGTGCCGGAGGTCAGACTAGATGGCCCAGGAGGCCCCTTCTGACTTGCTCTGTTTCTATGTTTCTATTAGCCGCACATGCTTTGTTTAGAATTATAAGTCATCCTATGCACCTGCTGATATTGCTAAATATGTGAAAGCTTTTATTTATTGTTGAGATCTGCATACTGCTTTATTAAAAAGCCATCAAAGCAGCAAACAATTTACAGTAATACTTTTCAACAGTAAAAACAAGATAATTAAAAACAGTTAAATATTACAAAATACACATTTTAAAAGATTCAATTGAAATAATTGAAACAATAGCAATTTCCTATTGTTTTCTAAGGCCAGAAGAATGGAGACCAATCATAGTTCTGTTTTGTGAGTTACACTGGAGAAAGTACTTCCACGCATTCCTGCCAAATGGACCTTAAAAGATTCGTTCTTCCAAATTTTGATACTCAGGCAGATTCTTAGCAAGACAGACAGAACTTAAGATAGCAGGGTCCCAAGCCACTAAGGGCACAGTTCTTGTTCTGTGCCCTTGATGCATGTAAGCCCCCAGCCTCAAAGGTTTTGTATATACTATGCTGGGAACGAAGTATGGAAGCAGCATATTCCACTGCTGCTGGGCCTCACACCACATTTCTTCTGTAAAAGGCTGTGTTTGGTCATCTAGATTTAATGCCAAGGAGGAAGAGGGAAGGATGCTAAGATGCCAATTGGTATTAATTCATACCCCCAGCCTCCTCCTCCCTCTGCTCCTTCCAAGGGGTTGGGGAAGGGGTTTGGCCTTTGGTGTCTGAACTCTTGAGGGCACAGAACCCAGGAGCTGGGGCTTCAAAAATTGTTCGACCTCCCAAACAAAGTCATAGAATTGTGTGGCCTTAGGGTTTTAAGAACAACATGAGACCATCTCCAGAGGATGACAGTGTTTGGCATTTGCCAGGACCCCAAGTTCAAAAGAAGACTCATGGTGCCAACTCTACTACTATTTCTGTTTTGCACAATGTATCCAAGAAGATTGGGGTATTCTAGTATTTCCTTGTCCCCTCCCTTTTTTTTTTACTAGGCCATGTTAAATATTTTTTTTAATAACTTCTGATGGTGCATTTTAAAGAGCATGTAATTATAAATCTGTTACCAGGGAACAAAATGAGTGTAGGCATCCAACAGTACTTCATCATGTGTATATTAAAGCAGCAGCACACTTAGATACAACACCTGATGACAAAAATAAATACTTAAAAATCCTTTACAGAACGTTCTGTACTACATGAAGCTACTTCTAAGGTCCAGTTTATGCATGTGCTTGATCTACCCTTTATTTATTTTCAGCCTTTATATCCTGCCTGATGATGAAAAAGCAAGTTTTCATTATTTTCACGGCATTTCAGGATTGCTGGAGCATTCCCTACCTCCACCAGTACAAGGGTAGCATTTTAATCCTTGGCCAAGTGCAGGTAAAATATATGAAAACATGAAAAGAAGGATATAGAAGCACACCCAGTTGTCTGCATGTGTGTGAGTTGCTTGAGATACTCTGAATGGTAATGTAGGGCCCAATCTAATGTTCTCTATCCTTGATGCACATATAAGCTTCTAGACTTGGAGGCTTGGATCCATCCAGTGCTTGATATGAAGCTGAAGAATCTCTGTCTGAAGATTCTAATGTGTGGTACTAGAATCTCCAGGCTCTACAGAAAACATCTCCTGTATGAAAATTTCGCTAGCTGCTATCATTCAATAGATAGATCTGAACTGAACTCAGTATAAGGCAAATTTCCATGTTACTTACTTTCTGTGGTGAGTGAATATTTCCTATGATTGCTGGGGAAACCTCCATGTTGCAGAGGAATCTAGGGATGTGAATATTTTCTAGTTCACCAAAGAATCCTGTAAACACTCTGCTTCAGCTGGAAGCTTCAGGAGATAATCAGCACTGGAAGGAAAGACTAGAAGTGTTCAGGAACACTTGCCCAGCATCATTAATGAACCTCCAAAACATGTCCAAGGAACTGAAGAGTGATTATGTGCCCTCTTTCACAGTGAACAGCCTTATATTTGAAAGTGTCTTCTATCTGAAGGAGTCTTCTCTTCAAATCTAGCTTAAGAACCATCACAACTGCTGCCCTTCAATTATTAATACCTGGATGAGAGGCTGAATGGGCAGTAACTTGGTCACGGTCTTCAGCTGTATGGTACTGTATTTCAATTTAATTATATCAATCATGTTCAGATTTGCAGTTATACACATAATTAAGCATATACAAATTTCTCTGTTTTTGTGTCCCCTTTTCTGGCAATTCTTAAGTGGCTGTCCTCCCAAATTCCCACAACACAGTTTGAATGCCACTACTGTAGTGGATTATTATGAAATAAGGCATGGTCCTTCGAGTAATGGACTGGGGAGCTGGGAGATCTGGGTTCTAGTCCCCACTCAGCCATGAAGCTCACTGGGTGACTTTGGGCCAGTCACTCTCTCTTTCAGCCTAACCTTCCTCATAGGGTTCTTGTTGTGAAGATAAAATAGAACTCTGTAAGCCATCTTGGGTTCATCACATGAGGGAAAAAGATGGGATATAAATCCAGTGTAACAATAATAGTAATATTTAAATGATTTCATTTGTTCTCACAGTAAAATAGGTAGGCAAATTATGATTTTCAGATTCTAATGTTATTGGGCTTTCTGCACACAGTTATGCGGTTTTAATCCCATTAACCTAAATGGACTAGGTTATCTACATATGGAGGACTAAAGCTAAGGGGTGGGGTGTCATTTTCCAAGCTCCCTGTGAAAAAATCAAGTCCTGGAGGAGAGAAATAGCATTGAGTTATGAAAACGTTTTTTATCTGCAAAGTTGCCAGTGATAAAATAGTACAGCAGAGTTTGATCCACAAGCAGACATCCTGTGTGTACAAGTTGCTGTATGAAAGTACCGGTGGTTGTGTAGTGATGGTACCTACAAAACTAGTTTCTGTCCTTAACACTGGTCTCAACGGGCCTGTTTCATCTTGAATAATCGATAGGAATAATCAAGTCTGTGGAATGTTTGCTTCTGTATATACCTTTGGAGCTTCTCCTTCTAAGAAGGAAGGTGTCTGTGATAGTAAAGATAGTATTTTTATTATTTTCTCATGCATTTCTTGCTTTTCTATAGGGATAACACTCAAAAGTCATATCCAATAGTTTGTGTAGGTGTACATGCAATGAATAAAATGATGGAATTAAAATAGTGTAAAATGCATTGCTGAAAAGATTAACATAGTAGCAACACAATGAAATTCAGTAAATAACAGCCCCTGTCAGGACTTTTAGGGAAGGCCTTCTCATACAAATGAATGTACTTGCTAGTGGAAAGTATGGAGAGGTGGACTTCCCTGAGTAGGGAGTTTTGGAGCAGAGAAGTTCAGCCCTGAGGGAACTGGGGCCAAATTTGACCCCCAGACCTGAAACTCTGCCACCCTTTTCTAGACATTGGGGGTTACTGGAGAAAGCCCATTTCTGACTACTTTGAACTAACCTCAGTCAGTTGCGCAACCTTGAGCAAGCCCACTTCTATGACCTCCGATAGGCAAAATACATTTATTGAGGTAAAAGGTCTGAGAGGTAAAAGATCCTTAACAGGGTTGGGGGAAAGCAGAAACTTCTTCCTTCAGTGTGCATTTCTTTGTAAAACACATTGAATCCTTGAATTTGATAGACTTCATATGGAATTCATTGTGAAGTGTGGCTCAGAGTAAAGGCTGTGGGACTATCCCATAGTATTGTGTAGAACAGGGGTCCTCAAACTTTTTAAACAGGGAGCCAGTTCACTGTCCCTCAGACTGTTGTGGGGCAGACTATAGTTTGAAAAAAATATGAATGAATTCCTATGCACACTGCGCATTAAAAAATAATTAAAATTAAAATTAATTTAAATTAATTTAAATTAATTTAAAAAATAAAAAATATTTGCTCCACTCGCTTGGGCTGCGGCAGAAGCCCAAGATGAGGTGGGGAAGAGCATGTCCATATTCAAGGGACATAGGTACAATGTCCACGATCATGCTGGGGAGAGGGGAAAGATAGGCACGATCGTGATGGATGGGGGGAAGACGGACGTGATCATGCTAGTTTAGGGAAGACGTGTGTGATCATGGTGGGTAGATGACCGTGATCGTGCGGGGGGTGGAGATGGCCGCAATCGCACCCGCCTTCCCTGCATGAGCACATCCGCAATTGCATCTGCCTTCCCACTGAGTACACCTGCGCTGGCTCAGAGCTTTTGGACTCGCTTGGAGATCCAAGTGAGTCTAAAAGCTCTGAGGCGGGCTGGATAAATCAGCATGGTGGGTTATGTCTGGCCTGTGGGCCATAGTTTGAGGACCCATGGTTAGAGTTTAGTTGAAATATTCTCAATGCTACAGTCCTTTCCAGAAGAATATGCTAATTTTGTAGAGCCTGTTATAGTGTATATGTTTCAGGTGTCTGCCTGTTATATTTAGGGTATCAAATGTTTGGTGTTTTAGCACAGTAGCTTGCTGCTGCTGCTGATATTGTTCTTATGTGCTGTTGTGTTATCTCTGATTTATGGGCACCCTGTGAATGAAAGCCCTCCAAAATGTCCTACCCATGACAGCCCTGATCATCTCCAGAAAACTCAAGGGTGGACCTGAGACTAACTCTTGTTTCACTTTGGAATGTTTCATCATTAGGCTTACAAGATAAAGATATTCAGAAATGATTTACCATTGTCTTCTTCTGTGAAGTACTAACAAGAGTTAGTTTGAGTTTCACTGCCATGATCTATCTGTCCTTCAGGAGTTTCTCTGCCACATCATCATTAGAGTTCTGCTGATGTGACTGTTACTCCTGAAGAAGGTGGATGTATCTTAGTCTGGTGTCTCCAATTTGGCCATTCTGCACCAGTTGATCCTGCTAGGAGACCAGTGTAAGTGAGACTGTCAGACCTCCTAGTGGCATTGCTCTCAGCTTCTCTGACACTCTTAAATCCCCTCACCACATTAAGGTGTGCATTCAGGAGGAGGAGAATACCGTATTTTTCGCTCCATAAGACACGCCTGACCATAAGACGCACCTAGTTTTTAGAGGAGGAAAACAAGAAAAAAAAAATATTCTGAATCAAATGGGCACATAATCACAGGCACATTCCCCATCACTTCCCCATGGGCTGCACATCTGACAGACTTACTGCACACACATATTCACTCTATAAGACGCACAGACATTTCCCCTTACTTTTGCGGGGCAAAAAAGTGAGTCTTATAGAGCAAAAAATACGGTAGCTTGTGCAGCTCATAAATAAATAAAAATAAAGCATTCACACAGAATTGCATACAGAGAGCAAGAGAAGCAAAAAATATATTCTTAATACACACAGCTTTTTTGCTGTTTAGTATTGAATACAGTCAAGAATGGGCCTTTAAACATTTTTGAGAATCTTGTTATTCCCTCTGAAACCTAAAATGGTCTTTTTGTCTCCTGGTGAATTCATGGGAATGATCAAAGTAGTACCAGGGGTGTATCTTGGTTCACAGGCATTGTATTTCACACCTCTCAGGTACCATAGCAATGAAGATGTTATAGACTTGGGCTCTGCCAGAATGCAGAAGCAAAATATTCCATTGTTCCACACATATATGTACATGTAGTGAAGGGTATTGGGGCCATTTCCCTCCAGCCTCAAAGGCAGTCATCTTCAACCTAGAGCCCTTTTAATGTTTTTGATTTCCTCTCCTATCAGTTCCAGCCTGCATGAAGAATAGTCAGGAATGCTGGGAGTTGTAGTCCAAAAGATCTGGTGAGCATTAGGTTGGGGAAGACTGCTCTAAGGCAAGTGTGTCAGCATAATTGACACCTGTTCCCCCTTCTGGTTATTCCCCCAGCCGGAGGGTTCCAGGTAGGTTTGTCAACCGCCCCCTGGGCCTGTTGGTGCTGCTGCTTAATGCCAGGTCAGTCCATAATAAAACATCCCTCATCCACAATTTGATTGTGGATGAGGGGACCAACCTGGCTTGCATAACAGAGACCTGGGTGGAAGAGAGGGGGGATGTCTCCCTCTCTCAACTGTGCCCACCTGGGTATCTGGTCCAGCACCGACCATGCCTGGAGGGGAGGGGAGGGGAGGGAAGGGGGAGTTGCTTTAGTTTACCAAGCTCCATCACGGGGCTTCCTGCACGCTTGAGGCTGGGCCTAGAGTGCCTCTACTTGGTGTTGGGCGACCGAGACAGATTGGGGATTCTGTTGGTGTACCATGCACTCTTCTGCCCAACAGACTCCCTGCCTGAGCTGACGGAGATCATCTTGGACCTGGTGTTGAAGACTCCCAGGATGCTGGTCCTGGGGGACTTCAATCTCCATGCCGAGACTGTTCTGACCAGGGTGGCTCAGGACTTCATGGCCTTCATGGCAGCCATGGGGCTGTCTCAACATGTCATTGGTCTGACCCATGAATGTGGACACACTCTGGACCTGGTTTTCTCAACGGGGCAGGAAGCGGAGGATCTGAGGGTGAGGAATTTATGTCTGACTCCCCTGCCATGGTCAGATCTCTTCCTTGTGAGGTTTGAGCTTGAGAGCGGCCTTTCCCTCTGTAAGGGTGCGGACCTGATTGTGCTGATCTGCCCCCAGAGCTGGATGGATCTGAATGGATTCCTGAAGGCCCTGGGGGAATTTCCAGTTGACAAGGCTGGTGCCCCTGACAATGCTCTGGTCGATCTATGGAATGGGGAAATGACCAGGGCTATTGACACAGTTGCTCCTAAGCGTCCTCTCCCACTGGGCAGAGCCCGTTCATCCCCCTGGTACACACCCAATTTACGGGCGATGAAGCGGGTTGGGAGATGTCTAGAACATAGGTGGAGGAAATCACGGGATGAATCTGACTGGAGAACTCATTATCAAGCCTATGCTGTGGCAGTGAGGGTGGCGAAAAAGAAATTCTCCGCTTCCATTGATTCCTCACAATGCCGTCCAGTGGAGCTTTTTCGGGTGGTGCAAGGGCTGGTATATCCTGGTCCTAAGAGAGACCCTGTACCACCCTCGATGGCCTGCTGTGACGACTTTGCCAAGCATTTTAAGAAGAAAATCACTCAGATTTGTCACGAGCTGGACTCCACTAGTGACTCGGAGTCTTCAGGGGAGGTGCTAATGTTGCCGTCTGGTCCAAAATTGATGGATGAGTTTCAGTTGTTGTGGCCTGATGATGTGGACAAGGTGCTTGGACAAGTATGTCCCACCACCTGCTTATTGGACCCTTGCCCATCTTGGCTACTTAACAAAGCCAAGCTTTTGGTCCAGGGACCTGGATCCTGGAGGTTGTCAACGCCTCTCTGAGGGATGGCCAGGTACCTGCCCCTTTAAAGGAGGCGGTAGTCTGACCAGTCCTAAAGAAGGCATCCCTGGATCCAGAGATGGCCACCAATTATAGACCAGTGGCCAACATCCCGTTTCTGGGCAAGGTGTTAGAGCGGGTGGTGGTGGGACAACTCCAAGCACTCTTGGATGAGACTGATTATCTGGACCCATTTCAGTCTGGCTTCAGACCCGGGTATGGTACTGAATCTGCCTTGGTTGCCCTGTATGATGACCTGTGCAGGGCGAGAAACAGGGGGAGTGCATCCCTGTTGGTCCTCCTGGACCTCTCAGTGGCTTTTGATACCATCGACCATGGTATCCTTCTGGATAGGCTAGCAGGATTGGGGGTAGGAGGCACTGCTTTGCAGTGGTTCCACTCCTATCTCAATGGCCGTTTCCAGAAGGTGGTGCTGGGGGACTATGGCTTTGTGGCATGGCAGCTATGCCATGGAGTTCCACAGGGATCCATTTTGTCCCCCCTGCTATTTAACATCTAAATGAAACCGCTGGGAGAGGTCATTAGGAGGTGTGGGCTGCGGAATCATCAGTACGCTGATGATACCCAGCTCTACCTCTCATTTTCAACCAATCCAGGTGAGGCAGTGGCTGTACTGAACTGGTGCCTGGCCAAGGTAATGGGCTGGTTGAGGGCCAATAAACTGAAGCTCAATCTAGACAAGACGGAGGTCCTGTTGGTAGGTGGGTCAGACTTCGGGGTGGGGGACCTTGACCTTGTCCTGAATGGGGTTGCACTCCCTCTTAAGGACAGGGTCCGCAGCTTGGGAGTGCTCCTTGATCCAGAGCTATCTTTGGAAGCTCAAGTAACAGCGGTGGCGAGGAGCACTTTTCTTCAGCTTCGGCTGATCCATCAGCTGCATTCCTACCTGGAGAACGATTGCCTGGCGACAGTGACACATACATTGGTTACTTCCCGATTAGACTTCTGTAATGCGCTCTATGTGGGGCTGCCCTTGAAGACGGTATGGATACTTCAGATGGTGCAAAATAGAGCTGCCAGGTTGCTGACAGAGACTGGGCATTGTGCTCACATAACTCCAGTTTCACTGGCTCTCCATTGAAGTCTGGGCCCAATTCAAGGTGCTGGTTATCACCTACCTATAAAGCCCTTAATGGCTTGGGACCTGGTTACCTAAATGAGCACTTACGTCCATATATGCCCTCCTGCCCCTTGAGATCGGCGGCAGAGGCCCTTCTCCGGGAGCCCTCTGTGAAAGATATTAGGAGGGTAAGTACCCGGAGGAGGGCTTTCTCTGTGGTGGTGCCCAACTTATGGAACGTGCTCCCCAGAGAGTTCCGCCTGGTGCTGTCATTATTTGCTTTTTGGCACCAGGCCAAGACCTTTTTATTTAAATGTTGATTTAATTGTTGATTTTATTTATTGATTTTAATAATTGTTTGCCAGGATGTCTCCAATATTTTATGTATTGTATCGATTGTATTTATTTATGGTTTGGAAGCCGCCCCGAGGCTTATGTGAATGGGGCAGCATATAAGTTCTCCAAATAAGTATAATAAGTATAATAAAAAGTGTTACACAGCAGGGGAGAAAGAGGAGAATGTGGTCATGGAAATATTTGCCCTCATCAGAGATACAAGCATTAAAACTATTTATACAAAGGTTCCAAAGCATTCTGTTCCGCTATCCCTTTTGTAGTACACCACCCTTTTAGTCATAAAAGTGTCTTTGTAAAAGGTTCATTTTGTAAGCCCTTTTGTTACTTTCATATAGTTCTCTCAGACAAATATTATCACTATCACTGTTGTACAATTCAATTAAAGTCAGTCTTTTCTTTCTCTTCCCCTCCTCCCCTTACAGATTTTATTTCTTCTCCTCATGCAAAATAAAAACGTTTCAATGGGTAGATATTTTGTTCAACATAATGATTCCTCCAAAAGAAAGTTAATGGAAATTATATATCAATTAACAGTGCCAGATTGTTGTATGTTATTTATAACTACTTCTGTGATTAGTAACTGGAAAAATGGTCCAGATTATTTAATATACTATGAGCCCTCCCCCTCAATTTTTTTTTTTTGGGGGGGGAGTCACTTCCTGGTAAGTGACCTCTTTTTGCAGTCAAATCCTCTGCACAATTGAACAGGCAAAATTATTGAAACAGCAAGCTTCATCACAGCAAGAACAAAGAAATGGATAGGAGTATATGTACAAGCCTGAGGTTTGATCAGAGGATTTGGGATAGTAGGGGATTTCAGTGGTTCATGAAAATAAGAAATAGCCATCTTAAGATGCAGCCAATTCTGAGAAATCAAAATATTTGGATGCATATGTTATGTTTTCTTTTTCATCACTTTCATATCTCATAGTATCTAATGCAATAGAAATGTTGAAAGCATCCTTGAAAATAGTTTGAAAGTAGTAGCTTGCAAGTAGCTATTAGCTGATAGATACAAACACAGAGAGACACATGAAAAAGTTGCAGTAACCTGATTAGCACAACATGACTGGGTCATTAAAGGTTATTGCATAGCTGTAGTGCATGTCAGGTATATTTTCGATGTGTGACCCCTAACTGGAGAATTGGGTTTTGTGCTTTTTTGTGTGAAACAGGTAATCATGAATTCTTTGAAGATTAAAAAAACCCTGTATATAATTCTCTATTAGTAGTAGGATGATGTGAATAACCCTCAAACAACCCATTATGGCTGGGTTCATACAACACAGTGCAGCCCCCATTGTCCCAATGGTAGCTTATTCAAAATGGCAACTGCACACATTGCAGTGTATTGTGGGTCTTATGCAGTCTGGCCCATTGGAATCAGCCAAGCAGACAGAACTCCCAGTTTTGCAGCTGGCTAACAAGCAGCAGCCCTGGGGGAATGCCAGTAGATACTCACTACTGTTGTTTAAAGCCTTGTGCTGCCTGGAAAATACATGCTACTCCACATTCAACATGTGTTTATACATAAACAGATATTACAAAATGCCCTGATGCTTAGTGACAGCATATTACTCAACTACATGGGTGGATCCGCACACAATACTAAGTCATGCTGCATGATAACCTTGTGTCCTGGGTTCACACAATGCATGGTTTCCATACTTCTCCATCTTTCTTCCAAATGGCGGCAGGGAACAATTAATAAATCAATCCCAGGGTTTATTGCTCCTTCCTGTGTTGCCTGCCTCTTCCCTGGGTTTGGCCTCAGCCAGCTGCTCCTGGTCTTTGTTTGTTTTGCTGATCAGCAAAGCAACTACTAGAGAAGCACTGTTTCTGTAGAGTAAAACTACAGGAGTTCTCTCTGCTGCTGCCCTGTTCTGTGCTAATGTGGCCATGCGTACACACTCCCTCATGCATAAAACTTCCACACACAGCCAGAGGCTGCCTTCCCCCTGAAGCCAGGCACATGGAGGGCATTAGTGTGGGTGCCCATACCAACTGTTTTTGGAAAGTTCTCCCAAGTTTAAGAAGTAGGACCAGTGCTTTTTTTGTAAGAAAAAGGGTGCCAGAACTAATGAAATTATTTACCTTTCACACATAGTCAATCACTGTACACACACCCACACACGTCAGTTGTGTAATGAAACATAACAGTCACCGCCCACAGTAAGCACTCAGCGCATGACCACACAACCAATCACAAGCCGAACAGCACCACAAGCTGAGCAGCGCCATCACAACCAGCGAGGACAAAGTACGCATGCATCGAATTCGACACACAAGCAGCCTGCATGCACCATTTTAATGATTTTGCAGCCAACCTGCTACGCTCGACAGAGCGATTCGAATCCATGTGGACCAAACATCAAATTTTCAAAAGTTACTTTTAAAATTTGGAAAATCTGTCGAAAAAAGGTGCCGGAACTCTGTTCCAGTGCGTTCTATGACAAAAAAAGCACTGAGTAGGACACAGAGGCCTAATGTTTGGGAAACAGAATCCTATGGACCCTTTAGAAGCAAGGTGTGTGATTCTTCGAAATCTGACCAATTGAATCTATAGCATATCTGAATCTCATGAAGTAACTTTCTAGGTTTTTGCTGCTCTCTTTCTATGTTGAGGGTTAACTGGAACTATGCTATTGATTTAAAGAGTGAAGACATTCTGGTTGAATAATTCATCTTAATTTCTAGAGCCCAGTTTAACAGAAGTTTCCAAAAAGCAGGGCATGCTAGTGGGAAATGAGTATTTGCTCATCACCTCAAATCAGAAGTGAAAACTCTTATCAAGGGTGGAATGACATTGCAATGCTTCATGGGAAAAACTGCATGGCATAATTATTTATATAATTTGAGCAGACTAAGGGCTTTTCTACATGAGGAGTTTAACCTATTGCTTTATTGCAGTTTCGTATTCCATTTTCATTGGAGGAGGAAATGTGGGTTCTTTACCCTGGGGTTTTACTCAGGTTTGCATTTCTTTTAATCAGCCACAAGGTGGTACTGTGGATAGCTACGCTATAGCAAAAGTGCAATGCTACAGAGACTTTCATTCTGGTTTGTCCCAGGGTGAAATTTAATATTGCATTTTCTTTGCTCTAAACACCCAGTGAAAAGCTTTGGAAAGCATGGGAGAGACCATGGAGGAAGATGATTTTATGAAAAGGCCCCATAACTTCCTTGAATAAAGAATTACAAATGCCTCATATAGTAAAGCCCTTCGGACCTTCTTAGAAGAAGAATAAATGTGTTACCATATTCCAAACGAAACAGTTTGCCTTGTTCATTAGTTACAGCTGCTTCATGTAGACAACTTAATTTTAGCTATATTTTTCTGAGAACCATTTCAGCAAAATCAAATACAAAGAACATCATGAGAATCTGCATACATATTCAAGGACAAAGAACAACAGAAGTGGTCCAACAGGAGCAGAAGTCATTCCAAGGTTTGCAAAATTAGAGCAATTGCAAAATTAGCGCAAAGTACAGATATGTGTTCTACAAGATGCATTACTTATGCTATCTTTCTCCTCCTTGTCCATAGAGAAGGCCTTGAATATGTCTAAATTGAAAAAATAGGTGGCATGCTAAGAAAAATGGAAATGTGTGTCTGATTTGAGATGCTGAGATATAAAACAGCATCTTTATAAATATTTATAAATAAAATCCACAAATGTATGTACATTTAGGATGCAAACCTACCAACATTTACTTGGGAGTAAGGTCCATCAGCTCCTTCATGGATCACTGCCTTGTCGTGGCGAAGGGGCTTGCGTAGCTCAATGAAGCTATGAGCTATGCCGTGCAGGGCTACCCAAGATGGACAGGTCTTAGCAGAGAGCTCTGACAAAACGTGATTCACTGGAGAAGGAAATGGCAACCCACTCCAATATCTTTGCCATGAAAACCCCACGGACAGTACCAAAAGGCAAAAAGATATGATGCCGGAAGATGAGCCCCTCAGGTCAGAAGGTGTCCAATATGCTACTGGGGAAGAGCAGAGGGCTAGTACTAGTAGTGCCAGAAAGAATGAAGCAACTGGGTCAAAGCCGAAAGGTAACTCAGTTGCCAATGTATCTGGTGGTGAAAGGAGAGTCCGATGCTGCAAAGATCTATACTTCATAGGAACCTGGAATGTAAGATCGATGAATCAAGGCAAGCTGGATGCGGTCAAACAAGAGATGACAAGACTGAACATCGACATATTAGGAATCAGTGAACTAAAATGGACAGGAATGGGGGAATTTAATTCAGATGACCATCAGGTATACTACTGCAGGCAAGAATCCCTCAGAAGAAATGGAGTAGCCTTCACAGTCAATAAAAGAGTAGGAAAAGCAGTACTAGGATACAATCTCCAAAATGACAGAATGATCTCAGTTCGAATCCAAGGCAAACCATTCATCATCACAGTAGTCCAAGTCTTTGCCCCAACCACTGGTGCTGAAGAGGCTGAAGTTGACCAGTTCTATGAAGGCCTACAACACCTTCAAGAAGTAACTATAAAAAATGATGTCCTTATCATCATGGGGGATTGGAATGCTAAAGTAGGAAGCCAAAAGATAACCGGAATAACAGGCAAGTTTGGCCTTGGAGTACAAAATGAAGCAGGGCACAGGCTGGTAGAATTTTGTCAAGAGAATACGATGGTCATAGCAAACACTCTTTTCCAACAACCCTAGAGATGAGTCTACACATGGACATCACCAGACGGTCAACACAGAAATCAGATTGACTATGTGCTCTGCAGCCAAAGATGCAGAAGTTCTATACAGTCAGTAAAGATGCAGAAGTTCTATACAGTCACTAGACCAGGAGCTGACTGTGGCTCAGATCATGAGCTTCTGGTGGCAAAATGTAGGCTTAAGTTGAAGAAAGTAGGGAAAAGCACTAGGTCACTCAGGTATGACCTAAATCATATCCCTGATGAATATACAGTAGAGGTGACAAATAGATTTAAGGAATTAGATCTGATAGAGTGCTTGAAGAACTATGGACAGAGGTTCGCAACATTGTACAAGAGGTAGCAACTAAAGCCATCTCAAAGAAAAAGAAATGCAAGAAAGTAAAATGGCTGTCTGAGGAAGCTTTACAAATAGCTGAGGAAAGAAGGGAAGTAAAAGGCAAGGGAGAAAGAGAAAGATACAAACAATTGAATGCAGAATTCCAGAGAATAGCTAGAAGAGATAAGAATGCCTTCCTAAATGAACAGTGCAAAGAAATAGAAGAAAACAAAAGAATAGGGAGGACCAGAGATCTCTTCAAGAAAATTGGAGATATGAAGGGAACATTTCATGCAAAAGTGGACATGATAAAGGATCAAAATGGCAGGGACCTATCAGAGGCAGAAGGGATTAAGAAGAGATGGCAAGATTACACAGAGGAACTATACAAGAAAGAGCTTAACGTCCCTGATAACCATGATGGGGTGGTCACTGACCTCGAGCCAGACATCCTGGAATGTGAAGTGAAATGGGCCTTAGGAAGTCTGAGCAACAACAAAGCTAGTGAAGGTGACCGTATTCCAGCTAAGCTATTCAAAATCCTGAAAGATGATGCAGTTAAAGTGCTACACTCAATATGCCAGCAAATTTGGAAAACTCAACAGTGGCCACAGGATTGGAAAAGATCAGTTTACATTCTGATTCCAAAGAAGGGCAATGCCAAAGAATGTTCAAACTACCGCAACATTGCACTCATTTCACATGCTAGCAAAGTGATGCTCAAAATCCTACAAGCTAGGCTCCAGCAGTATGTGGACTGAGAACTACCAGAAGTACAGGCAGGATTTCGAAGAGGGAGAGGAACTAGAGATCAAATTGCCAACATACACTGGATCATGCAGAAAGCTAGAGAGTTCCAGAAAATTATGACAAGTTCTTAAAGAGATGGGAGTACCAGACCATCTTATTTGTCTCTTGAGAAACGTATATACGGGTCAAGAAGCAACAGTGAGAACTGGGCACGGAACCACTGATTGGTTCAAAATTTAGAAAAGAGCTCGGCAAGGCTGTATACTGTCGCCCTGTCTATTTAACTCATACGCAGACCACATCATGAGAGGGGTGGGGCTACATGGATCACCAGTTGGAATTAAGATTGCTGGGAGAAATATCAACAACCTCAAACATGCAGATGATACCACTGTAATGACAGAAAGTGAAGAGGAACTAAACAGTCTCTTGATGCGGGTGAAGGAGGAGAGCGCAAAAGTTGGCTTGAAATTCAACATTAAGAAAACTAAGATCATGGCATCCAGTTCTCTCACTTCCTGGCAAATGGATGGGGAAGAAATGGAGGTAGTGACAGATTTTATTTTCCTGGGCTCCAAGATCACCACGGAAGGGGACTGCAGGCAAGAAATTAAAAGACACTTGCTCCTGGGGAGGAAAGCTATGGCAAATCTAGACAGTGTACTAAAAAGCAGAGACATCACCCTGCCAACAAAAGTACGTATAGTCAAGGCTATGGTTTTCCCAGTTGCAATATATGGCTGTTAAAGTTGGACCATAAGGAAGGCTGAGCGCCAAAGGATTGAGGCTTTTGAATTGTGGTGCTGGAGGAGACTCCTGCGAGTCCCTTGGACTGCAAGGCAATCAAATTGGTCAGTCTTAGAAGAGACCAACCCTGACTGCTCTTTAGAAGGCCAGATACGGAAGATGAAACTCAAATACTTTGGCCACCTAAAGAGCAGGAAGGACTTCCTGGAGCAGAGTGTAATGCTTGGAAAAATTGAGGGCAAAAAGGGACAGCAGTGGATGAGGTGAATTGATGGAGTCAGTGAAGCAGTCAGCGTGAGCTTAAGTGGACTCCGGGGGATGGTGGAGGACAGGAAGGCCTGGAGGAATGTTGTCCATGGGGTTGCGATGGGTCGGGCATGACTTCGCGACTAACAACAACAAAAGGTCCATCAGACCAAGTAGAATGTACTTATGAGCAGACATATATAGAAATAATACAGAGGCAAACCAAGCATGATCAAACAATGGAAGGATTTACTGAAGGAAATGTACTATTATTTCTAGCATATCAAAACAGCCATAAAAAACCTTCTAGTTTACTGCTGCTCTGTGCTATTTGTCTATAAATGTTAATGTATTTATGATTAAACTGATAGGCTTTCATAACAGCTGACAAAAGACAGCATACAAAAGAATTCACGTAAAATCCATTGACAAATAATCCATCAGATTTCTAAAACACTAACAAAAATCTATCCTTAATTCCAGCAAATTATTCAGACAAACCAGTTCAGCAGACAAGAGTACCCTCAGCTGGATAGGGAAATGTACAGATTTCCCAAAGAAAAGAAAATCTTCCTTTAATTAAGTATTCACAAGCTTTTCCACATGAGGTTTTTAACCTGCCACTTTATTGAACCTTTTGCTTCCAGATTCTTTGTGGGATTAAGACCGGCTCCTTTACATACTTTCTTTGAGGTCCCCTGCTTCTCTGCTTCCATTATTCAACCACCAGGTGATGCTGTGGTATACAGGAATGGCAAAAATACATGCACTTTTAATTCTAGTTCATTCCACCATTTCTGGATAGTACCAGAGTTCCTTGCTCACTTTCGCTCTTGCTCTGTGTGTGTGTGTAGATATGAAAGGAAACACTTGGAAAGAAGGGAGAAATGTTGGAGGAGGATGACACTGTGTGAAGCACCTATAAACCATTGTGAGTGAGGAATCACTGTAGAGAAGCCGTGAGACTTGGCACAAATGTAAGACTTCCATTGCAAATGGGAACAGCTGCATTCGATAAAGTCCTGCATCGTGCTACTCTTAATATACAGGAGCTCTTTCATGGTCTGAACCTAATAATCTAGTCCTCATCCTCAGCCCCAGCCCCAGCTCCAGCCCATTCTTTTCCTAATGCATAGTCAATCATTCTTATATTTGTCAGAAGGGAGCTTAATTATCAATTAAAATAGCTTGAGAGTGTTGAACCTTGAAGCCTGCCTAGATATAATTTTAGATAGATTACTATGCAGTACATATTAGGAGCCCTCTTTCAGCTGTACAGTGTGAACATGCACAGATGGCAGTGGGACCCCACAGTAGGTGCAATTCCTACTGGAAACTTTTTGAGACTCAACATCTCTGAAGGAAGAGGCCAAGTGTCTTCAACTGTGCATGATATTATGAGCTTTCTTTGGTGATGAGATTTTTGAGCTTATTCTTCTAAATGTGATAATGTGGAGAGGCTTCCTTTTGCAGATAAGTTTCTAAGAGCATTCTGCTGAATGTAACAGGGTTTCTTCTAAGCAATTTTAACTGCACAAAAAACTGGTACAGCTACCCTAAGTGTCAGCATCTTCCAAATTTTTTTCTAACTGAAAAAACAGGTTAAGGGGATGAGTATATAAGCATGATTACAGCAATTTAGAGAAACAGCAGTAGGAAGGACAGGACAGGACAGGACAGGACAGGACAGGAAAATAAGAGAAGGGAAAATGAAGATGCCTTCAAGACAGGTGTGACTTTATTTTCTCTTCCTGAACCATAGTTGAGGACTGAGACCACCTCCCCACAAAAATAGCAACTTGAAAGCCTGAGCACCCTCTCTTTTGATTACAGTTGTAGCACCTAACATTTATTCTTTCGTGAGATGGTTGCTGATGTGCAAAATATATTGCCGTTTTTATATGGAAAACAATAATATGTTTGAAAGCCATCACAGAACAGAGGATTCTTACAAATGGTAGTTTAGAAACTGCATAGCTACCTTTAACCTGCAAACCTGTTCTCAGGGTTTGGGAGCAATTGATGCAGTAGGAAGATCAAGCCTTGCTTTTAACACGAAGATCTAATTTTCATCCTATGTGGTAAAACATTTGGGAATAAATCCTCCATGAATTGCTGGATCACCATTTAGAAGCTGGACACATTACTATAAGGAAGTGGGGCCCTGAGTTAGGAACAAGGAAATTCTGTCTGTTAGACTGTAACAGGAATTATGTCTTATTGACAATGCTTTCTGGAAATGCACACACTTATAAACAAGCTGGCCTTAATTGTGTTTAGCTCTTTGGCCAAGCTCAGTCTATAAGGTCTGCTGGTTCAAGCTATGACCTTGTCTCAGTCTGGGAGCCTCTCTGAGGGATGTTGCTCACCCAAGAGCCTGTGCTGACCCAAACCTTCTGGAAGCCCAGTTGAGTGCAAGACTCCACCAGTTCTTTGGCAGGATAAAATACTAATTCTGACCAACAGGGACAAAAGAACCCCAAAGGACAGTGCAAATTGGAGCATAATACAAGAGAAACATATGTCCTGTACTGTAGTGCTGCTGTAGTTGAGGAAAGATAGCTGTGTAGGAGTTGGAGAAAAGGGACAAAACTGGAAAGTGAAAACTGGAAACATATCCTGTGTTAAGCTGGCTGCTTTACAAGACTAGAGAGAAATCTGTTACTTGCTGAAGGGTTGACAAGAATCATCTCAAGTTCTGCTGAGAAGAATAGGAACCACTGGAGACAGTAGTGCTTTTTCTAGAGTGAAGCCCAACTGTCAGTAAACCATTTTGCCTTGAGAAGTGTTTTTTGCTATCTAGGACAAGTAGGAAGTCTATGGTTATAGGACGTTATTTATTTGGTCATTCACTACTGTTAATGCCTTCTTCCCTTCTATATTCTTCCCACCTAAATTGTTTGGTAAATCTATTGTACTAGCATTGAAAATGTTCAAGCAAGATTGCTTCTGCAAATCCAAGTTCTCTCAAATTCTAACTTGTATCATCCAACAATGTACCACCAGCTACAGCAGCTCTGCAAGGTGGCATATCTCATGGACCACCTGCTGACATATTATTCACAGCTAAGATCTCATCTATGCCTGCTTGAATCTGTAATGTATCTTGATGCCAATATGATATCTCCTGCTGTACCAGCAATGCTCTCAAATGCCCTGGACTCTGCCAAAATCAGAAGAAAACTGAAAAAGCCCACAGCGCTGTTGGAGATGCAGAAAGCACTATGTCTAAGCCAATAAATTTGGTGGAGCATCAGATCTTCAAGGTGTTCTGAAACCAGCTTCCAAATGAATTAAGCACAGTTCAAAAGAAATACCATTGAACATTTGTATCAAAATAGCTGACACATGGTAACATGTTTTCAAGGAGTACTCAAATCCCCTCCCCATTGCAGAGGAATATATTTACAGGACTAAGACAATTCTTGAGCAGTTGGAGCAATCTGAGTGAAAGAATTAAAGTGCTCCAGCTGGCAACCTCGAAACCTGTGGAAACCACACAGGTTTCCTCATTAGGAAAAGCAACATCCATGGCCATTGAACAACTAGCATAATAAATTGGTGCTATTCTCCTGCACAATAATGGACTCTGAGTGTAGTCATTTCCTGCAAGAGCAATTGTAAATTAGCATCTGCATTTCCTTCTCACAGTGCAGAATGGGAACCTAGGACTTAGATGACCTTCCAGTACTTAGTTCTAATGCCCACAAAGGATTTTTGTCATGCATTGCAGAAAGTGATAGGGATAGACTTACCAAAATATGTCTGAAGATACATTGGTACTTTCCCTCAAGTCTGTGGCACTGTGGACTGAGAGCATACAAAACAACAGAGCAGACATTTATGTAATGGTGAAAGTCATTACAGATCAGGGAATGAAAAGCAGTACTTTCTAGGTGTTAGTGATCCCTGTAGCTATGGTGCAAAATATGTATGCAATAAAGTTGAAGATCTTACTTGGCTCATCAGTGGCTTGGCAGTCTTTGTGCATATATCTTCCTTGCTCACAGTTGGAGCATATGTAGATGAGAAGTCTGGTGTGTGGATTCTCCTCCAATTCAAAAGAAAAGATAATATTGAAGGAGCTTCTAGTCCACTGCTGAAGTTCTGGTGTGGAGTCTACTGGTCTAATCTACAAATAATTTAAGTCAGTGAAGGTGGACTCATGTTTCAGCAGCTTGTAGGACAGAGTGCATATTTTCATACATCAGGACTCAACAACTGCTGTTTTTTACAGCCCAAGTTTTTTGAGGACTGCTGAACAGACATTTCCTTCTCAGTTCTGCATTCAGTCCTAGTTTCTTAACTCTCCCTAGTCCTGTTCCTGAAGAACTCTGAGCAGAAGGTAGCATGCGGGTTTCTTGCATTCCTCCTTGAAGTTCTTACTGGCTGATGTATTTGCAGTCTTCAGTAGGCACCAGAAGCTGGTGCAAGGAGATGGGGTCATCATCCTTCATACAGAGAAGCTGGCAGTATTGGTAAAATCAAAGCAATTGGCACTGAAAGAGTAGTGTTTACCTGATGGGTGGATCAAGGTTGTTGCAGATGAACATGATGAAAATGAAATGAAAACATGCTGTATGTAGATGAAAAAGATGAAGCTGTTGCAGAGATGAAGCGAGATCAGTAATTCTGAAAGGAATTCAGTTTGTAACAAAGCACAAGAAGAAACACACAAGGAACACCACCACTCTGTATCTGACAGAAGTAATGTTAGTGCTGTTTATCAAGCAGTAGTTGATTCCCTTGTCATATTCTTGAAGCTGAGGATAATATGCTATCAATTGGGAAGGCTTTGACATCTTATAATATGCAATAAACATGGAAACAGTTCACAAGATGCCAAGCACAGACTTGGATCCAGCAGAACTCTCACTACAATATGAGGAGATATTTCAACATGACAGTGTTAGTGACTATGTAAGCTGCCTTGGGTTCCTCACAAGAGGAAAAAGGGTGGAACATAGATGCAATGATGTAATCATTGTTGTCGTCATCATCAGAGGGGCTGTAGTTCAGTGGCAAAGCACATGCTTTGCATGCAGAAGGACGTTTGATTGATCCCTGGCATCTCCACATAGCGCAGGAACAACTCTTTCCTGAAATCCTGAAGAGCCATTGCCAGTGTTGACACTACGGAACCAGCGGTCTTTCTCAGTACAATGTAGCTTCCTTTGATATTGTCCCATTTGGCCCATTTTCTTGCATTTTCCAAAGAATATATACCGTATTTTTCGCTCTATAAGAAGCACCTGACCATAAGACACACCTAGTTTTTAGAGGAGGAAAACAAGAAAAAAATATTCTGAATCAAATGGTTTACTAATCTATTTAATAAACTATAACAGAATGGGATGTGTTGGGATGTCTTAATCCCAGTTGCTTTACTCTCATGTGCCTCTAGCATACTGTGTGCATGACCCCCCCCCATCCCCCACAGACTGCATGTAACTGTTAGGGGATGAAAACATCTTGTATGGAATCCATCTCTGCAGTCCCTTCAATGCCACATGTATTTCCTGTAGGTCTGAATAAACTGTAAATATTCTTTTGATTGCACACCCCCAGCATACCTGCTCTCTCTGGTTTTTCTTGCCTCTATCTTAGACAGAGAAGGTGAGCAATGAGGAGAGACCTAAATTCAATCCTCCAACTTTTCTCTCTCTCTCTTTTTTTTCATATTTAAAAACGATGCTTAAGAAACTCAGGCTGCATCTACGCATCCTTTTGAGTCGAGAGAAATGCTCACTCAGTGGTCTCTTGTGTGTCATTTCTTCCTCTGGACCAAGGGCATGAAAATCTAACATTTGCACAGTTGCAGAGATCACTATAATAATTGTGTTTCTTGTATCCTCAATTGGGAAGGGAACTTTATATCCACATTGTTTTTGTTAAGCATTTAGAAGTCCCAGTTAATTATCCATGAGGTATTAAAAGGCCCTACCCTTGAGAGACAAAGTTGAATTGTGGGGAACTTCCCTTCCATTCTCAAAAGGTATTTCAAGCTCACTACACTTCTGCGGTTGAATCTTTTTTTTTTCCAGAACAAAGGAGTGATGGGTGTTTTCATGGGGATTAACCCTTTTTTTTTTCTTCCTCAGAGAGGAGGAAAATGTCCCACTTTCCACTTTTTCACACCATGCATAATTTTGAACATCTTTGCCATGCTTCCCATTACTCATCATTTTCCTAAGAGAAGCAATCCTGGTTGTTGTAACAAAGTCTGATAGGGGAGCTGCTCCAATCCCTTGATTATTTTAGTTGCCCTTCTTTGCACTTTTTCCAACAATGTCATTTTTCAGGTGTGGTGGCCAGCACTGTACACAATACTTTAAGTATGGTCATATTAAAGATTTGTATAAGAGGAATATGATCTTGGAAATTTGATTTTCAATTCCTTTCCTAATTATGGCATTTCCTCCTAACATTTGACATTTTCATCAAGCTGTCCACCAACATTCTCAAGACCCCTTTCTTGGTCTGTCAGCACTAGTTCAGATTCCATCAGCTTATACTTGAAGATGAGATTCTTTTCCCCCAGCATGCTAACTTTACACTTGCTTACACTGAACAGCATTTGCCGTTCTGATGCCCTTTTTCCCAGCTCAGAGAGATCCCACTGGAATTCCTCACAATCCCTTTTAAATGTTTTATTTTAGTATCATGAGCAAACTTGGCTACTTTATTGCTCACTTCTAATTCCAGATCATTTATGAACAGGTTGAAAAGCACTGATCCTAATGCAGAATCTTGTGAGAATACCATGCATTCTCAATGTTGGCTTTCGATTCTTTAATCAGTTACTGATCCATAAGACAACATGTGTGTGCACACACAGCCCTTATTCCATCACTGCCAGGTTTTCTCATGAGTCTGTTGATGGATTTTATCAAAAGGTTTTTGGAAGAAAACAATGTCTATTTGATTGCTCTGTCCACGTGTAGTAGTGACACTCTCAAAGAATTCTTTTAAAGCAGGGCTAGTTCTTCTATATGTTAACTGAATCTATCCTGAATAACACTTTCAACCAATTTACGCAGAACCAACAGAAAGCAAAGCAGCATATAATTTTCCAGATCCCTTTTTAAAAATTGTCCTAGAGTGCTGGTACATGGCTAGAGAGTGATCTTAGGGCCATGATGTACATATTGTATAAGAAAGTCATCAATTGATTCTGAGGAGGAAGAGCAGAGCTGAATAGATGAGTTGGCAATTTATAGGTTATTTACTGAAGATGCTCAGGGCAAAGAGAGAGAACCAGCCCTCTTTGGAAAAGGAGGGAGACATTTCAGAGTGGTGGGGAGGAGATGGAAGGGGTGTCCTTGGCACCAACAGGATATGACAGGCTAAACAAGTGGACCAATTCAGAAGTGTCCAGCATTCCTGCTGTCTAGCCCTCACGCAGCAGGGGCCACCTTCAGGGCTGAATTCTGTCTGAAAGGAATGGAAGGAGGGGAAGTTTAAGTTTGGATCCAGCTCTTTACATTGTCAATTGCTTCTCTCACATCTCAAAAAGAACGCTGCTTCAATTTATACTGTTTCTTAACCTTTTAAACTTTAATAAAAGGATTGTGCTTCTAAAGTGTCATCTGTGCCTGTGGGGGCAGTGGCGTGGGGGCAGGGTGGCGGCGCGGGGCTGCATCTGCTCTGGCAGGATGGCAGTGTGGGGCGGCAGAGGCGGCTTCAGAAGGATTGTGCTTCTAAAGTGTCATCTGTGCTGGCGCGGGATGGCAGTGCGGGGCAGCGGCGGGGCTTTAGAAGGATTGTGCTATTGTGCTTCTAAAGTGTCATCTGTGCCTGCAGGGACAGCGGTGTCGGGGCAGGGTGGAGGTGTGGGGGGCGGCGGTGGCTTTAAAAGGATTGTGCTTCTAAAGTGTCATCTGTGCCTGCTGAGGCAATGCCGTGGGGGCGGGGTGGCGGTGCGGGGCTGCATCGGCCCGGCACGGGATGGCAGTGTGGGGGGGGGGGGTGGCGTCGGCAGCTTTAGAAGGATTGTGCTTTTAAAGTGTCATCTGTGCCTGCATCTGCGGTGGCGCGGGGCAGCGGTGCGCGGCAGCAGTGGTGCGGAGTGGCCGTGTGCGGCGGCACGGGGCGGCAGCGGTGTGCGGCGGAACAGGGCGGCTGCACGGGGCGGCGCGAGGCAGCGGTGTGCGGCGGCGGCGGTGTGGGGCGACGCGGTGCGTGGCAGCAGTGGCGCGGGGCAGCAGTGCGCGGTGGCGTGGAGCAATGGCGCTGGGCAGCGATGCACGGCAGCAGAGGTGCGGAGCTTCCCGGTGGGGGTGATCAGTTCCCGGAGTGTGGGATGGAGCAGGGTGCGCCGAGCACATGCCAGCCTGGTGGTGCAGGCGGGCCGGCAGCGTCCCGGGCATCAGGCACACACACATTCGCTCTATAAGATGCACTTTCCCCCCCCTCAAAAGTAAGGGGAAATGTCTGTGCGTCTTATGGAGCGAATGTCTGTGCGTCTTTTGGAGCGAATTACGGTAAATGTGACAACACTCACAGCATGTCTTCTAGTGGCTAAGCCTCACAATGCTGATGGTGAATGTCCCAGGAGTGCAAGTGTCATGTTGAAGTCCATGACCAGGAACAGGCTCTCTGCTGTCTATCACAATATGCCATCCCACTAAGCGTGGTATCCATGCTTCTAGGGATAACAAAACGAGCGCACAGGACAAAAGTACAGCTAAAGCAAGCAAGCCAATGTGGTTTAGAGAATGTTCTCAGAAGCCTCCAAGCAGCACACTGTTCATCCCATCCAATTCTGGATGGTGATGACCTGAGCATCTTAGGGAAAAAAGAACGAAAGGAAATGTTAACATGGTGGTTGTATTGTGTGAGATGTTATGACACAATGATGAGTTCTTCTACTTTGCTTTTGTATTGCTATAGGGCACAGTTGTATATCTACCTTTATTGTAATATATGCATTTGAAGAGTTAAGCAGTTCATTTCAATAATATATGACTAGTATAAGATTATAAAAATTGAAAGGGAACAGTAATCATTTTTAGGCAAAATCCCATGGGCATGTAACATTACCTAGGAGGTCACTGGATTTTTTAGAGCCCAGCCACACAGGACGTCTGACTTCTCTGCTTGAACTCTGAAGGCCATCCCCCTGCCCCATCCCCTTGCAGCCAGCATGGAAAGAACTGTGCTGGCTGCCACCCCAAGGACCTTTGAAGTGGAAGAAAGTGGTGTGCTGAGGGGCAGGAAAAGGAGGAGGCTGGGGAACTTCAGTTGTGCTGATTCCAGTTGGCATCTCCTCTCCCCTTCCATGGCATTAAATCTAGATGGTGTTTAAGGGTGTGAGGTGTAACAGCAGCAGCAGAGACTGCCTCAACTTGCACCTTGCACTGGATGCTGAGAAGCCTCTGAATTATGAGTATCTATGCTATGAGCCTTATGAGTATCTGCTATGAGGCCAATAGAATGGTGCCCCTTCATGTTCTGTATCTTATTTTTTATCTGTTCTTTTGGACAGAAACCTTCTTCCTTATTAAACCCCATATTTCCAACTTCAGAAAAGCTTAGTTTCCAAACTGCATTTTTTCCAACTGCACTAAATATATCCTCCTGCACATTAGAATAAACCCTGGAATGTGAAGATGTGGATTTCTTTCAAGTGGATGCTTCTAAGTGCATTCAGCTGAAGGTGCTTTGACTCTTTCTTCAGACCCTCACACTGAAAGCACAAAGTGTGAGGTGGGGAAGGTATGGGGTGGGGGGTGTTGGGGCAGAGCCAGCATGTATAGCTCCATGCAACCTGCCTAGTTTGTACTCTCATGTTTTCTTAAATGCCTACGCACACACTTTCACACCCATTCAAGTGAATGCTTGGTGCTCATACTTTATTCACATCAAGATATGTGGTGCAAGATGGAGAGGAGACAAATAGAAGCTAGCTGACTATTCAGTGGCTCCCATTTAACTCTACAAGATAAAGTAAATTGACAGTATTTACCCTATCATTATATTTCATTTCTGGACTGCCCCACCCACAGCCAAAGCTTTCCAGATGGTATACAACTGTTGAGTGAAGACCAAATCTGATCCACACCCTGTAACTGAGTCAGGAGATTGCTAGGCCAAGGAATGTTCCATCCATATTTTTAAACAAACTGACCTACTTTACACATCCTGGGCTAATAGGCAGATCAGTCAGAGTTTTCTTTTGGGCTGTGAATTTCTCTGAATGTCACAATTTATTTATTTATTTAAGACATTTGTATGCCATCCTTTGCAAAAGCCTCAGGACGGCTTACACGAACAAAATTCCAAAATAGATAACAATATATAAATAGCATAAAACATTCCACAATAAGCAATGCAGTTCTTGGATCAAAATGTGTGGACAAACATGTCCTTGTGAAGGGGAAATGATTCCTCAAATGTGTATGCTGAGAGAAAATGTGTATTAAATTGCATTCAGGAATAAAATACATACAATGATATATATATTTATAGGCAATGTGTAGAAAATGTATAGTTTGGGGGAAGTGTGCTTAATTTTCATGCTTTTCAAAAACAAAATCACAGAATGATGTGGAAATAAGAAGAAATAAAATTATGATTGAACTCATGTAATTGACAAGATAGAAAACAGACTCCTTCCCTAGTTAAGCCTAACATCCATGATTGCATCTTGTATTTCCTTTCACACAGGTAGATAATCCTAATTTAAATCCATGGTTAATCTAAAGTGTTTTGGTATCATGTTGCAATCCCCAAACAGCCCAATCAATGGTTTACTAGTCAAAAAGGCTGCAGAATGCACATTGCAGCAAATAATCAACCCACAATTTGCTACTGTTGTGCAAACAGCACAATTCTCTACTCTCTCTCAGAATTGGTGATTGTTTCTTTATTTGATTAGCACGCTGCCTTTCTTCTGATAAAAATGACACTCATGGCAGATTATAATATAACTTAATTAGAGCAATAATTGAAATGCATTCCACACAATGAAAATACAACAATAACCAAATACAAATGACATGCAACACAACAAACCATTTATGCACCAAAGGCCTGCTTGAATAAAGGTATTTTCCTGTTTGCACAAGGGCAACAGGGGTGGGGAGGATGTAGATTCCTCTGGTAGGGTGTACAACAATCTCTTTTGTGTTCCATCAAACATGTTTCTGAAGATGGTAGTCTCAAAAGAAAAAGCTCTTCCAACAATCTTAAGACCCAGGAAAGAAGTAATAAGGTGGTCTTTCAGGTACACATACTGGGCTTTATAGGTATTTTAAATTCTGCTTGGAAACAGACTGGTAGCCAGTGATTAGTGACCTCAGCTGCAGTATTCAGGACCAACTGCAGTTGCTGAGCTTTGTTCAAAGGCAGACACACTTAAAGCATGTTACAGTAGCCAAAAAAAAATGCAACAAAGATACTTATGATGGGGACAAAATCAAACATCTCTAAGAGCATGCACAATTGTTGAACCAGTACAAATGCACAAAGTCCAGGCCACTACCAAAACCTGGGCATTCAGGTTGAAAGGCCAAGTCCAGGCAGACACTCAAACAATGAGTCTTCAAGTAAACTGTAATGTCATCCAGCACAAGTTAAATTCTTATTTCCTGATATGCCTTTTGACTAACCAGTAACATCATTGTTTTGTCTGGAGTAAGCATCATTTTTTTTAACCTCATTCAGTCTATAACTGACAGTCTATACCAGTTTAAAACTAGAACAACTTCTTTGGGTGTTGAGTATTATCAGCATATTAGAGTCAATGAACCCAGCAGTTTCATGTATGTGTTAAGTAGCATAAGAGGGACCTCTGGGGGATACCACAGGCCAGTGGCCACAGACTTGAACAAGACTTCTGAAATTGCTTCTCCAAGAAGGATTGAAGCCACTGTATTACAATGATTCCTGGTCCATCTCACAATGATACCCCCAGAAGTTACCATGCTCAATGGTACTAAAAGTTGCAAAAAGGTCTAGCTGAACCAACAAATGCCTCAGTCCTCTTGCTCTGTTCCCAGCAAGATGCTCAAAGCAGTCACTGTCCCATAATTAGGCCTATAGTCAGACTGAAATGGCAACTTGATAATTATGGCAACTTTGGATATATATTTGAGATAAATAAACATAATTTGTCATTCTTTGAAAAGTATTCTTCAATATTCTTCCACAATTTGCATCAGAGAGCAACAACTTTAAACTAATACTTCAGTTCTGCTGCTACTACAGAACAAACAGAATAAGCTTTTGAGTACAGTGGTTAAGGGCAGAAGGGAGAGGTGATGAATTCTTCACTGAGAAGGTAGGATTCTTCTCTCTTCCTGTCCAATTCAATGCTTCCCATTTGCATCCTCTCTAAAATGTGTTCTGTTGACTTTAAGAAACAATCAAAAAGTCTTGCATCAGAGTGAAATGTGATTCCTCAAGATAATAAATTAAAACAATGACATGAAAAATAAAATAGATTTTTGATTCCTCTTTTTAGCAACTCTGGATAGCAAACTATTTCAGGCTATCAATCTGATTACTTTGATGGCCCTACAATGGGATTACTCCATCAGTGTAAATAAGATCAGAGTCTGTCTTGCTATATATTAATCCAATAAAATCAGCTAAAATACACAAAAATTAACTTCATGTTCAGCAGCCACCAGGTTCAACACCTGTGAAAAATATAAATTAAGTACTTGTATTTGGAAGCTTGACAAAAACCAGCACTGAAGATCAGGCTTTTTTAAAAAAAATAACTGCTCTATCTTTCCAATTTATTTTACAGTTCACTAACATAGCACACTGATAAAAAAGTTCTTTCACTACCTATCCTTACAGAGAAGCTTGGTATAAAACATGTTTTCCTCTCCATTGTTACAGGCCTTACCTGTTTCCATACTCTTTCCACAAAAGGAGAAGAAAAGGCTTTCATAGGAAACCCGTGGTAGCAAACACTGTTTTGTTTAAACTATATATTCCTTTGACATAACCTAGGTTCTCTCTTCAGGCTTGTAGAGACCCCATTGTTAGTATTGAGGGACAAAATTCTCTTGTGAATGAAATGTGTCTGTTAATGTTTCTTAAAGGAACTCCAGTTCTTACTCAGAGCTAATTCAATCAGCACTCTACAAGAAGAGAGTGTTCTGGGCTGCCTACCTACAATGCCAGCTTTGCAAAGCCAGGGTGGCCCAGGGCACTGTTTGGTTTGATGCTGCACAACACATACAATTGAAATATGAAACATGAGAAATATGAATCAAAGTGAGCTAGAAGCCATAAAGCAAGAAAAAGAGTGATCAGACATCACAGCACTTGAATTGAGTGATCTAACGTGGACCGGAATGGGACACTTTCAGTCCAACAAAAATGTTTTACTCTTGTTGTTGTTGTTGTTAGTCGCAATGTCGTGTCCGACCCATCGTGACCCTATGGACAACATTCCTCCAGGCCTTCCTGTCCTCCACCATCCCCCAGAGTCCACTCACAACTCACGCCAACCGCCTCAGTGACTCCATCTAGCCACCTCATCCTCTGCCGTCCCCTTCTTCTTTTGCCACCTTTTGTTCCCAGCATTAGACTCTTCTCCAGGGAGTCCTTCCTTCTCATTAGGTGGCCAAAGTATTTGAGTTTCATCTTCAGAATCTGGCCTTCTAAAGAGCAGTCAGGGTTGATTTCCTCTAGGACTGACCGGTTTGATCGCCTTGCAGTCCAAGGGACTCGCAGGAGTCTTCTCCAGCACCACAACTCAAAGGCCTCAATCTTTTTGCACTCAGCCTTCCTTATGGTCCAGCTTTCACAGCCATACATTGCAACTGGGAAAACCATAGCCTTGACTATACGCACTTTTGTTGGCAGGGTGACGTCTCTGCTTTTTAGTATGCTGTCTAGATTTCCCATAGCTTTCCTCCCCAGGAGCAAGCGTCTTTTAATTTCTTGGCAGCTGTCCCCGTCTGCGGTGATCTTGGAGCCCAGGAAAATAAAATCTGTCACTACCTCCATTTCTTCCCCATCTATTTGCCAGGAAGTGAGAGAACTGGATGCCATGATCTTAGTTTTCTTAATGTTGAGTTTCAAGCCAACTTTTGCGCTCTCCTCCTTCACCCGCATCAAGAGGCTCTTTAGTTCCTCTTCACTTTCTGCCATGAGAGTGGTATCATCTGCATATCTGAGGTTGTTGATATTTCTCCCAGCAATCTTGATTCCAACTGGTGATTCATCTAGCCCTGCCTTTCTCATGATGTGCTCTGCATATAAGTTAAATAGGCAGAGTGACAGTATACAGCCTTGCCAACCTCCTTTCTCAATTTTGAACCAATTAATGGTTCCGTGTCCAGTTCTCACTGTTGCTTCTTGACCTGCATATAGGTTTCTCAAGAGACAAATAAGATGGTCTGGTACTCCCATCTCTTTAAGAACTTGCCACAATTTGTTGTCATCCACACAATCAAAGGCTTTAGCATAGTCAATGAAGCAGAAGTAGATGTTTTTCTGGAACTCCCTAGCTTTCTCCATGATCCAGCGTATGTTGGCAATTTGATCTCTAGTTCCTCTCCCTCTTTGAAATCCTGCTTGTACTTCTGATAGTTCTCGGTCCACAATCCTAGCTTGTAGGATTTTGAGCATCACTTTGCTAGCATGTGAAATGAGTGCAATGGTGCGGTAGTTTGAACATTCTTTGGCATTGCCCTTCTTTGGAATCCGAATGTAAACTGATCTTTTCCAATCCTGTGGCCACTGTTGAGTTTTCCAAATTTGCTGGCATATTGAGTGTAGCACTTTAACTGCATCGTCTTTCAGGATTTTGAATAGCTCAGCTGGAATACTGTCACCTCCACTAGCTTTGTTGTTGCTCAGACCTCCTAAGGCCCATTTGACTTCACATTCCAGGGTGTCTGGCTCGAGCTCAGTCACCACCTCATCGTGGTTATCAGGGATGTTAAGCTCTTTCTTGTATAGTTCTTCTGTGTAATCTTGCCACCTCTTCTTAATCTCTTCTGCCTCTGTTAAGTCCCTGCCATTTTGGTCCTTTATTATGCCCATCTTTGCATGAAATGTTCCCTTCATATCTCCAATTTTCGGGAAGAGATCTCTGGTCCTCCCTATTCTATTGTTTTCTTCTATTTCTTTGCACTGTTCATTTAGGAAGGCATTCTTATCTCTTCTAGCTGTTCTCTGGAATTCTGCATTCAATTGTTTGTATCTTTCTCTTTCTCCCTTGCCTTTTGCTTCCCTTCTTTCCTCAGCTATTTGTAAAGCTTCCTGAGACAGCCATTTTGCTTTCTTGCATTTCTTTTTTTTGGGGGATGATTTTAGTTGCTGCCTCTTGTACAATGTTGCAAACCTCCATCCATAGTTCTTCAGGCACTCTGTCTATCAGATCTAATTCCTTAAATCTATTTGTCACCTCTACTGTATATTCATCAGGGATATGATTTAGGTCATACCTGAGTGACCTAGTGCTTTTCCCTACTTTCTTCAACTTAAGCCTAAATTTTGCCACCAGAAGCTCATGATCTGAGCCACCGTCAGCTCCTGGTCTAGTTTTTACTGACTGTATAGAATTCCTCCATCTTTGGCTGCAGAGCACATAGTCAATCTGATTTCTGTGTTGACCGTCTGGTGATGTCCATGTGTAGACTCATCTCTAGGGTTGTTGGAAAAGAGTGTTTGCTATGACCATCGTATTCTCTTGACAAAATTCTACCAGCCTGTGCCCTGCTTCATTTTGTACTCCAAGGCCAAACTTGCCTGTTATTCCGGTTATCTTTTGGCTTCCTACTTTAGCATTCCAATCCCCCATGATGATAAGGACATCATTTTTTGGAGTTAATTTTAGAAGGTGTTGTAGGTCTTCATAGAACTGGTCAACTTCAGCCTCTTCAGCACCAGTGGTTGGGGCATAGACTTGGATTATTGTGATGTTGAATGGTTTGCATGGGTTTGAACGGAGATCATTCTGTCATTTTGGAGATTGTATCCTAGTACTGCTTTTCCTACTCTTTTATTAACTATGAAGGCTACTCCATTTCTTCTGAGGAATTCTTGCCCGCAGTAGTATGGTCATCTGAACTAAATTCACCCATGCCTGTCCATTTTAGTTCACTGATTCCTAAGATGTCGATGTTCAGTCTTGTCATCTCTTGTTTGACCACATCCAGCTTGCCTTGATTCATGGATCTTACATTCCAGGTTCCTATGGAGTATAGATCTTTGCAGCATCGGACTCTCCTTTCACCACCAGATACATCGGCAACTGAGTGTCCTTTCAGCTTTGACCCAGTCACTTCATTCTTTCTGGCGCTACTAGTACTAGCCCTCCGCTCTTCCCCAGTAGCATATTGGACACCTTCCGACCTGAGGGGCTCATCTTCCGGTGTCATATCTTTTTGCCTTTTGGTACTGTCCATGGGGTTTTCATGGCAAAGATACTGGAGTGGGTTGCCATTTCCTTCTCCAGTGGATCACGTTTTGTCAGAGCTCTCTGCTATGACCTGTCCATCTTGGGTAGCCCTGCACGGCATAGCTCATAGCTTCATTGAGCTATGCAAGCCCCTTCGCCACAACAAGGCAGTGACAAATTCAGAAGAAATTAAGTGGTTCTAATACTGAGGCAAGCTGTAGCACAAGCATTAAAGGACTATAATGCAAAGTTCAACCAAATATCATCAATCAGAATTTATGGAAAACCTATCAAATGAGTAAACCTCATTCAAGTTTACTCTCCAACAACGGATGCCAAAGAAGATATCAAGAACTTTTATACAAGTGTCTGAGAGAGAATTGCTAACACACTGAAGCAAAACATGATAATAATCATATACTACAGTAGTAGTAGAACACTAGAGATTCCAAGATGGCATCAGAATGAGATGGATGTGATTAGCTATCTCTGCTAATTACTCCGGTATTATTCCAGCAGTGGGGTCGTGAGACTCAATCAAACCCTGTAGGGATGAAGACAGATTACCTGCGCATGTTTTGACTGGATGTGAGGTGGCGATCCCATATTAGTCAAGAACAATTCAGGTGTCTCAGCTGGACAATACAGGAGGTTTTCTTAGCCTCTGCAAGTTCATGGCATCTTATTAGATTAGCATAGAAATCTTTATAAGCCGGATAAACATCGGGACTGCTGAGTAAATATTTTTATTAGGCTATCTTTTCTCTGCAACAATCACCCATGGGAAAGCAGTATTTGGCACGAAGAACTGAAGAACCCTCTTAATTATCAAAGCGGCGAATGAAAATACAGAGACTTCAGAACTTCCGTGTAAGTTAAACTTAAGCTTTTTTGTGAGTGTCTCTAGGGTTTAACTTTATTGAAAATATATGGTGCAACTTGATAGAAGTATGAAGATTTGACTGAAAAGAAGAAAAGATGGGGAAGGGAGAGGTGGAGGAAGGAATCTCCATTTTTTCGTCTGCGTTTCTAGGACCATTGCCAAAATATCTGGCACCCTGCCAATCCTTTGTCTGTTCATGCTATTGGAATTATGATTTCTTTACAAGACTCTCTTTCAACAATTAATCAACTCTTATCAGCTATAAGATCTTCTCAAGAAATATTTTTGGATAAAATACAAGTTTTTCAAAATGATCAGGAAAAAAGGTTTGATAGAATTGAAGCTTCTTTCATGCTGCTGGGAATGATTAAAGCAGAACAGAGTATGCAGGAGACACAACAGCTATGTGGGACTGCAGATAATGAAACAAAATTAACAGAATCAATAAATAACCTCCCATCAAACCTGTTTGCTACGATGAAGGAGCGGCAACTTCTGAACTTTCAAGCAATTATAATGGAGTCTGAGATTGAAAAAATGAGAGTTTTACTACAAAAGATGCAGACACTATGAATGATTAATGATTTGCAGAGGATGAAGAAAGAGGTGAAGGTCTTATTGCAATTAATGCAATCATTGCAAATGATTAATGCTTTGCAACGGACGCCACGATTACTGGATTTGAAATGGTCTGGCAGAGGTCTGAAACAGAAATGTCTGTCTTAATGATATAAATGGCCTGATATGTTTATTGTGGTATGGAATGGCTAAGATATATGATTTTAATGGTGGAAGCTCATTTATTTTTAAGTGTGTGGAACTATGAAGCGATGTAGGTTTTAAGGGAAGATGAAGGATTCTTTTCCTCCCCTCTTTTGCTTTTTTCTGTCTCTTCTTTTGCTTTCTCTTTCTTATTTTGCCTTAAAGTTTAAAGATGAATGACTAAGAGCCAAACTGCATGACTTTTCGGTTTGTGAATTGTTAGAATATAAATGACTATTACAGGAGTAAGACAAGCTGTGCTAAACAGAGTCAAGCGTGAACATGAGATTTCTTTCTATTTCACTTTCACTTTTTAGTAGACATTAGATTGGAATACTGGTAAGCAAAAAATCTATTTGTATTTGTAATTATTATTTCCTATTAAATTAGCTTAAAGAAAACCTGTTTAAAGAACATAATAGATCATTACTGTTGTTAAATTGAGTAGAGAAGATGTCCTTAAAGAAGATGAATGGATGTTAGACATGTGAACATGAACCTCCCTTTTATTTTTCTTTCTTTTTTAGTAGATATTAGATTAGAATATTTGTAAGCAAAAATGCATTTGATCATATTTTTAATTATTATAAGGAGGAGTCTATTTGTTTAATACTAGAAAAATGAAAAGATTTGGAACTGTGTAGAGTTGGTCAGGCTGAAATTTTTATTAAAAAAGAAAGAAGATACTGACTTTTACAAAACTTGGAGAGTCTTTCTTCTAATATGAAGAACAGGACTTTGTAAGAAATGGATGAACTGATTCTATCACAGAAGGAGAAAGAAGATAGTGACTTCTATCAAATTTTGGACTTTTGTTTATTATTGGCTGGAGAAAAGGGACCTGGCTTAGATCCAAAAAGGTTTTTTTTTCCAGACTTTTTAAATGAATTTGAAATCATCACAGAATGTTAAAAGATGTGTAGTAAGTGGCTGACTCAGTAGTTTCGATGTTTGTGATAATGGATGTTTTAGTACTGTTTTGAAAATTAATAAAAAGTTGTATAAAAAAAAAGATTGTTGAACACTAGAACACAACGGTAGGAAACAAAGCAGAATCGAATGTTGTGGGAGAATTTGGCCAGGGATCAGAAATTTATCAGGAGAGCAACTCATAGTATGCTATGAAGCCAACAATCTGTTTATCACAAATACATACTGCAGGCAACCAGTCAGACAACTGTACATATGAACATCAAATAGACTATGTAATTGGAAATAGAAATGGTGCACATTGTATTACCAGTGCCAAAACAAGACCATGAGCAGATTGTAGTAGTGACTGTGAAGTCTTTATATTAAAAATCAGAGTCAAACTGAAAAAGATTGCCAACAGAAACATAATGCCAAAATACAGTTCTAAGGAATTTAAATTCCACGTAAAGAACAGATTTCCATCACTGAACTCATTTGACCAAGAAGAACCAGAAGAACTGTGAACAGACTTGCTCAGAAAGGGTCCATCAATACAGTTATCTTTGTGTATTGGTTGAATGGCTATCTATCTGTTCAACTGCCTGATGAGTGTTATATGTCTTGCAAGCCTGTCCCACATGAACTTTACATGTATGCAAGCAGTTGACTCTCTATGCAGGGCCTGCAATGGTCTCTGGATGCACTCGCTGAATTAAGTGCTTTGATAACTAACAAGCTGTATATTATAACATTGTCTTGTCAGAGGCTAGTCCAGCCCCTGCCCAGGAAACACCAGAATCTACACATTCACTAAACTTGTCATTGTCAACCCAGATCAATGTTTGTGCATCCCCCATGGTCCTACTCAAAGAAACAAAACCACTGTTGCCTCCCAGTATACCCCTCTCGCTGATCATTCTAATGATACTCCTCATGTCTTCATTTACTACTTGAGTAGGCTGTACCAGAGTAAGTCCTGCAATGGAGATGTCTCTGGACCAGAACCTCAGACAGAACCACACATGCACTACCATTGCTCACACTGAACAGGCTATGGACAGCACCAAAATGCTGGTAAGTGGCATCGGTGTTAAATGTTTCCCTACTCCACTCCTCTTAGTTCCAACTTTAAAACATATGACATGTCATTAAGCATCATCACCTGGAATGTTTGAGGGCTGGGCACATTTGCTCTTAACTTTATTTTACCAGGGACTGGATGGGTGAAGTTTCTGCTAGTGGCAACTCCAAGCAATCAAAGAGGGTAGCTATGCTTATCCACAAGGAAGACCAAACTCAGTGCTACACATGGTGGCAGCTGAGGAAGGACAACTCCTTATTGTCATTGTTAAGACTGTAACACTGAAGATGGTCTTGGCAAATGTGCATGCCCGCAATCGAGGTTCTCCCTCAGTGTTCCACGATTGTTTTTATCATCTGTCCTCCATACCCTGTGACCAACTGATAATTGGAGGATATTTTAATTAAATTTGAGGCTTAGTTCTAGATAGAACTTCACCCCATGCAAATTATCTTCCACATCCCACTCCTCCCTCAATGCCTTCATGACAGAACAAGGCCTAACAGATGTACTGTATGATGCACATTAAATCCCAGTGGGAGACACTACACCTCTCTAACACCAGTCCACCAAAACTGCTTTCTTTCAGATTAATTTCCAATCTCTGTCACTACATCAGGACCTGCTATATAGATGTAATAGCCATCACAAACCATGCCCAGTCCTCTTAAACCAGGAGTTAAGATTTCACTGTAAACTCTGAAGCATGAGGAAACTTCATGTCTCCCTCTTGAATGATGAGGAGTTCAAAACTCAAATGGCCTATACACTGAGCAATTATTTTACGCTCAGTGGGAAGCAGCTATGCATGGCAGAATAATATCTTACACTTCTCAGAAGAAGCATGAGAAACTACAGCAGGAGAACAATCTTCAAAATGAAGTGAAATCATGTCTATTCTAATATGCAGCCCATCCATGCTAGAAAGACATGGCAAATGTTGGCTCATCAAATGTGTTGTTGTTGTTAGTCGCAAAGTCGTGTCCGACCCATCGCGACCCCATGGACAACATTCCTCCAGGACTTCCTGTCCTCCACCATCCCCCAGAGTCCACTTAAGCTCACACCAACTGCTTCAGTGACTCCATCTAGCCACCTCATCCTCTGCCGTCCCCTTCTTCTTCTGCCATCAATGTACTTTGACCCAAATCTGAAGACTGCCAGATAACCATTCCTCTGGAGGCAGTGGGCTGAGAGGTATCCTCACTTTAGATCAGCTAATAGGCAAATACTGTGAATTCCTCTTCTCTGAAGATATACAGAGGACACATCAACTGCCCTATGAACACATTGGCAGCACTTTCAAATAAAACATATACTCTACTCCCTATTCGACCCAGCAGCATTCACTGCCTCAGAATCCCCAACATTACTGAAAGACTTGGCTGACTCTACAAAGTCAACTAGACTCTTAACATACAACCATCTTGATAGCCATTCAGAGAGGAGTGGGGAATTAGAATGTTGCATGCAACCACACCAGTGGGAAATAGCTACATCCTCCAAACAAACTGCATTTTACACAACAAGAGCTGCTCTTTCTGGCATATTGGACCACACAGCACCTGTTTCAGAAAAAACTATCACCCTCTAATAAATGTTGATGTTGTGGAATTGGAAAAGTATTATTTGTGCATATGATGTGGAAATCCCCAGTGGTGGTGGCCCCCTTCTGGACAGAGGGTTATTAGATACATCAACTTTGTCCTAAATACGCTATTCATGTTTAAAGATGCCAATGTACTGTTAAATTACATTCCCTCATCCTGGGTACTATTCTCTGGACACTGTAATTGGACTATACAAACCCTCATGGTAGTTAAGAGACTAATACCACAGGGATGGAAAGACAAATTACCTCCTTCAACCACCCAATGGACTGAAGACCTCACAAGACTGGCATCCTATGATAGAATATACAACCAATGACAGCTTCATCTCAATACTCATTTGGTCAGCCTACTCAACCTATATGAGAGATGTGGAACAGGAACTTTGGATATATATGTGCATATGTATGGGCATACATGTATGCATATATATTGTAATATTCTGGAGACCATTTCAGTGTATCTGATTGTTATGGGGTAACTATACATTGTTTTTATTTTTGATGCTGTTATGTTTTTCTGTTATGTGTTTTGTTTGCTTTGTTAATATATTGTTAACAAGATAGAGAAGGAAGAGCCACAGGGATGGTTTTGAAGAAAGTGGGATGGTTGCAAAGTGTTACAAAAGGAAACAAGTAGGGTTATTAGGCAATAATCAATTTTGTCCACATGAAGAGAAGTGGGATACTATCCCATCCTGATTCAGTCACTGGTCCTGTGCCCCTACAGAGACTTTGAACTTGTGCTTCTTGATCCATGCCTTACTGACAAATTGAAAACCACCAGATCCTGATGTAGCATCTACCCAAGTGTTTTTAAAGAACTCAGGTGTGAATTTACTGACCTTTTAAGAAAAATATATAACAACCTGTACAACCAGCCACTGCACCAGAGGACTGCAAACAGCATTATTTCAGTCTTATGAGAAGGCACCTGCAAATTACAGGAATTAACAGTAAGAAACACAAGCAGGAGGGTGATATTGCCCATATAACCTTTCGGAACCCCAGGAAAAAAGTTTGGTAAATATGAACTTCCTTGTTCATATCCAAGAGCTACTGTTAGTATATTGATGGGAGGGGGATGGGAATGAAGTTTGCAGAGATTTGACAGTACTATGCAGATATGATTGAGCCATCCTTCTTCATGGCATGCACACTCATCTTGCTAGTATGTCTAAAAGCATGTTTTGCAGGTTGTGCCTGAGCAAAGTGAACAGTAGAAAGGAAGAAATGAGAATGTGCACCCAGCCAATGATGCCTCTATCATATCATTTTTAACTTTCTGAAAAACCACTGTCTGTCCCCACAGTTAGCTAAGCAATAGGTTACAGCACACAAAAACTTCCAGAATTAAAACCTTTATCAGGAAGAGATTTATTTCTGTTTCTGTTGACATAAGAATGGTATTGCTTTCCACTGAATATTTAAGGAAAAGGATTCATACAGAAAACAATTTCAGACAACTGCAAATTTAAATTCTTTTCAGAGGAGATTTTTTTTTTTTTTTTGGTCTATTCAAATATTTGCATCTTATTTGTTAAGTCGTGATCATGCAGTCTCCACACGAATAAAACTCCTACTAATCCATGTGGAGGGATTGTTGGATCAAAATTAACACTCTTCAGATACCTCTACAGGGAAAACAGAAGAGATGAATATCTGATGGGTCACATAATTTTTCAAGGACTAAAACAATGCTTTTGATGAACTGTAATTTAAAAGGTGGTCTAACCCAAATCTGAAGCCAGGATCAGATCAGTCATTAAGCAGGCAGTGAGGGATCGGGACAAAACTATGTCTTACTATAGGTATGTGGTTTGGCTTATTTTTAGCATTTTGTTTTAAATTTTTTACTTTTAGGCTTTACAAAGATCAGCTCTTTATTTGAAAATGTGTTCTTTTTGAAGAGCTATCCAATTCAAGGCTGGTTTGAAGGGAAAGAATCTCAGGAACTGAGCTGCCCATCTTCCATCTTGATTGCAAACTGAGCAGGCCTATATGTTTATTTCTGCTACTATTATAGTAACTGGGTTGAATCCAAACTTAGACATATGTAGAGTAGACCTATTGAAGTCCCTGGAACCCAGGTTAGTTATGACTAACTACTATCTCTTGAACCAGTCTTGGATTGGACAGCCCTTCAAATAAGTCCCAGCTAATTCATTGGGTCTGTCTGAAGGATGACGAAACCTACATCCAATCTAGCATTGATCCATTAGGATCAGGATATATCAATTAGCACATGCATATTTTATGTATATTTGTGTCCACATTTTGCATCTTTTTATGCAATGTGAAAATAGTCTCACATTACTTACCAGGTTAATATTTTTTATTCATAAATAGCAGCAGCAGAGTTGGGAGGATCAGGATCAGAAGCAGAACTGGGGGGAAATATCCTTCTATAGTATGTATGTTCAATGTAACACCAATTTTTAAAAAGGGATCCAGGGGCAGGGGGAGCTCTGGGAAATTATAGGCCAGTTAGCTGAACATCTGTTCTGGGTAAACTGCTTGAAAACATGATTAAAAGTAGAATCAGTAAGAACATAGAGGGGCAAGCCCTGCTGTGAGGGGAGGTGGGGGTGAATCAGTATGGCTTCTGCAAGGGGATGGGTTATATCACTAACCACTTCAAGTTCTTTGACCGTGTCAGTAAGCATGTGCACAGGGGCAATCCAGTAGACATTGTTCATTTGGATTTCCAAAGGGCTTTTGACAAAGTTTCTCACCAAAGGCTCCTGAGCAAATTGAAGAGTCATGAAATAAAAGGGGATCCTCTTATGGATCCCTAACTGTTAAAGAACAGAAGACAGAGGGTAGGAATGAAAGGCAATGTCTCCCAGTGGAGAGATGTCACCAGAACCCAGAGGGTTCTGTATTAGGACCATGACTTTTCAACTTATTCATAAATGATCTGGAGTGGGTAGTGAAGTGGCCAAGTTTGCTGATGACAGTAAACTTTTCAGGGTGGTTAAAACCAAAAGGGATTGTGAGGAACTCCAAAAGGATCTCTCTAAAACTGGGCATCAAAATGGCAAATGCCATTTAATATAAGCAAGAGTAGAGTAATGCATTTTCAGGCAAAACAAATCCCAACCTTCACCATATAGTGATGGAATCTGAAAAGCAGTAACTGAACAAAAAGGGATCTTGGGGTAGTGATGGACACCTCAGTAAAAATGTTAGCTAAGAGCACAGCTCCTGTGAAGAAGGCAAACTCCATGCTAGGCATAGTTGGGAATGGACTATAAAATAGAACTGCCAACATCTTACTTCCCTTGTACAAATCTTTGCTGTAACCACACTTGATATTTTTTGTTCTGCTCTGGCTGCTTTACTTGAAAAAGGACATTATTAAATTGGAAAAAGTACAGAGAAGAGCAACATAAATGATCTGCAAGCTGGATCAGCTCCACTGCCAGGAGTGGCTACAACTGGGACTGTTTAGCTAAGTAAAAGGGCAAGTAAGGGAAGACATAATAGAGGTGTTTACAATAACATACAGTGAGGAGAAAGTAGAGAGAGAAACATTTTTCTCTTTCCCATGACACTTGAACCCAGGGTCATCACATGAAGCTGACTGATGGGGGGTTTAAGACAGATGAAAAGTTCTTGACACAACATTCTTCACACAACGTAAAGTTGATCTATGGAATTTGCTGCCAAAGAAAGTAGTGATGGCCACCAATCTGGATGGCTTTAAAGGAGGACTGGACAGGTTCATGGAAAAAGAGACTATCTGTGGCTACTAGCCTTGTTGGCTGTGTGCAACCTCCCTCAGCAGAGGTGGCATGCCTGCATATACCAGTTGCTGAGGAGCTTGGGCAGGTGGAATTCTTGCACCCATCCTGCTTGAGGGATCCTGTGGGCAGCTGGTTTGTTACTATCTGTATGGTGTGCTGGCCGGGATGGACCTTTGGTCTGATCCAGCATGGCTGTTCTTATGTTCTTAACTTCTTACCCTTCTCTTCAACTCCAGAGACATTCAAACTTAGGGCAGGCCCAGTGAAATTTAAGTAGGTCATGATTAATCTAAGTCCCGGTGATTTCAGTGGAGCTAAACTACAATTCACTTTCTCATAATTAAATGCCTTCATTTTTCCATGATTCTAAATTTAAAAGTATTTTAGATTGGGGATGGGGTGAAGTGATCTTTTTATCCACAGATCAGTGAAAAATTTCCCCACCATAACACTTCCCCATGCAGTTCTGTGCATATCTATTCAAAAGTAAGTTTCATTAAATACCTTTGAAGTTACTCCCAGTTAAGTGATTATAGGTTTACAACCAAAGAGAGGCTAGTAGTCAATATATTTTTGAAATAATGCAGCAGCACCATGTAGTTACATTTCCACATAGCTATCATTACACATGAGAGATTTGATTATATAGGGGAAAATGTCATTTGGGGAAAAGCTTACTTTTTTTTTTTAATAAATTTTATTCTTACCTATAACAAAAAACAAACAAACTAAAAAGCATCAATCATTGATAACATCAGACCTACTGGGTCAACCCCCCACATTTTTTCTTTTTATGTTAAACTATAAACATATTTAAGTCTATGTGTAGTCCCGTTTCTCTAGCCAATGATAAAAAGAGTCCCAAGTTTGATAGAACTCTATATCTTCTTTCTCCTTCAGAGACAAAGTCAATCTGTCCATTTCCACAAAGTCCAAGATCTTTTTTAGAATCAATTCATTGGTAGGTGGCTCTTCACTTTTCCAGTGTTGGGCAAATGCAATCCTCGCCGCAGTGGTTACATGTGGAGTCAAATACATTGCTTGTTTACTAAGATCATCTGGTACAATGCCTAATAAAAAAAACTTCAGGTTTAAATAGTAGAGGTTTTTGTAACATCTCCTCAAGCCATTTGTGTATTTTAATCCAATACATTTTTGCCTTATCACATGTCCACCACATATGATAAAAAGTACCCAATTTGTCTTTACATTTCCAACATCCATGTGACATGTTTGGAAACATCGTAGCTAATGTATTTGGTGACAGATATCATCTTTAAGACATTTTATACAGGTTTTCTTTGTATGAAGTTGCTAATGTTACATTAATATTTCTTTCCCACAGTGTTTGCCATTTCTCTAAATCAATATTATATCCAAAATTCTGTGCCCACATTATCATAGTTTCCTTAACCTGTTCATCTTCCATTCTCCTATATAGTAGGAAGTTATACAATCTTTTAATCATTTTCTCATCTGATTTAAGAATCACGTGATCAAATGCTGTTAGTTCCTTATAAAAGCCCCACATTCTATAGTCTTTAGCATATCTCTATTGCATTTGAACCTTGTGCCACCAAGAAATATTAATTCCTTATTCTTGTATTTCTTGATTCAATTTTAATCCTCCATCATTATACAAAATATCATCATATCTCACGATAGTATCAAAATTCAATGCATTTGGATATATGAGAGCTTCCATAGGCAAAAGCCACCTTGGTAATTTAGTATACAGTTTTATCTTCAACAGGGAAAAGGTTACTTTTAAAATCAATATGATTTAAAAAAAAAAACCAAGGAAGCAAGAAAAATGGTCTATATATCACTATAAATCTATTTGTAAAAATTACTCAGCCATGTCAAATACACAGCTGGCTTAGGAAAACTCATGAATAGTCATATAAAACCTATCTCTAAATTTCCTGATTTTTAAAATTGTTTGATGCCATGTATTTCAAAAGGTGACTGTCCACTGCCTACATTGCTGATCTATAATCAGGTTTTATGGACACATCTTTATGGAAACATCTAGGCCAAGCCATCTTTAAAGGGTCCTTTACTGCATAATCCTATTAGTTAAAGACTTGACATCTCATTACTGTAAGTGACTTCATGGTTTAACTCCCTTTACATATTAAGCAAAATCCTTTGGCTTGTTAAAGCAATAACTGAAAAGGAGTGGTTCAGCTTAAAAGTGGAAGAAATCTGGATTGCTGACTTTGTTTTTATGAGGAAACATCACTTCAGTCAGGGTATATTGCACTCCATTTAACAAAAGAAAGTTATCTTCACCCTAAGTGAACTCTAATAAAGCCACTGTGGGAACATGGAAAACAAGCCATTTTTCTTCTTTAAACTGCAAGGCACCTCTATATGATCTTCTGTTACTAATTTTTCTCAGCTACAAGGCCTTTAGTCTGAGGACATCAACATCAGAGCAACCTAGAATTTAGTGTTCAGCATAGAGTTAGCTGTTCTTCCAGCAATGCGTAGTCAAATTATTTTCACTAGCAGAAGGCACTTTCTGTGGCAGCTACTTTATATTATGGAATGACCTCCCCCATGAATCCTGCTTGAATGTGTCCATTATAAGCTTTAGAAAGTAGGCAAAGACATTTTTCTTGGCAGTTTAGGCTTGAACAAGATAGGAATGGCTTCTAGGTTTGGGTTGTTGTTGGAATATTTATGGTATATTACTGTTGTACTGTGAGATTTTATATTTGTTTTATGTGTTTAGTTGCCTTTAGAATTCCTTGTGCCTGGAAATTTGTTTACAAGATTGTGTGGTATCTTACTCCAGAGAAGTTGAATCATATAGATAACAAATATTCCAATATATGTTGAAGATGTGATTGTGAAATAGGTACATATTTTCATATGTGGTGGGAATGTGAATATATAATGAAATTTTGGAAAGAGGTTTTAAAGAGTGTAGTAAAATACTAAGTTTAAATATAGAGATATTCCCTGGAATTGCATTATTCTCAATATTTGATAAAAACAATGGAGCTGGAATAATAAAGAATTAAAAACAAATTTAATAACTCCAGTTAAAATAATTTTAGAATTGGAAAGTAACATTATTTGATTGGTATAGAGAAGTTTGGAACATGACTATTAATGACAAATTAACATGTGAGATTAAAGTGAGAAAAGGACTTATAAAAGAAAAATAAGTTTAATGATATTTTGGATGTATTTATTATGTTTTTTAAAGGGGGGGAATGGATTTGAGCCTTCAAAAGAATCATTACAGTTTTGGAAGGGGGGAATGTCCTGAAATGTTTGAAAGAGAGGTTGTTGTTGTTGTTTTCTAATTGTAACATGTATCATTGGTCCTAATAGTCTACAGGAAACCAGGCAAAGAAACTTGAGAAACGCTGGTTTTTTTCTCTCTCTGCATTTCCCTCTTCATAAGGCCCAAATCGCTAACAAACCCATGTATGGACAAGTTCACTACTTCCATTTCTTCCCCATCGATTTGCCAGGAAGTGAGAGGACCGGATGCCATGATCTTAGTTTTCTTAATGCTGAGTTTCAAGCCAACTTTTGCACTCTCCTCCTTCACCCGCATCAAAAGGCTCTTTTGATGTTCCTCTTCACTTTCTGCCATGAGAGTGGTATCATCCGCATATCTCCTTTCACAATTTTGAACCAAGCAGTGGTTCCATGTCCAGTTCTCACTGATGCTTCTTGACCTGCATATAGGTTTCTCAAGAGACAAATAAGATGGTCTGGTATTCCCATCTCTTTAAGAACTTGCCACAATTTGTTGTCATCCACACAATCAAAGGCTTTAGCATAGTCAATGAAGCAGAAGTAGATGTTTTTCTGGAACTCCCTAGCTTTCTCCATGATCCAGCGTATGTTGGCAATTTGATCTCTAGTTCCTCTCCCTCTTCGGAATCCTGCCTGTACTTCTGGTAGGTCTCGGTCCACATACTGCTGGAGCCTAGCTTGTAGGATTTTGAGCATCACTTTGCTAGCATGTGAAATGAGTGCAATGGTGCAGTAGTTGAACATTCTTTGGCATTGCCCTTCTTTGGAATCCGAATGTAAACTGATCTTTTCCAATCCTGTGGCCATTGTTGAGTTTTCCAAATTTGCTGGCATATTGAGTGTAGCACTTTAACTGCATCGTCTTTCAGGATTTTGAATAGCTCAGCTGGAATACTGTCACCTCCACTAGCTTTGTTGTTGCTCAGACTTCCTAAGGCCCATTTGACTTCACATTCCAGGGTGTCTGGCTCGAGCTCAGTCACCACCTCATCGTGGTTATCAGGGATGTTAAGCTCTTTCTTGTATAGTTCTTCTGTGTAATCTTGCCACCTCTTCTTAATCTCTTCTGCCTCTGTTAGGTCCCTGCCATTTTGGTCCTTTATTATGCCCATCTTTGCATGAAATGTTCCCTTCATATCTCTAATTTTCGGGAAGAGATCTCTGGTCCTCCCTAGTCTATTGTTTTCTTCTATTTCTTTGCACTGTTCATTTAGGAAGGCATTTTTATCTCTTCTAGCTGTTCTCTGGAATTCTGCAGTCAATTGTTTGTATCTTTCTCTTTCTCCCTTGCTTTTCGCTTCCCTTCTTTCCTCAGCTATTTGTAAAGCTTCCTGAGACAGCCATTTTGCTTTCTTGCATTTCTTTTTCTTTGGGGTGGTTTTTGTAGCTACCTCTTGTACAATGTTGCGAACCTCCGTCCATAGCTCTTCAGGCACTCTGTCTATCAGATCTAATTCCTTAAATTTATTTGTCACCTCTACTGTATATTCATCAGGGATATGATTTAGGTCATACCTAGTGCTTTTGAGTGACCTAGTGCTTTTCCCTACTTTCTTCAACTTAAGCCTAAATTTTGCCACCAGAAACTCATGATCTGAGCCACCGTCAGCTCCTGGTCTAGTTTTTACTGACTGTATAGAACTTCTGCATCTTTGGCTGCAGAGCACATAGTCAATCTGATTTCTGTGTTGACCGTCTGGTGATGTCCATGTGTACACTCATCTCTAGGGTTGTTGGAAAAGAGTGTTTGCTATGACCATTGTATTCTCTTGACAAAATTCCACCAGCTTGTGCCCTGCTTCATTTTGTACTCCAAGGCCAAACTTGCCTGTTATTCCGGTTATCTTTTGGCTTCCTACTTTAGCATTCCAGTCCCCCATGATGATAAGGACATCATTTTTTGGAGTTAATTTTAGAAGGTGTTGTAGGTCTTCATAGAACTGGTCAACTTCAGCCTCTTCAGCACCAGTGGTTGGGGCATAGACTTGGACTATTGTGATGTTGAATGGTTTTCCTTGGATTTGAACAGAGATCATTCTGTCATTTTGGAGATTTTATCCCAGTACTGCTTTTCCTACTCTTTTATTGACTATGAAGGCTACTCCATTTCTTCTGAGGGATTCACTGATTCCTAAGATATCGATGTTCAGTCTTGTCATCTCTTGTTTGACCACATCCAGCTTGCCTTGATACATGCATCTTACATTCCAGGTTCCTATGGAGTTTAGATCTTTGCAGCATCGGACTCTCCTTTCACCACCAGATACATCGGCAACTGAGTGTCCTTTCAGCTTTGACCCAGTCGCTTCATTCTTTCTGGTGCTACTAGTACTAGCCCTCCGCTCTTCCCCAGTAGCATATTGGACACCTTCCGACCTGAGGGGCTCATCTTTCAGTGTCATATCTTTTTGCCCTTTGGTACCATCCATGGGGTTTTCATGGCAAAGATACTGGAGTGGGTTGCCATTTCCTTTTCCAGTGGATCACATTTTGTCAGAGCTCTCTGCTATGACCTGTCCACCTTGGGTGACCCTGCAAGGCATAGCTCATAGCTTCAAGGCAAAAAGACATCACCAGATGGTCAACACAGAAATCAGATTGACTATGTGCTCTGCAGTCAAAGATGGAGAAGCTCTATACAGTCAGTAAAAAGTAGACCAGGAGCTGACTGTGGCTCCGATCATGAGCTTCTTGTTGCAAAATGTAGGCTTAAATTGAAGAAATTAGGGGAAAGCACTAGGCCACTCAGGTATGACCTAAATCATATCCCTGATGAATATACAGTGGAGGTGACAAATAGATTGAAGGAATTAGATCTGATAGACAGAGTGCCTGAAGAACTATGGAAGGAGGTTCACAACATTGTACAAGAGGTAGCGACTAAAACCATCCCAAAGAAAAAGAAATGCAAGAAAGCAAAATGCCTGTCTGAGGAAGCTTTACAAATAGCTGAGGAAAGAAGGGAAGCAAAAGGCAAGGGAGAAAGAGAAAGATACAAACAATTGAATGCAGAATTCCAGAGAATAGCTAGAAGAGATAAGATGCCTTCTTAAATAAACAGTGCAAAGAAATAGAAGAAAACAATAGAATAGGGAGAACCAGAGATCTAAGATCACCGCAGATGGGGACTGCAGCCAAGAAATTAAAAGACGCTTGCTCCTGGGAAGGAAAGCTATGGCAAATCTAGACAGCATACTAAAAAGCAGAGACATCACCTTGCCAACAAAAGTGCGTATAGTCAATGACATGGTATTCCCAGTTACAATGTATGGCTGTGAAAGCTGGACCTTAAGGAAGGCTGAGCGCCGAAGAATTGAGGCCTTTGAATTGTGGTGCTGGCGGAGACGCCTGCAAGCCCCTTGGACAGCAAGGTGATCAAACCAGTCTGTTCTAGAGGAGATCCACCCTGACTGCTATTTAGAAGGCCAGATACTGAAGATGAAACTCAAATACTTTGGTCACCTAATGAGAAGGAAGGACTCCCTGGAAAAGAGTCCAATGCTGGGAACAATAGATGGCAAAAGAAGAAGGGGACGGCAGAAAATGAGGTGGTTAGATTGAGTCACTGAAGCAGTTGGTGTGAGCTTGAGTGGACTCCAGGGGATGGTGGAGGACAGGAAGGCCTGGAGGAATGTTGTCCATGGGGTCGCGATGGATCGCACATGACTTCATGACAAACAACAACAACAAACAAAATGGAAGTCAAAGTGAGGTAGCCTAACCTGAGCAGCATCAGGATGATTTTCCATCCAGAAATTGCTTCCACAAATACCGTATTTTTCGCTCTATAAGACGCACTTTCCCCCCCTCAGAAGTAAGGGGAAATGTCTGTGCATCTTATAGAGCGAATGTGCCTGACACCCGGGACGCTGCCCGCCCGCCGGCACCACCAGGCCGGCATGTGCTTGGTGTGCCCTGCTCCACCTCGCACTCCGGGAACTGATCACCCCCACCGGGAAGCTCCGTGCCGCCGTCGCCCCACCGCCCCGCGCCATTGCTCTGCGCCGCCACGCACCGCCGCCGCCACACAGCACTGCGCGTGGCCGTCCCACACCACTGTGCCGTCCCACGCCTCTGCCACCGCGCACCATCGCTCTGCGCCACCGCCGCTCGAGCACTGCCATCCCGCGCCGATCCGCCACCCCCCGCCCCCCGCCACTGCTGCGGCAGGCACAGATGACACTTTAGAAGCACAATCCTTCTAAAGCCTCCAGCGCCCGCAGTGTCATCCCGCACTGCCATCCCGCGCGCCGATCCGCCACCCCCCCCCCCCACGACACTGCAGGCACAGATGAAGCACAATCCTTTTATTAAAGTTTAACAGGTTAAGAAACAGTATACATTGAAGCAGCGTTCTCTTTGAGATGTGAGAGAAGCAATTGACAATGTAAAGAGCTGGATCCAAACTTAAGCTTCCCCTCCTTCCATTCCTTTCAGAAAGAATTCAGCCCTGAAGGTGGCCCCTGCTGCGTGAGGGCTAGACAGCAGGAATGCTGGACACTTCTGAATTGGTCCACTTGTTTAGCCTGTCATATCCTGTTGGTGCCAAGGACACCCCTTCCATCTCCTCCCCACCACTCTGAAATGTCTCCCTCCTTTTCCAAAGAGGGCTGGTTCTCTCTCTTTGCCCTGAGCATCTTCAGTAAATAACCTATAAATTGCCAACTCATCTATTCAGCTCTGCTCTTCCTCCTCAGAATCAATTGATGACTTTCTTATACAATATGTACATCATGGCCCTAAGATCACTCTCTAGCCATATACCAGCACTCTAGGACAATTTTTAAAAAGGGATCTGGAAAATTATATGCTGCTTTGCTTTCTGTTGGTTCTGCATAAATTGGTTGAAACTGTTATTCAGGATAGATTCAGTTAACATATAGAAGAACTAGCCCTGCTTTAAAAGAATTCTTTGAGAGTGTCACTACTACACGTGGACAGAGCAATCAAATAGACATTGTTTTCTTCCAAAAGCCTTTTGATAAAATCCATCAACAGACTCATGAGAAAACCTGGCAGTGATGGAATAAGGGCTGTGTGCACACACATGTTGTCCTATGGATCAGTAACTGATTACAGAATTGAAAGCCAACATTGAGAATGCATGGTATTCTCACAAGATTCTGCATTAGGATCAGTGCTTTTCAACCTGTTCATAAATGATCTGGAATTAGAAGTGAGCAATAAAGTAGCCAAGTTTGCTCATGATACTAAAATAAAACATTTAAAAGGGATTGTGAAGAATTCCAGTGGGATCTCTCCGAGCTGGGAAAAAGGGCATCAGAACGGCAAATGCTGTTCAGTGTAAGCAAGTGTAAAGTTAGCATGCTGGGGGAAAAGAATCTCATCTTCAAGTATAAGCTGATGGAATCTGAACTAGTGCTGACAGACCAAGAAAGGGGTCTTGAGAATGTTGGTGGACAGCTTGATGAAAATGTCAAATGTTAGGAGGGAATGCCATAATTAGGAAAGGAATTGAAAATCAAATTTCCAAGATCATATTCCTCTTACACAAATCTTTAATATGACCATACTTAAAGTATTGTGTACAGTGCTGGCCACCACACCTGAAAAATGACATTGTTGGAAAAAGTGCAAAGAAGGGCAACTAAAACAATCAAGGGATAGGAGCAGCTCCCCTATCAGACTTTGTTACAACAACCAGGATTGCTTCTCTTAGGAAAATGATGAGTGATGGGAAGCATGGCAAAGATGTTCAAAATTATGCATGGTGTGAAAAAGTGGAAAGTGGGACATTTTCCTCCTCTCTGAGAAAAAAAAAAAAGGGTTAATCCCCATGAAAACACCCATCACTCCTTTGTTCTGGGGAAAAAAAAAAAAAAAGATTCAACAGCAGAAGTGTAGTCAGCTTGAAATACCTTTTGGGAATGGAAGGGAAGTTCCCCACAATTCAGCTTTGTCTTTCAAGGGTTGGGCCTTTTAATACCTCATGGATAATTAAGTGGGCCTTCTAAATGCTTAACAAAAACAATGTGGATATAAAGTTCCCTTCCTAATTGAGGATACAAGAAACACAATTATTATAGTGATCTCTGCAACTGTGCAAATGTTAGATTTTCATGCCCTTGGTCCAGAGGAAGAAATGACACACAAGAGACCACTGAGTGAGCATTTCTCTCGACTCAAAAGGATGCGTAGTTGCAGCCCGAGTTTCTTAAGCATCACTTTTAAATATGAAAAAAAAGAGAGAGAGAGAAAAGTTGGAGGATTGAATTTAGGTCTCTCCTCATTGCTCACCTTCTCTGTCTAAGATAGAGGCAAGAAAAACCAGAGAGAGCAGGTATGCTGGGGGTGTGCAATCAAAAGAATATTTACAGTTTATTCAGACCTACAGGAAATACATGTGGCATTGAAGGGACTGCAGAGATGGATTCTATACAAGATGTTTTCATCCCCTAACAGTTACATGCACAGTCTGTGGGGGATCATGCACACAGTATGCTAGAGGCACATGAGAGTAAAGCAACTGGGATTAAGAGATCCCAACACATCCCATAGTTTATTAAATAGTTCAGTAAACCATTTGATTCAGAATATTTTTTTTTCTTGTTTTCCTCCTCTAAAAACTAGGTGCGTCTTATGGTCAGGTGCGTCTTATAGAGCGAAAAATACGGTAAGTGTTTTTGTATCATGTGAAGCAATGCCCAGGGCCAGGCTTTACTGTCCCCCTTGCTTAATTACCCATTTCTCTTGCTTTGCAGGAAGCTGTAACTTGAATGCTGTGAGGAAGTTCTTTTCTCTAGTCTGATATTTTCCCATGAAATGAATCCATTATCTGGCTTTGTCACCTCAGCCTCAGAAGGTGTAACTACACAGCCACTTAGACATCACCAGAAAGCAGGAAATACATGACCAGGAAGGCAAATAGGATAATTTGTATAATGTTGCAAGCACTAATTTATATGTACAGGTGTGGATTTAGAAATAACTGCTATAGTTGCAAGAGAAATCTAATACTTCTCCACAACCTGCTGCATGAGTGTGCCTGTTTGTTCTACAGCCATAGTGCTAAGTGCCAATGGGCAAGTTCAAGGCCACTGATCTCCCTTCCTGGGATTCTTTATCTTAAACCCAAGCTGCATATCAGGCAGCAGTGGTTCCCTGCAGATCATGCGGGATGGTTACATATCACTTGGCCAATGAAAACCATCCTGCGACTTTTCTTTAAAGCAGGCATGTGGATATGGGGTGTGGCTTTATATGTCAGGGAAGGGATAGGATGCAGTGAGATAGAGTGCAGCAGAGATGGGGATTCGGTAGAGGCAGTCTGGGTGAAACTTAGGGGTTTTGACAGAGAAAGAGACCTGACAGTGGGGGTATGTTATCGCCCTCCAGGTCAACTTGAGAGCCTGGATGATGTCCTGACAGGCCAGATTCTAAGGATATCTCAGGGGAGAGACACAGTAATTATGGGAGATTTCAATCTCCCGGATATTACTTGGGAGACTCACTCGGCGGTGACAGCCAGGTCACGACGCTTCCTAGAAGCTCTAGAGGGTGGGTTTTTCACACAGAGGGTCTGAGAGGCGACGAGGGGGGGAAACATCCTGGACTTGGTCTTGACCAATAGGGAGGAGCTGATAGATGAAGTACAGATTAGGGGAGCTCTGGATGCGAGTGATCACTCCATCCTTTGCTTTGAGATCAGAGGACTGGGGCCGTGCAGCAGGGCGAGCACTAGAAGCTGGGACTTCAAGAGGGCCAACTTTGGCCAACTGAAGGCCAGGCTGGGGAAAGTCTCCTGGGATAGGTTACTGGAAGGTAAGCAAGTTGAGGAGGGGTGGATGGCACTCAAAAGGGAGGTTTTGCAGGCGCAAGCCCTGACAATACCTCTAGTCAGTAAGGTGGGGAGGCGGAGGAGAGTGCCGCCATGGATGCGAAAGGAGGTGGTTAGGGGGATTAGACGAAAGAGGAACCTCCATAGGAAATGGGTACTGGGGGAAATAGACAAAAGGGTATACCGGGAGGAGGAGGCCCGTTGCAGAAGGATTCTTCGCAAGGCTAAGGCTGATTATGAGCTGAGACTTGCCAAGAATATCAAGAGCAACAAAAAGGGCTTCTTCAAGCATGTAAATAGGAAAAGGAAGGGGAGACAAGTGGTGGGACCACTAAATAAGGAGGAAGGAGATCCAGTGACTGACATGAGGGAACAGGCACAGATGCTAAATGACTATTTTGCCTCTGTGTTCTCGCCAAAGCAGGACGGGGGATATCCGTATAGGAGATTGGATGAGGCTGGGGACTTAGGGGCAGAGATTAGAGTCACCCCCCTTGAAGTCGAGGGGCTCCTCAGGGCATTGGACATTACAAAGGCGCCAGGCCCTGACGGGTTACACCCGAGAGTACTTAGAGAGTTGGCAGGGGTTCTCTCACGCCCGCTGGCCTCCATTTTTGAGGCCTCGTGGAGAACGGGTGAAGTTCCAGAGGACTGGAGGGTGGCATCGGTGGTCCCAATTTTCAAAAAGGGTAGTAGGAAGGACATGGGGAATTATAGACTGGTTAGCCTTACGTCCATTGTAGGAAAAACAATGGAAAGGCTCATAATAGAGAGAGATCTAGTGATGCTAGATAGGGAAGGGAGGCTGACAGCCACACAACACGGCTTCCGCAGAAACAGGTCCCTTCAGACAAACCTTGTGGAATTCTATGACAAGGTTTCAAGATGGCTAGATGGAGGGGATGCAGTGGATGTGGTATACCTGGATTTCAGCAAGGCCTTTGACAAAGTGCCCCATGATATCCTGGTGGAGAAACTGAGGAGTTTTGGGATACACCAAAGCACTGTCCGGTGGATTAGGGCATGGCTGACTGACCGAAAGCAGAAGGTAACCATTAGCGGGGAATCGTCGGGATGGCAGCCAGTGACAAGCGGGGTCCCCCAGGGCTCTGTCCTGGGGCCGATCCTGTTTAATCTTTACATTAACAACATGGAAGAAGGGGTGAACAGTCTGCTGATCAAATTCACAGACGACACTAAAACTGGAGCAGTGGCCACAACTGAGGAGCAAATACACCAGATCCAAAAGGATCTGGACAGACTATGGAAGTGGGCAGGAGACAACAGGATGGCGTTCAATGTGGAGAAGTGCAAGGTCTTGCACTTGGGGCATAGGAATAGCTGTCATAAGTACAGGTTAGGGGACAAGTGGCTGGAGAGCAGCACTTGTGAAAGGGACCTCGGGGTACTGGTTGACCGCAGGCTAAACATGAGTCAGCAGTGTGATGCGGTGGTCAAGAGGGCGAATGCCACCCTTGGTTGCATAGCCAGAAGTGTGGCTTCTAGATCAAGAGAGGTATTACTACCACTCTACATGACTCTGGTGCGCCCGCAACTGGAGTATTGTGTTCAGTTTTGGGCCCCTCATTACAGAAAGGATATAGCCAGGTTGGAGTCAGTGCAGCGTAGGGCCACAAGGATGGTGGCTGGTTTGCAGGGGATGGGGTATGAGGCGAGACTGAGGGAACTGGGTCTCTTCAGCCTGGAGAAGAGGAGACTCAGAGGGGATATGTTGGCAACATACAGGTATGTGAGGGGGTGTCACATGGAGATGGGGAGAGGCCTGTTCTCCCCTGCAGAGGAAGGCAGGACGCGCTCCAATGGAGCAAAGCTCAGGGAGCCAAGGTTCAATTTGGATGCCAGGAAGCACTTCCTGACAGTTAGGACCCCGAGGGCGTGGAATGGGCTTCCACGGGAGGTCGTTGAGGCCCCATCGGTGAGGGTGTTCAAAGATAGGCTGGACATGCACATGGTGGGCATGTCATGAGCGGAGCCGGCTGGTGCCGGAGGTCAGACTAGATGGCCCAGGAGGCCCCTTCTGACTCGCTCTGTTTCTATGTTTCTATGTTTCTATATCTTAATCCCACTAATATACAGTAATGAGGTTACCATTGTGGACAATGAGATCAAGAGGTTTCTATACCTCTTGGACATCTCCAATCCTCCATAGTACCCCTTTTCTTAGCTAATTCACTAGTAAAAGGGAGAGAAATAGTTGGTAACTGTAATTCAAAGCAAACACTTCCTATCCATTTCAGGCAACAAGGCTATTCTTTCCTTCTTTCTATCACCAGTATTTTGAGAGTTGGAGAATATATTTATAAGCTGCTAAGCTGCAGGTAGATGGCTAAACAGGTTCATTTTGCCTTGTAACAAAAAGATTTGTGTTATAATTGTATTCCATTGATGATGGAGTAAAGTAATAGGTTCCATTTTGTTCAGTGTAAAGCGCCAGATGATGTTGATGAAGTACCCATTTCCTTTCATCTCAGGATGGTTATCATGGTACCAAGGGGACTTTATCTTAGCAATTCAATATTACTTGTGAACTTGTGCTTCTGAAGGATATAAGAAGCTGCTCCACTTTGTACCACTAAAACCTATTAGTCCATCTATTTGAATACTAATAACCTTAGCTAGCAGCAATACTCTAAGCTCTCAGATCAGCCCTGGAATCTGGGATCTTTTTCTCAATCAGGGACTGAAGGCAGATGCTTACACATTCAAAGAAATGTGCACCCTAGCAGCAAATAATGGACCTTCCCCTTTTCTTTTTAAATAAGTGTTATTGTTATTTTCTACTAACAAAAAGAAACTAAAAAACATCAATCATGAAAAGTGCCAGATCTACTGCGTCAGCCCCCCATACTTTTTCTTTTTATAGGAATCCATAAACATATTTAAGTCTGTGCATAGTCCCATTTCTCTAGCCAATAAAAAAGAGTTCCAAGTTTGATAGAAGTCTGTATCCTCTTTCTCCTTCAGAGACAAAGTCAATCTGTCCATTTCCACAAAGTCCAAGATCTTTTTTAGAATCAGTTCATCGGTAGGTGGTTCTTCACTCCTCCAATTTTGGGCAAATGCAATCCTCACCACAGTGGTTCCATGTGGATTCAAATACATTGCTTGTTTACTAAGATCATCAGGTACAATGCCTAATAAAAAAAACTTCAGGTTTAAATGTTAGAGATTTTGTAACATTTCCTCAAGCCATTTATGTATTTTAACCCAATATTTTTTTGCCTTATCACAGGTCCACCATATATGATAAAAGGTACCCGGTTTATGTTTGCATTTCCAACATCCATTTGACATGTTTGGAAACATCTTAGCTAATGTATTTGGTGACAGATACCATCTATAAACACTTTATACAGGTTTTCTTTGTATGAAGTTGCTAATATTACTTTAATATTTCTTTCCCACAGTGTTTGCCATTTCTCTAAATCAATATTATATCCAAAATTCTGTGCCCACATTATCATAGTTTCCTTAACCTGTTCATCTTCCATTCTCCTATATAGTAGGAAGTTATACAATCTTTTAATCATTTTCTCATCTGATTTAAGAATCACGTGATCAAATGCTGTTAGTTCCTTATAAAAGCCCCACATTCTATAGTCTTTAGCATATCTCTATTGCATTTGAACCTTGTGCCACCAAGAAATATTAATTCCTTATTCTTGTATTTCTTGATTCAATTTTAATCCTCCATCATTATACAAAATATCATCATATCTCACGATCGTATCAAAATTCGATGCATTTGGAGATACAAGAGCTTCCATAGGTGAAAGCCATCTTGGTAATTTAGTATACAGTTTTGTCTTTAGCTTTTCCCACACTGACATTAATGATTTTCTAATGTTGTGATTTAAAAAACAGCCATATGCCTTACACCTCTCATACCACATATTGGCATGCCAACCCATTTGCAAGTCATGCCCTTCAAGATACAGAATTCTCTTATTTCTTAAAGTTATCCATTCTTTTAGCCATGTTAAGACAGAAGCTTGATAAGACAACATCCAATCAGGAAGACCAAAACCCCCATTCCCTTTGGCCTCCTGAAGCATTTTCAATTTAATCCTTGGTTTCTTCTTTTTCCATACAAATCTCAAAATTTGGGTATTTAGATCATCAAAAAGTTTTTTATCAATTTTTATGAGAATTGTTTGGAATAGCCATTTCTATGAATATATTAGCAGCTCAGTTAACAGGAACATTTTAGGTACCTTCTAGACTTTAAAAAAAATCGCTTTTGATAAAAGCTTGCTGCCGACCTGCAATGTCCCATTAAAGCTGCACTGAATGTATCATGCAAGGATTCCAAGACAAGGTGCTCACACCAAATTTCCTATCAGTGGATCACACTCCAAGTGGGTGAGGCCCTGCATCCAGGGCAAGCCAACCTATGGGCCTTGCCCATTGGGGTTGGATTAGAGATGTAAAGAACTGGTTAAATCCATTACACCTGCACTTCAGAGGTTGTCAGACACTTTCTATTGACAGAATCTCTCATTTTCCCTTCCTACATAAGTCTATAAGGAATCAATGGGGCAAAAAAGTCCTGCTTGAGCAAAGGGCAAATGACTATTCTGGCATGCTGTTGTATATATGAAGGGAGTGTAAAAATATATGTGGCATTCTTAAAGCAGTGCTGTGACTCAATGCTAAGAACATAAGAAAAGCCAAGCTAGATCAGGCCAAGATCCATTCTGTTCACACAGTGCCCAGCCAGCTGTCCACAGAAGCCTACCAGCAGAACTTGAGTGCAACAGCACCACCTCACCCATGCTCCTCAGCAACTGGTGACATAGGCATACACTCTCTGATCCTGGAGACAGCATATAGCTATCCCAGCTCTTGGTAACCATTGACAGCCTTGTCTGCTAAAGCCATCCCTGTTTGTGGCCAGCACTACCTCCCTTGGAATTGAATTGCATAGTTCCACTACATGCTGTGCCAAGGATGCTGTGATTTCACGTTTTGCTGAGGGTGGGAGCATGCTGACAATTGCATCAACATGCTATCAGAAATCACAGCTGCCACTTCTCATGGGAGGCTGAAGGGTGGGATTGTCAAGCAGTGATGAACATCTGATCAGAATGTCAAATGACAGTTCTCTGTAGGGTGGCTGCTTATGAATTGCCAAAAATAGTATCAAAAGAGAGGGCCAAAGAGAGCAATGATTCACATAATATTTGCATCTGGTTATACACACACACACATTGAAAAATAGGAAACAGAGAAACAGAGAAACAGAGCGAGTCAGAAGGGGTCTCCCAGGCCATCTAGTCTGACCACCAGCTCCAGCCAGCTCTGCTCATGACATGCCCACCATGTGCATGTCTAGCCTATCTTTGAGCATCCTCACTGATGGGGCTTCAACCACCTCCCATGCAAGCCCATTCTATACCCTCAGGTCCTAACTGTCAGGAAGTACTTCCTGGCACCTAAATTGAACCTTGGTTCCCTCAGCTTTGCTCTGTTGGAGCACATCCTGCCCTCCTCTGCAGGGGAGAACAGGTCTCTACCCACCTCCGTGTGACACCCCCTCACATACCTATATGTCACCAACAGATCCCCTCTGAGTCTCCTCTCTCCAGGCTGAAAAGGCCCAGTTTCCTCAGTCTCACCTTATACGGCATCCCCTGCAAACCAGCCACCAACCTTGTGGCCCTACACTGCACTGACTCTAACCTGACTATATCCTTCCTGTAATGAGGGGCCCAAAACTGAACGCAATACTCCTGTCATGGTGTAGAAGACTGTGACAAGATGACTTGTATGCCTCCCTCTTCACTTAGTAAAGGTCAATGGGAAACCGTTTATATGGATCATTGCCTTTAGACTGAAATTGGACTGGACAACCCTTTGGAGGATACCTTCAAAAGGGGATGGCCTTCTGGCAGCCGTTCAAGCATAGCAGCGTAAAAAGGATACCTGACTGTTTTTGCTAAGAATGTGATGGGCTTGAATGTGGACTTGTAAGTGGAAGCTGTATATCACTCTGTCTTTCTGCCTGGATTTGCCTTTGTAGCTGCCATGTGAATAGAATTAAATATGGAATAAACAGGCTTCTGTGTTCCTCCACTGCCCAGTCCTTTCCTCCTTTGAATTACCAAGGTGATCCTCTAAGCTAATCACTATAGAGTGCTGTTTGTTCAGCCTTATTTTAAGATGTATGAATCATTTGACTATTTCTCCATCCACAGAGAAGGCCTGATTTACTCAGCTTTGTATCTTACAGCGGAGTCTAAGGAATGGACTTGAATGAGCTCCTCCAAAGACTCAAAAGACAAATTTACAGCATTCCTCTTACATGTGCACATAGCAAGTGAGAACTTTCTTTTGGGATGAATCAAAGAGAAATCAATGCTGCCTGCAGCTTCTGCATGACTGTGATTATGATCATTTGTCCTATAGGTGTCTTATTTTGATTATTTCTGTTGATGGCCACTGCCACTGCCACCTTACAGAAACAGGAAGGTTTTGATGTGATGCATGTGGTCACTTCATTCTCTGCCTGTGTCTGGATTATAAATGCCATTTTCTAGCAGTTATCTTCAGCCTTTTCATAACCAAAACCCATTTTTGCCCCAACCTGCAACTGGTACCTACTGTTATTGATGATTATTTTTAACCTTTGGGTTGGATCCAGCCTAAGTTTCATTACTCCTTCATGGATCATTGCCCTGTCGTGGCGAAGGGGCTTGCGTAGTTCAATGAAGCTATGAGCTATGCCGTGCAGGGTCACCCAAGACGGACAGGTCATAGCAGAGAGCTCTGACAAAACGTGATCCACTGGAGAAGGAAATGGCAACCCACTCCAGTATCTTTGCCATGAAAACCCCACGGACAGTACCAAAAGGCAAAAAGATATGACGCCAGAAGATGAGCCACTCAGGTCAGAAGGTGTCCAATATGCTACTGGGAAAGAGCGGAGGGCTAGTACTAGTAGCACCAGAAAGAATGAAGTGACTGGGTCAAAGCCGAAAGGACACTCAGTTGCCAATGTATCTGGTAGTGAAAGGAGAGTCCGATGCTGCAAAGATCTATACTCCATAGGAACCTGGAATGTAAGATCCATGAATCAAGGCAAGCTGGATGTGGTCAAACAAGAGATGACAAGACTGAACATCGACATCTTAGGAATCAGTGAACTAAAATGGACAGGCATGGGTGAATTTAGTTCAGATGACCATCAGGTATACTACTGAGGGCAAGAATCCCTCAGACGAAATGGAATAGCCTTCATAGTCAATAAAAGAGTAGGAAAAGCAGTACTGGGATACAATCTCCAAAATGACAGAATGATCTCAGTTCAAATCCAAGGAAAACCATTCAACATCACAATAGTCGAAGTCTATGCCCCAACCACTGGTGCTGAAGAGGCTGAAGTTGACCAGTTCTATGAAGGCCTACAACACCTTCTAGAAGTAACTCCAAAAAATGATGTCCTTATCATCACAGGGGATTGGAATGCTAAAGTAGGAAGCCAAAAGATAACCGGAATAACAGGCAAGTTTGGCCTTGGAGTACAAAATGAAGCAGGGCACAAGCTGGTAGAATTTTGTCAAGAGAATACGATGGTCATAGCAAACACTCTTTTCCAACAACCCTAGAGATGAGTGTACACATGGACATCACCAGACGGTCAACACAGAAATCAGATTGACTATGTGCTCTGCAGCCAAAGATGCAGAAGTTCTATACAGTCAGTAAAAACTAGACCAGGAGCTGACGGTGGCTCAGATCATGAGCTTCTGGTGGCAAAATTTAGGCTTAAGTTGAAGAAAGTAGGGAAAAGCACTAGGTCACTCAGGTATGACCTAAATCATATCCCTGATGAATATACAGTAGAGGTGACAAATAGATTTAAGGAATTAGATCTGATAGAGTGCCTGAAGAACTATGGATGGAGGTTCGCAACATTGTACAAGAGGCAGCAATTAAAACCATCCCAAAGAAAAAGAAATGCAAGAAAGCAAAATGGCTGTCTCAGGAAGCTTTACAAATAGCTGAGGAAAGAAGGGAAGCGAAAGGCAAGGGAGAAAGAGAAAGATACAAACAATTGAATGCAGAATTCCAGAGAACAGCTAGAAGAGATAAGAATGCCTTCCTAAATGAACAGTGCAAAGAAATAGAAGAAAACAATAGAATAGGGAGGACCAGAGATCTCTTCCCGAAAATTGGAGATATGAAGGGAACATTTTATGCAAAGATGGGCATAATAAAGGACCAAAATGGCAGGGACCTAACAGAGGCAGAAGAGATTAAGAAGAGGCAGCAAGATTACACAGAAGAACTATACAAGAAAGAGCTTAATATCCCTGATAACCACGATGGGGTGGTCACTGACCTCGAGCCAGACATCCTGGAATGTGAAGTCAAATGGGCCTTAGGAAGTCTGAGCAACAACAAAGCTAGTGGAGGTGACAGCATTCCAGCTGAGCTATTCAAAATCCTGAAAGATGATGCAGTTAAAGTGCTACACTCAATATGCCAGCAAATTTGGAAAACTCAACAATGGCCACAGGATTGGAAAAGATCAGTTTACATTCGGATTCCAAAGAAGGGCAATGCCAAAGAATGTTCAAACTACCGCACTATTGCACTCATTTCACATGCTAGCAAAGTGATGCTCAAAATCCTACAAGCTAGGCTCCAGTAGTATGTGGATCGAGACCTACCAGAAGTACAGGCAGGATTTCGAAGAGGGAGAGGAACTAGAGATCAAATTGCCAACATACGCTGGATCATGGAGAAAGCTAGGGAGTTCCAGAAAAACATCTACTTCTGCTTCATTAACTATGCTAAAGCCTTTGATTGTGTGGATGACAACAAATTGTGGCAAGTTCTTAAAGAGATGGGAATACCAGACCATTTTATTTGTCTCTTGAGAAACCTATATGCAGGTCAAGAAGCATCAGTGAGAACTGGACACGGAACCACTGCTTGGTTCAAAATTGAGAAAGGAGTTCGGCAAGGCTGTATACTGTCGCCCTGCCTAGTTAGCTTATATGCAGAGCACATCATGAGAAAGGCAGGGCTAGATGAATCACCAGTTGGAATCAGGATTGCTGGGAGAAATATCAACAACCTCAGATATGCAGATGATACCACTCTCATGGCAGAAAGTGAAGAGGAACTAAAGAGCCTCTTGATGTGGGTGAAGGAGGAGAGCGCAAAAGTTGGCTTGAAACTCAACATTAAGAAAACTAAGATCATGGCATCCGGTGCTCTCACTTCCTGGCAAATCGATGGGGAAGAAACAGAGGTAGTGACAGATTTTATTTTCCTGGGCTCCAAGATCAGCGCAGACGGGGACTGCAGCCAAGAAATTAAAAGACGCTTGCTCCTGGGGAGGAAAGCTATGGCAAATCTAGACAGCATACTAAAAAGCAGAGACATCACCCTGCCAACAAAAGTGCGTATAGTCAAGGCTATGGTTTTCCCAGTTGCAATGTATGGCTGTGAAAGCTGGACCATAAGGAAGGCCGAGCGCAAAAGGATTGAGGCCTTTGAATTGTGGTGCTGGAGGAGACTCCTGTGAGACCCTTGGACTGCAAGGCGATCAAACCGGTCAGTCCCGGAGGAGATCAACCCTGACTGCTCTTTAGAAGGCCAGATAGTGAAGATGAAACTCAAATACTTTGTCCACCTAATGAGAAGGAAGGACTCCCTGGAGAAGAGTCTAATGCTGGGAACAATAGATGGCAAAAGAAGAAGGGGACGGCAGAGGATGAGGTCGCTGGATGGAGTCACTGAGGCAGTTGGTGTGAGCTTGAGTGGACTCCAGGGAATGGTGGAGGACAGGAAGGCCTGGAGGAATGTTGTCCATGGGGTCGCGATGGGTCAGACATGACTTCGCGACTAATAACAACAACAACAAAAAGTTTCATTAAAATCAACATGAACATTTAGGCATGGCCTTATAAAGTCCACTTGATTTCAATAAGAACTGAGTGCAGCTAGAAATCTTGATCTGGTACAATATTTCCAACTTCTCCATCCAAAGGAAACAGATAGCAAGATGCCTTTGCCTTCTACAGGTGTACAGAAGAGGGAACTGTGGCTAGATGCACAACCACATATGCTCTGGGCCAGTTCCTGCAATTTCTACTCAAAATCTCTTTTCTTTTTCAAATCTGGTATCTCCATTCTTCTGTATAACAAAAACCCTTACAATGTTGTTATGCCATGGGTCTGGCCCACTATCAGCCAATAAACCAGCCTTCTGTGGTCCTCCCCTCCAGAAACCTGAACTGTTTGAGTTCAAAATCACGATCACAGCATGATCCTATATATTTCCTATCAGAATTATGCATCTTTGAATACATTACTCCCAAGCAGGAGTGCTTAGGATTGCAGCCTTAAGGAATTGTCAGGCCTGTAAGCATAAACCAGCTGAAAAGTCTGATGGTGGAAAAAAAAGGGTCACTTTTCTAAAATGAAGGACATGATTTTGATTAGCTGGATCAAAGCAAAGCCAACATTGGCTGACCAAACATAATGAATGGCCTTTTGGTAATCCTTGTAAAATTGTGAATGCAGCAACTACAAGCAACTACAGTTTCTCTCCATTTTGATACCCTTGTAAAATCAGAAATTCAAAACATGTCCCATCAGGTTTCATTGTTTCATGAATGTCAGGAGTTATGTTGTTTTTACAACTACATAAATATATCATATGATCTCTGATCCATAGGAGAGACTTATAAAAAATTCTTCTGAGGTTGGAGAAGTCCTCCAACCTTGACCGAGGAGATCCAATCTATGATCTACCCACCCTGCCTCTGAGGAAAGGCCTGCACCTGCCATCCTTCCAATGTTGCAACTCCAGTGGAAGAAAGGGTGAGAGTGGTCAAGGGCATTGTGGAGCATTTCTTTCACCATATCCCCAAGACAGGGAGACACTTAGGCCAGGCCTGGAGTGGGTCAGAAAGATTTCCTTTCCATTGCTTACATTAAAGAACTCATTTAAATCTTCTACTAAAATCCTTTTAATCAATTCAAATTTTAATTCCTGTCACAGGAGAAAATTTCACTGTCAGACATGAACCTGCTCTTGAAGAACACAAGAACACAGTGAGTTTGCACACAACTCTGATTGAGTGGGTTACATGGGTTGTGCGTGAATGTGCATGGGGGCAAGTAGCAGTGGCCGTGTCCACTACACTAATCACCCCCAGGTCATTTGCATGCTGGGGATCTTCTCAGAAGAATTCTTCCCTGGCAGCTTCAGTTACGGAGCTGCCACTCTCAGCTGGTAGCATCTCCAGACATACTTTCCCAAGCATTTTATGTCAACATTACTATTACTGATGAAACATTTAAAGCATCCATAATGCTTACACATCATGCCAGAGAGCCAATTTAGTGGCAACTCTGAGGCTCTGATGTTGAACTGTGCCATAAAAGTAATCTTCTGGGTGGAAACAGCGCATCAGAGTTGTTCCAAAATTGCTCCACTGTGTCATGTCAAATGTTTTCACAGTACTAATTTGACAGTGAGTCATTATCAAGACAATAAATGGAGATGGATATTGGACTGCTCCCCCACTCTCAGTCCTGGTTCCCCCGCCTCACTGAAATAATCATAGGATGGAAGGAAAATAAAATCGAGTGAGTGGGAACAAAAGTGCAAAGAATATGACTGAAATAGTTAGCCTATCATTAACACATCTGAAAGGAGTTTCAGGCACACACACAGAAGTATTGACTTCCATCAGAAGCAAAGAGAGCACAGACTTATTTATCCCTCATTGTTCTTGAACACTGTGCCAGGCAAGCTCCACTTTATTTATTTTGACACTGGGTAAATGGAAAGAATTTAAAAGAAGGAGAGTGACTTTGGCTCCTGAATGCCCCTCAACTATTGCAGGGTCTGAATATAGTCCCTTGTTTGTTCACAGAACTTCCCCAGCAGATCAGCTGCAGAGGATTGCTCCAGCCCCCTTCCAGGAGGAGACCCTTCAGCCTAGTACTACTGGTCCTTCAGAGCTGCAGAGCAGTATGGATACCACAGCTATGTACCTGGGCCAGAAAGGTGACCCTTTCTCACTTCATTTGTGTATTTGTAAAGAGATAAAACACAAAGTGAGAATCCAGTATGGACACTTTTCTTGTAAAACTGACCCCTGGAACCAACTTTTATTGGTATTTCAGTCTCATAAAAAAGTTGAAATGAATGGTACTTTAATGAGTTGTGATTAACTTAAATCTTATTCATTTCAATGGGTCTACTCTCCACAGGAGTAACACTGGATAACACCCATTGTCTGAGGCAGTGAGAAGCATTAAGCATGACAACTAAAACAGTATTGCTTGCTCTGCCCTGGAGCAAGTTCTCAACCAAAGGGGAATCCTTTATCTGCCATGAACTCACTAGGTAGCCTTGGGCAAGTTTCTCCCAGCCTCAGTCTCCACACCTGCAATATGAATAGCATGAATAACATATGAATACTTAGAAACATAGAAGCAGAACAAGTCAGAAGGAGCCTCCCAGGCCATCTAGTCTGATCCCCAGCTCCAGCCGGTTCTGCTCATGACATACCTACCATACCCTGTGGAAGTTAAAGTGATATGGATCCTTGACAGTTCTATATAAAAGGTGAATATTATGATTACAATGTGACCATTCAGTTTTGCACATTGTCAGCACATCAAACGTGCTTGGGGTGGCACCTTTCCTTCCTTTTCAACTATGGAGAAAAGAAGGTCCTGTTACTTGAATGTTCTTCATGTTCTGGTACTTGAAGAAACTATTTATGCAAGCAGCTATGAGGGCAGCATATATGTGGTCTCAAACCAGGGACTTAGAATAATATGTGTGGATTTCACTGCCTACCACCAGAGTTGCCAGAGGAAGAAAACATTGGCCCATGATGACCTAACTATAGGTCTCACTGTTGCAGCTGGTAAGAAGAAAGTTCTACTAACTCAGTAGAGGTCAGATGACACAAAGGACCAGTAATCCCTGAAAGCTCAGTCTGTAGCACAGCTCCTCAGTATGAGCATCTGGTCTCTTGAACAAAGTTGCTTGTGGACTACCTTGTGGTAGATCTACAGATATCAGATTACAGGTATAGCAGACTTGTTCTGGTCCATGGTAACCTGTCTATCCAGTGAGAACTAGAGATGCTAATGAAATGTGACCTTTACAAGGCCCAAAGTTCTTCTCTGTCAAGGCCAAGGAAGACTTTCTGGCTACTCTCCTCAAACCCAGGCAAAGGACTATCCTTCAACCATAGGTTTCTCCCTTGCAATGCAACTGATGAAAGCATGCTTGTAAATACCAGACGGAATACATTCCACTATGCCAAATAATTCTGATAGACAGTTTAACTGATGTCAATAGTATGAAATCAGGCTGCTGTACACACAGTTCTCTTCCATGTAATTAGATCTCATCTTTGCATTCTGTTCTGTGCAAAAGACATCTACCTCTGCCTCCTTTGGTAGAAGCACTGACCTTTCTGGTGACTAACAGCGTCTACTTGAGATCTGTTCTTGCAACCTGTAATATATGCAACATTTCATGCTAGCAGAATAGTTATCATTGTTATTACAGGTCCAAGTCATTCATTTTGAATGGCTTTAACCTGCAGGTTCAGGACTTTGAAGGAATTACTAAATACAATTTGCATCTAATATACTCAGCTTGATTTTCTATGTGGTCCAGGCCATCAAGAGAACATTTAAATGGAATAGGAAATGATAGAGCTTCTTAAATGGTTCCCAGTATAGCCAAGCTTATGGACACACCACTTCATCATCATCATCATTTTCATTTCATTTGTTTCATTTCTATGCCACTTAATAGCCAAAACACTTTGGGTGGTTCACAAAAATATACAATAAAAACATAATATAACATTATCAGCAGACAGAACTCTTTAAAAAATAACACAGGTAAAAAATATTACAAACAATTCTAGGGTCCAAATATAAAAAAGCTGACATTAAACCATCATATGTCATCAGATGCCTGAGAGTAGAAGACCATCATAACCTAGTGCAAAAAGAGTTCAGTCCTGGCAATAGGCAGACAGTGAGGAAAAAAATCCATATTTGGGGAACTACCACAAAGTAGACCTTGTTTCCATTCTCTGAACCTCTCTTTGTGGAAGCACCTGGGGCGGGGAAGCTGCATGTGATCTTGATTATAGTGTCCAGCAGGTGTTGCTGTTCTGAGGCATGTAAGATTTTACAGGTTAGAAACAGCACACTGAATTTGGCTGTGGCTATGTATAGAATTGGTGCTATCTTCTCAGACCTTTGGATCTCTGCTCTCAATCTGCAGCATACATATTATACAACAAGCTGCAACTTCTGAACAGTCTTCATGACCAGACGAATGCAGAGCATGTTGCAGTATCTAACTTAGAGGTTACCAGAGAACAGACTACTGAAACCAAGTCCCTGCCCAGATAGAGGCATAACTGGGCAACCAGGCCAAGTGTGTAGAAGGCATAGAAGTCACCTGAGCCTTAGGCAGTAATGATTACTCCTCTAGAATCCCCAGACTAAGGATCTGCTCCTTCAGGGGAAGTACAGCCCCATCTAGAACAGGATAGACACCATCTATCTGATTCATGCTCTTGGCCTTACTTGGACTGGACTTCCATATAAACCTGCATCCAGTCCATTGCCACAGCCAGTCACAGATTTAGGACATCCACAGCCTCACCTGATGAGGTTGAAAAGGAGCAAAGCTGCATGTCACCAGCAGATTGATGGCAATGTACACCCAAAGTCTGGATGACCCAAATCAGTGGTTAAATAGCATGTTAAATAGCATAGGGGACAAAAACACCCCCTGAGGAACCACATGCTGGAGAGCAATATTCCTCCAAGCAGCACCTCCTGGGGCTGGCTCTCCAAGAATGGAATTGCTCCCATCTCAGACAGTCACCCCAGAGGGACACTGCAGCCAGTGGTATCAAAAGCCACTGAGAAATTAAGGAGAATCGGCTAAGTCACATGCCTCCTTCAGCCCAGCATACAAGCCCTGGACAACCCTAAACAGTTCAGCTGGATAGCACACAAAGGATGCAATAGAGACAGCGATATACTATTTCTTTGTTGTCCTTACTGCTCAAACATGCAGCAATGTACAATTGCATCTCTTGGGAGCTTATCTACATTCAAGCTGTCATTGCACATATTTTGTCACTCTCAATTCCTGTACATTCATTCCATGAAGCCATGAGAGCTCTACTCATCAGGAGATGTGGTTCAAGAGCAATTCTGTCCACTGCCCAGGCAATTTCCACATTCCACAGAGCAACCAGGGCTTCTGCAGGAGAGCATCCATGGCAGCTGCCTTCCATACAATCAGCCCTCCAGACACCATCTGAATCATTAGCCTCCAAGACCAAACCAGCCTTGCTGAGGGGAAATGCTGCTATAATGCTAACACTCAGCCAGCACCTCTGTGCTTCCAATTCCCTACCAAAGTCAAGTGTCCTCATGTGAAAGTTAGCAGCAACAAGGTTCTGCAGGGCCTCTCCTTAGAAGACCTCATTCTGAGCCCTGTTTTTGCTTCAAAGATCATCATCCCCCATGTGTATTTTCCACATTTCCTCATTTTCTAATGCGGCAAATGCTTCTCCAGAGAGGTTTGTGGGGCCTTTTCATGATTTATTTATTTATTTATTTACAGATTTATAGGCCATTTATGATGCCATTGTCCAACAGGTCCTCTCCCAAGTTTTCCAGGCTTTATCTTTATTTTATTTGACCAAGGAAAATTGGGTATTAAATGTTAATTCATCTCCAAATGGAAGACAAAAATCTGCTATACCGTGGTGCCACCTTGTGGTTGATTCATAGAATACATAGAAAAGCAGAGAAATACAAACCTCTGGAAAAAGTCCCATGTAAAGGATGCAGTTTTCCTGTACAATGAAAATAGAAGAAGAAACCTCTATACAGCAACAAGTTCCACCTGTATCCATGGTCATTGTCTGTGAGTTAGTGTAGAAAAACATATGCTGTCAATATTCAGTATAGCTTCTATGTAGCCTGAAATGCCTAAACCTGCCTAGAAGCTAAGCAGGGTTGAACCTAGTTGAAATCTGGATGGGTGACAATGTTGTGCATTGCCCAGAAAGCTTTGGCTATGGGTGGTATAGAAATGTTAATAATAATAATGATACCTGCTGATGATGATGATACTGCTAAGAACATAGTTAAGACATCTCCTATCAGCCCAAGCTCCAAAAAGCAAGGAAACTGTACATTACAGCTGACACCTGAAGGGATATGCCCCATGATCAGCAATGATTCTGTACAGTGTTACCAACTGTGCTGCTTTGCAACTAACCCTCCATACACCAGCAGTTTTCCTTGGTCTTTCAGGCTCAAATCCAGAACTGGAGGACTGAGTGTTTGGGCCCAGCAAAAATGCCCCACATTATCCTTTCCCTTGCCCTACATTGCTCCATTAAGATCCTGAACCTTACTGCATTGCTAGATGAATCCACCTGTGAGTTGACCAGGCCTGTTCACTGCTCATTTGCAACAGCTGTTGGCAAGACCAGCTGCACAGCAAGACTGTCCTCTCCGAAGCACCCACAGCACCCTAATTTTATTTTTCTTGGTGTAAGACTATGATAAGGCTGGTTTACATGAGCGTTCAACAATTGTTATTCTGGATTTTGAATTGCACCATGACAAATGAGAAAAAAATTGTTCTGCATCACACAGAGAATTCCATTGCAGGCAGGTTGAAAGATATCGGATGTTGCTTCAGAATCTGAGACACTTGTTAGCTCTAGAACAAGGGTGGCTGGGCCTGCTCAATAATAGAGCTGCATACAGTAAATGTCAGGTGTTTGGGAGCTGCAAGCAGGCACCTGTGGGCAGTGGTGGAGTGGTGAGTGCTTGGAGTCTGAAAGAAAAAAAAAAATCTCAATCACATTGAGATTTCTCCCAGCATGCATGCTACATACTGGAGCTGTCTGTAGTTGCTTTTAATCTCGAAATGCCCAGTGAGGGTAAAACCTTTATGGTGTTGCAATTAAGTGGATATGGTGAGTGGAAGGGTTAAACAGCCTCTTCTAGCACCTCCCTGGTTTGTTTCAAATTGCCTCCCTCCAAGATTACTTCACACCAAGAAAGGTGTGAGGACTTTGGTCTATGAGCTTAGTTGTCTAAAACCATTCTCCTCAGCATGCCTATTATAGAGGGGGAAAGACACTGGCCTACAAATGTACTTTAATATAAACAGTTATGCCTCTCCTTCCAGCTCAAAGCCACTATGTTCCCCTATGTCCTCCTTCCAGCTCAAAGCCACTATGCCAAGAGATAGTTTTTCTTAGTGCTTTTTAACACCTGGAGACCTTCAGCTCACTTTTTCCAGATGAGTTCAACTGCAAGGCCACTCTTGTATTAATAATTGATTCAAAAGTGAGAAAACCAAACAAGAACTATAGGGCCCAAGAAAAATGGTAACTCTCCTTCTTTCCAATCCATGGGTTCAAGTATAAGGTCTCTTACAACATGAAGAGATCCTCATAGCATGCACTGCTCTGCTTCTAGAATTAACCACTGGAAGCTTGTTGGGCTGCTCTGTTTCATGATAATTAAATGCACACACTCAAATTTATCAACAGTAGAGGAGCCAGGTTGTCTCAGTTGGAGAGAATGTATTACCATTTTAAAAACCAAGAGACCAACATGGATCAAAAGCAATGATGTTGTGCTTATGACTACTAATGAATCACACTCATTTTGCCTCTGTTACATTAGATCTTCCTCTCCCCAGTTTAGCAAATTCACACGTTTATTTACTATATGATTCTGCTAGGGTTTTTTTTTTTTTTTTTTTTTGGCACTGGGGGGAGGGGAGAACATTAATGAACGTTAATGTTGTTATGGGGAGCCGTGTTCCATCACAATGAATGTTCTCTTCCATCCCATTTCTTCCATTCTCTTCTGTCAGGGTGTACTTCATGTCCTCTAAAAGGTCTAAGAGTCTGTGCAACCAAGTTGCAGGGGTTCTTCAAGTTGTCTGCAATAGCTGCCCAATTCAGTTTTGCACAAGACACTGGGCACTTGAAGCATCCTAAAACCAGTAGAATGTTGCATGATGGAGCAAAACCATATTCTTGAATTCCCCAAAGCTAAGGAACAGTGTCTTAAATTGACTGGGGTGAGTGACCAACACCTCTTGTTTGCTCTCTTCTCCCCATCATACATGCACACACACACACACACATAGAGAGAGAGGACTGGTACAGTCTCTTGGTACAGTCTTGGTGACTTCAAATTAAATGTTAGTGCTGAGAGAACAACTACTCTCCTTGTCTTGACTAAGGATAGGCTCTCCTCCTTAGGCAGAGGAAAGAAATCTAGCAAACAGGCACAGGCTTATCTCCACATGCAGGCATAGTGAAGGAATTGCAAATGTTTCTGATTATTACTACTGAAAAGGGATTGTTCCAGTACAATCAACTTCTACTTGGAGTTGCACCTGCAATTTGGCAGGGGGTTCATGGCCTGAGTATTGCAAGGTTTGCCAGGTAGATACTATCTAGATGATATAATTATCACAGGATTCAGAAACCTGAATAAACTGGCACCAGTTCTCAAAACAATATGGAGTATGTGTAAACAGTAATTTCAAATCTCAATTACAGGCAGTTCCTGAGTTATGAACAAGTTCCATTCCCGAGAAAATGGAAATTCATCTTTAAGTTGGATTTCTATGTAAGTTGGATCACATTTGCAGGGCTTGAGGGGCTGGGCAGGACACCTGTGAAAGTGGAAAAACAGTGAATATTGTCAGAAAATCCAGGAATTTCAATTTGTGAGGAGGAAATAAAACTCGGGTTCGTGGGAAAGATCAAGCGTCCAGACCATCTGTGGCTTTATTGTTTGGCCCAGGTTCCTGCAGTAGACTCACGATAATGCATTACCAGGCAGGCAGAGGTGAACTTGCTGCAAAGTTTCAATACAACTACAGGGTATTTTATACCCTCCCAGTACACAGGTACAGAACAATTGATGACAGAATGCAGACATTACAATAAGATTCTGAGGTCATCACATACAGAACAGATAAAGGAATGTCAGTCAATCATACAGTGACAATGAGATTACAATAGTTCTAATTCCAGTGTATTGACACTTTAGTTGAGTAACTTGAATCCATCTCCAGGTCTGCTTAGACATCTAAATTCAAGCTACTGAGAAACTATCCATAAACTCATAAGCTCATTCAGACTCAGACCCTAAGTAATGCATCCGCACCATTCTGAATGGCCAGGGCACATGAAACCCTCTGGGCTAGGAAAAGATACTTCCTGGTAAACTGTGAATTCCAACAATGATTATTTAATCATTGTGAAAGTATATAATGTATATTTGGACTAAATGGCCTGTCTACTGTAGCCTACAGCTAAGGGTGAGAGAAAGGAGCGGGGGAGGAATGCCATTTTAAACAGTGACTTAGCTTGGTTTGAGAAGGAGTACAGAATTGCTTCCATAATGCAAAAGCACACAGAAGCAATGTTTTTTCTGACAGGATTTATCCAAATTTTCCCAACAATATCTCAATCTCTCCCACCCAAACTCACCAGTACATCCTCTTTGCAGCAAGGAAATGCTGGGGAGAATTCCCTCTCTGGATGGCGGGGCAAGAAGGCATGCATTGGAGGCCTCCCTCTCTCCTCTGTCACCTCCTCTATTTCTGTGGTGATGATGATTTTCTGCAGTATTTTTTTTTTAATTTAAGAGGCTGTTTGGCAGTTCATTCATAAGTACAGGCTGTTCATAACTTGGACATTCATAACTCAGCGATTGCATGTACTCTGTTAAATCTGCTCTCCATTGCCATTTTCTTAACAGGTAAACTGATTGAGTAAAACACTGGAAACACTCTTCACTTAGATAGGTCAATCTGTCCTCATTGATCTTATGGAGGAAATTTAAACACTTAAGTTAAGCAAGTTGTGAAGGGACCATGATATGCTCATCAGTACCTGCCACCCATGGCCCAAAACCAGAACAATCCATCAACTAATGTATCTCCAACTCCATCATCGGAAACATCTGCTGAGTTTGTCTAAAGGTATTATTGCTCTCTTCATGTGAGGAAGATTCCTGCCAGACTAAGCCTGAACTGAACTAACAGATTGGTTAGCAAATAAGCAGTTCCTTGGTTATAATAGTTAAATGTGTTCTTATTGTATATTTTTTCTTAATTAAGGGAGGGCAGTTGTGTATGCTTCATGGCAAGCCTCTAGGGAACTTACAGTTTAAAATAGCAATTCAGTGGGAAATGGCAAAACCAGAAGAAACACCTTGTGAGTCACAGACCTGAGCAAAGTTGCCTGCCTGATTCTTCAGAAGGTCCTGGTCCCTGTGGTGCAGGTCCTTTTTGAGCTACATCAAGCCCTTGACCTGCACTCTAGCATCTGTACCAAGGAAAAGAGTATGAATCACCTTTCTCAGTGTAGTATTGTGAGAAATGAAAAATTACTGTTACTAAGTGGTAAAGTGAAAACCAAGGAAAAGGTGAAATACAGGGCTAGGGTAGGATCATTGAAACCTCTTAAGGCCAAAGGGCCTGAGGATAGAACCATGTAAAAGGTAAAGGTAAAGGCATTAAGTCCAGTCATGCCTGATTCTAGGGGGTGGTGCTCATCTCCATTTCCTAGCCGAGGGAGCCAGTGTTTGTCCGCAGACAGTCTCCGTGGTCATGTGGCTGGCATGACTAAACACCGAACTGCACAGAACACTGTTACCCTCCCACTGAAGTGGTACCTTTTATCTACTTGCATTTGCATGCTTTCGAACTGCAAGGTTGGCAGAAGCTGGGATGGAGCAATGGGAACTCACCCTGTTGTGCAGATTCGAACTGGCGACCTTTCGATCTACCAGCTCAGCAGCATAGCGGTTTAAACCACTGTGCAACCTGCAGTCCCAGAACTATGTAGATAGTTGTAATAAAAGTAATAGTGTTTCTTACATCAAAGTCCTGAAAAATATCAGAAAGGGTAAAATTGGGGGAAGGCAGTGGTAAAACTGTCACCTTTTGTGGAAGGGATTAGGATATTGATTGCCTTTTACAACTGGCCATAATGAGCCTGGAGGAAGGCCTGTTCTTCCCATCTCATCCTCCCACAAGATTTAAGAAACAAATTGGCATCAAGAGAAAAGCTACAAGGCCAAGCCGACCTGTTGAACTTTTAGAAGGTAGTGCGCACACTTAATAGGTTCATGAATAGTAACTGACACACCTCTCAAAGGTAATGGGCTCATTAGCATGAACATGGGATGTATGAGCGGGAGGGGGAACATATCGAGGGGTAGTATGATGTAGGCAGACGAAGAAGATTGTAACTTCTTAGTAACCCAGCCAATGGGAGAAAAGAGGTGGGGTCTGCGAGCCGGCAAAAGGGAATAAAAAGCAATGTCTTGTGTGTAAACAGCGCACTGCCTGTGTGGTGGGCACCTGCTCTTGCAAGAATGTATTAAACTATTACTGCTTGGTACTTTGCCGCCATATCGTCACTACTGGGATTTCATTTCCTACAGTATGTCTCCAGAAACTCCCATCTTGCTGCCTGGGATCCTCCAAAAAACATCATGTATTTTAATTTGTTCGATTCTCTACCCACTGCTCATATTCAGCCCAGAGACAGGTTCTCAAAAACTCCTCACTGCTTGGCACCTGGGCAATTTATTAGTCCATTGGGTTGGCAAGTGGAGCCACTCAGTCTTGCAATGAGCTCAGCCAGTGCATTTGCGTTGCAATGCCGGCATCTAGCCTGTAACAACTAATATCTCTTTTCACCAGAGAGCTGCAGTTGGTTGTAAAATGGAAGCTTCTTCCCCTTCAACCTAAGTAAGGAGGAGTTTGTATGGTCTGGCTGAGTGGACCATTCTAAGCCAGTCCAAGCCAACTGTAACAGAACCCCTGGGGAGAGGGGCATTTGCAGAAACTTGCTCCTTTGCATCTAGCTCCTTCCTGGAACCTGTAGCTCCTTCTCCTGAAAATCAGGAGGAAGCATCTACTAGCCTGAAAAAATACCTACACTTTTTGTGAAAAATGGAAAGCTAAACAAATTATGTAAAATAAGCAAATATTTGCAGAATGTTATATTTTATTAAGTCATGAATTCTGACATTAAAAGACAGGTTTCTTCAGTCTCAAGAAGGGTGTGTGTGTGTTTCTGATATGCCCACACATACAGCTCTGACTAGAGGGGGCCATAAGCATGTCGTGGAGACTAAAGGGGAATTCACTTGAAGGGAGTTCTAATTATTTATTATATTTATACCATGGCTTTTTTTTCCCTGCAAGGAACCCAAACTGTAATACATAAACCTCCTCTCCATTTTATCCTCACTACCTGTGAAGCAGGTTAGGCCAAGAGTCAGTGATAGGCTCAAAGTCACCCAGTGAGTTTCATGATCAAGTGGAGACTAGAATCTGGGTCTCCCGAGTCCCAGTCCAGCATTCTGCCCACTACACCATACAGTCACCTGAGATGCCCAGGATGGGCTGCACAGCATGGTCCGTATTAAACAAGAAGGATGGCAAAACTCTCAAAAGCTTGACAATAGCCCAAAGCTCCAGGCTTAGCAAACTGGGCCACAATGATTCAGCGAAACAGGCTGTTGAGTGATGGACAGTTCTGGTTGTTCTTAAGAGAACATTTTTTTCAGGTAACACAGTCTTATGATGAACACACAAAAATCTCCAGTTATTCCTGAGCGGCACAACTAACATGGGTCTCCTGGGTGAGAAAGAGACAGCATTCTTCATGGCAAAAGACACATTCATCTGTTAAAGTGAAAGAGGATGCCTAGGAAGCAATACCTCTTTCTGGCAGATGCTGCCACTGAGCAAAGTTGTAATGCTGACTAATAGTGCTTTGCTGGGTATAAATATGAATTGTTTGTAAAGTCATTTTGCATCTTGGTACATTGAGAGTGCCACGATTCTATTGCATTTGGATCTTTGTGATCTATGCACCTGCCCCTTTTATTGTCTGTCCCTGCAAGTCCCTGTTTCCATGAAGCCTGAGTCCAGAATGGCTTGGGTAAGGAAACAATTCCAAAGGAAGACCAGCCAGAGACAGAATCACTGACTCCTGTATGCAACTCCAGTTCAGTTATGACAAAAAAGAGAGAGCCTGACAGCTACACAGTGCGTGGGTTCACACTGAGAAAAAGTTCAGTGTACCAAGTTCAGTAGGGTTCATTCCAAACAGTCATGAATAAGATTGTAGTCAGGCAATGTTACCTTAAGGACAACAACACCAGTGTTCCTGTTGCAAATCTTCTACTGTCTCACAAATGTAATTGCCTGCCGCTGAGATGAAAGCAGATTTAAAAAATGGATAGTCCATCATTTTAGGGCACAATCCAATTGGGATGCTTGGAACCCTCTGAACCTGGAGGATTATGGGCATTCTTTGGAGAGCATTGCCTCCCCTTTCCTCCTGCCCTGCAAAGCACTTATACAGACCATTTCAGCTGTCCTTTGAATCCTGGAGCCACACATCTTCTGTCCTCCTCATCACCCAGGGGAAGGTGGCCTCTAAAGCAGGATCCCAGCTATCAGGTCAGAGCACTTTTCCAAACTTGTAGCTGGAATTTGAAAAGTCCTTTGACCATCTAGGTTCTGTGTAGCAACCATCAGGTCACTCTGCCCATCTTACAATCAGGGGAGACAGTGTGAGGGCCCTTCCACTGGTGACCTCTTATTTCTTATATTTGTGAGAGGTCCCAGAAGCCTTTTCTGGCTAATATGCAGGGGGGAAATACAATAAATAATACAAAAAAATAAAGTAATTAAGTTGTCAGCAGCAACATTATAATACTGTGATTAGAGCTTGTTATCTTTCCACTTACTGTTTTTGGTGTCCCGCTCATAGATTCTGGGATGAACTGCTTAATAGAGTAAATGCTTCTGCAGTCACATTTTATTTATTTATTTTCTATACCACCGAACAGCTGAAGCTGTCTGGGCAGTTCACACATTAAAAATACTGTTGTGAATTTTATTGTATAAAGTACAATATATAATACACTATATTAAAACATCATAAAAAGTTTACAATACACAATTTAAAACCAAATTTAAAACAGGATTTTAAAAAATCACTCTTAAAGCAAATAACTACATTTAAATATAAAAAGAATCTGTTTTGCATTTCAAACTGGATATATTGTAATCAGTGTGCTTTTGTGTTTACAATTACTGTCTTTTTCACTCTATAAGATGCACTTTTTTCCCCCTCAAAAGTAAGGGGAAATGTCTGTGCATCTTATAGAGCAAATGTGCGTGTGCCTGACGCCCGGGACGCTGCCGGCCTGCCTGCATCACGTGGCACCACCTGGCCGGCACACACTTGGCATGCTCTGCTCTGCTCCGCTCCGCTCCCCCCCTCCAGCGCAGGTGAGAGCTGTGCCGCTCAGGGGGAGTGGTTCGGAGAAGGAGGAGCCACGGGCTTTAACCCACTGGCTGCACAGAGAGATGGACTGCTCACCCCCACTGCCTTGGAAGACCTGCCGCGGAGGAGGAGGAGCTGTGGGCTTTAACCCGCCGGCCGCACGGAGAGACGGACTGCTCACCCCCACTGCCTGGGAAGACCTGCTGTGGAGGAGGAGGAGCCGTGGGCTTTAACCCGCCGGCCTCATGGAGACACGGACTGCTCACCCCCACCACCCAGGAAGACCTGCCTCTGCGCCGCCCGGAAGACCACCGCTGGAACGCTGCTGGCCTGGCTGCACCACATGTGGCCGGCACACACTCGGCGCGCCCTGCTCCACCCCCCTCCTCCAGCGCAGGTGAGAACCGTTCATCACAGGTTGGTGAGTGTTTTCAAATGGCAACCCGTCTTTTAATGAAGCCCATGGGAAAGTGATGGGGAATGTGCCTGTGATTATCAGGAAGCTTTCCATCGATCCCTCATCTAAAAACTAGGTGCGTCTTATGGTCAGGTGCGTCTTATAGAACGAAAAATACGGTAACTTGTGAATCCAAGGATGCTGCTGCCAAACTCTACAATTGCAGTGAATAGCCATCCTCTTGCATGCTGCAAAGGCTGCAGAGGAAGTCATTGTCATGGAGGTCTAATTCCAACTTGAAAGAGTTGGAATTCCAGGTTGAAAGAGGTGCCCAGGATGGGCTTTGCACAACTTGCTCTGTCTTCAGCAAAGTTACAATGTTTAGGGAACCAGCACTTGCCCCAGGAATTGATCTCCATGGTTTGTAAATAAAATTCCCAATTCAATCTTACCATTGTCATAGCCATCATCATCATCTCCTCTATGCCATCCACTAGCTGAAGCTGTCTCAGCAGTTTACATTCCATTAGGGAATGTTACCTCAGCTTTAGAAATCTTTAACCATTGTTACCAAAATATAACCTTTTACCTGAAAGACTCAGTAGCCTGCTTCCTACTGAGATAACCTTTCAAAATTAACAACAACAGGCACAATTAATAGAGAGGGATCTAGTGATGCTAGATAGGGAGTATTGTGTTCAGTTTTGGGCCCCTCATTACAGAAAGGATATAGCCAGGTTGGAGTCAGTGCAGCGTAGGACCACAAGGTTGGTGGCCGGTTTGCAGGGGATGCCGTATGAGGCAAGACTGAGGGAACTGGGTCTCTTCAGCCTGGAGAAGAGGAGACTCAGAGGGGATACGTTGACGACATACAGGTATGTGAGGGGATGTCACACAGAGATGGGTAGAGACCAGCTCTCCCCTGCAGAGGAAGGCAGGACGCATTCCAACGGAGCAAAGCTCAGGGAACCATGGTACCATTTAGATGCCAGGAAGCACTTCCTGACAGTTAGGACCCTGAGGGTGTGGAATGGGCTTCCACAAGAGGTCGTTGAGGCCCCATTGGTGTGGGTGTTCAAAGATAGGCTGGACATACACATGGTGGGCATGTTGTGAGCGGAGCCGGCTGGTGCTGGAGGTCAGACTAGATGGCCCGCGAGGCACCTTCTGACTCGCTCTATTTCTATGTTTCTATGATATTCATTAAAGGAAAATATTTACAAAAAGGAATACAATGTCACTACATAAAGTACAATACAAAGTGGAACAGTACAGGAATAGAGAGGTATGACAATATTTTATATAAATTAGAAGAAGGCAATATAAGTACCAAGCTATTTAAAATCCCTGGTAGAAAGGAAATCTCTTTGCCTGAGGCAAACAGGTATTCTTGGGGAGATAGTTTTGTGAACAGCACCACAACAGGGAAGGCCTCCTCTCTCATGGCCACTTAGCAAATGTCAGTCAGAGTCATTGCCCACTAAAACTAGAACAATTGCCATACCACAGTAAGGGCCAAAATGAACAGTATTTTGAATGTGTGTTTCACAGTGATGTCTTTTTTTTTCTCCATTTTTACTCTTCCATATGTAGAAGGGCCCTGACATGGGTCAGGATTGAAACATGGAGATAGATTGGAGAAGACATAACTGCTAAGACACAAATGACTATTTTGACCCTAAGACAGGCAATGTGGAACTCAGGACAAGCTTTCTTCCTGCTGTGGATATTATGAGTGCACTAGAAACAACATCTGGAAGACCTAATTCCTAATGTATACTACTCCTCACAGTTAAATTTTTTCCATAAAAATGAAAATTTGAAATCACCTGCATTTGGCAACTAATGTCTGGCAACAGTTTGTTACCAATTGCAGCACCCCAAAACACCCGAAGAGTAACTGGTCAAAGAAAGGCCCCAAAAGTTGTTGGCCAGAGGATGGCCACATAGTAAAAACACCAGTTATACTGTCCCAGAAGGGAGGGGGGATAAGAACAAAATGAACTTTGTGTAGCCCACAGCTAACACGCTAGCCTGACCTCGAATACGGTAATCAAAGGGACAGTGGAAACTGGCTCTAGCTGCCATGAAAGTTGCAAATGTGCAGGGAGTAAGAACATGGCAAGCCTGTGTGAATCTCAAGCAGATAAGAAATAGACGTGGGAAATGTCTGGTCCTTGACAGAAGAAAGGACTCTTTCTCCAGCACGGGAGAGGGTGCATACATTGATGTATCGATGTATTAGATGTGTATTAGGTGACCTAATTGGTTACCTAGGGCATAAAACACATGTACTGGGGTGCAACTTTTGAGACACCGCTTTGGGCTGAATGTCCCCTTTTGTCTCCCTTTATTCTATAGTGCACTAGAATAAAGCTGATTTTGGCTCTAAGTCTCATCTGGGCTCGGGTCTGGGGTCTGTTTGGCTCGGGTCTGGGGTCCACCCAGGTTTGCCTCAGCTGTTGACTGGCTCAGTCCGGTAATAAGTTCATTAGGCACATCTATTTTCAATTTTACATTTTGGGTAAAATCAGAGAGATGTGAAATTCAGTTTTGACCACAATGAAATTTCCAAAGTGTCATTTTCAATTTTCCAAATATTCCACTGAAAGGACATGGCACTTTTAAACTAGCTTTTGCTGAGATTAACTGGACGAGTAAACAACTGAATGTGTTTTCATGGTTGAACCCAAGCCTGTGCACTCTGTGACACATTAAATCAAATATCTCTATCCTATGAGGTATGTATGACACTCCACAAAGCCCAGAATAAACCTCTTGTGTTTTATGCACCTTCTTAGCAGAGTAACAGAAAGACTGGCAAATTTGTGGCAGCCAAAAACCAATGCATTTGGCATCACAATTTTTTCTGTGAACAAAAGTTGTTGTCTTGGAGTACAGTAGAGTACAGTAGAAGTCCTATAAGGTTCTCAGTTTAGGAATTCAGAAAGTCACCCAATTAATACCAGACTGATTCAGACTGGGAAACTGAAAATGACTATTTTTTGGAAGGCGGGGGGGGGGGGGGGTGCTATTTGAAAGACTTGGATGGCCCTTGCAGGCATAAGAGCCCCTTGTCTGTGGATGAAGTCTGGCACTTCTTAGACAAGGGGGGATTGTGCTAGGTGCCTTTTGAAGTTTCATTCTTTTAAATTTGCACTTTCTGATGGGATCACACCTACTGAGTTTCAGATAGATAGACACAGGAGTCATTGCTTGAGGGAGGAGAGTGATTATGGGCATAATCCAATCATGATGCTCACAAACCTCTGAACTTGGAGAACTCTGGGCATCCCAGGCAAAAATTGCCCCCTCACTTCCCCCCACCATCTGCTAACAGTGGTGCTTTGGAGAGGGCATGAACAAGGCCAGGTGCCATCTGGATCCCTTGTATTGTGGTGGCGTTGGTCTCCTGCCTCCCCTTCTCTTCCTCTGGAACATCCACTCAAGGTTACGTTTGTGACCTTGGAGAGGTGGCTGGCACAGTACTTTCTGTGCTGGCTGTTGTGCAGGAGGACATGCCAAGCTCACCATTCCAGCTCCAGTGTTGGGCTGAATGTCTGGTGTTGGGGCTGGGAGTCACAGTAATTCCATGGATAAGGCTGCACTGTAGTTTACTATTTATTTATTTATTTATTTATTTATTTACACCTCACTTCTACCAAGAAAAATAGCACCCAGAAACTTACAAGATGAAATGAAACTTAATTAGACCAATAATACAGCATTATATTAAATGACTGTGCCTCCCCTTCCCTAGCTTCATTTTTTTGGACAGGGGAATTTTATGAAAATGGCATAAATCAGAGAGTTGTTCTCAGGCAAGGAACATGCCAAATTTCAGAAACACAGGTGCAGGGTCTAAAGAGTTATGTTGAATGAAAAATGGCTTAGGAGTTGTTTTCTGCTCAGTTGGCATGAAACTCACATAATGTACAGGGGAGTGAGGATATAGTGGCAGAGGCAAAAGTAGCCGCGCATGTGGCATTTCCCAAGTAAGCATCCAGTGCTGTATCCTCTTGCGTCTCACAGAATCCACCAAATCACTTCAAATGTCCCTGCTCTGAAAGAGAGAATGAACAATGATCACTGAAAGATCACAGTCCTTCCATGGATCCTTCAATATCTCCACTGCAAACCACTGGAGGACCTAAGCAAAAGACAAGATGAGCTAGAACTGCCAAGGATGACCTTACAACCTCCTCCTCCTCCCCTCCCATCCCCTCCCCTCCCCATCCTGGGCTTTTCCTTGCATGGAAGGCATGTGAGAAATGTGTCCTGTTTTGCAGACATACAGTCTTGTTCTCTCTGTTCCTCCAAATCTGAATTGCTAGCAAAGCATTTGGAGGGACCCAATTCAGATCTGGTCCCCTGTGCAAGAGCCCTCCTTGACTTTGGACATCATATTAATCTTCCTTATTCAGCCTCCTTCAGTTTGAGATCTGGTTGAATCTGAAACATTTAATGCAGGAATAGGCAATGTCATGCCTGTGGGTGCCAGTGCACCTGCAGATACCTTTCTTGGTACCCACCAGGGTGCACAACCCCTCCCATTTTTTGCTAACCTTTTCTTACTGGCAGCTGGGATTGCTGATAAATAGGGTACTGCTGGTGCTGAAAATGGAGGGTGCAAAGGAGTTGTCTACTGTGATGTAGTGGCTAAGAGCATGGGTCTAGGACTCAAATGATCTAGGTTCTAGTCCCCACTCAGCCATGGAGCCAACTGGGTGACTGTGGGCCATGGTCTCAGCCAAACCTACCTCACAGGGTTGTTGTTGTGGGGATAAGATAGTGCACAAGAGGAGGAAAATGATGTAAGCCCCTTTGAATTTGTTTAAGAAAGAGAAAGGCAGGCTATAAATATAATTAATTAAATAGCATGTTGCAGGTGAGACCCCCACCTCTCTCCTGTACTCAGTCTTTTAGGCAGGTTACTCAGTCTTCACCACACATCCCATGACAGCCATTTTGTGGTGGTGCCTAGGACAATTCCTCAACGTGCCCAATCCATGGCCCCCAAAGTTTGCCTAAAGCATAAAGGTAAAGGATTCCCCATAAGCCAGTCATGTCCAACTCTAGGGGGCAGTGCTCATCTCATTTTCTTAGCCAAAGGAGCCAGCGTTTGTCCACAGACAATTTCTGTACCTTCCCTCTGAAGTGGTACATATTTATCTACTCGTATTTGCATGTTTTCGAATTGCTAGGTTGGCAAGAGCTGGGACAAAACAGCAGGACCTCACCTCATCATGCGGATTTGAACTGCCAACCTTTCAATCGACAAGCCCAGTGGGGATTTTGTCTTCTCCTATGGTCATCAAGGCAGACTCGCCATAGGACTGAACCCCAAATGTTGCATTATATCTAAGCCATGTGCTCATCCTTTCCATCACATATTGCAAGGCAGTGGTTTGCTCATAGTGGGAGGTTCCCAAATGGAGGTATTTTGAGGTCACATTCTCTTTCTCTTAAAACATGTTACAGAAATGGCATATTAACAAGGGGGTGGGGGGATATTACAAGTCTGGATCCACAGCACTGCCTTAGAAGACTTAGAATGCAACTGTGAGAAAACTGGAACAGTGTAAGGATGAAATAACAGCAAGGGACAGACATCAGGCAGTTTAAACACTACTGTATCACTCTGCATTTCATGGTGCCATCTCTGTGGGGAGAAGCTGGATTCCACAACCTTTTTTTTCCAAATAATCTGTACAACTTAACCATTTTACTTACAGGTTTTTTTGTATAATTCATGTGTAAATTCTTGTAGAAAATAAGCAACCAGGCTCATGGCTGCGGCTTCCCTAAATCAGTTTTTAACATGGCTAGTTCTGTAAGTAATTGGCTGGTTCTGAGAAGCACAGTCTACTCCACCTTGCTATAGAAGAAAGGGTCTCAAAACTTTCAGAGATCATCATTTTTTTTACCTCTGTGACCTTTTTCTTTGCTTCATCCCTCATAAAATAGGAGTCTTATTATGAATGACATTAATTAAATTATCTATCAAATTCATTGGTAGAAAATGTGTCTTCTTAACTAGCTCCTTTGTTGAGAGATTAAGTGCTTCATCAATCTTGAACATATCAATCTACATATGCAATTAAAGCCAGATAGAATAATGACTGATATCAAAGGGTATGCAATACTACACCAAGAAAGAGAGCCAGTGCGACGCAGTGGTTAAGAGCCTGGGCCTGGGACTCAGAGGATCTGGGTTCTAGTCCCCGCTCAGCCATGGAGCCAACTGGGTGACTTTGGGCCAGTCACAGACTCTCAGCCCAACCTACCTCACAGGGTTGTTGTTGTGGGGATAAGATGGAGGAGGAGATTGATGTAAGCTGCCTTGAGCCCTTTGTAGGAAAAAGGCAGGATATAAATCCAAAAATAAATAAATAAATAAATAAATAAAGCAGAACTCTCCATTAGTCAGTGTTTGAATTCCCACACCTCTTAACTTCTACTGCGAAATCTGTGCAAAGGTCACATCTAGTGTTTCTTCTTGCCAAAGAAGTGATGTCTGTGTAGAAGTTGTGTGCCAGCCTGCCTGGGTCAGAGCAAGAAGTCCAAGAAAGCTCTCATGCTTGGAGCACTGTATTACCCTGTGTAGAGGAAGGCCTGAGCTCCTTTTGGGTTGGACAAGTTCATGCAACTGCCTCTGTACTGGATCCTTTAAGGCCCTGATACCTTAAAGAGGCAGTGGTGAGGCCATGCCTGAAGAAGCCCTCTATGATCCTAGAAGGCACAAATGGCTCTAGACCAGAGCCAAATGTTCCCTTCCTGGGCAAGGTCCTTGTGTGAGTGGTGGCCAACCAGCTCCAGACATGACTGGATAGACTGATTATCTGGATGCATTTCAATCAGGCTTCAGGCCAGCAACAGCGATGCTCAGCCTGTATGAAGACCTATGCTGGGAGAGTGACAAGGGGAGTGTGACCCTGTTGATACTCTTGCATTTCCCCACAGTGTTTGATACTGCCAATCACGGAATCCCTCTGGGCATCTATCTGACTTGGGAGTGGGTGGTTAGGGATAGGAGAAAGATGCTGCTTGTAGTAGATCCCTTTCTGGCTACCTTCTGGCTACCTCTGTGTATACCAAACAGAAATTCCCAGTAACACAGAAACACTAGTGACCTCTCAACCAAAGAGCAATACATGTATTTAACTGGGGAACACGTGCATTTGCAGGAGGTGTTAGAAAGGCAGGTTGCTCACCTGTAACTGATGTTCTTTGAGTGGCCATCTGTGCAGTCACACATATGGGTTCTGCGCCTGCGCAGTGCCTTTGCCGGAAAAGATTGACAGCTAACGTCTTTTGGCCGGAAGCGCTCCGCTCCCCCTCCCCGCTGTAGCCTATATAGAGCGGAGCGCCTGCCATTTTGTTCAGTCTTGAAGACCGAACGTTCGTCCTCTAGTGAAATAGGAAGTGACAGGAAATGCTAAGGAGAAAACTAGATAGTGACACAGTACTGAGGAAAAAACGTTAAACCACAGTACCGAGAAAAGCATACCATCCATAATACATGGTATGGAGCGGAAAAATTTTTTGATCGGTACCGAAGACCAAGCTCCACTCACCGACACCAAGCGGGGCCAGCGGGTGGGTTGTGTGACTGCACAGATGGCCACACGAAGAACATCAGTTACAGGTGAGCAACCTGCCTTTCTTCTTCGTGGCCTCTGTGCATCACACATATGGGTAGATTAACAAGCTTATCCTAACGGATGGCTGGGAAGGTGTCGCTACTGGAGAACGGAGGAGAGCACTGTTCTACCAAAAGATGCATCTCGTCTCGCACGAACATCCAGTCGGTAATGCTTGGCAAACGTGCTTGGTGTTGCTCAGATTGCAGCCTTACATATCTCATCTAAGGGAACTCCCGAGGGAAAGGCAGATGAAGTCGCTACAGCCCTTGTGGAATGGGCTGTGGGAGTCACTAGCAAATCGATGTGTGAAAGCTGATAGGCTAAAGTGATAGTCTGCACAATCCACTTAGAAAGTCGTTGGGGTGTTATGGGGGACCCCTGGTCGTGCTCTGAGTATTTGACAAATAGTCTTTGGAAATGACGGATAAACTCAGTACGAGACCTGTAGAAAGCGAGACATCTGCGCACATCCAAAGCATGAAGAGAACGTTCAAGCAGATTCGACAGTGAAGAGAAGAACGCTGGCAACGTAATGTCTTGATGAAGATGGAATGGGGTGGAGACCTTCAGAAGGAACGACGGATCCATCCTCAAAACGACCTTGTCTCTATGGAAATTCAGGTATGGAGAGTCCACACGAAGGGCACAAAGTTCACTGGCTCTTCGAGCTGAAGTTATAGCCACAAGGAAAGCAGTTTCCATGAGACGAGACGTAAGTCTGATGTAGCCATGGGTTCGAATGGAGGTTTTGTAAGAGCTTGCAAAACGACGGACAAGCTCCACGTCGGAACCGTAGGTTTGATGGCCGGATTAATATTACTAAGTCCCTTGAGGAATCTTTTATAAGCGGCTGCGAAAACAGCGACAGTCCTTGAGGAGCACCATGAAAGTGGGCGATCGCTGCCGTGTAGACCTTGATGGACGAGGGTTTAAGTCTGGACTGGTGCAAAGACATAAGAAATTGTAAGATTTCCAAGACAGACACCGAGAGTGGTCGAATTCCATGAGATTGCACAAATGTGGAGAAACGTTGCCATTTAGCCATATATGATTTTTGTGTAGAAGACTTCAGAGCTGAGTCAATAATAAGTTGTATCTCCAGAGGGAGAGATGTCTGATCCAATGATCAATATGAAGAGACAGGAGCGGTAGACGATGGTACCGATAAAAGGTGGTCTCGGAAGGCATGTGTCGGATGCAGAGTGGGATCCGAATCTGAAGTGGTCGGGACCGATGTAGTCGGAGCCGATGTGGTAGCAACAGTCACAGGATGAACCAAGCCGTCAGTTTGAGCACGTCCAGATCTGGATGGCGGAGAGTCCCGTTCTGCTGAGTAATGAGGTCCGAGGTGCTTGGTAGGCGTAGAAAATGTCCTTGAGAGAGTCGAAGTAGGGTTGGGAACCAAGGCTGTTGAGGCCACCACGATGCGATGACTATCCCCATCGGTTTCTCGTATAAGATTTTTGATACTACCCTCATCAATAAGGGTGTGGGAGGGTAGGCATAAATTTTTAAAGCAGTCCAGTCCAGCATGAACGCATCCCTGAGGGAGTTCAGTCCAATCGCAGTACTCGTTGCACACTGTGTTCTTGTCGGTTGCAAACAGGTCTACAACTGGGAACCCCCAAAGACGAAAAATGTCCTCACGTATCTGGGGCTTCAGTTCCCATTCATGGAAAAGCGTTAGACGTCTGCTCAGCATATCCGCTTCCACGTTGTCGGTACCCGCCAGGTGTACCACTACCAGATGAATTCTCCTGTGGATGCACCAATTCCAGATCTTGATGGATAAGTTGGCTAGCTTCTGGGATTTCGTTCTGCCCTGCTTGTTTATGTAGAACACCGTGGCGGTATTGTCCGAAGTGATCTGTACTGTGTGGTCGTAGAGGACATCCTCGAACATACGAATCGCCTTGAAGACAGCCAGTAGCTCCAAAAAATTGATATGGTTGCTCGCTTCCTGAGCACTCCATCGAGCTTGTGTCGTCATGTCTCCACATGTGGCGCCCCATCCCTGTAGAGATGCGTTGGTACCGACTGAAATCGTCAGACGCTGCTGCTTGAAGGTGGTCCCGACAGTCAGATTGGACAGTTCCATCCATCAATGAAGCGAGTGAAGGACAGAGGATGGAAGTTGAAGGAGCATCGAAGGGTTGTCTCGATGCGGATGAAAGTTTCTTAGAAAGAACAACTGAAGAGGTCTTAGGCATAACTTTGCGTACGGCACAACCGAAACAGCTGCAGTCATATGACCCAACAGTCTCTGGATAGATTTGGCGGATGTAGTTCTGGTCCGAAGAATCATGCAAACATGATGAATTAGGGTCTGCATGCAATCCAACGGTAGAAATGCTCGGGTCCGTATCGAGTCCAGTTGTGCTCCAATAAAGGTGATGACCTGTACAGGAGCAAGGGTAGACTTCTCAATATTGATACACAATCCGAGGTTGTCCAGTAAACAATGGGTTGTATGGAGGGATTGTAGAAGCTGTTGTTGTGACTGAGACACCAACAGACAGTCATCCAAGTAGGAGTATATCTGTATTCCTTGAAGTCGTAAATAGGCACAAACTGGCACCATACACTTGGTAAAAACCCAAGATGCAGTCGCCAGGCCAAACAGGAGCGCTAAGAATTCGTAGACGTCGGATCCGATAGCAAAGCGGAGAAAACATCTATGGAAAGGATAGATCAAGACGTGAAAATAAGCGTCTTTCAAATCCAGTGCGGCGAACCAGTCCCCTCTCCTCAGCAGTGGCAGGATGTTCTGTAAGGTGGTAATCCGAAACTTACGTGGGGTAATAAATCTGTTTAAGCCCTGCAAGTCAAGGATAGGTCGGAGTCCACCGTCCTGCTTCGGAACCATAAAGTATCTTGAGTAAAATCCGTGCATTCTCTCGCTTCGAGAAACTTGACGAATCGCACCCTTCGCCAACAATTGATGAACCTCATCCAGAAGAGTTTTTGAGGCCGAGGTAGTTCGAATCGGAGTCGAAGGAGGAATGGCATCAAATTCGATACGGTATCCGTGCTGGATAATGGATAACACCCACCGGTCAGATGTAATGGACTCCCAAATGGGGAGTCGGCTTCGCAGCCAGCCCCCAGATGAGAGAGGGATGGGTGGAATAGAGGCAGGAGGAAAGGCTTGCCCATCCTGTCAACGGCACCATCTGTCGGGTTCAAAGCGGCGGTGGGCCTGCTGGTAGCGCTGGGGTGGTTGTTGTCTCCGGTGCTGTTGTTGCTGTTGGCGGTATGGTGGTTGCATCTGGGCTTGGTAGCTGGGATGATATTGCAGCTGGGACCACGACCACTTACGTCGAACCGGAGGCTGGAGTTCCATCTGGCGGGCGATCATCCTGGATTCATGCAGGCGCTTTAATTTTTGGTCTGTGGCTCCAAGAAAGAGGCCAGATCCATCGAAGGGCATGTCTTCGATTCTTCTCTTTGTCTCTTCAGGAAAATTAGAACTGCGCAGCCACGCATGTCGACGCAGGGAGACCATGCCCATGAGGGCCCTGGAGTTGGTGTCGACATGTTGGCGCGCAGCGGATAGCTGCTGTATAGAGACATGCATCGCCTCTTTAATTAGCAGCTTCGCAACATCAGCCTGGTCATGTGGGAGGGCGTCAACGACGTTGTTCAGTTGGTCCATTAAGAAGTATTGATACCGGGCAAGGGTAGCCTCGTAATTCGAGATACGGATACCCAGGCCCGATGTAGCATAAACTTTCCTTGCTGCAGAGTCTATCTTCCAGCCCTCCTTGTCTTTAGGGGGCCGTATGACTGCAAGATTCCCTGCCCTGGGACGACTCAACCATGACAGAGTTGGGGCGAGGGTGGCAGAGGAGAAATGGAATGTCCTCTTCCCTGACGCGATACATCCCCTCGAATCGCCGCACTGTTGGTTGAGGCTGGTTAGGGAGGTCCCAGGGCTGGGTCATTGCTTGCTTCAGGGTTGTTATCAATGGGAGCACTATGTTGGCTGAGCGCTCGCCCCTGACGATGTCATAAATTTTATCTGTACTAGGTCCCAGGCGTTGGATCACATCAATATCCAGAGCAGGGACCAGCTGGGACATCAGTTCTCCGAAGGACGAGTAAGACTCGCCCGGCGATCCTGGACCTTGCACCGTGACGACCGCATCCGGGGAAGTTGAATCCAGGTCGGAGCCGTCGGAGTCGGTGGCATAGAGCAGCAGTCCGGAGGATGAAGAGCCAGCGGGAGATCTGGAGACCATGCTCTCTCTAGATGGGTATGGTATCGAATGTCTAGAACCTGATGGCAGGGGTCTATCCTTGGACCGAGGGGTCTCCTGAGGTGGGTACCGACCCTCAGAGTGGTAGTCGAACCATGCCGGTCTTGAGTACCACTCGGGAGAGCTTCAATCAGGAGACCTACTCCTTTGCCGGCATGGAGCAATTTGAGTCTCCGCATCGCGACCCGGTGGAGGCATGGGTGTAGGAGACCTCAGTCTCAGTGGGGAATCCAAGATCTCCCCGTCTGAGCTGGGCTCTCGCCTCGGCATGGTGGTCGGTTCTGCAGGCTGAATCCGATGAGGCGATCCAGGAGGGGTAACCCTCATTGCCTCCTGTAAGGCTGGTCCCGGTGGCGTCGGTACCGCTAGAGCTGACGGTACCAACGGAACCGAAGAGCTAGAATCCCGGTGCCTGCGTTTGTCCTGGCTCTTAGCCTTTTTCGGCTTCTCGATCTTGTCCCATTTGGACTTCTTATGACCTTTCTCAGGCTTGGTGTGCTTGCGTTTCTCCGCTTTTTTTGTTGCAGCCCCTGAAGCCATGGTGGTAGTGGCTTCATCGGAAGCACGCACTGGAGCAACCTTAGCAGATGAGGCCGGCGAAGCAGAAGGGGCTGGTCACGGGGCTGCAGTTACAGCCGTAACTGGGTGGGAAACCAGCGGGTCAGATTGGAGGAGGGCGCGGTCCCAGAGCAACCTCCTTAACCGATTTTCCCTATTTTTCCTAGCCTGTTTAGAGAAGGCTAGGCAATGGGAACACTTATCGGTCCTATGCCCCTCTCCCAGGCAGAGGAGGCATAGGTCATGTGGATCGGTAGGTGACATCTTCAATCCGCAATCAATACACTTTCTGAACGCCGCTCGTTGAGCCAATGTGCCAGAAAGAGAAGAATGAGAAGAAGAGAAGATAGAATAGAGGATAAGTATATATTTTTGGTTTGTTTTTTTTTTTCCAGGGAGGAGTGATAAGTGAAGGGAAAAACGTGAAAAATATGAAATAAGAATAAGTGCAGAATAATGTGAACAATATGAAGAACGTGAACAAGGCAAGTGAGGGAATAAAAACTTGGAGAAACACTGAGAAGCAATAGTCAGAGCGATAGCGAGACGGCACTAAGGCACGACGAACGGCGGTCGCAGAGACCGAACAAAATGGTGGGCGCTCCGCTCTATATAGGATACAGTGGGGAGGGAGAGCGGAGCGCTTCCCACCAAAAGAAGTTAGCTGTCAATCTTTTCCGGCCAAAGGCACTGCACAGGCACAGTACCCATATATGTGAAGCACAGAGGCCACGAAGAAGAAACATGCTACATCTTCTGCCTCCTGAGCTGCATAGGGAAGGTTTTCCAAAGGGTGGGTGCCAGTACCAAGAGTTATGCCATGGCAACATCCCATTAATTTCAGGATGACCTGCAAGGTCTCCTTCCACAAACTTAAATCCCAGGTTTGTGTGCAGGAATTAGCATGTGCATATATGTGAAAGTGGTCTGCCAGATATCCTAGTCCCAAATTCTTTAAGTTCTTTGTAGGACAATAACAGTACCTTGGACATGGCTTGGTAGGTAACAGTCACCTTTCCACACTCTCTGTGTTAGGAATTATGATGTTTAATTTTGTATTGCAAACTTAGGCTGTGAGGGTACAGTGTTCCAGCTGACATAAATTATATTGATCACAGTTGTCCAAATATTTCAATCCAAAAGATAAGGTTGTCATCGCAGGCTGCTTTCTTGCCCAATTCTGACATTCAGAAACTTCGCAGGTGATGCCTTTTCAATGCTAAAGATGAAGCGAATAACAACACAACAGCTACTAATAATGAGATTATTCACATGAAATTGTGGCAATAATCATGATTTGAAGGTTCCAAAGAATTTTGATCAGGGATGCTTAGTTCAGTACAGCATCATGCCAGAAATTCAAGAGCAGAGGTGTAGTGGGACCTATTCTTGCCAGTGTCAGAGTATGATGTGCTTAGCTACTATAAAAAGCGTGTAATGCTCATATTGACATGATCTCCCAGATTGGCAGTAGTATATTTTCCCAGATTTGGTTAGAAAAGCTGAGCAGTTGTAGCCTCAAGTCAAAATGTTAGGCATTTATTCAGAAGACCTCATCTACTCTCAACATAACCAGTGCATGGAGCTGCTTTGGACTTGCATCAGGTCTCCAAAAAAATTCTGATGACCCCAGTACACTGTACCACCACAGAAGGTTCCTGCACCAATGCTTCCTTAATACAAATAAAGTCAGTCATAGGAAGGATAGTAAATCCTCTTTTAAAAACAGTGGGATGAGCCACCAAAGGAAAAAAAATACCTGTCACTCCAATATGCTTTGATTGGTCAGTTTATAGCTTTGCAATATGCATGATAGTCATGGTCATGTTTGCAACTAAATGTACATAGCATGTCTGGATGGTGAACTCTAAATTCATGTTGGTTAATTTCCAGTGCGACTTTCCAGGCTGTGTTTCCAGTCAGCTTTCCAGTCAGCTTGTGTGTGACCTGCTAGGAGGCATGAAATTGACATGAAATTCACAGGTGTTTCTCTTGGCACCTTTCCACATGCAGAAGTATTGCTTGCTAAACCCTCTTTTTTCTTTCACAATAGTATGCAAATCTTCCTCCGTAGATTGGATTCTGCTTACTATATGATTCTGATTGATTTTTGCTCAAAAATATACCATTGCCAAACTGGGAGATCATATAAAAAACTATAAGTATTACATTACAGTGAATGCAGTGCCCCATCTCTCCCACATAACATCACAGAAGAAAAAGGAGTTTCTTTGAGGATGCAGAAACTCACAATTGCGTGGAAACTCACTATGTTCTGGCATTGTGATCTGCAGTTCCATCAAAGAGGAAATGTTAGGTCTGAAGTTTGCATGGTAGGCTATAGGGTATCATTCTTGTTTGAGATCTTTTCACCTGAAATGAAAAGTCAGCTTCACTGTTGTGCCTGAAGCTCCAACACAGACAGCACCTCACGAGGAGGTCTTGTGCTTGGGACCCTGTATCCAAAAGTCAACCCCACAACCTAGCTCGGGGGTGGCTGAGCAGATAGCTGCAGCTCCGCCTGACTCCCTGCCCATTGAGCAAATACCCGAGCCCACATCAAAGCAAAAGAGCCCCGAGGGAAAAGACACTACGAGTTCTACTCAGAAGGAGTCAGAGCAGGCTGTCCCTCCTCCCACTGACACTGAACATCCTGAACATGACACAGGAGATGCAGGGGGAGAGATAGACTTTTCCCTAGCAACCAATTGTAGCATTCTGAGGAGGTACGCGCAAAGGCAGGCCTTGTTATGCCAGAGGGAAAAAAGACGTGACCAGGAGAGCTAGTCCCACGTGGGCTTGAGAAGAGACACCACTAGAGGATTAACATCTAACAGAAGAGCTTATCTATAGAGTTGTAAATCTTGTAGACAAGTAGCAATAAAGGACTTTAGTTTTATTGCTCGTGAACATGTAGGTTGTTTACATGTTGAGCTGCACCTCAGCATTCACAAATTGCCACCTGCAAATTCCAAGTCTGCCCACTATTTGCTAATGCTGATCAAAGCCAGATCATGGGGTTAAAGGTGCTGTAGTCCCCTGGCCCAGCATCTTGGGTGGCTTAGCAGCTAGCTCTTATTCTTAGCTTTTAAATAAAAAAAAGAACAGCTTTCTAGCCCTTGCTGAGCTTGGGAAATGAGGCAAAAAGTTCTGATATATCCCAGCTGTTTTGTGAGAGATGAGTCTGCTATCTCAACCCAGTGTCATGTCATGAAACCACAAGTCATTTCTGCAGGCTGGATTCTTTGAAGGCAACTAGCTACCCAGGCAACCAGTGGGTTGCTATAGGTATTGTTGATGGTTTGTCATGCCATCTGAACCCAGGAAACCAATCCCATTATGGGGGCTGAGAACAAGCCAACAACTTGCTTGACAGGAGTTTGCTGCTCTTCCCAAGACTGCCAGGACATCAGCAAGAGGGCAAGGAAAGGAAGAGACAGGAAGCCTTAATAGTACACTTCCTTCTCTCCATTAGCTCACTGAAGCCACTCTTCCTGGCTCCAGAACAGAACTTCATGTTTAGCACACGCTAATATACTTCCAGGGGGAAATGCAATGCATAAAAAAGTTGTGATATATCTGGTGTGACTAAATCTTGGCTATAAATGGCAGAAATAATGCAAGGAGGCTGATTTGGGGTGAGCATCTTGTAACATGCCAGTAAGTCTGGTGTCACAATGCCAGTAAAAACTTTTCATGTAGATTAAATGTACTGTAAGCCTTTCCCAATATGGTGTTCCTGAGATGTATGGGACGACAGCTCTCAATATCTGCACTGTGCTTTTTTGAAAAACAGTATTTTTCAAGCATAATCCAAAGCCCTCAATGCTCCCAAGCCTTCATACTCAGAGATTTGCAGTGATTTACAATTTACATTCAATGCAAAGCAGGGAGAGAAGTGAAGGAGGTCTCTGCCTCCCCCTTTGCCATTCAGCAAGGCAGCCATTTTCAGCTATCTCAGGGGGCACTTCAGAACACTTCAGTGATGTCAGGATACCTCATATCCTGGTCATCCCACTCTCCACCCCTCCACCCTTTACACAGTATCCAAGTTGGATTTCTTTACTTCAGAGAAGCAGCCAGCATGGTTTCCCCTAGATGCGAGGAGTGGGGGGGGGGGGTTGGATAAGAGCATGTATCCCCAGTTCTGAGGGCAAAACTTTTTCCCAACCACAGATCTGAGAATCTAAAGCATTGGGTCCTTTGGCAGTCATAGGATCTCTGTGTTAAAACATTATGATGGTCTTAACTGTGCTTTGATTTAAAAAGTTTGTTTTAAATGAGCCACAGTGGTATAGTAATTAGAGCTTTGACCTGGGACTCAGGAGATCCAGGTTCTCGTCCTCACTCAGCCATGAAGCTCACTGGGAGACTTGAGCCAGTGTTGGGGAAATCCAGAATCAATCCTTGTAGGAAAAGGTTGCTTATAAGTGCCTTTGTGTTATAAAATCAAACCTATTTCCCTTTCTCAGAATGCAGCAGAATTCCAAGCCAGGTTACTGTTTAGCATTGCTGTTACTTTAAGAAGATGAAATTCTTAGTTGGACTGAGAAGCTGCTGTAGACTAATCCTGTCAGTGGGGAAATACCAGTGTTTCCATCAGCTGAAGAGAGAAGAGACAAAGGTATATATCTGTTTCTGAATGGACCCATTTAACCCTCTAGTTCAACAGAGGCAAGTGCTGGGGCTGTGTAGTTGTCAAACCAGTTTTCCTGAATGGTACCTCAATCAGACACATTTGTATATTTAAGCAGAAACAGAGACTGATCCAAACTGTCAGGAAATCACTGAACTGACTTGTTGATAAGGCTCAATCAGGGAAATTTTCTATTGTATTGTCACAGGCATTTCTGATTGGTTTAGAGTATTGTTTTGTGTGTGAAGATATCAATATGCTATTATGTTAACATTATCTGGAAACCTAATATTCTGTACATGACTAGAAGGTTATAAAAATGTCTGTGCATGGGCTGTGTTTTTGTAGTTGGAGGTGAAGACCACTACCCCACAGCATGCTATCATAAGCAACTGCAGGGGGCCTGGGTGATCTCACCAATAAAAATGCTGGGGTTCAAGGCAATTCAATCTTCCCTGTGGGCCTGAGTATTCATTCTTGCGATTGGTAAGGAGACTCTGTCACCAGTTACAGCCTCTTAGTCTAACCTAACTGAAGGATTGTTGGGAGGATAAAATGGAGATGGGGGAGGGGGAGGAGGGGAAAGACCATGTAAGCCACCTTGGGTTCCTTGTAGGAAACAAGACAGTATATAAATATAATGAATGAGTGAGTGAGTGAGTGAATGAATGAATGAATGAATGTTAGCTTTGTTGTAGTTTTCCATCTTGAGTGCCATTTCCTGGTAGAACAGAGGTGTCCCCGAGTTATACATGTCCAAGTTACAAACAACCTGTACTTATAAACAAACTGCCCTAAATCCTATTAGTGTAAAAGAATTGCTGTGGAAAATTGTCTTCACCACAAAGAGAGAAGAAGTGAAAGGGTAGTGAGGGAGGCTTCCAAAGCAGTTCTTCCTGACCCATCCATTTGGAGTGGGAAATTTCTCTGGCAATTCCTTGTTGCAAAGAGGAGGCCCTGGTGTTTGGGTAGGAAGGGGGGTGGGACAGAGATATTCACTGTTTTATTCACAGGGGTTCTGGGCCCCTAACCTGCACAAATGTAGGGGGCCAACTACATGTGATCCAACTTACATAAAAATTCAACTTAAACACAAAATTCCATTTTCTCAGGAGCAAAATTCGTTCATAACCTGGGGACTCCCTGTACATAAAATAAATGTATGCATTGGTAACTACATACTTCATAACACTTGAAGGAAATGTAACTAGCTTCACTGCATGTTTGTTGTGGGTGATGCTGGCTTTCCACCACATCTACATACAGCTTGCATAGAGTCAAAAGGCGGCTGGTCCTGTCACATATGTGAGGCTTCTCACCTGTCTTGATAGTCATTTACATGCAGAACTGGGAAATCCACAGATTGGATCCACATTTACTGGGTGATTAAAGATCTATGTTAAGTTTCAATTTACGCAATTTGCTTGCACACAATAGAGGTACCTTAAATGCCAAGAGTTGGACCTTCATCTATAATTACTGCATAGTTTTTCAGTGAGGTCCTTATGTTGGATTTTTTAATTCTATTTTGAATCAGCCTGAAAGAAGCCCCAGTCACATTTATAGTTTCCTCTGCCCCTGTTAGAAATCTTGGGTACAAATGTGGTCTATTTCAGTTGGGCCATGCTGTGTGTACACTCACATCTCTTCTGCTAAAGTCAAGGGCACTCAGTAGCATTCATCATCAGCAGGATTATGACCCATTTTTCTAATGCAAACATTTTTAACCCACAAAACTGAGTTTCCTTTAAGGGTTGCCATGTTGTTGTATATCTTAAGAAGTTTCCTTTTCTCCAGTGTTTTAAGGTATCATAAAATATGCTTTTGATTTCCAAATGCCATGTTTCCAATAAATGGGCACTTTGGGCCTTCACCACAACACTGTGGACCAAACCTTGTGAGGTGGCAAGATCCGTGACTGGATTTTTCCAGTGTTCCTTCCTTTCCTTGAAATAGGTATGTTTGTTTTTTATGCTGTTTTTATTTTATTGATGTTATTTTGATATTTGTTTTGTATGCTTTAATGTATTGATCATTAAAGAAAACTGGTTATTCAGTGATTTAAAGTGGAATAAGTAAATAACTTGGAAACAAGTTAAATTTCCCCTTTTTAACCCCCCACAGAGATTTACTGCTGAAATTTAGTGACAAACCACACTTTAAAATTTAGTTTTAATTTTAGATATTCCTGCTCCAAATTCAGTGATTAGAAGAGGTTGCCCATATAGCCTGATTCCCTCTCTTCTCCCATATAGCCTGATTCCCTGTTGCAAATCATTCCCCTCTCTTCATGGCATTACCCATGGAGAGGAAACCCAGGGACATAATAGTGCCTCTGCATGTTTCCCCCTCTGTGACTAAGAGGGAGGGATTTGCACTGAGCAATCAGCACAGGGGGAAGGATCAAATAGTGCTGTAGTGGAGTCAGGACTCACAGGGTTGATGCACCAGGGCACTTTGGTTGGCAGGGACAATGATGTTGCCTGCTACCTCCCTCAGGCTTGCCTGCTCTTCTGAGCTGATCTGCAAACCTCACAGTAGCTGGGGCAGCAAGGAGGATGGAATTTCCTAGCAACCATATATCATTAGCAGCTAACCCTGTTTTAATGCAAACTATTGTGGAGTGGCTTAACCTTGGATGGGCAACCAAAGTTCATAATTTTTGCAAACTGCTAGAACATCCAAATCACCTCCCCCAGTTTCCTTTGAAGGAGAAAAAAGACATTAGGAGAGTCTGGATAATGAGCGTGTCATCTGTGACTCTCAAGTAGAGAAGTGGCATTTCAGCCATGAAGATGCTGTGGGGTGTCTGTGCTACTGCTGCTGATCTGAAGATATATATTCTCCCTAAAGCTGAATTCATTAGCTGTATGAAGTTATTAATTTCATTTCATTCATTTTCTAGATGTAGTAGATGCCTTTTCCTAAAAAAATGACTCAAGGACTCTGAGAGCAGCAGTAAAAGATGCAAAGATTTCAAACAATTTAAAGCAGCTAAAATAGTTCCTTCTGGCAGAAAATGAGTGGTTAGTGATGCAGTCATGACCTCAGAAATGATATCAGATGTAGTATTGACCCCTAGGCACTGCTAGTCAGTGGTATAATGCATCCTTTGGCTGCAGAAGGCATTGGGGTCAATCCTGGGCATCACCAGGGAAAAGCATCTCAGCTGATATCAACAAGGCCCCACAGAATTCAATGAGAATTCTGCAGGAAACCATGGGATAGACAGACTCCTAATGTTGTTGGCCATGTGTGCTTTCTTCTGAGTAGAGGCCCTGCACTCACCTGCTGATGTTGTGATTTGATTTGCCAGAGCAAAATGATGATGATGATGATGATGATGATGATGGAGAAGGAGAAGAGGAGAGTTCCTGGGCATTTGTATCAAGCTGCCGCAACTGAATACACAACTGTTCCTTGCTCCTCCAAAGTCTCACCAGGAAACCTGTGCTTGTGCAAGACCACTTTCTATGTTGGACAATATTTCAGTGAGCATTTTCCCCCTTCCCCACATAGCCCTATCTGAATATCCAAACATGTGGCTCTCTGGATTTTAATTACCGCTATGTCAAGAGTAGCACAATGTCAAGGTACCCTCTCTTTTCAATGCAATTCATTGTGCCGCTAATAAAAAGGAGCACTGTCAGAGCTGAAATCTCATCTGTGTCACTTGTACAGGAGAAAGATGCAGAATGTGCTTTGTGTAATAAAGAGAGAATGATATATTCCATTCTAGCTCATTATGCACTTCAGGTTATCTGAGGTTGTCCTAATTAGTTGAAATGAACAGGTGACAGTAACAGCTCAGCAAAGAAAGCAGCATTCGTATGAATAAACATTGCTGCTTTCACTATGCAGCAAAGCCTTGGCTTCGATGGGGCCATCTAGTGGCAGAGTTTGGCATAGTGACTCATCTTGCCTCATACCATATGGACAAGGAAGAAAGGAAAATTATTATCAGGTTTGCTTCATGCTTCTCAAGTAGAAATTGCCATCACATGAGGATGCAACATACACATCATCCTCTGAAAAGTACTTTATTTGTCACAGGGCCTACGAGCAGGGAAAACATCAAGAAGACATATAGAGAAAGGGACAGCGCATTTCTCAGCATGTTAGAGAGCTTCGGAAAGAATCTACATGTCTTCTTGAAGCTTGATGGACTGCATGCACTTGCATAGTAGGTGAGAGGCACACAGATGCAATCTTACAGGAGGTGTATTCTCATATGTGAGGGGGCCTTTTTAAGATGTCTTAAACACTAAAACCCCAATGCTTTATGATTTGTGTCTTTTTACCTTGTTGCTTTTAAATTGCATGTCATATTTGTATTTGTATTTATTTTTGCTCTTAGCCACTCAGGTTCTTGGTGCAGAAAAGTGGGATATAAATCTAATAGATAATTGATCAAATAATTTAAAAGCAATTAATTGATGAGAGCAAAGGTTCTCAACTGTAATCCCACAGAAAAGTTACAGAAAAGTCCAGAATAGCTATTCTGAGCCTGGTACTTGATATATTTGCTCTGACTTTGACATCAAAGCCAGCTGGGTCAGGGTAAGATTCCACAGCTAACAAGGTTCTGGACTCAGGCTCATGGTTTTCATAACAGGTACAATCTACTAAATTTGCCTTTGAAACTTACCAGTTAAGGAGACTTTCGCAATAGCCAATGAGCCTGTATTATTTTTAGAACATGGCACTGATTTTTATGATTATGGTTCCATAATAAAGGGGAAAAACATTATTAGAATATCAATTGTGTATATAATTTCATTATTAAGTAGTCTGCCAAGTCCCACAGCAAATTACAAAGTGGTCCATGGTGGGTGGGTAGGGGAGTTTGAGAACCACTAGATTAGAAATCATGCCCTCAACAAAAAGCTAATCACACAAAATGCATCAAAACCCTTTTTCTTTTTTGCATAATAGTTTGTGCTTTGTGTACTCATTGGAATAATACTCTCTGCTTCTAAAGATGGAACACTCATTCATAAAGTATTATGTCAATACTCACAAAGATAATATAGTTAATGACAGATCAAAGGGAAATACACATAGTCTCAACTTGTTAAAACACCAAAGGATTTCTATGATGTAAATTAAGATCTGCTAGATCCACAAACCTCTCTGTTCATGTCCCCACTCACTGCTAGGTTAGCAAGCTAGACAGAATCAGGGGGCATCTAGCTCTAAATTTATTTTAAGGAAGAATGGGAGGTGGAAACACATATGCCATTCCTCCTGCCCTTCCTGGCTCTTGCCAGCAATGCTAGATTCCCGAAGCACTCCAGCAACAGGGCATTTTGCCTAATGGGCTGAATGCCAGTAGCATTGGTCAGTTAAATCATATTTCTAATCAAGTGGATTAGAACTTGATCGATTTCTCCTGTGAGCATTTAGCATGGGCTTAGCAATCTCCTATTAAAATCAGGGAGATAATGCTTTTTGTTTGCATTCCAGGTCCTGCTGCTTGTCCTGTACACAATTCACAAAACTTCACTGCTGCATAATTTACTATTTTTTCTTTTATTTCCTCAAAGCAGCCCTGCAAGGTAAGTTGTGCTGAGAGAGTATGACTGGCTTTAGGTCACCCAGTAAGCTTCATGTCTGAGTGAATATTTAAATCTGGGTTTTTCTGAGCTCAGTCCAGCACTCTAATGCTACAGCAGTCTTCCTCAGTGTTCATGTTGTACTACAATCCCCATCATTCTCAGCCAGCATGGGGGCTGCATTCCAACACATCAGTCACCAGCTCATTACACAATGGTGGCTCAGCACACAGTTCTCAGTAATTACTACTTTGAGCATGAAAAGCTGCCACAAAGCTTTGGTGAATAACTAGCGGATCTCTTTATTTTGGGGACTGTTCCTTCGATGTGTGTCTCATAGCTTCAGGCAAGAATGATATCCCCAGACAAGAAAAGAGAGTCTTACCTTATCCAACTTTCTGCAGCTGTCCGAATGTGCAGGACTCATTAGTGTCCATATATCCATTCCAGGTTTTAGCATGATTATCCTTTGCCAGTCTCTCAGCTGAAAGATCTGATGCAAGACCCCATCACTGTAAGTGTCCCAACAGTTTAAAGCCTGGGCCTACAGCAGGGCATCCATCACACCAATGTGTCTACAAATACTACCCTCGGTACCTTGCTAGGCACCCTGCCCCTCCTGATTTTTATTTTAATCCTTAACATTTTTAAGTATTTTGTTTTAAGCACAAAGTGAAGTTCTGCCACCCAGCATGATCTTTATTTGGATTCAACAGGAATGGTTTTGTATTTTGGAGCTTAAGCTCCATCATCTCTGCCTTGCATGTAGGTACTTGTGCAAGTCATTTTTCTGGGAAAGTAACTTGCCTTCTGCAAGACAAATATGTTTGTTTAGCCACGCCCACTTTGATTAGCCACTTTGATTAGTAACCTTTTCATGAATGGGCAAGCCCACTCCATGGCAGCCATTTTGCCAGGGCACCACTGCACTCTTCCAATACACCAGTGATGGTGAACCTTTGAGAGACCAAGTGCCCAAACTGCAACCCAAAACTCACTTATTTACTGCAAAGTGCCAGCACTGCAATAAAACCTGAATACTGAGGTTTTACGTACTTTAGAAAAAACAACTCACAGCCAGTCAAGCAAATGTCTCTCTCTCTCTCTCTCTCTTTCTCTCTCTCTCTCTCTCTCTCTCTCTCTCCTTGGCAGCATACCGACCACTCATGCAAAAGCTCAGACGAGTTGCAGCTAATGAGTTGCAGCTTGCGACATCATCGCCTGGCGCCACTACTCCTTTCCGAGCATGCGCATGGCCCCTATGTGCGCTATTATCCAATGCTCAGATGCTGGGGCAACTTGGCTCACATGCCAACAGAGGGCTCTGCGTGCCCGCTGTGGCACATGTGCCAGAGGTTTGCCACCAGTGCAATACACCAAACGTGTATGCCAATCCAAAGAGATTGGGGCCCCCTAAGTTAATCAGCAAGTGGAAATGCACTCACTGAAACAAATGTGTGTGAGAGGATGTATATCCACAGCATAGTTGTTGATTTCACAGCTTCCAAAACATGATAGGATGGACCAAAAATTAAATTTATTGAGATTTCCATGGAAAAATCACTTCTACTTAGTACAAGATACAGACATAACTGGCATTGGGAATAGACTTGTTTCCCTGTAGTTATTTAACAGCAATATCAAATACTGGCCAACAGAGCAGAAATCCATTCAGTTCCCCTATTACTAATATCCTAAGCATGGAAAACTAAATTGCGGAAGACAGAAGGACCAGGGGATTATTTAAATAGATGACCACCTTTGTTTGACATATCTAATTTCATATGCCAGGTTTTCAGTAATAATTACACCAGAATTAGACACAGAGGTCTGATAAACCCAAACAACTTAAAAGAGAAGAGATAGAGAGATTGAGGGACTAAATTCCAGAGCTAATGTGCTACTATTCCCTGCTCACCCATTCAGAGACTTATTCTCAATAGTCTGGGAAGGACTGAGTTTGGCACAATGCATGTCCAACTACATTATTATTTGTTTCTGGATGGCAATGGCCTATTTTGGCCAAAATCCTAAATATACCTGCCCCTACATATACTACTGGGGCTATGAATGCATGCTTGTAAAACCTGAGTCTATAGCCAAATGCAATCACCTCTGGATTAGTTTTCACAAGGGCACACATGCATTTCTCCAGGGAGTAAAACAGATCAACTGATCAGATCACAGCCACTCCAAGTTCCTGCTTCAGTGACTTTTAGATCAGATTATTGTAATGCCCTTTGTTTGGGGATGCATTTTAGGAAAATTTTGAAAGTTCCACTAGCAAATTCTACAGATCATTTTATGTGTCATCTAATCTGATGCATCTGCATTCACTGTCAGATTGCCCCACAGCTTGCTTCTTGCCTTCACAGCCCAGGTGGTTTGAGTTCTAAGTAGCTGAGAAGAATCTCCTTTACAAGTCAGCTTCTCTCCAAAATAAAAACTCGCATCCTTGACAAGGTCCATATTCTACCTTATGTGGTAGTTAGATTGGCCTTCACTAAGAGTCTTCTTTAGCAGCCCCAGTGCTCCAAAGCTCCTTTGTGATACTGGTCTATGCTGTCTTTCCAAAAACATTTTAAAGCTTTCTTTCAGAAAAGCTTTGCAATTACAGGCTGAGATCTTGACTGGGCTACTGCTGTAACAGGGATGGGATGTGCAGCTTTGCAGATGTGTTTGGATTCCACTTTCCATTGGGCCCAGCAAGTACAACCAGTGGTCAGGGAAGTGCAGACTAAGGACAGCTGAAGTGCCATAAGTTCCCCATCTTTGGACTACACCATAAAGTACCACTGCTATTTTTGATGATAATTCTCTTTCATCAGTCACTTGGCTTTTTGGATTTATCGATATGTATTGTTTTACCAATCGTTTTGTCTGTTGCTTGTATCAATTTATGAACCAGTATGGAATAAAAATATTTCAAAAGAAAATAAAACAAAGCATTAGAGATCTCACAAAATATAAGCAAAATACAATAATATATTTGCCATAGCTCACGTACAAACCTGCACTAAAAATTTACAAGATTTGGTGGTATTGGAAAGTTTTGAATTCAGGACTTCATGGCGGTTGCATATATATGAACACTAGTACCATCTGGTCAGTGCAAATAAATCCCTGCCCTCGGTGCAAGATGGTGACCCTGCTAGAAGAGGAGGTAAGGTGCCTGAGAGCCGAGAGAGCTCTCCAGCCCCCCTCGGATAAGCCCCCCTCTGGACAGAAGGTTGAGGGAGAGACCACGAGAGGAGCAGCTGCGGAGACATGGAGGTATGTCACTCACAGGAGGAGGAGGCCAGCATGGCCTCCTCCTTCTCCTGGCACCAATCTGGAGCTGGGAAACAGGTTCTCTCTGCTTGGGAAGGCTGGGGCTGATGAGGCCTCAGGGGACCAGCAGGACCCCCAGCCTGGGACGTCAGGCAGCAAGGGGGCCGCTGCAGGAGAGGTGAGGGCCAGGGCACGGCTGCCCACCAGCACTGGGAAGGTACGGTGGCGGGTGATTGTTGTTGGAGACTCCCTGCTGAAGGGCACTGAGGCGGCAGTCTGCCGCCCCAGCCTGGAGACAAGGGAGGTTTGCTGCCTGCTGGGCACATACATCCAGCATGTGAAGGACAGAGTGAAGCGTCTTGTTCGCTCCGGGGGTCACCAGCCACTCCTGGTGATCCATGTGGGCACAAACGACGTGGCCAGTCAGGGTGTGGTCGGGATCACCAGGGACTTTGAGGCCTTGGGGAAGAAATTCAGGGAGCTGAAGGCCCAAGTGACCTTCTCGTCAGTCTTACCTGTCTGGGGGTTTGGGCCAGGCAGGGACAGGAGGGCCTCTGAGGTGAATGACTGGCTTAGGGTGTGGTGCCAGAAGGAATGCTTTGGGTTCCTCGACCACGGCACTTGTTTTCTTGCCAATGGACTTCTGGCAAGGGATGGGTTACACCTCACAAGGATGGGGAAAAGGTCCTTTGGAGATGCTCTAGCGAGCTTTGTCTGGAAGACTTTAAACTGAGCCAGCGGGGGGTGGGTTCAGGTTCCCCAGTAATGTGTCTGCACTGGACAAGTGTGGGGGGAGGATCGGGGCTCTAGGAGGGACTGATAGGACTCCTACAGAGAGGGGCCAGGTACCAGGGAGGATGGGAGGAAGGAGAAGGCTGGGCACTTCAAGGAAAGGAAGCGGTGGGAAGGAGTTGAGGTGCATGTACACCAATGCTAGGAGCATGAGTAATAAGCAGGAAGAGCTTGAAGCTCTCCTGGGAATAGGAGGGTATGATCTGGTGGGAATCACAGAAACTTGATGGGATGAAAGGCAAGTCTGGAATGTGAACATAGAAGGGTATCATCTTTTTAGAAAGGACAGGAAGGGAAAGAGAGGTGGGGGCGTGGCTTTATACGTCAGGGAAGGGATAGGATGCAGTGAGATAGAATGCAGCACAGATCAGGATTCGGCAGAGGCAGTCTGGGTGAAACTCAGGGGTTTTGAGAGAGAAAGAGACCTGACTGTGAGGGTATGTTATCGCCCTCCAGGTCAACTTGAGACCCTGGATGATGTCCTGACAGGCCAGATTCTAAGGATATCTCGGGGGAGAGACACAGTAATTATGGGGGATTTCAATCTCCCGGATATTACTTGGGAGACTCACTCGGCGGTGACAGCCAGGTCACGTCGCTTCCTAGAAGTTCTAGAGGGTGGGTTTTTCACACAGAGCGTCCGAGAGGCGACGAGGGGGGGAAACATCCTGGACTTGGTCTTCAAAACATCCTGACCAATAGGGAGGAGCTGATAGATGAAGTACAGATTAGGGGAGCTCTGGATGTGCGTGATCACTCCATCCTTTGCTTTAAGATCAGGGAACTGGGGACGTGCAGCAGGGCGAGCACCAGAAGCTGGGACTTCAAGAGGGCCAACTGAAGGCCAGACTGGGGAATGTCTCCTGGGATAGGTTACTGGAAGGTAAGCAAGTTGAGGAAGGGTGGATGGCACTCAAACGGGAGGTTTTGGAGGCGCAAGCCTTGACGATACCTCTAGTCAGTAAGGTGGGGAGGCAGAGGAGAGTGCCGCCATGGATGCGAAAGGAGGTGGTTAGAGGGATTAGACAAAAGAGGAACCTCTAGGAAATGGGTACTGGGGGAAATAGACAAAAGGGTATACTGGGGGGAGGAGGCCCGTTGCAGAAGGATTCTTCGCAAGGCTAAGGCTGATTATGAGCTGAGACTTGTCAAGAATATCAAGAGCAACAAAAAGGGCTTCTTTCAGCATGTAAATAGGAAAAGGAAGGGGAGACAAGTGATGGGACCACTAAATAGGGAGGAAGGAGATCCAGTGACTGATATGAGGAAACAGGCACAGGTGCTAAATGACTATTTTGCCTCTGTGTTCTCCCCAAAGCAGGATGGGGGATATCCATACAGGAGATTAGATGAGGCTGGGGACTTAGGAGCACAGATTAGAGTCACCCCCCCTTGAAGTCAAGGGGCTCCTCAGGGCATTGGACATTACAAAGGCTCCAGGCCCTGACAGGTTACAACTGAGAGTACTTAGAGAGTTGGCAGGGGTTCTCTCATGCCTGCTGGCCTCCATTTTTGAGACCTCATGGAGAACGGGTGAAGTTCCAGAGGACTGGAGGGTGGCATCAGTGATCCCAATTTTCAAAAAGTGTAGTAGGAAGGACATGGGGAATTATAGACCGGTTAGCCTTACGTCCATTGTAGGAAAAACAATGGAAAGGCTCATAATAGAGAGAGAGCTAGTGATGCTAGATAGGGAAGGGAGGCTGAGAGCCACACAACATGGCTTCTGCAAAAACAGGTCCTGCCAGACAAACCTTGTGGAATTCTATGACAAGGTTTTGAGATGACTAGATGGAGGGGATGCAGTGGATGTGGTTTACCTGGATTTCAGCAAGGCCTTTGACAAAGTGCCCCATGATATCCTGGCGGAGAGACTGAGGAGTTTTGGGATAGACCAAAGCACTGTCCGGTGGATTAGGGCATGGTTGACTGACCGAAAGCAGAAGGTAACCATTAGTGGAGAATCATCAGGATGGCGGCCATTGACAAGCGGGGTCCCCCAGGGCTCTGTCCTGGGGCCGATCCTGTTTAATCTTTTCATTAACGACATGGAAGAAGGGGTGAACAGTCTGCTGATCAAATTCGCAGACGACACTAAAACTGGAGCAGTGGCCACAACTGAGGAGCAGGTAGTCCAGATCCAAAAGGATCTGGACAGACTGTGGAAGTGGGCAGGAGACAACAGGATGGCATTCAGTGTGGATAAGTGCAAGGTCTTGCACTTGGGGCATAGGAATAGCTGTCATAAGTACAGGTTAGGTGACAAGTGGCTGGAGAGCAGCACGTGTGAAAGGGACCTCAGGGTACTGGTTGACTGCAGGCTAAACATGAGTCAGCAGTGTGATGCGGTGGTCTAGAGGGCGAATGCCACCCTTGGTTGCATAGCCAGAAGTGTGGCTTCTAGATCAAGAGAGGTATTACTCTCCTGGGGAAGAAGGGCGAACATGTCGCAGCTCTCACAGCGGACAGCAACACCTGTGACTCCCACCAAGGCCATCTCCTGGTCTGCCATCGGCATCCCTTCCGAGACCTTACTTGATCCCCTGCCTTGTTAGTCCTGCAGTTCCTCTCACTCTCCCAGTTCTCCCAGACAAAAACCCACTCACACACACACACAAGGATTAAGTAAACTTAAATTTAAATTGGAAGAAAAAGAAAGCACAGCACAGCACAGCACAGCGCAGCGCAGCGCAGCACAGCACAAACAAAACAAAACAAAACAAAACAAAACAAAACAAAACAAACAAACCTCTGTGTCTCAGAGAAGGGAGTCTCTGGACAGCCCGGACTGCAGCTAAGGGATGCAGACAAGGGACGACACCCTTGTCGCATCTCCCATAATGCGTCACCGTTGGTGCCGCATCCGTTAGCGCCACCAACGGCTGAGCTTGGCCTTATCAGTCCCTCAGGCCAGTGGCCCCGCCTGTCTGTTTCCTCCTGGCTGCTCTAGCTTCTCTGACCCCGCCCCCTCCCTCTCTGCTGCTCCTGGCCCTCTGCTCCCCTGTCCAGCTCCTACCTTGCCTTCGCCAGTCCCCTGGCCACTCAGCACACCCTCCCAGCCTGTGCCTCTGCTGCTCTGCTGCTCTGCCAAGTGGCCAGAGTCAAAAGGTTCATGTTCATGTTAATAAACCTCTGAGTCATAGTAGGAGGCACCACTAGTATGCATTAGCTTATTATGCAGCCGTACCTTGGATTCTAAGTACAAAAGTTTAATGCCATGTCTGCCAATTACCATATTTTTCACTCTATAAGACGCACCTGACCATAAGACGCACCTAGTTTTTAGAGGAGGAAAACAAGAAAAAAAATATTCTGAATCAAATGGTTTACTAAACTATTTAATGAACTATAACAGAATACAGTAATACCGTATTTCAACCTTGTAAAGTGAACAGCAGTCAACAGTGGCATTAAGAGTCACTCTAAATTTTTGCTCTAAATTTTAAATGACTCTTGCACCACTGCTCAGGCATGGCACAGACTGATTTAAATAAGGGCAATTTCAATTATGAGAAAATCAACAAGAAAAAAAGAGTGATTTAAATCACTGGTTTGAATCAGGTTCCCACTGAAGCTTTTTGATATAATTCCTGAACAGTGGTGTAAATCTGACCACTAAGCTGTGCTGATTCACATCTAAATGGAGTGCACTTGCACTGTTTTCTTTTTCAGCCATGCTCCACTGTTTACCTGGAAAGGGACTATCTTTAAATTCACATACAAGGAATTTCCCATGACCAATGGCCATGGCAGTTTCAGATTACAATCCTATATATGGATAATAAATATTAGAGTTCAGTCGAGTTCAATGGGCCTTACTCCTGGTATTACCCTTACAAGAAAAAACAAGAGGTCAACATAAGTTTTGATAGTTCTTGGGCTGACAAGTCCAATGCAATTTTTTTAAATGCATTTTTATATCTTCAGTTTTTATCATCCCTGCTATATTTGTGTTCTTTCATAACTATCTCCTCTGCCTTCCTCAGCCCAGCTTTATCACCTTGTAATTATTTCTTTCTTAGATTTCTATCCTGCCTTTTTTCTTTTCCTTTTTAAGAACTCAAAGCAGCAATATCTCTCTTTTTCTGGAGGCGTGGAGACTCAGGAAGGAAGTATCAGTGTAAAAACCAGAGGATTGCATTGCTAAAAAGGTGGAACTGTAACTCTTTCAGAAGCACCTACTTTTGCCACTTTTAATTGACAGCTAGACATGTGACGGTTAACAATCATGCACAAACATGCAGTTTGGTCTTCTCAATTTCTACCTATGCTACCTGCTGTACATTGCTCCCTTGGCAGCTGAAACTGACAATGCCATTGACAAGGCGAGACTACACATATTGAACAGCTGTAAGCAACTGGTCCTAATCATGATCAAAAACAAGATCATATCACAACCTGCCTGTCCCTTAAGGTCAGGTCAGGAAGCCCTTCTGCAAGAGCCATCCCTCAAAGAGGCAAGAGGAATGGCAAATAGAAGGACATTTTTGGGTTGCCAGGATGAATCTGTAGAATGAGCACCTGTCAAGGGAAACTTGTTTTCCCTGCAGAACAAATTAGGTGTGCTGTTGAAGCATAAAGTAATTGCCTGCCTAGCCTACCTCACAGGGTGGTTGATGAGAAAAAAAAAGTGGGACATAAATCCAATATTATAATACCATTGCAAGAGCTAACTGCAGCACAAGTATGGGATCCATTTAGGCTTTAGAATTCAATGATAATTTGGCAAAGGGGCGGGTAGGGGGGCATTTCGGTTTCCCATGTTAGATTCTGTTAATTTTCTGCTTTTGTTATTTGTCACAAGGTTTGAGGATGGAGAGGCTGTATATTCAAAGCCTACACTGGTCCTAAAGCGTGGCTAGAACATCAGTGATACAGCCACCTTACAGAATCTGCAGAGAACTTGGTTCTTGGATGGTATAGAAATCAGTTAGATACATCTGAGCATGCCTGGGTCTGTGTAGCAGCTGGCATGGAGCCTGCCTGGAAAGCCACAGGGATACCCTCATGGGAGAAAGCCAAAGAGACAGGAAAGCAGGAGCACATCAACTCTCACCTGCACTGCTCAGACCTGCCTTTGTACTGAGTACTGTTGAGGCACAACAGCAGGGGCTGCAGCCAGACATAGGGGGTGTCCAGCTTGAGAATGCTTAGTGCTCCCCATCAAAGGGCTTCGAGCATCTCTCCTAATCTTTCCCCCTTTCCTATTTTTTCCCGTGATAAGAAAATGGGCTGAGGATGCATTCGGAAAACAAGAGCAAGCCACAAATGCAAGATGATGTCACTGGGAGATACACGCACCCAATAACATTCAGTGAAAGAAGCAAGGCGACTGCATAATACAAGCCTCATCTGGAAGCTCCTTTAGTTATATTTAGAGAACTCAGTGCAAACAATGGGGGCGGCGGAGCGCGCGGGGGTTGGTGCGGGGCGGCAGAGCGCGCGGGGGTTGGCAGGTCTTTCCTGTGGGGGTGGGCACACACATTCGCTCTATAAGATGCACAGACATTTCCCCTTACTTTTGAGGGGGAGAAAAGTGCGTCTTATAGAGCAAAAAATACAGTACATCTTGTAGTCTATTAGTTTGTGTTGGTCACAATACTCTTATTAATCATGAAGTGATCAGTATAGCTTTACCTGTTCTAGTCTGTTAATCACAATACGTTTATTAATCACTAAGTGATCCATAGCTTTACCTGTTCTAGTTTGTTAGTCACAGTAATATTCTACTTCTCACAATCCACCCTTTTTCTTTTGGTTCTATCTTACTGTGACTAATTTGAACTATTCCCTAAGAATTCCCTAAGCATCACCTGCTCTGGAGGTGATCTTTAATTATAACCACTTTTAATGTCATTATCCTGTCCCCACACTGGTTTGTTTTCGGTACTGGGTCACGTGGATAGATTCTACAGCTTGTTGAATTGTTTGTGTTATCAGGGGCATGAAACATGGCAGCAGCAGTAGCCCTGCAACTGCCATCAACAGTACTCCTCTCCATTTCAATGAGCTTCCACCAAACAACTCTCCCCACCATGAGGATCACACTTTTTCGTACAGAAATTGTGTAGAGGAGCACAATCAGGGCAGTGGGCGCAAGAACAGCTCTTGCATCAGCAAGAGCACTTGCAAAACCAGCACATCCAAGAGCCAGGCAGTGTCGCCTAACCAACCCTCCTGTGCTCAGTCTTTCAGAGCTTAAGCTTCAAAGGCCCATCACCAGGATCCACTGTCCGCTGTTTTGGCGGTGGCACTGGTCCTTTCACCCTTGTGCTATGGGTCCACTCCTTTTCTTTTGTCCAGACAGCCGTTTCACTCATCAGTAATGCCAGCAGTGGGCGTTCCCATTCGGGTTGCAGCTTGGAGTCCTTCCAGGATTTTACCAGAACCCAGTCTCCAGTTTTGAACAGATGTACTGTGAAGTCCAGGGGAGCTGTTTGTGCCAGTAGTCCCTTCTCCCTGAGGGCAGATAAAGATTTCCCCAGTATATAGTTCTGCAGAAATTTATCTTTTGACTTGAAACTTGGTAACTCCCCCACCTGCCCCAAGTAAGGCAATTCAAACAGCATTTCATAGGATGATATTCCTGTCTTTAATTGCTGCTTTAGGGTCTGACTTATCCCAGTTCCTTCATCCTTGCTATTCCAGCCTTATCATACTTAAGGCTTATAAAAAGGAACTCCAACCAAGGGGATCAAGTTCAGTATTGATAGTGGAGCCTCATCTTCTTCAATAGAAGCCCTCTTTGCTTCCAAGCCTGCCAGTCTATTTCATCTAGTTTCTTCGCCATTCCCAGACTGATCTCCCTTTACATTAGCCAATTTTTACAGTACTTGCACCAACTTTTCATGCACCAAAACCTTTCCTCTACTTATGATCAAACTCCTTTCCTGCCAAATTTTCCCAAAGGCATTTGCTAGCCCAAATACATCCCAATGCCACATTCATTTTTTAGAAATTGATCAAAAGACCCTTAGCTCCCCAAAGGTTCCTTTCATGGAATCTCTGGATTACTTACCTAGCTAGTCCCTTAGACAGCCATTCTTAGCCATCAGGCATTACCCATCTTCCAGAGTCTAGATTCTTCTCCATTCCCAGTTCCTTCCTACAATTTCAGGGCTCACTTCAGAGCCCATAACTCACAAATTTGGGCTGACCAGGAGGAGGACAGTCCCCACTATCCCTCACCTGGTTCCCTTTTATTACTTTGTATCCATGGGTGTCTAAGAAGGAACACCCAATGCTAATTCCATTAGAGTTATAAAGAATAGGAAAGTTATTGGATACATGCCACAGCACCATAAAGAAAAGTTACATTTCACTCTAATTAGATGCCTTTGACAGGCCTTCCAAACTAAAGTTACTTTGAACAGGCTGGCCAAGTTAAGCACAGGGTTAGAGAGGCACTTTAGCAAGCCTATAAAACACAGAGATTCCCCACTAATGGAGTGGGGTCATCTGGTCTTCACCACCAGACACCGAGGCATCTTTTGATGTGCTTATGGCAAGGCAGTGAGATGGGATGGCAAGAATTGTTTTTCAGAGTACAGGTTAACAGAGCTTGCACTGAGGGGTGCCATTGTTACCACCAAAGCTTCCCCAATAGCTGGCTTCCTAAGCCAATAGGACTGTGGCTACACAGGCTGTTTCCTCCATCTCTTTAATACAAGCCCTCTCTTTGATTCCCCTTCCTCAGTAAATACTGCAGTAGCAAATTAAAAAAATGTTCCTATTCACCATAGCCTCATAAACTTCCCTTTAGCACTTTTCTCCACAGGGCACCTGAGCCCTTCAAGAGGAGATGTTCAGCTTCATTTGCTCATAATTCCAAGTTGAGTAAAAACATAGAAACAAAGAAAGGGGTCCTCCCCTGGTCATCTAGTCTGACCCCCCTGGTTTCAGCCAACTCTGTTCCTATAATTCACAACATGTGGTTCTAATTACGCAACTCAGAGGTGGCAAATGGTTGTTAAACACACACAAAAACATAAACACAAACACAGGCAGAACCTGTCACAGTGGCATCTGCCCTTTCTTGCTGTTGAGTTATGGCCTGCTCACTCTCGAGCCCAATGCAATAAATTCTCGCAGGGAGAGGCATCATGCCCCCCCCCCCTTTCTCTCTTCCTTTTTCTCCACAACGTGTTCCAGTTTTCCTTCCAGGCCTCCCAAGCACCAGCTGCCTGTGGTTTTAGAGATAAATCAGTATCAGTCCTCTTCATTAGCTTCGTCTCTACCTCCCCTCCAATACCTTCTACCAAAATCCCAGTCCGGCTAGGAGATCTCTCCCTGCCAAGTTACAAATTTCCTCTCCCAGTGCAAAATCACACCCCACAATGGTTGCACCATGCTCATATTTTACCTAAGCAGGTTCAAATATTTTCACTTTTACCAGATTATCTCCCACTCCTTGAGCCATCAATTCCCCTTTTTTCCAATTTCATTCCCTCTGGAATCATATTCATTGTGGAGCTGGTAGCCGTTAATCTAGTCGTTCTAGTTCGTTAATCACAATACCTTTATTAATCACTAAGTGATCCGTAGCTTTACCTGTTCTAGTTAGTCACAGTAATATTCTACTTCTCACAATTTTATTCTCACAACAGCCCTGTAAGGTAGGCTAGCTCAAGAGTCAGTGATCCCAGGGTCATCCAGTAAGCTTTACCATCAAATGAAGCCTTGAATCTGGATCTCCTGAGTGCAAGTTAAGCACTTTTACCACTATGCTGTGCTGGCTCTCTTCTGTTGGTGAGTCTGATTTGCATGTAGGCTGCTATACTATTTTGTCAGCATTTTTTTTCTAGCAGATATTAATTTCCTCTTTCCAGCTATAATGTTAAACAAAATCTTCTGTATAGATGAATATGTAGCTTCTTGAAGGTGAGCACATTTTTGTATTCAAGAGATTAGCACGTATACTTTTTACCTTCTGCTACTAGGGTTGCCATGTGAATTATTCTTTCAGAGGAATGATTATAGCAAATCTTTCTATCCTTTGCACAGAGAATAAAATCAAGCTGTTGTAAAATATCTTAGGGACTTTCACTGGGGAAAATGGCAAATATTCTGTTTTTTCCTTGAGAGCTGTCAATTTCATATAACCTGTCAAAGGAGTTGCAGGATATGTAAGCACTCAGAGAAGTGCATGAAATGCATTTTCCCCAGCTGTTCAGTGATTTTTTGTTTTGCTTTGGTTAACTGTCTCAAAAAACAAAACAGGTTGTGAAGACCCAATCCTGCCCCAAAGAGCCTCAACAAACAGTATGGATTCTCATATGTATGAACAAAAAGTAAGAAAACCTACAGAGGACAAAATGAGTATGATAATGGTTTAGAAAGAACACAGGCAGTGGTCAGATTCAGAGTAGCATGCATCACAGTTCCTGGGCTGGATTCAGATACAGTCAGATGAAAATTAGATCCACTAAAATAAGTGGGATTTGAGCATGACTAAAATCTAGATCAAACCCACCAGGTGCATTAAGGCTTTTTGCACAGTGTTCTGTTAGGCCACTCACACTAGCCTTGCATTACTTTAGCATCTCCATCACTGTACCTTTACAGGGTGGCACAAAGTACCAAAAAGATCCAGGGCACAGGCCTACAGATCAACAACAACAAATTTGCATGTCCTAATTAACATATCCTGAATGTTTGTGTGTATGTGTGTCTTTAATGGACCCTTTCTGTTAAAGACACGTCTAATTAAAAATGGGATTTATGGATAGGGGAGAGAAGGGCATTTGATTTCCAGCAGGAATACTGAGGCAGGGAGAAGACAGCAGGAGGTGAAACACATGTGGGCAAAAAGCCAGCTAATCCAAGGGGATCAGATGCAGCAGAGATCATGAGTGCAAGTGCCCTTGGAGAGTAGAGTGTTGGAGTAATTGGCCTTCCAGAGGAGGGGCTCCAGATGAAAAACAAGAGGTTTCAAACCAAGTGGGCCACCCCAACATTGCATTTGTATCCCTCCTGGGTGATGTGTCTTCAGCAAACCCTATCCTACTGTGGCTATGAACTGTGGCTTGCTGCATAAAATGTTCCAGAGGGGTAATCATAGCTACTCTAGGAAAATACCATTTGACATGATGCTGTTCACCAAGATTGGTGAGTGGAGAGTCTTTCCTAAACCTTTTTGCATCAGTGTACAGTTATATGAAGCTACTGGGTCAAAGCTGAAAGGACACTCAATTGCAGATGTATCTGGTGGTGAAAGGAAAGTCCAATGCTGTAAAGATCTATACTCCATAAGAACCTGGAATGTAAGATCCATGAATCAAGGCAAGCTGGATGTGGTCAAACAGGAGATGACAAGACTGAACATCGACATCTTAGGAATCAGTAAGGAACTAAAATGGACAGGAATGGGGGAATTTAATTCAGATGACCATCAGGTATACTACTGTGGTCAAGAATCCCTCAGAAGAAATGGCGTAGCCTTCATAGTCAATAAAAAAGTAGGAAAAGCAGTACTGGGATACAATCTCCAAAATGACAAAATGATCTCAGTTCGAATCGAAGGAAAACCGTTCAACATCACAGTAGTCCAAGTCTATGACCCAACCACTGATGCTGAAGAGGCTGAAGTTGACCAGCTCTATGAAGGCCTACAACACCTTCTAGAATCAACACCCAAAAATGATGTCATGGGGGATTGGAATGCTAAAGCAGGAAGCCAAAAAATAACTGGAATAACAGGCAAGTTTGGCCTTGGAGTAAAAAATGAAGCAGGGCACAGGCTGGTAGAATTTTGTCAGGAGAATAAGATGGTCATAGCAAACACTCTTTTCCAACAACCCAAGAGACGACTCTACACATCGACGTCACCAGACGGTCAACACAGAAATCAGATTGACTATGTGCTCTGCAGCCAAAGATGAAGAAGCTCTATACAGTCAGTAAAAACTAGATCAGGAGCTGACTGTGGCTCAGATCATGAGCTTCTTGTTGCAAAATTAAGGCTTAAATTGAAGAATGTACGGAAAAGCACTAGGCCACTCACTTATGACCTAAATCATATCCCTGATGAATATACAGTAGAGGTGACAAATAGATTGAAGGAATTAGATCTGATAGACAGAGTGCCTGAAGAACTATGGACGGAGGTTCGCAACATTGTACAAGAGGTAGCGACTAAAATCATCCCAAAGAAAAAGAAATGCAAGAAAGCAAAATGGCTGTCTCAGGAAGCTTTACAAATAGCTGAGGAAAGAAGGGAAACAAAAGGCAAGGGAGAAAAAGAAAGATACACCGAATTGAATGCCTTCTTAAATGAACAGTGCAAAGAAATGGAAGAAAACAATAGAATAGGGAGGACCAGAGATCTCTTCAAGAAAATTGGAGATATGAAGGGAACATTTCATGCAAAGATGGGCATGATAAAGGACCAAAATGGCAGGGACCTAACAGAGGCAGAAGAGATTAAGAAGAGATGGCAAGATTACACAGAAGAACTATACAAGAAAGACCTTAACATTCCTGATAATCCCGATGGGGTGGTCACTGACCTCGAGCCAGACATCCTGGAACGTGAAGTCAAATGGACCTTAGGAAGTCTGAGCAACAACAAAGCTAATGGGGGTGACAGTATTCCAGCTGAGCTATTCAAAATCTTAGAAGATGATGCAGTAAAAGTGCTACACTCAATATGCTAGCAAATTTGGAAAACTCAACAATGGCCACAGGATTGGAAACGGTCAGTTTACATTCCGATCCCAAAGAAGGGCAATGCCGAAGAATGTTCAAACTACCACACCATTGCACTCATTTCACATGCTAGCAAAGTGATGCTCAAAATCCTACAAGCTAGGCTCCAGCAGTATGTGGACCGAGAACTACCAGAAGTATAGGCAGGATTTCGAAGAGAGAGAGGAACTAGAGATCAAATTGCCAACATACGCTGGATCATGGAGAAAGCTAGGGAGTTCCAGAAAAACATCTACTTCTGCTTCATTGACTATGCTAAAGTCTTTGATTGTGTGGATCACAACAAATTGTGGCAAGTTCTTAAAGAGATGGGAGTACCTGACCATCTTATTTGTCTCTTAAGAAACCTATATGCAAGTCAAGAAGCAACAGTGAGAACTGGACACGGAACCACTGATTGGTTCAAAATTGAGAAAGGAGTTTGGCAAGGCTCTATACTGTCGCCCTGCCTATTTAAGTTAAATTCAGAGCACATCATGAGAGGGCTGGGGCTAGATGAATCACCAGTTGGAAATAAGATTGCTGGGAGAAATATCAATAACCTCAGATATGCAGATGATACCACTCTCATGACAGAAAGTGAACAGGAAGTAAAGATCCTCTTGATGCGGGTGAAGGAGGAGAGCACAAAAGTTGGCTTGAAACAACATTAAGAAAACTAAGATCATGGCATCCGGTCCTCTCACTTCCTGGCAAAGAGATGGGAAAGAGATGGAGGTAGTGACAGATTTTATTTTCCTGGGCTCCAAGATCAGCACAGACGGGGACTGCAGCCAAGAAATTAAAAGACGCTTGCTCCTGGGGAGGAAAGCTATGGCAAATCTAGACAGCATACTAAAAAGCAGAGACATCACCCTGCCAACAAAAGTGCATATAGTCAAGGCTATGGTTTTCCCATTTGCAATGTATGGCTGTGAAAGTTGGACTATAAGGAAGGCTGAGCGCAAAAGGATTGAGGCCTTTGAGTTGTGGTGCTGGAGGAGACTCCTCCGAGTCCCTTGGACAGCAAGGCGATCAAACTGGTCAGTCCTAGAGATCAACCCTGACTGCTCTTTAGAAGGCCATATACTGAAGATGAAACTCAAATACTTTGGCTACCTAATGAGAAGGAAGGACTCCCTGGAGAAGAGCCTAATGCTGGGAACAATAGATGGCAAAAGAAGAAGGGGACGGTAGAGAATGAGGTGGCTAGATGGAGTCACTGAAGCGGTTGGTGTGAGCTTGCGTGAACTCCGGGGGATGGTGGAGGACAGAAAGGCCTGGAGGAATGTTGTCCATGGGGTCACGATGGGTCGGACACAACTTTGCGACTAACAACAACAACAACAACAGTTATACGAGCCCAAGTAAGAAGCAAACTGTTGTTCTCTAAGCGTTTTTTTCCCATGCATTAGGCCATGCTAGTTAATGGCATGGAAGAGGCAGAAGTAAAAAAGCACTAATAGGGTCTACTTAGAGGGACACTACAGGACAGATGTAGGCAGAGCCACAAAGAGCAATATAGTAAGGAAGAGGCTTTTCATCGAAGCCTATTATGTTGCTTAGTGAACAATAATTGCTTAACCACTGCTCCATCCCCTCCCCTCTGAAGTGCTTCTTATTTCAAGTATTTCTAGATACGAAATGAAGATGGCATCCTCCTGGGTTTTTAAAAATAAACAGTGTAAGAAAATCATGATGTTTTCTGACAGTTTTCTGTGCTTGACTCATGGGTTTTTAAAAAGTAATACAATACCTTTTTCTGCTGAATTATTTTTCTCCAGCTAAAATATAAATCGAGGGGTTCAAATAACTTAGAAATGAAAGAAAGGCAGCTTCTCAAAGATTTGTCATAAAACTGCTGTTCTTCACTTTTTCTTTTTTTAAAAATAGTGGATTCCTGACTACATACATTGCTAAAGAGATTGCCATATTGCTTTTGTTATGGGTAAATCCAGGGCCTTTCTTGTTCTTGTTGTTGTTGTTAGTCGCAAAGTCATGTCCGACCCATTGCGACCCCATGGACAACATTCCTCCAGGCCCTCCTGTCCTCCACCATCCCCCGGAGTCCACTCAAGCTCACACCAACCGCCTCAGTGACTCCATCCAGCCACCTCATCCTCTGCCGTCCCCTTCTTCTTTTGCCATCTATTGTTCCCAGCATCATGGTCTTCTCCAGGGAGTCCTTCCTTCTCATTAGGTGGACAAAGTATTTGAGTTTCATCTTCAGGATCTGGCCTTCTAAAGAGCAGTCAGAGTTGATCTCCTCTAGGACTGACTGGTTTGATCGCCTTGCGGTCCAAGGGACTCACAGGAGTCTTCTCCAGCACCACAACTCAAAGGCCTCAATCCTTTTGCGCTCGGCCTTCCTTATGGTCCAGCTTTCACAGCCATACATTGCAACTGGGAAAACCATAGCCTTGACTATACGCACTTTTGTTGGCAGGGTGATGTCTCTGCTTTTGAGTATGCTGTCTAGATTTGCCATAACTTTCCTCCCCAGGAGCAAGCGTCTTTTAATTTCTTGGCTGCAGTCCCCATATGCAGTGATCTTGGAGCCCAGGAAAATAAAATCTGTCACTACCTCCATTTCTTCCCCATCTATTTGCCAGGAAGTGAGAGGACCGGATGCCATGATCTTAGTTTTCTTAATGTTGAGTTTCAAGCCAACCTTTTGCACTCTCCTCCTTCACCCGCATCAAGAGCCTCTTTAGTTCCTCTTCACTTTCTGCCATGAGAGTGGTATCATCTGCATATCTGAGGTTGTTGATATTTCTCCCAGCAATCTTGATTCCAACTGGCGATTCATCTAGCTCTGCCTTTCTCATGATGTGCTCTGCATATAAGTTAAATAGGCAGGGTGACAGTATACAGCCTTGCCGAACTCCTTTCTCAATTTTGAACCCTTTCTACATGCATTCAAAGAAGGTAATTTTGGTAACTTTTCCTGTAGTGAATTTAGGTTTACAACATTACTTCAAGGCAATGCTGAAGACTATTTCATTTATACTGAAATAACAGTGAAAACAAATGAATCCTTTTTGTGAACCACTCAGCTCTTGGGAAGAACTGAAATGAAATAAATAATTCACAGGAAGAATGAAGTGCAGCAGAGATCCTGGCTTGCTGATGTCTTCGTGTAAACTCACCCATAGCATGCTGCAGGCTGACAGTTCAAGTGGTTGGATGGAAGGTTCGAGGGAGCTGCTGGCTGAATGCCTGAACGGAAAGGCAAGCATATGTCAAGATGGCTACCTCAAGCTGTGGGGAAGTTCCTTCCTTATGAAATTACCAGCTGGGATCATTGATAGTTTGTTTTTAAATATTTTTATCCCCAGTCTCAAAAAGTCCCTCAAAAAGTCTCGAAAGAAAGAAAGAAAGAAAGAAAGAAAGAAAGAAAGAAAGAAAGAAAGAAAGAGGCTGATATATAGTCAGTAAGAGAAACAGTCCCTACCTGGAGGCTTAAGATCTGAAAAATCAGAGCACACAAGGAAAAAGAGGGCAGGAGGAAGAAAGATGGGAGCCTCTCAGCAGAGCTGGTGGGATGGCCCTGCTTCCCTCTCATACTTCTCATCTCCTTCACGAAGCTATCAGGGCCCATTTTCACTGCAGGACAACAAATGCCACAGGCAGCAGAAGTCTGTGGTGCTCCTGAACCAGAGGGGAATTTGGGAATGACTAGGATATACTCTTACATCTACACTCTTAGGCGGCTGCCTGCTCCTGGGTACAGTAGCTGAAGGCAAAGCTACGTTTCTACATACTGTAGTGGTCCAACTCTCCAGCACACCACTCCAAGCAACGGTCCACAAATGGGGCCTCCATGTGGCTAAGAGCAACTGAAAATCAGGGAAGTTTCCTGGGAAAACCCTTGTACCTCATGAACTACAAATGGGCCATTGCTTGAGCATCAAGTGGTAATATATATGGAAAGGGAATCAGCCTGTTCACTCTGAAAAGTATGTGATCTGCAGTTATGACAGGCTGCTCACTAATCATGATCAAAATTAGCATTTAAATAGCACATTACAAGTATTCAGGAGGCTTCACATACATTATCTCAGTAATTCTTCCAGCAGTTCTATTATCCTCACGTTGTAGATGAGGGTTCAGAGCAAAAACGTAGTGGCTTTCCCAAAGCCAGCATGGGAGTTCATGACTAAACCAAGATTTGATACTCAGGACTTCCCAGAGCACAGTCTTAGGCTTACTTTGAAAAATGCCCCATTGAACTTGATGGGACTTGCTTCTATGTAATTACACATAACTTTATCCTGTTAGTTAACCACTGTTCTTTTGTGTGTGTTACCTTTAAATGTATAGATCACTTTTACATGTAGGTCAAAGTTTGGAACAAGAAACCTGCCATCTATCTGGGGGAAGAAATCTGATTGTATTGGTGCCACTACTGAGAAAACCAACTTTTGCATCCTTGTCCAATGTTCCCAAGGGTGAGTCATTCTCAACATGATTTCCTGAGACAATCGTAGCAGCCAAGAAAGTCCTTATAATAGATTGTATTTGCTAAGGTATGTGGAGCTTTAAGTCACGGCCAACATCTCAAAATGAAACTTGTAATTTAGTGGTATCTGGTGGAAATTGTCCGAAATAGGGGACTTCTGCTTAGAAACATAGAAACAGAGCGAGTCAGAAGGGGTCTCCTGGGCCATCTAGTCTGACCTCTGGCACCAGCCGGCTCCTCTCATGACATGCCCACCATGTGCATGTCCAGCCTGTCTTTGAACACCCTTACCGATGGGGCCTCAATAGAAGATGGGGCCTCAATTCTACTTGACTGTCATCAAGTGGGCAATCACATTTTGCTCAGTTTGAAGTTTCCAAGTGGTCTCCAGGGCAGGCCACCATGTTGAGGTTGTTGTTAATTGTGAAGTCACATCCGACCCATCACGACCCTATGGACAACATTCCTCCAGGTCTTCCTGTCCTCCACCATCCCCCGGAGTCCCCTTAAGCTCACGCCGACTGCTTCAGTGACTCCATCTAGCCACCTCATTCTCTGCTGTCCCCTTCTTCTTTTGCCATCAATTGTTCCCAGCATTAGGCTCTTCTCCAGTGAGGCCACCATAGAGAGTACATTATAGTAGTCAAGGCAAGAGATTCATCCTGTCCTTCAGAACTGGATATAGCTAAGGATCCAGGAGCAAGGCTGAATCAAGTAGTACAACAAAAGAGGGGTTCAATTATGCTGCAGAAATAACAGCAAAAACCAACAGAAAGCTTCATAAGTAGGTTTGGTTTGAAATGTCTTCAAAAAACTATTCAGGATTCATAACAAATATCCTTCATTTAAAAAAAAATCTGTTTTCCCCTGCAATGAACCTAAGCAAACCTGAGAAAGTGGTCTTTCAATAAGTGTATACTCCCACTGACAACAGTTATTTCTTAGAAATGCTTTTGTGAATGTGTACCACTACCTCCAGGGACTGCAGGTGGTGCAGTGGTTTAAACCGCTGTGCTGGTTGATTGAAAGGTCGCTGGTTCGAATCTGCATAACGAGGTGAGTTCCCATTGCTCTGTCCCAGCTCCTGCCAACCTTGCAGTTCGAAAGCATGCAAATGGCTCCCCATTGAAGTCCAGGCCCAATTCAAGGTGTTGGTTCTGACCTATAAAGCCCTAAACAGCTTGGGCCCTGTTTACCTGAAGGAGCACTTACGTCTGCACTTGCCCACCCACCCCTTGAGATCGGTGGGAGAGGCCCTTCTCCGAGAACCCTCAGTGAAGGAAATTAGGAGGGTGACTACTTGGAGGAGGGCTTTCTCTGCAGTGGCGCCCAACCTATGGAATACGCTCCCCAGAGAGGTCTACCTGGTGCCGTCGTTATTTGTTTTTCGGTGCCAGGTGAAGACCTTTTTATTTAAATGCTATTTTAATTTTTAAGATTTTTTATTAGTTTTAATTTTTGGCCAGGGCGACTCAGATTATTTTTATATGTATTAATATGTAATTATTTATTGTTAATTTTGAATTATTATTTTTTCTATGTATGTGAGCCACCCCAAGGCTTCGGCGATGGGGTAGCATAGAAATGTGCAAAATAAATAAATAAATAAATGCAAGTAGATAAAAAGGTACCACTTCGGTGGGCAGGTAACAGCGTTCCATGCACTTCAGTGTTTAGTCATGCTGGCCACATGACCATGGAGACTTTCTGCGGACAAATGCTGGCTCCCTCGGCTAGGAAATGGAGATGAGCACCGCCCCCTAGAGTCAGGCATGACTGGACGTAATGTCAAGGGGAAACCTTTACCTTTACCACTACCTCCAGTCTTCTTATAAGTCAGTAAAAGCAACATGAAAATTGAAATGCTCATATCAAATTGAATTTGAGCTTGATCAACTTAAGTTCCATTGATTATTTCAATGGATCTACTGCAAGTATGATTAAATCTGGATCCAACTTACAATATCTGGAATGTAGCACAAGCAATTATTCTATGTCTTTAGGACAGATGGATACATGGAATGTTTTCTGTGTTTCTGTTATGTTGTGACTGTATTTTTTCTGTAATACAATGGTGCCTTGTACTTCAAACTTAATTCGTTTCAGGATGCCATTTGAACTCTGAATCGTTTGAGGCCTGAAGCAATTTTCCCAATTAGAAATAATGGAAAGTGAATTAATCCATTCCCAGAGCCTAAACAATACCCATTTTGGTAAATTTAAACAGTAAATATGGCCTTTTGAAATTAAATAACTTTGAGGCTACATACAAAGTGTGATCAAATATATGGTGAATGTTTAAGTTAAAAAAATACAGTTAACGACACAATGCCATTAATCCCCCTCAGCTCACTTCAAGTACACTTGCTGCATCATTCTTGCCACTTTCTGAAGCAGTTCTGGAAGTCCTCTTTCGTGTCTTTAGTTGCACTGTTGTGGTTGCAGAATCATTTCTTATGGGCATTAAGAACATAGCTGCATCTCTTAAGAGATGGCTATGCTTAAATAGAGATGCTACTTAAGAAGTTGAATTGGCCTTTTGCCAGATTTTTCTTTGTCTGCTATTATTTATGTTGTTTGTAGATAAAGTTCTGGACATTTGGCCACATCCTGTGTTTTATTTTCTCCTGCAGAACTTGAGTCTTCTCTGGTACCTAAAAAGAACAGACGAATTCTCCTTTGAACTGCTCTCTCTAGAAATGCTATTTAATATAGACCACGTGCATTGATTATATGAATTAATATATTTTAATATTAAAATATTAATATTTTAATATTCACATTAAAAAAAACTTTTAAAAAAACTGACCTGCTATTTGTTTCACTTTCCTTCTTTTGACTTTGGTAAGTCAAAAAAACCCAAAAACCCTACACAGGGACAGTCTAGCTATTATTATCTTGGTTTCAATGGAAGGCAAATTTGTTTGCTGTATCTTTTTTTATTTTTGTTTTTATTATTCTTACCATATTTTGAGTATTTTGCAGGGGAAATTGTCACTATTTGGTTTTGGTATTTTAAAAGTAACTCCCCCCCGCCCTGCAATTTTCTTTATCTTTATAGCTTTGGTGTAGTTTAATATCTCCCTGTGGGATGCACACTTTAACATGGTGAAGGGACTTGAGAGTGTCAGAGAACCTGAGAGCAACACTGCCAGAAGGACAGATGGTTTCAAAGGGCTTGTCTCCTAATAGAGAGAGAAATCCCAAGGCAGAATGGCCAAAGCAGAGACACCAGACTAAGATGTATCCACCCTCTGCAGGAGGAGTGGTTACATTGGCAGAAGAGAATGGATATCTCTAATGTTGATGTGGCAGAGAAACTCCTGAAGGACAGATACTGGGCTGCAGCAGTAGCTGAAGGTGACTCTGGCATAGGATTGTTTGCAGCCAACAGCAATGATGCTCCAGCTAACTAGTTAGTACTGTGCAGAAGACTGCAATGGCAAACCATTTCTGAATCTTCTTACCTTGAAAACCCCATAATGAAACACTTCGAAATGAAACTAGTGATAGTGCCAGAAGATGAGACCTCCAGGTTGGAAGGCATTCAATGAGCTACTGGGGAAGAGCAAAGGGCAAGTACCAATAGTGCTGACACTAATGATGCAACTAAATCAAAGCCAAAAGAAGTTTGGTGGCTGATATGCACAGAGATGAAAAGAATGTCCAATGCAGAACACATACAATTGGAACATGGAATGTGAGAAGTATGAGCCAAGGCAAACTGGAAACTGTGAAGCAGGAAGTGGAATGGTTAAAAATCTCAGTATTCAATGATTGCAAATTAAAGTGGACTGGAATGGGACATTTTCAGTCAGAGAAACAAAGCATTTTACTCTGGAAATGACAAACTTAGAAGAAATGGAGTACCTCCAATATTAGATAAGATGTAGCACATGCAGTAAGGGGCTATAATGCAAAACCCAATCAAACAATATTAATCAGAATTTGTGAAAAACCTATCAGTGTAACCATCATTCAAGCTGATGCTCCAACAATAGATGCCGAAGAGGAAGAAACTGAAAAATTTTATGTAGGCATTCAAGAAATTGATAATACACCAAAACAAGACATGCTGGTGATACTAGATGACTGAAATGCAAAAGTAAGGCAATTTAGTCTACATATCAGCAATGATGCAGAACAATTCATATAATTCTGTGAAGCCAACCATCGCAAATGCATACTTCAAGCAACCAGTCAGACAATTATATACATGGACCCTACTAAATGGCCAATATGGAAATCAAATAGACCATGTAATTGGAAGCAAGAGATGGAGATGCTGTTTTCTCACTGCCAAAACAAGGTCAGGAGCAGATTACAGTAGTGATCATGAACTCTTAATATCAAAAATCAGAGTCAAGCTTAAAAATCCTAACAGCAGATAGAGTGGCAAAATACAACTTCAATAGTCTCTCTGAGGAATTTAAAGACCAAATAAATAAATAAATAAATAAATAACATATTTGCATTCCACAACTTAATTCACCATGAACAAGAAGAACTGTGGACTGGAAACTAGAGAAGTTATTAGGAAAGAATGCCAAAAGACAATTCTTCTTGCAAAAAAGAGAGAATATGCCCAGATGAATGACAGAACAAACACAGTTGCTAAGAACAGGTGAATAGCAAAAGCAAAATGGAAACAGGGTCAGAATCCTGAATGCAACTTTTCAGCGACTATCATGCAGAGACAAAAAGAACTATTACAGTGACCAAAGAAATAGAAGAGAGTGACAAAAGAGGAGAAACAAGAGACCTTTTACAGAAGATCCAGGGGAAATTCAAAACTAGATTAAGAATGCTAAAAGACAAACTAGGGAACATACTATCTGATTAGGAGAAAATAAAGATAAGGTGGAAAGAATATACAAAATAACTGTACAGAAGAGATCAATGGGTGGTGGACTTCTTCAAAAAGGAATTCAAAAGCAAAGTGAAAGCTGCTCTGAAAGCACTTACAACATGTGCTTTCTAGGTGAATAAAGCACCTAGAGTAGATAAGATACCAACAGAACTATTCCAAACTTCAGAAAATGAATCAGTTCAAATTCTAACAAGAATATGTCAACAAATATGGAAAACAAAACAATAGCCCACAGACTGGAAATGTTCAATATGTATTCCAATCCTCAAGACAGGAGATGCAAAAGAGTGAACCATAGGACCATTGCATTGATTTTCCTACACAAGCTTGAAGTGTTGCAACAAAGAATATTACCCTATATGGAGCAAGAAATGCATAGCATTCAAGCTGGGTTCCAAAAAAGGAAGAACTAGAGATTATAAATATACAGTGACTACTGGAGTGCACCAAAGCATCAGTCTATGCTTTATAGACTATAGCAAATTCTTTGATTTTGTAGATCACGAGAAGCTATGAATGACCCTGGAAGAAATAGGTGTGCCTCAGCACTTGATTGTCCTGATGTCTTACTGGTATCAGAAGCTGCCACTAAGGCAGAATATGGAATAATAGAATGGTTTCCCATAAGCAAAGGTGTCAGACAAAGATGTATTTTATCTTCCTGTCTGTTCAATGTGTACTCACAACAAATCATAAGAAAAACTGGATTGGAATCAGAGGAAGGAGTGAAACTTGACAGAAGACACATCAATAAGATATGAAGAAGATACCATATTACCAGCAGAAAATCACAATAACTTCAAATGACTCCTGATGAAAGTGAAATAAGAAAGTGCAAAAGCAAAATTGGAGCTGAATATTAAGAAAAGAAAAATCATAACCACAAATAATTACAGAACTTTACTGATTAACAATGAAGAAATTAAAATTGTGAAAGATTTCATATAATTTAAATCAATCATCAATTCAAGGAGAGACTGCAACCAAGAAATTTGAAAAAGACAAATTTGGAAGGGCAGCTATGAAGGAACTAGAAAAGATCATCAAGTTTAAGGATGTTTCACTGGAGACCAAGGCCAAGATCATCCACACTCAATCACAATGTATGGATTGAAGCTGGACAGTTAAGAATGCTGACAGGAAGAAAATCGATGCATTCGAAACACAGTGCTGGAGGATTGCTTTCTGGATACTCTGGACTGACAGAAAGATGAACAAGGGAGTCTTAGGTCAAATTAAGCCAGCGTTTTCCATGGAAGCAAAAATGACAGGTCATACTTCAGGCACATCATGAGATGGGAAAATTCACTGGAGAGTTGAAGGCAGAATAAGAAAAGGAAGACCAAATATGAGATGGATCAAATCCATAAAGGAAGCCAAAGTTTTTAGAGTTGAGCAGGGCTGGCGACAGGACATTTTGGATAGCTTTCATTCATGGGGGTGCCATAAGTATTGATGGCATATAACAACAACATTAACAGTTTAATATAATAAATATTGGTTTGAATTATTTAGGAATTTGGGGGCTGAGAAGTATCATTCAACAGTAGCATCATTTAACAGTAGATAATTTTTGCAAAATTAGTCAGAACTGTATGACAAGAGGCGCTAACAAAATTTTCTATGATTGTTTTGGCTGACCGATTGATGCTGCTTATGTTTATTTAATTGGTGATGGAGACTTTAATAAAAAGTTTGAGATACCAGGAAGCCTGCCCCAAAGAGATGGCTGAATTTGTTCTGATTGAGGCTTGGAAAATGTTGCATCCTAGTGAGAGACACTCCAGTTTTATTTCATTGCTTTCAATTAGATGGTATTTTGGTTTCCACATCTTTGCTACATCAAATAAAAATGTGTAAAATTTATATGCTCATAATCTCAGGCCACACCTTAATTTGCATGGAGTTACAGTTTTCAGATTTGCTAACCAGTTTCAGTCTTTGGTGAGCTAAGGTTTTTCTTCTTAATGATGAAGTATTTAAAAATCAGAGTTCTGCTGAGCTACTTCAGTATCTTGAAGATAATGAGGCCACTGTTGATTATAGCACCACTGAGTGGCAGGCCAATAAAGATTTCTACAGGGTCATATTACTGCCTATACTGCAAAACTATTCGACACTAATACTTAATAAGAAATGGAAATTTCTTATAACCTAGTTCACCAAATTTATCAGGAACTGCAGAATATTAGATATGAGTGCAATGCCATTATTACACAGAAGACAGAATTTCCTTTACCCTGATATAATAGGCATATTGGGAAAACATTCTTGTAAGATTTTGGCACATCACCTGAAACAGCAGAAACATTGTAATGTTCTTTCAGCTATTAGTAGTAGCAGTACTACATTGCATATATTTCCCACAATTCCTCCTTCTGCAAGGAACACAGCAGCTTACAACTTTTACCTCCTATTTTATCCTCACAACAGCCCTTTGAAGTAGGTTAGGCTGAGAGTGTGACTATCCACAGTCACCCAGTGAGCTTCATGGTCAAATGGGGACTAGAACCCAGATCTTGAGCCCCAGTTCCACTACACCACACTAGCTCTCAATGATATTTAAATCAATTATTGTTGTTGATGATGATGATGAAAATGAAAACTATATGCCTCTCCAACAGATATAAATTTAGAATGCTAAAAGTTTTATTCTTATTAGTATTATCTTGGTAACAAAATATCAGTGCAGGACATGAACACTTTTTCCTTCTGTGTTAATCTTCCATGCACAAATTCCTCCCAACAGCAGTTTCTCATGGCTCCTTTGTGTATGGAGGAAATGAAGGAAGCAATTGCTGATATGAATAATAGGAAATCACTGGGTCTACAAGGGTTCCCAGTTGACTGGTATGAAACATTTCCCAGCTACGTAGGGTGTAATCCAACTCAGATGCCCGCAGCAATCCAAACTCAGAGAATCTGGGGCATCCAGTTGGCAGCGGGAAGAGGTGAAGGCCACTTCAGCATTCCTCCTGTGCTGCAAAGCACTTAGACCGTCAGTTTCCGCTACCTACATACAGTGCTTTAGAGAGGCAAAAAAGGAGGCTGAGGCACTTTTATGATGTCTTATATTGGGACAGCACCCCTTCCTCCACCCCAGACACCCACAACCCCCCTTCTCTAAGTTAACATTTGTGATATCAGAGAAGTTGCTCATGATTCTTCCTGCACCAACTGGGGTTGGGGGAAAGCTGCCCAAACTCAGAGTCCCAGCTTCAAGTTCAGCTGATGTTTCTAAGAATGCTTGTGTCTGAAAACTCCTATAGCCATCTATATGCTTTCCAACAACCATAGATTATGCTGCCCATTCTAAATCTTTATTGCCTTTATAAATTTGTTCTAGGACACGGCTCCCTTTCCTCATCATTAAAGGATGCCTATATTACAATGATTTCTAATTTAGGCAAGGGTTACTTTTATTGTCTCCTTCATGGATCACTGCCTTGTCATGGCAAAGGGGCTTACATAGCTCAATGAAGCTATGAGCTTTGCCGTGCAGGGCCATCCAAGACGGACTGGTCATAGCAGAGAGCTCTGACAAAACATGATCCACTGGAGAAGGAAATGGCAACCCACTCCAGTATCTTTGCCATGAAAACCCCATGGACAGTACCAAAAGGCAAAAAGATATGATGCCGGAATATGAGTCCCTCAGGTCAGAAGGGGTCCAATATGCTACTGGGGAAGAGCAGAGGGCTAGTACTAGCAGTGCCAGAAAGAATGAAGCAACTGGGTCAAAGCTGAAAGGACACTCAGTTGCAGATGTATCTGGTGGTGAAAGGAGAGTCCGATGCTGTAAAGATCTATACTCCATAAGAACCTGGAATGTAAGATCCATGAATCAAGGCAAGCTGGATGTGGTCAAACAAGAGATCACAAGACTGAACATCGACATCTTAGGAATCAGTAAGGAACTAAAATGGACAGGAATGGGGGAATTTAATTCAGATGACCATCAGGTATACTACTGTGGTCAAGAATCCCTCAGAAGAAATGGAGTAGCCTTCATAGTCAATAAAAGAGTAGGAAAAGCAGTGCTGGGATACAGTCTTCAAAATGACAGAATGATCTCAGTTCGAATCCAAGGCAAACCATTCAACATCACAGTAGTCCAAGTCTATGCCCCAACCACTGGTGCTGAAGAGGCTGAAGTTGACCGGTTCTATGAAGGCCTACAACACCTTCTAGAATTAACACCCAAAAATGATGTCCTTATCATCATGGGGTACAGTCAACATAGAAATCAGATTGACTATGTGCTCTGCAGCCAAAGATGAAGAAGCTCTATACAGTCAGTAAAAACTAGACCAGGAGCTGACCGTGGCTCAGATCATGAGCTTCTTGTTGCAAAATGTAGGCTTAAATTGAAGAAGGTAGGAAAAAGCACTAGGCCACTCAGGTATGACCTAAATCACATCCCTGATGAATATACAGTAGAGGTGACAAATAGATTGAAGGAATTAGATCTGATAGAGTGCCTGAAGAACTATGGACGGAGGTTCACAACATTGTACAAGAGGTAGCGACTAAAACCATCCCAAAGAAATGCAAGAAAGCAAAATCGCTGTCTCAGGAAGCTTTACAAATAGCTGAGGAAAGAAGGGAAACAAAAGGCAAGGGAGAAAGAGAAAGATACACCCAATTGAATGCAGAATTCCAGAGAATAGCTAGAAGAGATAAGAATGCCTTCTTAAATGAACAGTGCAAAGAAATAGAAGAAAACAATAGAATAGGGAGGACCAGAGATCTCTTCAAGAAAAATGGAGATAGGAAGGGAACATTTCATGCAAAGATGGGCATGATAAAGGATCAAAATGGCAGGGACCAAACAGAGGCAGAAGAGATTAAGAAGAGGTGGCAAGATTACACAGAAGAACTATACAAGAAAGAGCTTAACATACCTGATAACCCCGATGGAGTGGTCACTGACCTCGAGCCAGGCATCCTGGAACGTGAAGTCAAATGGGCCTTAGGAACTCTGAGCAACAACAAAGCTAGTGGGGGTGACAGTATTCCAGCTGAACTATTCAAAATCTTAAAAGACGATGTGGTAAAAGTGCTACACTCAATATGCTAGCAAATTTGGAAAACTCAACAGTGGCCACAGGATTGGAAAGGGTCAGTTTACATTCAGATCCCAAAGAAGGGCAATGCCGAAGAATGTTCAAACTACCACACCATTGCACTCATTTCACATGCTAGCAAAGTGATGCTCAAAATCCTACAAGCTAGGCTCCAGCAGTATGTGGACCGAGAACTACCAGAAGTACAGGCAGGATTTTGAAGAGAGAGAGGAACTAGAGATCAAATTGCCAACATACACTGGGTCATGGAGAAAGCTAGGGAGTTCCAGAAAAACATCTACTTCTGCTTCATTGACTATGCTAAAGCCTTTGATTGTGTGGATGACAACAAATTGTGGCAAGTTCTTAAAGAGATGGGAGTACCAGACCATCTTATTTGTCTCTTGAGAAACCTATATGCTGGTCAAGAAGCAGCAGTAAGAACTGGACACGGAACCACTGATTGGTTCAAAATTAAGAAAGGAGTTTGGCAAGGCTGTATACTGTCGCCCTGCCTATTTAACGTATGCAGAGCACATCATGAGAGAGGCGGGGCTAGATGAATCACAAGTTGGAATTAAGATTGCTGGGAGAAATATCAACAACCTCAGATATGCAGATGATACCACTCTCATGGCAGAAAGTGAAGAGAAACTAAAGAGCCTCTTGATGCAGGTGAAGGAGGAAAGTGCAAAAGTTGGCTTGAAACTCAACATTAAGAAAACTACGATCATGGCATCCGGTCCTCTCACTTCCTGGCAAATAGATGGGGAAGAAATGGAGGTAGTGACAGATTTTATTTTTCTGGGCTCCAAGATCAGCGCAGATGGGGACTGCAGCCAAGAAATTAAAAGGCGCTTGCTCCTGGGGAGGACAGCTATGGCAAATCTAGATAGCATACTTAGAAGCAGAAACATCACCCTGCCAATAAAAGTGCGTATAGTCAAGGCTATGCTTTTCCCAGTTGCAATGTTTATTTTATTTTATTTAAGAAATATTTTAATTGTTAATTTAATTATTAATTAATTTATTAATTTTATTATTTATTAGTTGTGGATTTTAGTTTTTGTTAGTTTTAATTGGGACTATGAGATGGGCCAATTTTAGTTTTTAACTGTAATTCGGTAGGTCATTTTGTGTTTTAATTTTATGTTGTATTTTGTCTTATATGGACCTGCTGTAAGCCGCCCCGAAGCTAGCTGGCAAGGGGCGGCATAGAAATTTTTCTAATAAATAAATAATAATAAATAAATGTATGGCTGTGAAAGCTGGACCATAAGGAAGGCTGAGTGCGGAAGAATTGAGGCCTTTGAATTGTGGTGCTGGAGAAGACTCCTGCGAGTCCCTTGGACAGCAAAGCAATCAAACTGGTCAGTCCTAGAGGAGATCAACCCTGACTGCTCTTTAGAAGGCCAGATACTGAAGATGAAACTCAAATACTTTGGCCACCTAATGAGAAGGAAGGACTCCCTGGAGAAGACCCTGATGCTGGGAACAATAGATGGCAGAAGAAGAAGGGGATGGCAGAGAATGAGGTGGCTAGATAGTGGCTAGTCACTGAAGCAGTTGGTGTGACCTTAAGTGGATTCCGGGGGATGGTGGAGGACAGGAAGGCCTGGAGGAATGTCCTCCATGGGGTCGCAATGAGTCAACTTCACAACTAACAACAACTTTTATTGTACTGTCAATCTGTTTTATTCATTAATGCAATTATTAAAAATATAACTGCAATTTTGGCTAATAGATTACAAGTAGTTATTACAGCCTTTGTTCAACCAGGCCAGGTGGGATTTCTCTAAAATAGCTAGAAAACAGTAATCTTACACTGTAAGACTTAAAGCGATCAGTAATCTTTTTATTTATTAGCTTTAAATAGGGTAGAACAGATCAGGCTGCTATTGTTTGGATGCTGAAAAGAACTTTGACAAAATTTATTGTAAACTCATTTTTGCTACATTGAATAATTTCAGCCTCCCTGATGAATTTTATATTCAGCCCCTGGAACTGAAATTATAACTTTTTGCCGCTTCCTTTAACTTAGGAGAGGTACCAAACAGCAGCATTCACTTTTCCCAGTAACATTTGAATTATGTTTGGGATCCCTGGCATGTATTACTAGACACAATAGTAGTATTTGCAACTTTCTTCATGACTGTTTAGAACACAATTATTCTTTATATTAATTATCTCCTACAGTTTTATTGGCCAGCTCCAGGCCTCTGTTCCAGTTCCTTTTCCATCTCCATCTATTGCTGACATAGATTAGACTTCCCAACTTGATAACTTCTAGAATCTTCTTGTCTGTCTCTTCTTCCCAAATGGATAGTATTAGGCCTTTTTGCTCCACTAATATGGATAGGATTTCTCCCACAGTTTGCTAGGATAGGTGGTCAATAATATTATGCCAATTATCAGCAGTGGCAAGGAGTGCTTTCCATCAGCTTCGGCTGATCCATCAGCTGCGTCCCTTCCTGGAGTTCGACTGCCTGGCAACGGTGACTCATGCGTTGGTGACTTCCCGGTTAGATTACTGTAACGCGCTCTACGTGGGGCTACCCTTGAAGACGGTCCGGATACTTCAATTGGTGCAAAACAGAGCTGCCAGGGTGCTGACGGGGACTGGGCGTGGTTCTCCTATCACCCCAGTTCTCCGTCAGCTTCACTGGCTTCTCATTGAAGTCCGGGCCCAATTCAAGGTGTTGGTTCTTACCTATAAAGCCCTTAACGGCTTGAGTCCTGGTTACCTAAAGGAGCGCCTGCGACCATATGTGCCCTCCCGCCCCTTATGATCAGCAGCTGATGCTCTCCTCCAGGAACCCTCCGTGAGAGAAATAACGAGGGTGAGCACCCGGAGGAGGGCTTTCTCTGTGGTGGCGCCCCATCTATGGAATGCACTCCCCAGAGAGGCTCGCCTGGCGCCGTCTTTATTTGCTTTTCGGTGCCAGGCAAAGACCTTTTTATTCAAGCAATATTTTAAGTGTTAAATTATTTTAGGTTTAAGTTGTGATTAGTTATTTTTATACTATATTTGTATGTTTTAATTTGGACCTTGAGATGGGCCAGTTTTTAATATTGTGTATGTTTTTAATATTCTCTGGATGTTGTAAGCCGCCCCGAGGTTTGTGGCAAGGGGCGGCATATAAATTTATTAATAAATAAATAAATAAATAAAATTATTTTTATCTATTTTCATATGCTAAATTAACCTCATGGCAAAATGCAGATTTAAAAATTGATAGGAAAATATTTTGTGGCAGACCATAATGGATTCTTTGCCCTTTGGATCAATTAATGGGGGTTAATGATGAGTTTCTGACATTTTCAGATTTGCATGCCAAATATCATTTGCTTGCTATAGCTGAATGGCAATGCATGCAACATTTTTTGGAATCTAGGTTTGGTCCTGTAGCTTTTATAGCTTCAGTCTCCTCAGAGATTGGAAACATTTACTAACATTTATCAGTTATATCACCCCACAATCCATGTATATAAATTTTTATTTATTATTGGTGAATATAGTACACAGGATCTAAAATGCAATGGAATATGGAAATGTCTTATTCAATATAAATCAATTGTTGCTTTAGTGTTCACATATGACATTTCAGTGGATCAGAAGCTATACCTTATTCAACAAAAACTCTTGTTTCATGTTTCTTTAGTAAGGGTTTGTCTACGTTAGCTAAGTGCTGGAGGTAGAAAACTGCTAATACAGAAGCAATAGTTGCCTCTTCGGGGGGCGGGGGGAGGTTATAATACAGAGGCATTGTACAGAGGAATACAGATGTATATTTTATTTTAAATTATCTACCTACTACCTGGAAATTAATACATGCTCAACATTAATGGATCTTCCACACCCTTTTGATAGTGAAAAGACTAATACTACAACACTGGAATAAATGCTCACCTCGAATGGATTTGGAACTTAACAATACTTTCAATATTTGAATGAATGGCAGATAGATGTCACTCTTGAATGGATACCTATATGGATATTTGGTGCCTTTTTGAAGTTTATGTTTAATGAGTATGTTCAAATCTCTCTCTCTCTCTCTTTCTCTCTCTCTCTCTGTATGGTTTTGTTGAAACTTACACTAAAATCTCAAGACTAACACCAAAGCTAATAAAATATTAACTCTTGTTTTAGGTTGCTGTGAGAACAAAGGAGAGGAAGAGAATCATATGAGCCACCTTGGGTTCCTTGCAAAAAGAAGAAAGGTGGTTTATAAAGGAAAGGTAATGTGGTGATAATGAGGACAACAATGATGACATGGAATGTACTGTGGGACCAAATAATCAGACGGATAACTAAAAATAAGAGTGATTAAGGTCAATAAGGCTTGCAAGCTTCAGGCTACATGCTGCTCAGTTATGAAGGCATAGAAGCTGCTGCTGAAAATGCCATTGCTGAACCACAATGAGGGAAGTGTGAGGGGGAGGCAAGCTAGGAGATGTTGGAGCCTCATGAACGGGCTATTAAAAAGTTAGTGTTAGAAGTACAAGCAGGAGATGAAAAACTACAAAGGGCAGCATTCAGAACTCCACTAAAGATGGGCATTGTTTCCATCTGTGTTTCCTGCTTTTTTGTGTGATATAGTGCATGCATATTTCTTGTAGACAAGACCTAAGGGAAAGAGGGAATTCAAATGAGATATGCTGAAGCTCAGCTGTCTGTGTCAGCCTGATTATCCTTTCATATATTCAGGAAGATTTACAATGGATTGGCGCATGCTTTCATTCTGAAAATGTCCTTGCTTACCCAACAGTCAGCAAATCGCAAACTATAGTCCTCTCAAGGACACTTCTTCTTTGTGCAAAGAGGAAAGCATGATCTTCATAAAGAAATCATCCAAGTTCCCAAAAATTAAATGGAACAGATAGCCAATTGATAGTATTTTGTCTGGGTGTACAGTTTTTAGCCTCCCTTATTCAGTAGCTTCCACGGTGCTTCTTTTCCTCAATTAGAGAAGGGGTTCTGGTGGTGTTTTTTGTTTGGCTGGCTGGCTGGCTGATTGGATTTGGGAAAATTATCACTCTCCCTTGCCCTCTTCTTAGTATCTGCTGCTGCAAACACTACCTTTAATCTTTTTAATCATTGCAGTACTCCCCAATTCACTTATTTTTATTATGCAGTCCTGTAGATACATGCACCAAAATTACACAGACACACAAAGACACCCTCCTTGCACACACACATGCACACATCTTGTCAAGAAATGTCTGTCCCTTGCTTTTCCTCAAAGATCACTTGTTTATACATGGGAAGAGGAAACTGCTGTATTTTAAGTTGAATTAAAATTAATGTCAGAAATGTAGATCATGTTACTATTTTCATCAAGAGCATTTAAGGTGGGTTTGTATACCGTATTTTTCGCTCTATAAGACGCACTTTTTCTCCCCTCAAAACTAAGGGGAAATGTCTGTGCGTCTTATAGAGCGAATGTGCCTGACACCCGGGACGCTGCCCGCCCGCCCGCGGGCACCACCAGGCCGGCATGTGCTCGGCATGCCCTGCTCCACCGCGAACTGATCACCCCCACCCGGAAGCTCCCCACCTCCCCCCCCACGCCAATCCTTTAAAGCCTCTGCCGCTCGCTCGCACTGTCATCCCGCGCCGATCCGCACCTCCCCCCCACGCCAATCCTTTAAAGCCTCCGCCGCTTGCTCGCACTGTCATCCCGCGCCGATCCGCTCCCCCCCCCCCCACGCCACTGCCGCGGCAGGCACAGATGAGGCTTTAGAAGCATGATCCTTCTAAAGCCTCCACCGCCTGCACTGTCATCCCCCATTGCCATCCCGCGCCGATCCGCTCCCCCCCCAACGCCACTGCCGCGGCAGGCACAGATGAGGCTTTAGAAGCACGATCCTTCTAAAGCCTCCACCGCCTGCACTGTCATCCCCCATTGCCATCCCGCGCCGATCCGCTCCCCCCCCCCACGCCACTTCCGCGCGGCAGGCACAGATGAGGCTTTAGAAGCACGATCCTTCTAAAGCCTCCGCCGCCCGCACTGTCATCCCCCATTGCCATCCCGCGCCGATCTGCTCCCCCCCCCCACGCCACTTCTGCGGCAGGCACAGATGAGGCTTTAGAAGCACGATCCTTCTAAAGCCTCCACCGCCTGCACTGTCATCCCCCATTGCCATCCCGCGCCATCCCCCACCTCCCCCCACACCACAGGGGGCAGGCACAGATGACGCTTTGCTTTAGAAGCACAATCCTTTTATTAAAGTTTAACAGGTTAAGAAACAGTATACATTGAAGCAGCGTTCTCTTTGAGATGTGAGAGAAGCAATTGACAATGTAAAGAGCTGGACACATGGACTGAGCAGTCAAATAGACATTGTTTCTTCCAAAAGCCTTTTGATAAAATCCATCAACAGACTCTTGAGAAAACCTGGCAGTGATGGAATAAGGGCTGTGTGTGCACACACATGTTGTCCTATGGATCAGTAACTGATTACAGAATTGAAAGCCAACATTGAGAATGCATGGTATTCTCACAAGATTCTGCATTAGGATCAGTGCTTTTCAACCTGTTCATAAATGATCTGGAATTAGAAGTGAGCAATAAAGTAGCCAAGTTTGCTGATGATACTAAAATTAAAAGGGATTGTGAGGAATTCCAGTGGGACCTCTCTGAGCTGGGAAAAAGGGCATCAGAACGGCAAATGCTTTCAGTGTAAGCAAGTGTAAAGTTAGCATGCTGGGGGGAAAGAATCTCATCTTCAAGTTTAAGCTGATGGAATCTGAACTAGTGCTGACAGAAAGGGTCTTGAGAATGTGGGGGACAGCTTGATGAAAATGTCAAATGTTAGGAGGAAATGCCATAATTAGGAAAGGAATTGAAAATCAAATTTCCAAGATCATATTCCTCTTACACAAATCTTTAATATGACCATACTTAAAGTATTGTGTACAGTGCTGGCCACCACACCTGAAAAATGACATTGTTGGAAAAAGTGCAAAGAAGGGCAACTAAAACAATCAAGGGATTGGAGCAGCTCCCCTATCAGACTTTATGCATGGTGTGAAAAAGTGGAAAGTGGGACATTTTCCTCCTCTCTGAAAAAAAAAGGGTTAATCCCCATGAAAACACCCATCACTCCTTTGTTCTGAAAAAAAAAAAAAGATTCAACAGCAGAAGTGTGGTGAGCTTGAAATACCTTTTGGGAATGGAAGGGAAGTTCCCCACAATTCAGCTTTGTCTTTCAAGGGTTGGGTCTTTTAATACCTCATGGATAATTAACTGGGACTTCTAAATGCTTAACAAAAACAATGTGGATATAAAGTTCCCTTTCCAATTGAGGATACAAGAAACACAATTATTATAGTGATCTCTGCAACTGTGCAAATGTTAGATTTTCATGCCCTTGGTCCAGAGGAAGAAATGACACACAAGAGACCACTGAGTGAACATTTCTCTCAACTCAAAAGGATGCGCAGATGCAGCCCGAGTTTCTTAAGCATCACTTTTAAATATGAAAAAAAAGAGAGAGAGAAAAGTTGGAGGATTGAATTTAGGTCTCTCCTCATTGCTCACCTTCTCTGTCTAAGATAGAGGCAAGAAAAACCAGAGAGAGCAGGTATGCTGGGGGTGTGCAATCAAAAGAATTTTGTTGTTAGTCGCAAAGTCGTGTCCGACCCATCGCGACCCCATGGATAACATTCCTCCAGGCCTTCCTGTCCTCCACCATCCCCCGGAGTCCACTCAAGCTCACACCAACCGCCTGTGTGACTCCATCCAGCCACCTCATCCTCTGCCGTCCCCTTCTTCTTTTGCCATCTGTTGTTCCCAGCATTAGGCTCTTCTCCAGGGAGTCCTTCCTTCTCATTAGGTGGCCAAAGTATTTGAGTTTCATTTTCACTATCTGGCCTTCTAAAGAGCAGTCAGGGTTGATCTCCTCCAGGACTGACCAATTTGATCGCCTTGCGGTCCAAGGGACTCGCAGGAGTCTCCTCCAGCACCACAACTCAAAGGCCTCAATCCTTTTGCACTCGGCCTTCCTTATGGTCCAGCTTTCACAGCCATACATTGCAACTGGGAAAACCATAGCCTTGACTATACACACTTTTTTTGGCAGGGTGATATCTCTGCTTTTTAGTATGCTGTCTAGATTTGCCATAGCTTTCCTCCCCAGGAGCAAGCATCTTTTAATTTCTTGGCTGCAGTCCCCATCTGCGGTGATCTTGGAGCCCAGGAAAATAAAATCTGTCACTACCTCCATTTCTTCCCCATCTATTTGCCAGGAAGTGAGAGGACCGGATGCCATGATCTTAGTTTTCTTAAAAATATTCAAAAGAATATTTACAGTTTATTCAGACCTACAGGAAATACATGTGGCATTGAAGGGACTGCAGAGATGAATTCTATACAAGTTGTTTTCATCCCCTAACTGTTACATGCACAGTCTGTGGGGGATGGGGGGGTCATGCACACAGTATGCTAGAGGCACATGAGAGTAAAGCAACTGGGATTAAGAGATCCCAACACTTCCCATAGTTTATTAAATAGTTCAGTAAACCATTTGATTCAGAATATTTTTTTTCTTGTTTTCCTCCTCTAAAAACTAGGTGCGTCTTATGGTCAGGTGCGTCTTATAGAGCGAAAAATACGGTAAGTCAATCTGTAGTCTGAAAGCCATTCACTATGTACAGGAACAAGTTGTTCAATGGCTTCACAATTTCCCAGTAAGTCTAGTGTGACAAGCTGTATATAAGGATATTCTTGCTGGTTCAGTAGATAATAGTCGACCTCCTAACAAGTGTCAACTAAATATGTTTATGCCAGTATTTTCTGCCTTGCTGTCTTACTAACTAGTGAACAAACCCAGGTTTGTACGAGTTAGATTAGTCATGGAAAAGCCTTCAGGCAAAGTCATGCAGCTGTCAGAGTTGCGCATGCGTGACCACTAGGAGTACAAAAGCAGCTGTTGGCACCTCCAGGCACAGCCCTTGCCATGGTACCCCCCTAGAGCCTCCCAAGAGAGTGGTCTGCCCTCTCCATTCCCCTGAATGGGGTTGCCCCAAAGCTCATACATATAACTCTCTCAGACAACTCCCCACAAGCTTCATGCTTGTAAAGTTATGCATTAATTATGGGAGTCTGCGACCTAGTCAATGAAGATAATACTGTAGGCTACAACCACAGAGACACATTTAAATTACTTTTAATTCATTAATGCATTTCTAAAATGGAATAACCCTGAAACCCAAACCCCTAGAAACTTTACTATGTGTGTCAAGTTTCAGATACAGAGATTTCATAGTCTTGGAGTAGTATTACAGTATGCATCAGACCGTTCAGCCATAATATTTGAGACTGCGAAAGGAAGACCTCCTCCCACTGCTGTTTAAAGAAGCAGTGTATCGCTGTAATACTACTGTGACATTAAGAGAGGCTATGTTGGGCTAAGTATGCTTATGATTATAGTCCTTCCTTCTTTAATAAAGCTGAACTAGCAGGATGGGATTTCTTGTGCAGGACTTACAATAGGTACTGTAGCATGAATTGACCTAACACACAATCTGTAGGGGGAGGGTTAACTGACATTCTGGGGAAATGGCTCCAATTGCCAGGTGTTGATTCAAGGAGATACAGGCACCAAGGCTGTGGAATGGCTGGATAGGGCTTGGGAATGCAAAGGGAGAGATACTTTAAATTATAGCCAAGGATAGGGGAAATTGCAGGAGATTGGAGACAATAAGAGCAAATTATCCCCACCTGGAATGTGTCATATGATGTCACACCATGAGCTGATTAACTAAGGGGGATAAAAGAAGTGGGCTGAGAAGGTTTGGGGTTTCTCTTCAAGGAGAGGTTCCATTCTTGCTGCTGGAGGCTTTGCTGAAGAATGCTGTGCTACCTTATATTTGGGAAGACTACGTCTGACCGAGAAAGCCAACAGGGTTGAGGTCTCAGGGAGCTGTGACTGGTTGTAAATTATGTTTGTGCTGCTCTCCAATTCTCCCTCCCCTTGCCCTTATTCCTTGTGTGTAATGGTGCCTTGCATGTCTTACTGGTTTTAGACCCATCACCCCTTTTGTTAACCTTTCAAATAAAATCCTTTTCCCCCAGCGCTGGGGTTGTCATGTGCTGAATCCAGTGTAAGGTCCATAAATGGGGATCAGGAAGTAAGTCTCTGGGCAGAGGTTGCAGCTCAGTGGGCCACAGGGAGGTGGGGACTCTGAGGCAGCTGACCGCCACAAGTAAGTTACCTTTCATCAGCAGCACTTGTGTTAAAAGAATCCAGAGTTATTAAACTTTACTATCATGTAAGTAAATATTCAGCTACAATCTGAATAACTTTGGGTAATTATCCCAACTCAGTGGTGCTCTGCCAGAATGTGGCCCCTAGAACCAGAAAACAAAAGTTGGGAGGTGAAAAGAAGATTGAGACCATCACACACAAACAGACAGCAACAGATCACATTGAGGCACCAATTAGCAATGTGACAAAATAATGTTAATTTTCTTTAATAACATGGGGATGGCTTTCTTTTCTTTATATTCTGCAATCTTCCCTGTTTGGAAAATAACACCTGCTGGATAATAAGAAGGGCAAAGAAGCAACTTTGATGAGAGAAGTGGGGGAGAAGGGGTATGAAAGTAGCCTGAGAGAATAACTGGGGTCCACACATTTTGCTTTGAGAATGAGGCAGGGTTAGTTGTTTTGCCTGCTTAGAATTTGTTTGGATTGTGCTCTGATGGATATGTGAAATGAAACAAATGTTACAAAGGAAAATTGAATTCTCACTGTACTTCATATCTCAGTAGCCAGTGAATGTTGGCTTAGGAAACCTTAACTGATTAACTAATATTAATTTCTAGGGTTGAGTTAAGCCACATTCCAAAATTAATTACAAAGCTACTATTCTTCAGGTAAGATCAGAAAACAAAGTCCTGATCTTTTATGTTCTTTGAAGAGCCTATGGTATTTTTGCAACAGTAGACATGTTAAATATAGCTCATGGCTGAGTTCCAACCTGGGTAATTATATTCTACCTTAAATCTCCCATGCATTTCCAAATAGTATTCTGCCTCCCTGACACTTTAAAACTCTGCTTATTATATACAGAACACAATTGGAGATGAACATATAGCAGTTCTATTTAAGAAAAATACACACTGAACATCACTGGTGAGTGAACTGTGCTGAAACAGTTATTGCAACCAGGGATGACCAAAGGTTTTAGAGAGTAAGAAATTCAATTTTCATCCTAGAAAGGTCTCAGTACTAAATTATCTAGCATGGCCATTCTGTCTTCTTAAATATGAGTGCTATTTCTCACTGAAGGAAAGACTACTCAGGCACATGGGTACCATTAACACCGTAAGGGCAAGTGTTTTGCAGGCTTGATTTATAACTTTAATGTTCTTCTACCAGTACTGGGCTGGGGAGAGAGAAAGAGACTGAACAAGCAGTATGGAATCTCCAGGAGCCTCTCATGCCATGATTTCAGCTTGAACAAAGGAGGAGGAAGAGGAGGAGGAGGAGAGCATTTTTGAGTGTAAGTTTATTTCAATAATATTGCTGATGGGCAGGGGGCTGAGTCTGAGAGAGGGACTCACCAGGGCCCACCTGGTGAACTCACAGGGGAGGCTACATTTCAACCAGGTAGTTGCTGTCTCCAAGCTTGCACTTAACACAACTCCAGCATGGGTGCAAGACATCTTCCAGAGTTCTGTTTTGGAGAAGCTCTTGGGGACTGCATTCCAATGGTGGTGCCGGGGGCGGGGGGGGAAACACCACATGCAGAAATACAGCATCTTTTAGCCTAAAGCTTTTCCTTCCAATAAATAAGCCCCAGGAGAGTTGTTTCGGCCTCTTAGAATGGGGGGGGGGGCAGAAAACCCCAAGTACTCCACAGGGGGAGAAAAGGTGACATGGCCAGAGGAAGGGTCATGGCCATCTGGTAAACTTCATAGTGCCAGGTTGGGACACTAGGAAAGCCAGATTTGGTCCTCGGCACTGTGAATCTGAATCCCTGCACTACACCATGCTAATTTTATATAGCCACTAGTAGAAAAGTACACCTCATAAGTAATGGCTTCTCTGGGAGCAAAGGGATCCTCAGGAAGCCTTGCAGCTGAGCGAACCAATTGCAACTGGCCCTGATCAGGGTCTGGGAGACCTGATTTCTTCACCTGTCTTACAGGCCACCAGTTTGTAGAGCAGTTTTATGATCTTGCTCCCCATACAGATTGGCATCCTGTACTTGAGGATACATGGTATCCTGCAGGTTGTTGCTTCTAGAATTATATCTGTCCTTGGGCTGCTCTGCCATGCTTCTCCTTGAGATGCTGCTTTTCTGGGCTGCCATGCTATGAATGGTACCATTGTTCCCTTGGCCAGTTCCCTGGTGACACCAATTCCACTTGACCTTCAATTAGTGGCCAAGACAGGATTCAGTGCTTACTAATCACCATTTCTTCATTCTGTGCTTTACCTTCTATTTGCTCAGTTATCACACTTCATGGCCATCAAACTCCTCTAAGCTGAGTCTGGACCAAACTTTGAAATCTGCTGTTTTATTTTGAGCCTGTTCCTAGGGATATGGCAAAATTGGAGGTGAATCAGAGTGGCATTCAGACCGAGAATGAGGTGCCTCATATGAGTTCCATGGAAGAAACATCAGCCAGCCATTTCATAAAGCACAGAAAAGAATGCAATATTACTCCCAAACCATATAAAAAAGAAATATTTTGAAGAAAACTATAAACTATTCAAAATTCCCAAACAATTCATTAATTATTCCCAAAGCAACAAAAGAATAAATATTACTTTTTTATTTATTACAGAAGGAAACATTTCATTGGTTTGTATCAAGGAGTTATGAAGGAAGATGTCAGGTGCTTTGTTTTCCATTTTAAGAATCAAGCCATTGATCGGTATCTTGAAGATACTGATTGTCTGAAGCTATTCCAATCCAATTTCCAGCAAGGGTTTGGGATACAAACAGATTCAGTCACCTTGGTGAATGACTTAGACAGGGGTGTGTGGCCCTGACTCTCTCAGCAGCTTTTGATACAATTATCCATGTAATATGTAATGTCCATATTGTTGTTTGGCTTGGGAGGCATGGGATAGAATTCAGCCATGATTCCTTTATGCTCTGCTTGTTTCATTGCATGAGTAAAACTCAGCACTTATGCAAGAGAGATTGAGTGCATCTTAGGAGAAACCCCAAAGCACGTGGAAGCACTTGCTTCTGGAAATGGGATGCAAGCTATACCAACCTGCCTCCTTCCAGATACGAGTATTTCCACTCATTTCATGTTGCTTTGGAAGCACTAAATTGCCATTGTACAAGAGGCAGGGGCTGTTTGTGCAAAAGACTTGCTGATGTATAAGTGAACCAGTAAATGGGTAAGCTTTCTTTTGGATGCTGCCCAGGGTGTTGTTCCAGTGCTTCCTGGAAGCATGGTCCCAGAAGACAGTATAGTGGAAGTCTCAGAAGGTAGGAAAGGGTTAACAAAAGAAGTAGTTGGCTTAGGAGACATTCCAGTTGTCAGGGAGTGATTTATGTACCAAGGCTTATCGCAAGGAGGAGTTCAGGCCAAGGACATCTGGCTGCTGTTATTAGCCTGACTTTTAAAGGTGTAAGTTGTTGGCAGCTGGGAGGGGGCAAGGGAGAGAATGGCCAAGCAGTACTCCATTGCCCAGGAAAGAGGGCTAAAAAACTCTGGCTTGCTTTGCCAGACCAGTTTCTGAGATCTTAGCTGTGAAGAAGCCTATGAGTTGACAATAAGAAGGGATAGTTTTCTTGTTTCCTTCCAGTGGTGTAGCAAGGAGTCTTGGTATCAGGGTCATGAACAGGCTTAGTGCTTACGTATTATTGCTGCTATCCCTTTGCCCTTTCCCTCTTCTTTTCTGTACCTCAGTCCTCACTCTCTTTCCTCTTTGCTTTAATAAACTTACTGTTAACCTGAGTGTGTATTTGGGTAAGTTCTGGTGCTGAATCTGGTGTCCAGGTTATAGGGGCTAAACTCAGGCACTGGCTGAGGGTTGGAAAAGGTCTTCTCTGGACTTCCAAAGCAGATTTATTTTTATTTATTTATTCTTCGATTTATATCCTGCTTTTTTCCTACAAAGGGCTCAAGGAAGCTTACATCTCCTCCTCCATCTTATCCTCACAACAACCCTGTGAGGTAGGTTGGGCTGAGAGTCTGTGACTGGCTCAAAGTCACCCAGTTGGCTCCATGGCTGAGTGGGGGCTAGAACCCAGATCGTCTCAGTCCCATGTTCTTAACCACTACACCACACTGGCTCTCAGATAGCACTGGAAGACTTCTGTTTAGCCTCACTGGCTTATAAGGTGACCTATCTTGTTCCCAATACTGGTCAACATCTACATGAAACCACTGGGAAAGGTTATCTAGAAGTTTGGTGTGTAGTGCTATCAATATATGGTTGACATATAACTCTAAGTCTGGGCTCCACCTACTAATCCTAGGGCAGTGAGAACTCTTGAACATGTGCTGGAAGGTGGTTTGGGGAGTGATGAGAACAAGCAAACTGCAGCACATCCCAGAAAGAACGAAGATACTATGGGCTGGAAAATCAACCATTCTAGATAGAGGATTGTACTGCTCCTGAAGGACCAACTGAATTTGCATCTCTTGGTGTCAGTGTCTAGAAATGGTGGCTTTTACCAGGTTACGCTGGTAGGTTAACTACAATCCTATCTTAAGGCAGCAGACCTGACCCCAGTTAGTCATGTATCAGTGCTACCAGTCCATATTTATTATGGATGGTACCAGTGCTACCATCCATATTTATTGAGCTGTCACAGACCCATACAAACATTATGAACAGGAAAATAAAAAGGTTAAAATATACATATAATTAAAAGTACAATAAAAAGTACAATTTCAATGGAGGTGAAAAAAAAATTGCAAGCATTATTACAGAAAAAGGAACTTAGCCATTAATTCTGTCATTGACTGATTTATGTCAGCCAGAAAACATTTCAGTCATCTTCCATAATATGGCCAAGTAATCTATTATTTACTTCACTGTGAAGACTACATTTTCAAAAAGTGTGTCCCAAAGATTCAATTATTTCATCACTGCAAGGACAACATGGATCTTCATATGAGACACCCTGATACCACCCTTCCAGAATTGCAGATGGGAAACAATGAAATCTGACCCTGGAGAAAACATGGTGATACTGGGGGTAGTCAGATTATCAGGATAATTAGCACCTTCAAGACAATTAAAGGTTAAACCAAGGAATGTTAGGGAGTAAGTTCTACAAGCATTTAATGAAGAAGAATGAAGATCAATGTCCTTTATCCATTGATTTTACATAGCAAAAATCGTATATACAAAGAAAGTCTATAGAAAGGACTAGCAGATGAAGTTTAATAGTAAAACCTTTAAAAGCATTTCTTTGTAAAAAAAAACAAAAAAACAAAAAACAAAGATATCCAGCAGATGGATTAGTCTAAACAACCTTCAGCACATACAGGAAAGCATTACTACCACTCTATACGACCCTGGTGCACCCGCAACTGGAGTTTTGTGCTCAGTTTTGGGCCCCTCATTACAGAAAGGATATAGCCAGGTTAGAGTGCAGCATAGGGCCACAAGGTTGGTGGCCAGTTTGCAGGGGATGGGGTATGAGGTGAGACTGAGGGAACTGGGTCTCTTCAGCCTGGAGAAGAGGAGACTCAGAGGGGATATTTTGGTGACATACAGGTATGTGAGGGGCTGTCACATGGCACTGAGTGCAGAGGAAGACAGGGCGTGCTCCAACGGAGCAAAGCTCAGGGAACCAAAGTTCCATTTAGATGCCAGGAAGCACTTCCTGACAGTTAGGACCCCGAGGGTGTGGAATGGGCTTCCATGAGAGGTCGTTGAGGCCCCATTGGTAAGGGTGTTCAAAGATAGGTTGGACACGCACATGGTGGGCATGTCATGAGCGGAGCTGGCTGGAGCTGGGGGTCAAACTAGATGGCCCAGGAGGCCCCTTCTGACTCGTTCTGTTTCTATGTTTCTATGTTATTCCTCTAGCCATAGGCCTGTAATGGACACACATCTAGGCATACCAAAAAAGTGAGCACAGGAAGTTAGCAGATGCATTCTCAGCTATTGGATTAAATTCCTGAATTCACATTGGGACAAGATTTTTATGAATACCTGCAAGGCAGCAGGAATACATGACACCCTTTTAGTATCAGCTCTCCCTACAAAGACCTGAACTGGTGGGATTCTGTGCCACCAGCACTGCAGGATGTTTATGCAGGGCCCAAGAAGTAAGGAAGAGAACATAATACCTAAGCAGCTAAACTGCTTTACTTGCCCTACATGCTGCCCATTGATTATCCACTTATTTACCAAACCATATCTTAGTTTTACTATAGTTAATTCTTCATAAGATAAAGAAGGTGCTGCGAGCAGCAGGGTGCATTTGTTTGTCTTTCCTGCGCTCCTACTCCTGTGCCCTGGATGTGCTGGTTATTTAAAAGGCACTAAAACAATAGAAACAAAACAAAAAACAAAACATTACCTATTTTTTATGAGGAATTGTTCTGCAGGGACAGTGTGTTTGGATTTAGCTGTGGGAAGTGAGAATACAAGGAGAGAGGAGACACAGGGGAGGGGGATTCAGAGCTAGCAACATTCAAGCAGAATAGAATGGACAATTATGTTCTGCTTTCCAAAGAGGCCACAATCTCCTTACAGAACTGTCTCACTCATTCACACACAAAAATAGCTGAACAAACATTCTTTGGTGTTAAAGTAAAGGACAAAGTTGATAAAATGAATACTTGAACTCCTTTGATTGCCGAACAGAGACAGCCAGACAGAACTGTGGAGCTGCTTGAGGAGTGCTGTGTGCTGACTAGCCAGACTATCCAAACTGTTCATGAGCACTTGGATTATATTGCCAAACTGGTTCATCTGGATTATAAATTCCAGCGTAGCTTCATACCTCTAGCAACATAACCTAAGGAGAAGCAGAGCTTGCCTATTTCTGAGGTGCAAATTAACTCAGAGAAAGAATCCCTGCTCATGCAGTTTAGTCCTGAGATCCTGTGAGACTGTGCTGTGACTGTTTCCTTACAGTGGGTCACTCCCTAACTGGGGCTCTACCTTTTGGGTTAAACATCACCTAAAACTATTACTAGATCCCATTGCTGAAGATATTGGCCTGAAATCAGTCCAGAGTCTGATTAGCAATGGATACTGTAAGAGAATTCTAACTTTTAATAGCCAAAGAATCACAGCTCTGATCATGAGAAGGGAAGGCCCAGCTAGTATAGAAAAGTGCACTCCCATTTCAGCATTTCAAAATACAATCATTAAACCTACTTGCTTCAGAAAGGGAGAATATAAGCAGTGAAGTCCTTTTATCTAAACACAACATCTTCTCAGGTGCTAAAGAAGGAAGAACCCAATGCAGAGAATCATCAATGGTACCCAAAGAAGGCATGCAAGCTACAAAGAAACAACCCAAGAAACCAAAACAAATTATGGGTGCATGAAGCAAGGGAATCCAGAACTGTGTTTCAGATTCATTTGACTGGTCAACATCAGAAGAAGAGCTGATCAGCTCCTGAACTTCCCAATAAAGAACAATGAAATATCATAGCTAAATTAGCTAAGCTAGAATCCAGACGGATTCAAATTCAACAGCATGACCAAAAAATATACTGGAATCATCTGTTAATCAACATCCCTGCCCATCAACCATTTCATCTGTATTTATAGTTCAAAAGGTGACCACCCTAGGGACTTTAAAATCTGTAGATGGCAATCTTCAAAGCCCGCCACCCCTGAAGTATGAAAGAGTCAGCCACAACTTAGATCAACTAAATGCAAAGTCCTAGCTAAGCTACCAGGCATTAGTCATTCCAGAAATCCCCCCTCCCCCTCCTCGTAATGATAAGGCCAAGCTCAGCCACTGCAAGCCCTTTTGGCTCTGGCCTCTTGGCAGAGCGGCAGAGCAGCAGAGGCACAGGCTGGGGGAGAGCGCTGGGTGGCCAGGGGACTGGCACAGGCAAGGTAGGAGCTGGGCAGGGGAGCAGAGGTCCAGGAGCAGCAGAGAGGGAGGGGTGGGCCAGAGAGCGAGAGCAGCCAGGGGGAAGCAGGGGGCGGGGCCACTGGCCTGAGGGACTGAGAAGGCCAAGCTCAGCCACTGCAAGCCCTTTTGGCTCTGGCCTCTTGGCAGAGTGGCAGAGCAGCAGAGGCACAGGCTGGGAGAAAGCGCTGAGTGGCCAGGGGACTGGCACAGGCAAGGTAGGAGCTGGGCAGGTGGGAGCAAAGGTCCAGGAGCAGCAGAGAGGGAGGGGGTGGGCCAGAGAGCTAGAGCAGCCAGGAGGAAGCAGGGGGCGGGGCCACTGGCCTGAGGGGCTGAGAAGGCCAAGCTCAGCCACTGCAAGCCCTTTTGGCTCTGGCCTCTTGGCAGAGTGGCAGAGCAGCAGAGGCACAGGCTGGGAGAGAGCGCTGAGTGGCCAGGGGACTGGCGAAGGCAAGGTAGGAGCTGGGCAGGTGAGAGCAGAGGTCCAGGAGCAGCAGAGAGGGAGGGGGTGGGCCAGAGAGCTAGAGCAGCCAGAGGGAAGCAGAGGGCAGGGCCACTGGCCTGAGGGACTGAGAGGGCCAAGCTCGGGCGTCATCCCTCGTCTGCGTCCCTGAGCTGCGGTCCGGGCGGTCCAGAGACTCCCTGCCCTGAGACACAGAGGGTTGTTTGTTTGTTTCATTGTTTGTTTTGTTTTGTTTTGTTTGTGTGGTTTTGTTTTGTTTTGTTTGCGCTTTGCTTTGCTTTGTTGTGCTTTGTCTTTTCTTCCAATTTAAATTTAAGTTTATTTTCTCCTTGTGTATGTGTGCAAGTGGGGTTTTTGTCTGGGAGAACTGGGCAAGTGAGAGGAACTGCAGGACTAACAAGGCAGGGGACCAAGGTAAGGTCTCGGAAGGGTTACAGATGGCAGACCAGGAGATGGCCTTGGCGGGAGTCACGGGTGTTGCTGTCCGCTGCGAGAGCTACGACATGTTCGCCCTTCTCCCCCAGGAGAGGCAGGGATACACTTGCCCTCGGTGCAAGATGGTGACCCTGCTAGAGGAGGAGGTGAGGTGCCTGAGGGCCGAGAGAGCTCTCCGGGTCCCCCCAGAGCAGCCCCCAACTCGACAGAGGGCTGAGGGAGAGACCACGGGAGGAGCAGCTGCGGAGACATGGAGGTATGTCACCCACAGGAGGAGGAGGCCAGCACGGCCTCCTCCTTCTCCTGGCACCAATCTGGAGCTGGGAAACAGGTTCTCTCCGCTTGGGGAGGCTGGGGCTGAGGAGGCCTTGGGGGACCAGCAGGACCCCCAGCCTGGGACATCAGGAGGCAAGGGAGCCACTGCAGGAGAGGCGAGGACCAGGGCACGGCTGCCCACCAGCACCGAGAAGGTACGACGGCGGGTGATTGTTGTTGGGGACTCCCTGCTGAGGGGCACTGAGGCGGCGGTGTGCCGCCCCAGCCTTCAGACAAGGGAGGTTTGCTGCCTGCCGGGCGCACGCATCCGGCATGTGAAGCACAGAGTGGAGCGTCTTGTTCGCTCCGGGGGTCAGCAGCCACTCCTGGTGATCCATGTGGGCACAAACGACGTGGCCAGTCAGGGTGTGGTCGGGATCACCAGGGACTTTGAGGCCTTGGGGAAGAAACTCAGGGAGCTGAAGGCCCAAGTGGCCTTCTCGTCAATCTTACCTATCCGGGGATTTGGGCCAGGAAGGGACAGGAGGGTCTCTGAGGTGAACGACTGGCTTAGGGTGTGGTGCCAGAAGGAACGCTTTGGGTTCCTCAACCACGGCACTCATTTTCTTGCCAATGGACTTCTGGCAAGGGATGGGTTACACCTCACGAGGATGGGGAAAAGGTCCTTTGGAGATGCTCTAGCGAGCTTCATCCAGAAGACTTTAAACTGAGCCAGTGGGGGGTGGGTTCAGGTCCCCCAGTAACGTGTCTGCACTGGACAAGTGTGCGGGGAGGAGCAGGGCTCTGGGAGCAGGGCTTTAGAGATACTGCAGGGACTGACAGGACTTCTACAGAGAGGGGCCAGGTACCAGGGAGGATGGGAGGAAGGAGGATGCTGGGCACTCCAAAGAAAGGAAGTGGTGGGAAGGAGTTGAGGTGCATGTACACCAATGCTAGAAGCATGGGTAATAAGCAGGAAGAGCTTGAAGCTCTCCTGGGAATAGGAGGATATGATCTGGTGGGAATCACAGAAACTTGGTGGGATGAAAGGCAAGTCTGGAATGTAAACATAGAAGGGTATCACCTCTTTAGAAAGGACAGGAAGGGAAAGAGAGGTGGGGGTGTGGCTTTATATGTCAGGGAAGGGATAGGATGCAGTGAGATAGAATGCAGCACAGATGGGGATTCGGTAGAGGCAGTCTGGGTGAAACTTAGGGGTTTTGACAGGGAAAGAGACCTGACAGTGGGGGTATGTTATCGCCCTCCAGGTCAACTTGAGACCCCGGATGATGTCCTGACAGGCCAGATTCTAAGGATATCTCGGGGGAGAGACACAGTAATTATGAGGGATTTCAATCTCCCAGATATTACTTGGGAGACTCACTCGGTGGTGACAGCCAGGTCACGTCACTTCCTAGAAGCTCTTGAGGGTGGGTTTTTCACCCAGAGGATCCGAGAGGCAACGAGGGGGGGAAACATCCTGGACTTGGTCTTAACCAATAGGGAGGAGCTGATAGATGAAGTACAGATTAGGGGAGCTCTGGATGCGAGTGATCACTCCATCCTTTGATTTGAGGTCAGGGGACTGGGGCCGTGCAGCAGGGCGAGCACTAGAAGCTGGGACTTCAAGAGGGCCAACTTTGGCCAACTGAAGGCCAGACTGGGGAAAGTCTCCTGGGATAGGTTACTGAAAGGTAAGCGAGTTGAGGAGGGGTGGATGGCACTCAAAAGGGAGGTTTTGCAGGCGCAAGCCCTGACGATACCTCTAGTCAGTAAGGTGGGGAGGCGGAGGAGAGTGCCGCCACGGATGCGAAAGGAGGTGGTTAGGGGGATTAGACAAAAGAGCCTCCATAGGAAATGGGTACTGGAGGAAATAGACAAAAGGGTATACCGGGAGGAGGAGGCCCGTTGCAGAAGGATTCTTCGCAAGGCTAAGGCTGATTACGAGCTGAGACTTGCCAAGAATATCAAGAGCAACAAAAAGGGCTTCTTTCAGCATGTAAATAGGAAAAGGAAGGGGAGACAAGTGGTGGGACCACTAAATAAGGAGGAAGGAGATCCAGTGACTGACATGAGGGAACAGGCACAGATGCTAAATGACAATTTTGCCTCTGTGTTCTCCCCAAAGCAGGATGGAGGAAATCTGTATAGGAGATTAGATGAGGCTGGGGACTTAGGGGCAAAGATTGGAGTCACCCCCCTTGAAGTCGAGGGGCTCCTCAGGGCATTGGACATTACAAAGGCGCCAGGCCCTGACAGGTTACACCCGAGACTACTTAGGGAGTTGGCAGGGGTTCTCTCACGCCCACTGGCCTCCATTTTTGAGGCCTTGTGGAGAACGGGTGAAGTTCCAGAGGACTGGAGGGTGGCATCGGTGGTCCCAATTTTCAAAAAGGGTAGCAGGAAGGACATGGGGAATTATAGACCGGTTAGCCTTACGTCCATTGTAGGAAAAACAATGGAAAGGCTCATAATAGAGAGAAATCTAGTGATGCTAGATAGGGAAGGGAGGCTGACAGCCACACAACACGGCTTCCGCAAAAAACAGGTCCTGCCAGACAAACCTTGTGGAATTCTATGACAAGGTTTCAAGTTGGCTAGATGGAGGGGATGCAGTGGATGTGGTATACCTGGATTTGAGCAAGGCCTTTGACAAAGTGCCCCATGATATCCTGGCAGAGAGACTGAGGAGTTTTGGGATAGGCCAAAGCACTGTCCAGTGGATTAGGGCATGGTTGACTGACCGAAAGCAGAAGGTAACCATTAGCGGGGAATCGTCGGGATGGCAGCCAGTGACAAGCGGGGTCCCCCAGGGCTCTGTCCTGGGGCCGATCCTGTTTAATCTTTTCATTAACGACATGGAAGAAGGGGTGAACAGTCTGCTGATCAAATTCGCAGACGACACTAAAACTGGAGCAGTGGCCACAACTGAGGAGCAGATACACCAGATCCAAAAGGATCTGGACAGACTATGGAAGTGGGCAGGAGACAACAGGATGGCGTTCAATGTGGATAAGTGCAAGGTCTTGCACTTGGGGCATAGGAAGAGGTGTCATAAGTACAGGCTAGGTGTCAAGTGGCTGGAGAGCAGCACTTGTGAAAGGGACCTTGGGGTCCTGGTTGACCGCAGGCTAAACATGAGTCAGCAGTGTGATGCGGTGGTCAAGAGGGCGAATGCCACCCTTGGCTGCATAGCCAGAAGTGTGGCTTCTAGATCAAGAGAGGCATTACTACCACTCTACATGACTCTGGTGCGCCCGCAACTGGAGTATTGTGTTCAGTTTTGGGCCCCTCATTACAGAAAGGATATAGCCAGGTTGGAGTCAGTGCAACGTAGGGCCACAAGGATGGTGGCTGGTTTGCAGGGGATGCCGTATGAGGCAAGACTGAGGGAACTGGGTCTCTTCAGCTTGGGCGTAGGGCCACAAGGATGGTGGCTGGTTTGCAGGGGATGCCGTATGAGGCAAGACTGAGGGAACTGGGTCTCTTCAGCTTGGAGAAGAGGAGACACAGAGGGGATATGTTGGCAACATACAGGTATGTGAGGGGCTGTCACATGGAGATGGGGAGAGGCCTGTTCTCCCCTGCAGAGGAAGGCAGGATGCGCTCCAATGGAGCAAAGCTCAGGGAGCCAAGGTTCAATTTGGATGCCAGGAAGCACTTCCTGACAGTTAGGACCCCGAGGGCGTGGAATGGGCTTCCACGGGAGGTCGTTGAGGCCCCATCGGTGAGGGTGTTCAAAGACAGGCTGGACATGCACATGGTGGGCATGTCATGAGCGGAGCCGGCTGGTGCCGGAGGTCAGACTAGATGACCCGGGAGGCCCCTTCTGACTCGCTCTTTTTCTATGTTTCTATGTTTCTATGTAATAGGATCAGAGAAGCTACAAAAGCTACAGAATGAACTCCAATGGCAATGAAGAATGGTAGTGTTCTTTTAGACAAGTCAAGACACTTAAACAGTGGAAGTGTTACATTCAGAACACTAAAGGTCATTGAGATAAAAGTGTTGTCTTGGAATAGAGCAGGGTGGTGCTCAAAGCAGCATAACATACAATTATTGAATTATATTGAATGCTTTAATCTCATCTTGCTACAAGAAACATGGCATTATTAACCAATAACACATAATGGTTACAAATGCTTTTCTTTACCAGCTATTTCTTCTAAGAAAGGTGGTAGGGCCAGTGGTGGACTAGCCTGTTTTATGTCTAGAAAGTTGGAGATAACTACAATAGTTATGAGCCCATCCAATTTTGTTGCAACCACTGTTTATGTTTCTTTCCTGAAAAGTCATCGAATGATGGTCAATGTTTATATACCACCCTACTCAAAAATAGCACTGGCAACTGCTAAGTGGGCAGAACTTGAGAATTATATTGAATCTCTTGAACTGTCATTACCTGATGCAGGATTTATCATTGCTGGAGATTCCAATGCCCACATAGGTGCTGATGATGTGAGTTTGAATAGCCTTTATGAACAGAATCTGGATTAAGATGTCTACCTGGAATGTGGTTTCTCTTGATACTCCAATTATATTAGATATGATTATTCTGGGTTCTGCTTAGTCCAGTTTGTAAAAGGGAGAGCTTTGATCATTTTAAATGGTACAGCAGATGGTGATCGACCAGGGGAATGTACCCATTTTACTAGTTTTGGAGGCAGCATGACTGATCTCTCATTTTGTGTACAAGTATGATAGTGGCTTTCAGATTGGTTTTAATATAGAAAGTGATCATCTTACTTTAATACTGGTACTAGCATGGCCTGAACATAATAAATCTTACCCAAAATCCAACATGTCTGCAATGCAGATCTAAATGTAATTATTGGGAGGAGAACTAAGTGGACATCAGCTGTGGACTCAACTATAATGCACCTCGTACATACAGAGGACCTAAGAGCCACCCATGCTGCAATCCTTTCTACCACTTCTGCTTCTGAGGCCCTAAATCTAATACTATGATTGAGAGATTGCAACACCAATTGAGATCTAATAGGATAAGGAAAACTCAAGCATTATCTAGTTGATATGTAAATAAGCGTAAACAGGCCAAACGACAGCTGGTGAGACTTTATCAGAAATACAGGCACTCCAGTTCAGGCCTTTTGACTAATGGATATGTTTCCCATAGGCAAAAGCATAAACTCCTGATAAAAGAGAAAAAACAACAAACATAATTGTTCATAAGTGATTTCTACAATAGCTCATAAAAACATGTAATGGACATTTAAGATCTATTTTAGACTTAAGTGTAAGATTAGCTGCATTCACATGGAGCAACAATGGAACTTTAATATTGCCAGTTTGGGTCCATCAAACTCTGGTGCTAAAAAGTTCCTAATCAAGTAGTTTAGGTAAGGGAGAAATAGTGGAAGAGGTGTCTATTAGCTCCCACAACCATAATCTGCCTGGATACTATTTGAAAGTGTTTAATTTTTTATTTTTAAAAGTTGGTATTTTGAAAAATATTTGAAAACGATCTTTGAAAAAGATTTCCAGGTATTTTATTGTGTAGTTCTTATGAACTGTTTGAAACTGACAATGGCTATTTGAGCATTAAGGAAATAAAAAACCCTGATGAACCCTGTAGTGGCATGAATAGGTTTTATCAACCAGATCACAATTTATTCAGAATATAGTACATTGATAAGGGCATCTAATAATACAGAGCAGTCTTTTGTCAATGGAGGAAGAATACAGCTTGTCTCATACTTTGTTTCTTGGAATTCAGCTGAAGGCAGATTTCAGGCCAATAAAGGCTCTGTACAAACAATTTATGAAGAAGAATCAGTATTTTTCTACCAACTAGCTTAGAACAAGAAAAGGTCAGCACCTGATTTGCCTTCCTGAAACCTTCCCACTATTGAGAGCAAACTAATAAGTCTATAATTGTATGGGTCTTCTCTATCCCTCTTTTGTAAAAATTGGAATTAAGCCAATGTCAATTTGGTCACTATTAATATTACATGAAAAGATGTGTTAATAGGGTTTCCACTTGTCAATATGACCCCATTTGTCCATCAGTGGCAGCGTAGTTCCCTAGAGATAGTCAAAGTTTGTTGCTAGAGATAGCGATTCGCTAGAGATATTTGCGATTTTCACTAGAGATAGTCACAGCTATCTGTAGGGAACTACACAACACATTTGGCTATATGTCTCTTAGTGACCATATAGTTCCCTAAAGACTTTCTTTTGTGCATTTTTTAGATCCCTAGAGATATTCAGAGCTTTTTGTTTCACAGTGTTGGCTTGAGCACACCACAGTCAATGTGGTTCAGGGCATGTGTAGGACATGTAGTTCCCCTTTGGTTTTTCTTTAGCATTTGCTCTTGTAACCATGCCTCCAAAGTGTGAATCCAATGTCAGGGCAGGTGATGCATCAAAGAAAAGGAAAACAATCAAAATGGAAACTACAGTGGAAAGCAATCAGAGAAACTTGAGACACCATCTTTTTTATTATGTATGATTATTATTGCATATAAATATTATATATCATTATGTATTATCATTATTACAATGCTGTATTTTGTTTAAGATGTTTTAGTGAATATGGAAGTGTTTCTTGAGAAAGGCATGCATAGATAGGTAAAATATATATGTATACATTTGGCTTACTTGTGTGATCTGACTTAAATATCAATTCAACTCAAAGATGAACTTGTTCTTAACCCAGGGACTACCTGCATTTACTTATGCTGACCAGTACGACTTCTTATACTTAAGCTTTAAAGCTTGGTCACAAGATACATGTAAGAGTATCAGGGACTTTTTGTCAGGGTCTGGGTCATAGACAACTGACTAGTGGACAGGAGCACCAGGATCCAGGCAACCAGGGTGCAGTATAAGAGTCAGTCCATTTGGGAAGCATACATGGTCAGATGAGCCAGGAGTCAGGAAGCTGTGAAGACAAGCTGAGGGAAACAGGTACCTTGAGGGCTAGAGCAGGCCTGGAGCAACTAGAGCAAGCCAGGACTGACTGGAGCAAGCCAGAAGCAGGTCTGGGGCAACTGGGGCTAGACTGGGGCAACTGGAGCAGGGCTGGAGCAAGACTGGAGTTGGGTTGGAGCAGCTCGAGCAAGGCAGGAGTGACTGGAGCAAGCCACGAGCAGGGCTGGTGCAACTGGAGTAAGATTGAAGCTCAGGGACACAGTGGGCAGAGAACACAGGGTGCTCCACAAGTCAGAAGACCTTCATTGTTGAGGCAGCATCTGAAGGGAAGAGCCAGTGCTTATATAGGTCTTCCCCCAGGGCTCCCAGGTGCCTGATAGCTGCAGTAGGTTGTGGGTTCATTCCTGCAACTACCGGGGCTGTTGTTGTCAGAGTGCAAAAGGGCTGATTACTGGCAGCAAGGTCTAACAGAAAAAAATCTTTATTAAAGCATACATGCAAATAGTCAAGAGCAGTCTGTGTCTAAGAAGAGAACGGGCACTCAAGTTAACAATCCAAATGTTTTTATACTATCAAAAGCAAACTCAACAATCACTGGTCATCTTGACCTATTCTCATCTGAACATTTATTTATTTAAAACATTTGTATGCCGCCTCCATTGCAACAAAGCCTCGGGGCGGCTCACAGCAATACAAATACAATAATTTAAAACTATTTAAAACTGGCCCATCTCGAATAACCAAGTTAAAATACAATAAATACAATTTATAATTAACAATTAAAATAACTTTTAAATAAAAAGGTCTTCACCTGGTGCCGAAAAGCAAATAATGACGGCGCCAGGCGGACCTCTCGGGAGCGCATTCCAAAGGTGGGGCGCCACTGCAGAGAAAGCCCTCCTCTGGGTACTCACCCTCCTTATCTCCCTCACGGAGGGTTCCCGGAGAAGGGCATCTGCCGCCGATCATAAGGGGCAGGATGGTCGCACATGTTCCTTTAGGTAGCCAGGTCCCAAGCTGTTAAGGACTTTATAGGTCATAACCAACACCTTGAATTGGGCCCAGACTTCAATAGGGAGCCAGTGAAGCTGATGGAGAACTGGGGTAATATGAGAACCACGCCCAGTCCCCGTCAGTACCCTGGCAGCTGTTTTGCACCAATTGAAGTATCCGGACCATCTTCAAGGGTAGCCCCACGTAGAGTTCGTTACAGAAATCTAGTCGAGAAGTTACCAACGCATGGGTCACTGTCACCAGGCAGTCGTACTCCAGGAAGGGACGCAGCTGATGGATCAGCCAAAGCTGATGGAAAGCGCTCCTCGCCACCATCGTCACCTGAGCTTCTAATGATAGCTCGGGGTCGAGGAGCACTCCCAGGCTGCGGACTCTTTCAGAGGGAGTGCAACCCCATCGAGAACAAGGGTCAGGTCCCCCATTCTGAAGCCCCATTCTGAAGCCACCAACAGGACCTCCGTCTTGTCAGGATTGAGTTTCAGTTTATTGGCCCTCATTCAGCCCATTACCTCGGCCAGGCACCGGTTCAGCACAGCCACTGCCTCACCTGGATCGGTGGAAAACAAGGGGTAGAGCTGGGTATCATCAGCGTACTGATGATTCCTCAGCCCACACCTCCTGATGACCTCTCCCAGTGGTTTCATGTAGATGTTGAATAGCAAAGGGGACAAAATGGAACCCTGCGGAACCCCATGGCATAGCTGCCATGGCACAAAGCCATAGTCCCCCAGCACCACCTTCTGGAATCGGCCATTGAGATAGGAGCGGAACCACTGCAAAGCAGTGCCCCCAACTCCCAATCCCACTAGCCTATCCAGGAGGATACCATGGTTGATGGTATCGAAAGCCTCTGAGAGGTCCAGGAGAACCAACAGGGACACACTCCTCCTGTCTCTCTCCCTGCACAGGTCATCGTACAGGGCGACCAAGGCAGATTCAGTACCGTACCCGGGTCTGAAGCCAGACTGAAATGGGTCCAGAAAATTTGTTTCATCCAAGAGTGCCTGGAGTTGGTCCGCCACCACCCGCTCCAGCACCTTGCCCAAAAACAGGATGTTGGCCACCGATCTATAATTGGCGACAACCTCTGGATCCAGGGATACCTTCTTTAGGACTAGCCGGACTACCGCCTCCTTTAAAGGGGCTGGCATCCAGCCGTCTCTTAAAGAGGCATTGACCACCTCCAGGATCCAGGTCACAATCCCATCCTTGGCACTCTTAAGTAGCCAAGATGGGCACAGGTCCAGTAAACAGGTGGTAGGACGTACCTGTCCAAGCACCTTGTCCACATCATCAGGTTGCAATAACTGACATTCATCCATCAATAGAGGACTCGACGGCATCATTGGCACCTCCCCAGTAGAATCTGAGTCAATAGAAGAGTCCAGCTCGTGACAAATCTGAGAGACTTTCTCCCTGAAATGCCTGGCAAGGTCGTCACAGCGGGCCTTCGAGGGTGGCACCGGATCTTTTTTGGGGCCAGGATTTATCAGCCCCTGCACCACCCGAAAGAGCTCCACCGGATGGCTTTGTGAAGAGGCAATGGACACAGAGAAGAATTTCTTCTTCACCGCCCTCACCGCCACAGCATAGGCTCGATAGTGGGCTCTTAAGTGTGTTCGGTCAGATTCGTCCCGTGATTTCCTCCACCTATGCTCTAGTCATCTCCCTACCCGCTTCATTGCCTGCAATCCAAGTGTATACCAAGGAGATGAATGGGCTCTGCCCAGTGGGAGAGGGTGCTTAGGAGCGATCCTGTCAATAGCCCTGGTCATCTCCCCGTTCCACAGTTCAACCAGGGCATCAACAGGAGCACCAGCCTTATCAACCGGAAAATCCCCCAGAGCCTTCAGGAATCCATCCGGATCCATCTGACTCCGGGGGCGGACCAACACAATCAGGTCCGCACCCTTACAGAGGAAAAGGCCACTTTCGAGCTCAAACCTCACTAGGAAGTGATCTGACCATGACAAGGGCATCAGACATAGGTTCCTCACCCTCAGATCAGCCTCTTCCCGCCCCGTCGAGAAAACCAGGTCCAGAGTGTGTCCACATTCATACGTCGGGCCGCTGACATGTTGAGACAGCCCCATGGCCATCATGGAGGCCATGAAGTCCTGAGCCACCCTGGTCAGATCAGTCGTGGTGTGGAGATTGAAGTCCACAATCAACACCAGTCTTCAACACCAGGTCTGAGACAATCTCTGTCAGCTCAGGCAGGGAGTCTGTTGGGCAGAAGGGTGCTTGGTACACCAACAGAATCTCCAGTCTGTCTCGGTCACCCAACACCAAGTGGAGGTGCTCCACTCTCGAGAGGACAGGAAGCCCCGAGAGGGGAAAAAAAGCTCGATAAATCAAAGCGACCCCCCCTCCCCTCCCCTCCAGGCGTGAACGGTGCTGGACTAAGTATCCAGGCAGGCACAGTTGCGAGAGGGTAACATCTCCCCCCTCCCCCGCCCAGGTCTCCATAATGCAGGCCAAGTCGGCCCTCTTATCCACAATCAAATTGTGGATGAGGGTGGCTTTATTTTGGACTGACCTGGCATTGAGCAACAGCACCGTCAGGCCCGGGGGGCAGTTGACAAGGCTACCTGGTACCCACCGGCTGGGGGAATAACCAGAAGGAGGGACAGGTGTTAACCATCTGTCCCTCCTTCTTCTAGGCGGACCCGTTAAGCCCCTACTGCCATAGCAACCATTGCCCATCACCACCCCTATGGTGGCCCCCACGCGCTCCCCAGGTGCCATATCCTAAACTAAACTCGAGATGTGCCCTAACATCAACTAAAAGATTAAAACAACTAAAAAATCCCACCTTCACTTCACTTCCCGCCTCCACCCAACAGCCATCAACCAGCCCGCAAAACCCTGGCCAGAATCCCCGGCCAGCCCAGCCCCCGTCTGGCCCCGAATGGCCCTTAACGGCTCACCGCCCTTAAGCCTCTTCTTCCCATTGCTAGCCTCTGAAAGTAGGACATGAAGTTCTACCACATTGTACACTTATCTCAGTAGCAGACTGTTACGCAGATAGATAGATAGATAGATAGATAGATGCCAGCAATTATCTTCTCAGCACATGTCCACTAGTTCTCAAACTAGCAGAGCATAATCACTTATAGTAATGCTGCTTCAGCTGAACAGATTATGTTACACTAAAAGTGTTACATCCATAAACTTCATCCAATTTCAAGATTTTGTGTCTACCAATAGTACAGTGAAAGTTAAAGGCAGGTAGGTAATCAATCTCAAGTCTAATTCCTACCAAGAAGTCCCTAGGCGAGATAATGAAAGAGAGGCACATAATCAAAAACACTGCTTCCACATCCAGAAACAAAAGTAAACACTGCAGTTTTCAAAGGAATGGTTTCTGCTCAAAACCAAGAAGGTGAAATGGCCTACTAATTATGTAAAATATATATGACCACAATTAATCTTTGGGTCTTTTGAGCCTCTGTTATAATGGAAGAGATAGCTCTTAGTATCATATGCCACAGAAATCCCTGCATGGGAGTCTTATCTTGTGGAACAATGAGGAAGATTTATTGACCTCCAAAAAGTAATCTCCTTTTAGGGCCAAGCTATATTATTTTGGTTCACCCTAGAGGCTTCCATATTTCCAACATAAGATTATTCTGGTTCCAACTCAAATACCTATTTTTAGTCAGTAGTCAGATCTTCTCCAAGCACTAGAAGATGAACCTCCTGGATTTTCAACTTGAGCAATATCAGGTGCCAGATTTATTTCCCGTTCTTTAATCGAAGCTTCAGATTTATTCCATGAGTAATACACAGTCTAATCTAACGTATTAGTATGACTGCTAGATACTTTTTTCCCTTCCATTTTAAAGGGGAAAAACACTGAATTTTTACTTTGCCTTTTTTTCTTTGTGGTAAGTCAAACACTAAAGGGGTAGAGATCCCAAGAACTTTATAACCCTGTCTTGCAAGGTGTGATCCCAATATCACAATCTGCAAGCAGAGCAAGATGGCTAAAATAAGCACAGATTACTAAACAGTTTTTATATTTTTCTGAAGAGCAGCGCATCAACAAACAAGTCAGTGGTCAGGCTCAGGTGATCATGAGGAGCATGGTGGCTTCTTTTCCCCACCCATGCACATGCTAGGTACATGCTGCACAATTTGTCTAATTACTCTCACAGCTCCCAACTTGTCTGATCCCAGTGAAGTGTGCAGTTGGGGCTGCCTTCAAAACCAGCCTAGAATGTTTGGAAGCCAGCTCCAGCTGTACACCACACTAGGATCAGACAACATGGCAAATTGTGAGGTGTGACAGTAGTTAGGCAAATTGTGCAGCATATATTGATCAGGTTCAAATGACATTGCAAGTCATATACCACAAGGGCAAGTAAGCAAATCACAAGGTGAACCTGGTACTGGTGGGGGAAGGGAAAAGAGGCACCATGATTGTCTGAACTTAGCCTATCTCTGTGACAGACTTCTTAGCAGCTAGATGTTTGAGCTTTCTGTTTACCAGGAATAACTGTTGCACTTTCTCTCTGCAGCATTCCTCTGGAAGGAGCCTATAAAACCATTAGACCAACCAGTCAAATCCCCTGCTTCACTTTCACATGTAGTCATCCATGTAGGTCCGCATTTTCCAGCTTAGCAAAGATGGCTCAACATGCTAACTCAGTATATAGCTACGCAGGCAGTTAACTTTGCAGTCTTTTCATGGTCCTTCCTTGTTATTCTTTTTTTCATTCTTAGATTACTTGCATACACACCCCAAAATGCCAGAAATCCCATCTTTCTCCATCCAGCCATTTGGATATAAAATCCAGTGATATCCAGATTAGACTGCTGTATTGAACTTTGTGTGAAGCTGATGCAGCAAAGTCAGCTGGTTGCATGTTTGTGCCAGACAACTGGCACATGTTACACTAATTTTATACCAGGTGCAATGACTGGTCCTGTATCTCTGGGTCTATTTAAAAAGTGCCCACATTGACATATACATCTATATGGTTCAGGACCCAGTTAGCTTAGAAACATAGAAACAGAGCGAGTCAGAAGGGGCCACCTGGGCCATCTACTCTGACCTCTGGCACCAGCCGACTCCGCTCACGACATGCCCACCGTGTGGACATCCAGTCTATCCTTGAACACCCGCACCGATGGGGCCTCAACCACCTCTTGTAGGAAGCCCATTCCACACCCTCGGGGTCCTGACTGTCAGGAAGTGCTTCCTGGCATCCGAATGGAACCTGGGTCCCCTGAGCTTTGCTCCGTTGGAGCGCGTCCTGCCTTCCTCCGCAGGGCAGAACAGGTCTCTACCCATCTCCATGTGACATCCCCTCACATCCCTGTATGTCGCCAACATATCCCCTCTGAGTCTCCTCTTCTCCAGGCGGAAGAGACCCAGTTCCCTCAGTCTCACCTCATACGGCATCCTCTGCAAACCGGCCACCAACCTTGTGGCCCTACGCTGCACTGACTCCAACCTGGCTATATCCTTTCTGTAATGAGGGGCACAAAACTGAACACAATACTCCAGTTGTGGGTGCACCACAGTCATGTAGCGTGGTAGTAATACCTCTCTTGATCTAGAAGCCACACTTCTGGCTATGCAATCAAGGGTGGCGTTCGCCCTCTTGACCACCGCATCACACTGCTGACTCATGTTTAGCCTGCAGTCAACCAATACCTCAAGGTCCCTTTCACAAGTGCTGCTCTCCAGGCACTTGTCACCTAACCTGTACTTATGACAGCTATTCCTATGCCCCAAGTGCAAGACCTTGCACTTATCCACATTGAATGCCATCCTGTTGTCTCCTGCCCACTTCCACAGTCTGTCCAGATCCTTTGGATCTGGAGTACCTGCTCCTCAGTTGTGGCCACTGCTCCAGTTTTAGTGTCGTCTGTGAATTTGATCAGCAGACTGTTCACCCCTTCTTCCATGTCGTTAATGAAAAGATTAAACAGGATCGGCCCCAGGACAGAGCCCTGGGGGACTCTGCTTGTCACTGGCCGCCATCCCGATGATTCCCCACTAATGGTTACCTTCTGTTTTCGGTCAGTCAACCATGCCCTAATCCACCGGACAGTGCTTTGGTGTATCCCAAAACTCCTCAGTTTCTCCACCAGGATATCATGGGGCACTTTGTCAAAGGCCTTGCTGAAATCCAGGTATACCACATCCACTGCATCCCCTCTATCTAGCCATCTCGAAACCTTGTCATAGAATTCCACAAGGTTTATCTGGCAGGACCTGTTTTTGTGGAAGCCGTGTTGTGTGGCTGTCAGCCTCCCTTCCCTATCTAGCATCACTAGATCTCTCTCTATTATGAGCCTTTCCATTGTTTTTCCTACAATGGACGTAAGGCTAACTGGTCTATAATTCCCCATGTCCTTTCTACTACCCTTTTTGAAAATTGGGACCACTGATGCCACTCTCCAGTCCTCTGGAATTTCACCCGTTCTCCATGAGGTCTCAAAAATGGAGGCCAGCGGGCGTGAGAGAACCCCTGCCAACTCTCCCAGCTTCACCCATTTGGACCTGCCCAAGCATTGAGATTAGTCTCAAAAGACCTGCTTGCAGATTCCTCTTTAGGATCTATAAAACTAGATGGCATTAGAGACAGGACCCCTTTGGGCAAGGCCTAATATGAGTGAAAAGCCCTTGCAAGGAAAATGTGTTTGGCTTTTCAGTGCTGGTTTTTAAATGGGCTTTGAAAACCCATGTATTCTGAGCTGCTTTAATTAAGACCATGGAATTATTTAATATTTCACATTGCTACAGGTTTCAAAGTGCTGGATTTAAATTGCTAGCTGATTTTAAATTGCTCTTATTTTTAGAAGTAATATGAAAATTAATATGATCACAGTGCTGGCTCTTGAAACACTTTAAGGCACAATCCTATGAACATCAAACATTCTGAGCAGGGGATTCTGTGATTCCAATTTATCTCTCCCCCACCCCTTTTTGTAGGCTCTCTTAAGAGGACTTTGCCCTAAAATAAGAGCTAGACATTTGTTTGTTTGTTTGTTGTATAAAATCTAATAAATAACAGGAACCTAGCAGGCACTCACAGCAATGAAAACATTAAAACTTATAGTAAAGAACAAAACTGTGCCACTTACAAGCAGCATTAAAGGTCAAGAGAGGCAGAAACATTAGACACAGAAAGCCGGTAGGAACAGGACACACTTTCTTGGACTCTAAAACTGAATGTTGTTGTTGTTAGTCGTGAAGTTGTGTCTGACCCATCGTGACCCCATGGACAGTACCAAAAGGCAAAAAAACCCCAAACAAACTGAATAAGCAGCATTTACCGTATTTTTCGCTCTATAAGACACACCTGACCATAAGATGCACCTAGTTTTTAGAGAAGGAAAATGAGAAAAAAAATATTCTGAATCAAATGGTTTACTAAACTATTTAATAAACTATAACAGAATGGGATGTCTTGGGATGTCTTAATCCCAGTTGCTTTACTCTCATGTGCCTCTAGCATACTGTGTGCATGACCCCCCCCCATCCCCCACAGACTGCATGTAACTGTTAGGGGATGAAAACATCTTGTATAGAATCCATCTCTGCAGTCCCTTCAATGCCACATGTATTTCCTGTAGGTCTGAATAAACTGTAAATATTCTTTTGATTGCACACCCCCAGCATACCTGCTCTCTCTGGTTTTTCTTGCCTCTATCTTAGACAGAGAAGGTGAGCAATGAGGAGAGACCTAAATTCAATCCTCCAACTTTTCTCTCTCTTTTGTTTTCATATTTAAAAGTGATGCTTAAGAAACTCGGGCTGCATCTACGCATCCTTTTGAGTCGAGAGAAATGCTCACTCAGTGGTCTCTTGTGTGTCATTTCTTCCTCTGGGCCAAGGGCATGAAAATCTAACATTTGCACAGTTGCAGAGATCACTATAATAATTGTGTTTCTTGTATCCTCAATTGGGAAGGGAACTTTATATCCACATTGTTTTTGTTAAGCATTTAGAAGTCCCAGTTAATTATGCATGAGGTATTAAAAGGCCCTACCCTTGAGAGACAAAGCTGAATTGTGGGGAACTTCCCTTCCATTCCCAAAAGGTATTTCAAGCTGACTACACTTCTGCTGTTGAATCTTTTTTTTTTTTTTTTTCAGAACAAAGGAGTGATGGGTGTTTTCATGGGGATTAACCCTTTTTTTTTCAGAGAGGAGGAAAATGTCCCACTTTCAACTTTTTCACACCATGCATAATTTTGAACATCTTTGCCATGCTTCCCATCACTCATCATTTTCCTAAGAGAAGCAATCCTGGTTGTTGTAACAAAGTCTGATAGGGGAGCTGCTCCTATCCCTTGATTGTTTTAGTTGCCCTTCTTTGCACTTTTTCCAACAATGTCATTTTTCAGGTGTGGTGGCCAGCACTGTACACAATACTTTAAGTATGGTCATATTAAAGATTTGTGTAAGAGGAATATGATCTTGGAAATTTGATTTTCAATTCCTTTCCTAATTATGGCATTCCCTCCTAACATTTGACATTTTCATCAAGCTGTCCACCAACATTCTCAAGACCCCTTTCTTGGTCTGTCAGCACTAGTTCAGATTCCATCAGCTTATACTTGAAGATGAGATTCTTTTCCCCCAGCATGCTAACTTTACACTTGCTTACACTGAACAGCATTTGCCGTTCTGATGCCCTTTTTCCCAGCTCGGAGAGATCCCACTGGAATTCTTCACAATCCCTTTTAAATGTTTTATTTTAGTATCATGAGCAAACTTGGCTACTTTATTGCTCACTTCTAATTCCAGATCATTTATGAACAGGTTGAAAAGCACTGATCCTAATGCAGAATCTTGTGAGAATACCATGCATTCTCAATGTTGGCTTTCAATTCTTTAATCAGTTACTGATCCACAGGACAACATATGTGTGCACATACAGCCCTTATTCCATCACTGCCAGGTTTTCTCAAGAGTCTGTTGATGGATTTTATCAAAAGGCTTTTGGAAGAAAACAATGTCTATTTGATTGCTCTGTCCACGTGTAGTAGTGACACTCTCAAAGAATTCTTTTAAAGCAAGGCTAGTTCTTCTATATGTTAACTGAATCTATCCTGAATAACACTTTCAACCAATTTACGCAGAACCAACAGAAAGCAAAGCAGCATATAATTTTCCAGCTCCCTTTTTAAAAATTGTCCTAGAGTGCTGGTACATGGCTAGAGAGTGATTTTAGGGCCATGATGTACATATTATATAAGAAAGTCATCAATTGATTCTGAAGAGGAAGAGGCAGAACTGAGTAGATGAGTTGGTGATTTATAGGTTATTTACTGAAGATGCTCAGGGCAATGAGAGAGAACCAGCCCTCTTTGGAAAAGGAGGGAGACATTTCAGAGTGGTGGGGAGGAGATGGAAGGGGTGTCCTTGGCACCAACAGGATATGACAGGCTAAACAAGTGGACCAATTCAGAAGTGTCCAGCATTCCTGCTGTCTAGCCCTCACGCAGCAGGGGCCACCTTCAGGGCTGAATTCTTTCTGAAAGGAATGGAAGGAGGGGAAGTTTAAGTTTGGATCCAACTCTTTACATTGTCAATTGCTTCTCTCACATCTCAAAGAGAACGCTGCTTCAATTTATACTGTTTCTTAACCTGTTGAACTTTAATAAAAGGATTGTGCTTCTAAAGTGTCATCTGTTCCTGCTTCCTGCGGAGGCAGTGGCGTGGGGGCAGGGTGGCGGTGCGGGGCTGCATCTGCTTGGAGCAGGATGGCAGTTTGGGGGGGGTGGGGGTGGCGGCGGCTTTAGAAGGATTGTGCTTCTAAAGTGTCATCTGTGCCTGCATCTGCGGTGGCGCGGGGCAGCGGTGCGCGTCGGCGGCGTGGGGCGGCCGCGTGCAGCGGCGCGGTGTGCGGCAGTGGTGGTGCGGGGCAGCAGTGGCGCGGGGCAGCGGTGTGCATCGGCGGCATGGGGCGGCCACGTGCAGTGGCACGGTGCGCAGCAGCGGTGGTGCAGGGCAACGCGCGTGGCGACAGTGGTGCGGAGTGGCCGCGTGCGGCGGCACAGGGTGGCGGCGGCGCAGGGCAGCCGCGTGCGGCGGTGCGGGGCAGTGGTGCGCGGCAGCAGTGGCGTGGGGCAGCGGTGCGTGGCAGCGGTGCGCGGTGGCGTGGAGCAATGGCACTGGGCGGCGGTGCACGGCGGCGGAGGCGCGGAGCTTCCCAGTGGAGGTGATCAGTTCCCGGAGTGCAGGGTGGAGCAGGGCGTGCCGAGCACATACCGGCCTGGTGGTGCAGGCGGGCTGGCAGCATCCCAGGCATCAGGCACATACACATTCGCTCTATAAGACGCACAGACATTTCCCCTTACTTTTGAGGGGGAAAAAAGTGCGTCTTATAGAGCGAAAAATACGGTAATAGTTGGGAACCCGGGCCTAAAACAGTGTCAGACCACAGAAAAGAAACCACGTGCTGTGCAGATGTTAATGCTTAAGACTAAGCAAGTGAGAGTCATCTATAACCTACTATATTAAAACATCAAGCACTCATTGTTTTGAAGCATCACAGATGTTTACTGAGATCAGCAAAGAGAAAACAAAGAGGGAGGCACTTTGGCCTACTCCATCCCTTACCTGCTTTTGCTTAGAAAATGGTCTGCATGGAATTCATTCACAAAGAATAGTATCTCAGCTGTGCACATTCAAATTTTCAATCCACAAAAAATGCCAGACTATTGTAGGATTTGCAACATTAAACTTTTTTATCTCCTAGCTGAAAAACTACATGACCTATATAGGCAGCTGCTTTGCATATGTACATACGTATGTTATTTAATATTCTCCTTACTCTTTTTCTCTCTGAAAGCTCACTGAAGCTTTTAAAGACAGACTTGATTCCAAAGCTGAGGAGACTTTGCATATCATAAGCTCTGACCAAGGGGCTGTGAGTGGGGAGAAATAAACAAAGAAAAAAGGTTAGCAGCTAACCAAGCAGTGAAACAGGTTGAAAAGTCAGAAGTTAATGCAAGCTTGGGAAGATCAGGATATTACTGAAATAGTTTGCTGACAAGGGTGATCCCCAAAGCAATGGATGACATTCAAACTGGAATCCTCGAAGCCATTTTAGCTGCCAAATGTTAATCAAAGCATGGTAAAATTTTGTTATCAACTTCACTCAGACATAATTCTTATATGCGCGCACACACTAACTTGTAAGACATAGTCACACCTTAGAGTTGTAGCTGATGTTAGTCCTACTTCCAGCAGATGTGATGAAATGAATAGTACTTCAGTTAATTATGACTAACCTACACATCATTTATTTTTATGAACCTACTCTAAATAGGATGAACATTGGATACAACCCTTAATGCTTGCATCTCTCTTTGTATATACAATTGTATAGTCTTTTTGTATAGCTTTTTTTCAGGCACAGTTGTGAAGCCCTTACTGGTAGATGGCACTAGCTTTTCAGAACTTGAGTGCTTGTGGAGGATTAGCTTGTGTAGCAAAATACTATGCACCCCACAAGAATTCAGAAGACCTAAGAAGCAGAAGTTTGGATAGAGAAATGTATTAATGCCAGAGGGCTGAACAACAAGGAAGACAGAAAGAGTGGACCAGACTGAAACTGGTTGCAGCTGATCTTGATCATACAAAGAGTTGACAAGAAAAGCACTTAGAATTTTTTGTGCTAAAGTGGATTAAAAGCTAATTCCGGAAAAATAAATTCTACAAACATGGAAGAGAATGTATCTCTGTTGCCCACAAAATACATCAGAATGCTTCCTCTGTATTCTCTATTAGATCTCAGCATGGCTACGTGGAGTGATGTTTCTTGTTTTAATGAATTCAAGTAGGAAATCTGCTCTTGAAATAACTTGCCCTGAGTCAGAGACCACCTATTGAAACCTAAGATTTTCAGCAGCCCTGGTGTGATAGCTGATGAAAATAGTGAGGGTAGTAACCTTTTCAATGTAAATAGAATGTGCCTTCCTGTGACAGTTCTGGATTACCTTTTCCATTCTTTTTATGTCTCCTTGACTCCCTGCAGAGGCAAAGCTATAATCTTTACATTCAGCACTTAGACTGAATCTACCAGTGTTGGATGCAGCTCCAGGTCTCCAGATAAAGGGGAGCCAAGCACTTTGGGGGATGAAAATAAACATGTGACCTATGAGAACTTTTCAGAAGAGAATTGTTTGCCTTTGGCATGCACCACCATGCATTATGTAATGCAGGACACATTTAGAAAAGAATTGGAGCCGTGACAATCAAAACATTGTGTGGATTGACCCTACACTGAAGTAGCCCCACACTCTTAGATAAATAAGGACCTCCGGTCAAACATGTCTCTGACATTGTTTTTAAAAAGTAGTATTCAGTTTTGACACATTTGTGAGGCTGCAAAAACCTGAATTCAGATCAATACATTTACTGGTGACTCTCCATCACCAGGTCCATCTCCATCATCATCAGTTAATGTTAAGCTTAATATTAGCCCATGAATGTTCTAAACTGTTTAAAGAACTGTTTGTTTGTTTTTTGCAGTATTGTATACCTACATGCAGATTATCTCTCTCTTCAGTACCTGTAGTTGCATATTATTATCATTATTACAATGCTGTATTGTGTTGAAGATGTTTTAGGGAATATGGAAGTGTTTCTTAAGTGTTTTATATACATATACTCTGACAAACATTTGGCTTACTCATGTGATCCAACTTACATACAAATTCAACTGAAGGATGTTCTCAGGAATGGAACTCATTCAACCCAGACACAACCTGTATACTAAACTCACTTTTTTTTAGGGTTGCAAGAAAAATGATGAAGATAGTGCTTCACTTGATGTAGGCAAATGAAATGCAAAAATATCACGCTCAAGAAATTAATCTGGAGTTTCAGTGCTTTTAGTAAGACATTTAAATAAATGCTTAAATGTCTCCTAGTGGTATCAGTGGAAATACTAGCATTGACTGAAATGAGTACATTACATTGAAGTACATACTATGGATTTTTTAATCTGCCTCCCCAACTCAGAAAGGACTTTGCAGGCACATACAATATTAAACTGATAAAAGAAATTGAATCAAATCAAAAACTAAGAAAGAATGAGGAAAAAATTAGTTTTTCATTATTGGTAACTTACAAACTCTGTTACAAGCTGTCAATGGACCATTTCTTTGAATTTATTGTACAAGTTTTTCAGTGGTCCCATGTAGGTAAAAAATATTAGATGTGCATGCCTTATATCAGCTCAGGCATACTTGGGTGAAGGCCAATAGGAGAGCCTGGAATCAAGTCTTTCTACTCCCAGGTATATAGAAGCCATTCATTTCATGTATGTTCCCAACTAAGTCCCCTTGCACAGGACTTAGTCAAGCATTTTCAGAACCTTGCTTGTGAAACTAACATAGTGCCTTACTCAGGTTCCACTGATTTAAATGTCAGCCTTGATCACAATTCAGGAAGGAAGAGTGGAAGTAAGAGAGCCTAGGGTATCTGAAGATTAAACATGCCAGTGTTTAGGCATTATAATTTGACTTCCTCATTTCCCAAATGGGTCTAACAGCCACCTTCTGCCATGTTGTTTATGGAGTTTGCAGTGCGGATTTCACTGCTGGGAGCAACCTTGACTGATCACTTTTTACAAGTTGTGCAAAAGGTGATTGGGAGCATTTCCCTGACAAGGCCAAAACTCCTATCAGTTTGTTACTGAAATGAGCCAGTCAACAGCTGGGGCAAACCTGGGTGGACCCCAGACCCGAGCCAAACAGAGCCTGAGACGAGACTTAGAGCCAAAACCAGCTTTATTCAAGTGCACTATAGAATAAAGGGAGACAAAAGGGACATTCAGCCCAAAGCAGTGTCTCGAAAGTTGCACCCCAGTACATGTGTTTTATACCCTAGATAACCAGTTAGGTCACCTAATAACACATCTAATACATTGATACATCAATGTGTGCACACCCTCCCATGCTGGAGAAAAAGTCATTTCTTCTGTCAAGGACCAGACATTTCCCATGTCTATTTCTTATCCGCTCGAGATTCACACAGGCTTGCCATGTTCTTACTGCACGTCGTTGAGGCCCCATCAGTGAGGGTGTTCAAAGACAGGCTGGACACGCACATGGTGGGCATGTCGTGAGCAGAGCCGGCTGGTGCTGGAGGTCAGATTAGATGGCCCGGGAGGCCCCTTCTGACTCGCTCTGTTTCTATGTTTCTATGCACATTTGCAACTTTCATGGTGGCTAGAACCAGTTTCCACTGTCCCTTTGATTACTGTATTTGAGGTCAGGCTAGCGTGTTAGCTGTGGGTTACACAAAGTTCATTTTGTTCGTACCTGCCCTCCCTTCTGGGACAGTATAACTGCGGTATTTTTACTATGTGGCCTTCCTCTGGCCAACTACTTTTGGGGCCTTCCTCTGGCCAACTACTTTTGGGGTGTTTTGAGCTGCTGCAATTGGTAACAGTTTCCCCCCTTCAAAGGAATCTTCTTATTAAAAGACAGATTCCTTTTGATTAGGAAGATAGGTTACTAAGCCCGTGCAGCTTTGCCTTGAAGGTGCAGACTGCTGGTGCAGGTGAGAGCCATTTGAACAGAGAAACATAGAAGCATAGAAACAGAACGAGTCAGAAGGAGTCTCCTGGGTTATCCAGTCTGACCCCTGGCCCCAGCTGGTCCTGCTCATGACATGCCTACCATGTGCAAGTCTGAGAAATATTAGAATGAATAATTGTTGACAAATACTGTCAACAACAGCAAGCAAAATAAGAAGGAAAAGTACAAAAAAGAAAATATAAAATTTAAAGTTTTTGTAACCAGTCTCAGTTGGAGAACCAAAACAACAATCCTCCCAATCCACTTTTACCAGAATGAAATTTAAAGCAGGTTGTAAAGCATTGAATTTTGAATGTGATACTCCAAAGAAACAGTTTTGTCTTTTACAAGGGTTGCAAACCATGTCCTGGCTTGCTAACAATGCAATGTCTAGCAACTTTGTATGGCAAGTTGCTGAAGCTGAGCTAATTTCGTTGTATGTCTGAAATGGCATCAGCTGTTTCACTAGAAACACAGAGAATGCAGAGGCTAGCATTCTAATGTCATGGTGATTTCAGAACACCTCAACTGGTGAAAGAATGGCATGAAGAAATTAATAGCCTACCCCACTTTGGCAATGTCTTCCACCACTGTTTGAACTACTTCTCTGCAGTTTGGGTAAGCGCCCTTGGGGAATTCTGTAGTAATTCAGAGACTGGGGACAAGGTATCCAGTGCCCTATCCTTCTGTAGGGAAAGCCATGAAAGGCTTCTGTCTACTAACCCAATAGGTCTCGGGGTGGTTTCCATGATCAGAAGGCATACCTGTGTTGTGAAGCTGAGTCCAGAGATCCCCTGTAGAGGATTTCTCCTGTGGAGTTTTGTATTTGCCAATTATTTCTAATGTGGGCCATTGAGCTAGGCATATTTGCTGACTTCCATCTTTTGGCAGCACCAAGTTCTCTAGCACTCATAGTGTGCATTCCAGGCTGTACCATTTGGCACTTAGCAGCCCCATTGGTGTGAATAATGCATAGCAGTCAGCATCCACATGTTCAGCAGTAATAATGCTATGCATCCACAATAATGCATCCACAATAATGCATAGCAGTTAGCATCCACAGCATCCCATCCAGCTGCAGGCAGGACCTTTCCAGCTTAGCAAAGACAAAGCTACATGCTAGCCACCGCACCAAACTCTCCCTCACACACAGGGGCCTATTCCAGCTTGTGCCAATTGGCTGTTGCTCTCTTGGGTACCATAGAGATGTTGCCAGTCCACCACCACCACCAAACTAGACCACTGTGCCTCAGTGGTCCTTACCTGCAGTGGCCTCACATGGAAATTGTTTTTCCATGGGAACCTATGGAATCCTTTTTAAGCCAAATATGAATTTTCTTTTTACTCTCCTTTGGCTGATCTGGGATGGCACTGCCCACCCTTCTGCAATTTGCATGTCAGTGTTACCTGATGTTTGGTTAGGATGTAGACATGTGACATTTCCAGGTGTAAGAAATCTATGCTGGGTTTTCACCAATACTACTGAAGCAGAAGCATTCTATTGCACACTGAGCCAGTACTCTAAAACTGAAAACTTAGGAATGAGGAAGTCCACTGTTTTCTTTCCACAAGGACATATGGTGTAGAAGGGAGTAACAAAATTAACAGAAGTAAACAGAGACAGTCAGAGTAGTGACTCCAAGAAACTCCCCCTCTTCCCTTCAGCATTATTATCTAGGCTACTTAGCGTTAGGCAAATACAAGTCTCTTTGTTTTCAATCTTCAAGCTGGCACTCGATCCTGGTCCCCAATAGGCTGCTTTTCTTCAGGGCTCTTCTCCCTTGCCCCCTCCAATTGCAGGCCCTTGGCTGACCTGATGTCAGCTTCTTCTCGTCCTGGTCTGTTACATCACTGGTCTTCCCTTGCAGGGTTAGTGTTTGAGCAGGAACTTCAGGTCCTCCATAGGTTTCATGGTCCTTCAGTCTCCTTGTGGTTTTGGAACTTTCCTCAGCCTGGTGCAGTGTCCCCACATAGGCACTCCCTCAGATCTCACTGCTGTGTAGCAAGGTGCATCTGGGCATGGTCTGTCCACTGCATCAATGATCTCCAGGCAGTCCAGTCTCAGGCAAGTCAGCTGATGTAAACTAGCAGCCCCCCCCCCTTCCCCTGTGCCATTGCAAGCCACAGGCAGCAACCAGCCAGTGGTTGCAGCTTCACACACTGCAGGCAGTCAGTTAGCCAGGCACAGCCGGGCAGCCAGCATGGCTGCTCTGGCCTTTTAGAAGGAGCAATGCCAGCCAGCTAGCCAGTGTAAAAAAAGGGTGGAGAGAGGTGCCTGCCAGGACTGGTGCTGGAGAGGACCAGCCCCACCCACCCCTCTTCGCACCTCCATGCCAGGAGTTGCTCTGGTGCTGAGGAACAGCCATGCGTGCCCCAAGAGAGCACTGACTGCCAATTTTCCAAGCCTGTGTTTACAGCTTTGAGGGAGTTTGACAAACTGCCTCCTTCCTCTCCTGAGGCAGCTGGTATTCCCCCCTCCCCACCCTGAAAGTCAGAAACCCCAAATACTGCACCTGTTCTTGCGAGGTTTACGTCTTCTCCTCGGTGACCCAATGAAATCCAGCAGATGTGCACTGGTCTGTGGCCTCAGTGGCAATTAAAAGATTGTTCACATACTGCAGTAAAAACACCATTAGAGTCTCTAGTCCATTCAAACAAGTCCTTAGCCAGTGCTTGAGAGAAAGATGGGTGAATTCCCTCCTCCCCTGAGAGAGGGTGGTTCAACACAGCTGGCTCTTTGTCCCATCCTGGCATTCTCATTTGAAGGCAAAAGGAATTACCATATTTTTCGCTCTATAAGATGCACCTGATCATAAGACGCACCTAGTTTTTAGAGGAGGAAAACAAGAAAAAAAAATATTCTGAATCAAATGGGCACATAATCACAGGCACATTCCCCATCACTTCTCCATAGGCTACACATCTGACAGACTTACTGCACACACATATTCGCTCTATAAGACGCACAGACTATTTCCTTACTTATGAGGGGGGAAAAAGTGAGTCTTCTAGAGCAAAAAATATGGTAGTTCCGTAGGAAGCACTCCATGGGCCCCACAACTGGGCAAGTGGCCTGATGCCATGTGCCCCCATTGTCAAGGATCCCTGTTGTGTCCCCCCCGCCAATTGGGAAAGTCACAACTGAGCAGACTGCCCTAGTGTCCACCAAGAAATCCATGTCCTCATCTCCCACCATCATTCTCTCCCGGGGTTGTGGGGTGACATGGAACTCTTCCCATGAGTTCCCTACTCTTCCCTCAGAGCCCCCAAAGCGGCCACGACAGTCCAGGCCTTGTTCTGGGGGCAGTCCCTTTTCCATTGTTGCTCTGGTTTGCACATCACACAATTATTCCTTCCTCACTTATGAAACTCCAATCTTGGCTGGCGGCGCTGGGACCTTCTGTCGCTCCCTGCCTTTCCCCATTCGTGCTGCAGCGCTGCCTTCATCACCACTTCCATCAGATCCATTTGCAGGCTGTCTTTCGGTACATTTGCTTTTTAACTATGCATCTTCTTAGCTGTTTCCAAAAACTGCACCTCACCCCCCCACAACATTCTTAGGGAGTTGTACATAATGCTTAGTACACAGGCACCCAAGTGCTTGGGAAACGAAACTTGATTGAGCAAAACAAAAACAAAAGGAAGTGGAGGGATTTTAAAATAGCACATGCACAGACAAGCATACATACAAAGAGGAAGAGGAAAGTGGATAGCAGCACTGATTACAAACTGAGAGTTTAAACACCAAATCTCAAGCCTGTTGACCACCTTAGACCTCAAACAAGGAGGCTGGCTGGTCTATGGCTTTCTCAAGAGTAGCTAATCGATGCACAGATGGACAGAGTCCTCATGGCAAGCTGAGCCATCTTTCTTGGAGTGAGGGAAACATAGAAACATAGAAACAGAGCGAGTCAGAAGGGGCCTCCTGGGCCATCTAGTCTGACCTCCGGCACCAGCCGGCTCCGCTCATGACATGCCCACCATGTGCATGTCCAGCCTATCTTTGAACACCCTCACCGATGGGGCCTCAACGACCTCCCGTGGAAGCCCATTCCACGCCCTCGGGGTCCTAACTGTCAGGAAGTGCTTCCTGGCATCCAAATTGAACCTTGGCTCCCTGAGCTTTGCTCCATTGGAGCGCGTCCTGCCTTCCTCTGCAGGGGAGAACAGGCCTCTCCCCATCTCCATGTGACACCCCCTCACATACCTGTATGTTGCCAACATATCCCCTCTGAGTCTCCTCTTCTCCAGGCTGAAGAGACCCAGTTCCCTCAGTCTCGCCTCATACCCCATCCCCTGCAAACCAGCCACCATCCTTGTGGCCCTACGCTGCACTGACTCCAACCTGGCTATATCCTTTCTGTAATGAGGGGCCCAAAACTGAACACAATACTCCAGTTGCGGGCGCACCAGAGTCATGTAGAGTGGAAGTAATACCTCTCTTGATCTAGAAGCCACACTTCTGGCTATGCAACCAAGGGTGGCATTCGCCCTCTTGACCACCGCATCACACTGCTGACTCATGTTTAGCCTGCGGTCAACCAGTACCCCGAGGTCCCTTTCACAAGTGCTGCTCTCCAGCCACTTGTCCCCTAACCTGTACTTATGACAGCTATTCCTATGCCCCAAGTGCAAGACCTTGCACTTCTCCACATTGAACGCCATCCTGTTGTCTCCTGCCCACTTCCATAGTCTGTCCAGATCCTTTTGGATCTGGAGTACCTGCTTCTCAGTTGTGGCCACTGCTCCAGTTTTAGTGTCGTCTGCGAATTTGATCAGCAGACTGTTCACCCCTTCTTCCATGTCGTTAATGAAAAGATTAAACAGGATCGGCCCCAGGACAGAGCCCTGGGGGACCCCGCTTGTCACTGGCTGCCATCCCGACGATTCCCCGCTAATGGTTACCTTCTGCTTTCAGTCAGTCAGCCATGCCCTAATCCACCGGACAGTGCTTTGGTGTATCCCAAAACTCCTCAGTTTCTCCACCAGGATATCATGGGGCACTTTGTCAAAGGCCTTGCTGAAATCCAGGTATACCACATCCACTGCATCCCCTCCATCTAGCCATCTTGAAACCTTGTCATAGAATTCCACAAGGTTTGTCTGGCAGGACCTGTTTCTGCGGAAGCCGTGTTGTGTGGCTGTCAGCCTCCCTTCCCTATCTAGCATCACTAGATCTCTCTCTATTATGAGCCTTTCCATTGTTTTTCCTACAATGGACGTAAGGCTAACCGGTCTATAATTCCCCATGTCCTTCCTACTACCCTTTTTGAAAATTGGGACCACCGATGCCACCCTCCAGTCCTCTGGAACTTCACCCGTTCTCCACGAGGCCTCAAAAATGGAGGCCAGCGGGCGTGAGAGAACCCCTGCCAACTCTCTAAGTACTCTTGGGTGTAACCCGTCAGGGCCTGGCGCCTTTGTAATGTCCAATGCCCTGAGGAGCCCCTCGACTTCAAGGGGGGTGACTCTAATCTCTGCCCCTAAGTCCCCAGCCTCATCCAATCTCCTATACGGATATCCCCCGTCCTGCTTTGGGGAGAACACAGAGGCAAAATAGTCATTTAGCATCTGTGCCTGTTCCCTCATGTCAGTCACTGGGTCTCCTTCAAGGGAGCAACTTGCTAGCTTGAGAAACCCCTCATTTTTTTTTTCCTGGATCCTAATGGTAGCCAGTTTGAAGGACTGAAGGTCTGGTGATTCCAAACTGCAGCCATTTTGCTAGGATTCAACCACCAATTCATGCTGTAGCCGCCCCGAGGCTGTAGCCGCCCCGAGGCTGTTGCAAGGGGCGGCATATAAATTTTTAAATAAAATAAATAAATAAATGCCCTCCTGGCCATGAAAGCTACCACTGCACCCAGGCATGGTGGCAGAATCCCCAGAGCTCCCCCGCACCCAAAGCCCATACCCACGCTGCACTGCTGGCTTTTGGAGGGGAGTGAGTCCTACTCTCCCTCTTTTCTTCTCTGTCCTCCCCAGTGGGGACCAGTCTGCACTTTTCCAGCAAGTTCAGACTGTCAATGTAACAAACCCTTGCACAGGAGCTCGAGCTAGTTACTGACATGTTGAAAGTGAAGTTGTAACTGTTGGGGAGTCTGAAAATTGATAGACTTTCCAGGTGGCCATTTTGCCCCACCGTCCAATTGATGCTGGAGCCAAATAGAATTACAGTATAGTTTTTTCTTTCTTTCTTTCTTTGAGATGGAATCTCCTTTTGAACCTTTCCCAATTTCCCAAAAGGCAACCCAGAGGCATATGCATTTGTTTGATTTACCCTGACCCATGATGCATTGAGCATTCCCCAGAAGAAGGATTTTAGCAGACCTGTCTGATTTTCCTTGTCAATTCTGCCAGGCGTCCCTGGCCAAAAGCGCTCACATACTTATCAAACCAGAGTAATGTACCAAGAAGAGTTTTCAAAACTTGCCCCTCCACCCAAGGAGTTCCCCTTTCTACCTGAACTCGCCTACTCTCATAGAGTTCAATTCTACTCAGACAGGGAAGGGCAGCTTGCCAGCCTCTACCCAGCACTGGACTCTAACCAGAGGCCCTTTCTTTCCCCCCTTTTTTTGGAACTGGGTCTTCCCCCAAACAGTTACCCTTTTTACCAGAGGCTTTTTCTTACCTGGGAACATGTCTTGTCAGATTGGCTCTCTCAGTCTCGTTTTCCTCTCAGCCACCCTTTCTTCAAGCCCTGCTCATGGCTGGTGGAGGTTTCTGGCCAAATTTGCCTCAGCCCAAATGCTGAGGGAGAGCTCTCTACTGCCAGTTGTCCACCCATCCGAAAAGAGGTTCTTTGAGGGAGAAGGCTTAAGAATTTTGAGGCAAAATTCACCTTTAGTCCACTCGGTGCCCCACATTGGGTGCCAAAAGTGTTACTGAACTCAGCCAGTGAACAGCTGGGGCAAACCTGGGTAGACCCCAGATCCGAGCCAAAAGGAGCCTGAGACAAGACTTAGAGGCAAAACCAGCTTTATTCTAGTGCACTATAGAATAAAGGGAGACGAAAGGGGACATTCATTCCAAAGCAGTGTCTCAAAAGTTGAACCCCAGTCCATGCATTTTATACCCTAGGTAACCAATTAGGTCACCTAATACACATCTAATACATCAATACATCAATGTATGCACACCCTCCCGTGCTGGAGGAAGAGTCTTCTGTCAAGGACCAGACATTTCCCATGTCAATTTCTTATCTGCTCGAGATTCACACAGGCTTGCCATGTTCTTACTCCCTGCACATTTACAACTTTCATGGCTGCTAGAACCAGTTTCCACTGTCCCTTTGATTACTGTATTCAAGGTCAGGCTAGCGTGTTAGCTCTGGGTCACACAAAGTTCATTTTGTTCTTATCTGTACTCCCTTCTGGGACAGTATAACTATGGTATTTTTACTATGTGGCCTTGCTGTGGTCAACTACTTTTGAGGCCTTCCTCTGGCCAATTACTTTTGGGGTGTTTTGGGCTGCTGCAATTGGCAACAAAAGTGCTCACACACTTATGCGGGATCTGCTTTCTGGACTTGAACCAGGACTAGACTCTATCCTGACCTCACTCCATCTGTACCAAGAGTTTCTAGAAGCCCTGTGTGGCTTCCAAAATCCCCTGCATCCAAGGAGTTTCCCCCTTCTGTTCAATCTTGCCTCCTCCCATAGAGTCCAACTCTACCCAGGAGTCACCGGCTGTCAGGCAGGGAAAGACAGCTTATTTTATTTATTTATTTAAAAATTTATATGCCGCCCCTTGCAATAGCCTCGGGGCGGCTTACAGCATAATACATAATACAATAACAATACATATTAAAAACATATAGCAAATTTAAAAACTGGCCCATCTCAGGTTATTATATAAAAACATGAACAAAAATAATAACAAGTTTAAATTAAACTTAAATTAAACATAAATTAAACATTAAACATAAATTAATCAAACATAAATTAAACATAAACTAAACCAAAACATAAACCTAAATTAACAATAATATTAATTAAAATATTGTCTAAATAAAAAGGTCTTCGCCTGGCGCCGAAAAGCAAATAACGACGGCGCCAGGCGAGCCTCTCTGGGGAGCGCATTCCATAAATGGGGTGCCACCGCTGAGAAAGCCCTCCTCCGGGTACTCACCCTCCTAATCTCACGCACGGAGGGTTCCCGGAGGAGAGCCTCTGTCGCTGATCGTAAGGGGCGGGAGGGCATATATGGTCGCAGGCACTCCTTTAGGTAACCAGGGCCCAAGCCGTTTAGGGCCTTATAGGTAAGAACCAACACCTTGAATTGGGCCTGGACTTCAATGGGGAGCCAGTGGAGCTGACGGAGAACTGGGGTGATATGAGAACCATGCCCAGTCCCCGTCAGAACCCTGGCAGCTCTATTTTGCACCAATTGAAGTATCCGGACCGTCTTCAAGGGAAGCCCCACGTAGAGCGCGTTACAATAATCCAACCGGGAAGTCACCAACGCATGTGTCACCGTCGTCAGGCAATCGAACTCCAGGAAGGGACACAGCTGATGTATCAGCCGAAGCTGTTGGAAGGCGCTCCTCGCCACTGCTGACACTTGAGCAGTCAAGGTCAGCTCCGGGTCGAGGAGCACTCCCAAGCTGCGGACCCCGTCTTTCAGAGGGAGTGCAACCCCATTCAAGTCTAGGGTCAAGTCCCCTACACTGTAGCCAGACCCACCTACCAACAGGACCTCCGTCTTGTCTGGATTGAGCCTCAGTTTATTGGCCCTCATCCAGCCCATTACCTCGGCCAGGCACCGGTTCAGCACAGCCACCGCCTCACCTGGATCGGTGGAAAACGAGAGGTAGAGCTGGGTATCATCCGCATACTGATGATTCCGCAGCCCACACCTCCTGATGACCTCCCCCAGCGGTTTCATGTAGATGTTAAAAAGCAAGGGGGACAAAATGGAGCCCTGCGGAACCCCATGGCATAGCTGCCATGGCGCAGAGCCATAGTCCCCCAGCACCACCTTCTGGTATCGGCCATTGAGATAGGAGTGGAACCACTGCAAAGCAGTGCCTCCAACCCCCAATCCCGCCAGCCTCTCCAGAAGGATACCATGGTCGATGGTATCGAAAGCCGCTGAGATGTCAAGAAGGACTAACAGGGACGCACTCCCCCTGTCCCTCTCCCGGCATAGGTCATCGTACAGGGCGACCAAGGCGGATTCAGTGCCAAAACCGGGTCTGAAACCGGACTGAAATGGGTCCAGATAATCAGTTTCCTCCAAGAGTGCCTGGAGTTGTCCTGCCACCACCCGCTCCAGCACCTTACCCAAAAACGGGATGTTGGCCACCGGTCTATAATTGGCGACCATCTCTGGATCCAGGGAAGCCTTCTTGAGGACTGGCCGGACTACCGCCTCCTTTAAGGGGGCCGGCACCCGGCCGTCTCTCAAAGAGGCGTTGACCACCTCCAAGATCCAGGGTTCAATCCCGTCCTTGGCGGTCTTTAATAGCCAAGATGGGCACGGGTCCAGTAAACAGGTGGTTGGGCATACCGATCCAAGCACCTTGTCCACATCATCGGGCCGCAAAAACTGAAAGTCATCCAATAACGTGGGACAAGCAGGCATGGTTGGTCCCTCCCCAAAAGAATCTGTATCAAGAGTGGAGTCCAGCTCGTGACGAATCAGAGCAACTTTCTCCTGAAAATGCGTGGCAAACTCGTCGCAGCGGGCTTTCGAGGGTGGCACCAGTTCTTTATCGGGGCCCGGTCTCGTCAACCCCTGCACCACCCGAAAAATCTCCGCTGGACGGCATTGTGAGGAGGCAATGGACGCGGAGAAGAATCGCTTCTTCGCCGCCCTCACCGCCACAGCATAGGCGCGATAGTGTGCTCTAAGATGTGTTCGATCGGACTCATCACGAGATTTCCTCCACCTGCGCTCTAGCCGTCTCCCAACCCGCTTCATCGCCCGTAATTCCGATGTATACCAGGGAGACGAACGGGCTCTGCCAGGGTGGAGAGGGCGCTTGGGAGCGATTGTGTCGATGGCCCTGGTCAACTCCCCATTCCATATTTCGACCAGGGCCTCCACAGGAGCGCCAGCCTTGTCAGCCGGAAAATCCCCCAGAGCCCTCAGGAATCCGTCCGGATCCATCCGACTCCGGGGGCGGACCATCACAATCTGGTCCGCACCCTTACAGAGGGAGAGGCCGCTCTTGAGCTCAAACCGCACGAGGAAATGATCTGACCATGACAAGGGCGTCAAACATACATTCTTCACCCTCAGATCACCTCCTTCCTCGCCCGTCGAGAAAACCAGGTCCAAAGTGTGTCCACGTTCATGGGTCGGGCCGGTGACATGTTGAGACAGCCCCATGGCCGTCATGGCAGCCATGAAGTCCTGAGCTGCCCCAGAAAGGTCAGTCTCGGCATGGAGATTGAAGTCCCCCAGGACCAACATCCTGGGGGTCCTCAACACCAGGTCCGAGACGACTTCTGTCAGCTCAGGCAGGGAGTCTGTTGGGCAGAAGGGTGCTCGGTACACCAACAGAATCCCCAATCTGTCTCGATCGCCCAACACCAAATGGAGACACTCCAGCCCCGGTCTCGAAGGGACAGGAAGCCCCGTGAGGGAAAAAGCAGCCCGATAAACTAAAGCGACCCCCCCCTCCCCTCCCCTCCAGGCGTGGTTGGTGCTGCACTAGATACCCGGGCGGGCAAAGCTCTGAGAGGGAGACATCTCCCCCCTCGCCCGCCCAGGTCTCGGTGATACAGCTTGCTGGACTCTAACCAGCATCGGACTCTAATCAGACCCCCCCCCTTTTTTAGGAACCAGGTCTTCCCGCAGGCAGTGGCCCTTTCAAACAGAGGTTTTCTCCTTACCTGGGGACTCCTTGTTCGATCAGGGGTGGCTCTTTTAGTCTCACTTTTCTCTCAATCACCTTTCCTCAAACCCTGCTCACGGCTGGCGGAGGTTCCCAGCCAAATTTGCCTCAGCCCAAATGGTGAGGGAGAGCTCTCTATTGCCGGTCGTCCACCCATCTGAAAAGAGGTTCTTTGAGGGAGAAGCCTTAAGAATTTTGAGGCAAAATTCACCTTTAGTCCACTCGGTGCCCCAAGTTGGGCGCCAGAAACTGTTACTGAACTCAGCCAGTCAACAGCTAAGGCAAACCCGGGTGGACCCCAGACCCGAGTCAAAAGGAGCCTGAGACTAGACTTAGAGCCAAAACCAGCTTTATTCTAGTGCACTATAAAGGGAGACAAACGGGGATGTTCAGCCCAAAGCAGTATCTCGAAAGTTGCACCCCAATCCATGCATTTTATACCCTGGGTAACCAATTAGGTCACCTAATACACATCTAATACATCAATACATCAATGTATGCACTCCCTCTCGTGCTGGAGAGTCTTCTGTCAAAGACCAGGCATTTCCCATGTTGATTTCTTATCTGCTCGAGATTCACACAGAATTGCCATTTTCTTACTCCCTGCACATTTGCAACTTTCATGGTTGCTAGAACCAGTTTCCACTGTCCCTTTGATTACTGTATTTGAGGTCAGGCTAGTGTGTTAGCTGTGGGTTACACAAAGTTCATTTTGGTCTTATCTGCCCTCCCTTCTGGGACAGTATAACTGTGGTGTTTTTACTATGTGGCCTTTCTGTGGCCAACTACGTTTGGGGTGTTTTGGGCGCTGCAATTGGCAATTGTGTACATATGTACACCAGAGGATACAAGAAAATTGCTGTACAAGAGGTTTTTATAACGTCATAGTCAAATACACCAAAAGAATGTTCAAACTTCCGCACCATTGCACTCATTTCACATGCTAGCAAAGTTATGCTCAAAATCCTACAAGCTAGGCTCCAGCAGTATGTGGATCAAGAATTACCAGAAGTACAGGCAGGATTTCGAAGAGGCAGAGGAACTAGAGATCAAATTGCCAACATACGCTGGATCATGGAGAAAGCTAGGGAGTTCCAGAAAAACATCTACTTCTGCTTCATTGACTATGCTAAAGCCTTTGATTGTGTGGACCACAACAAATTGTGGCAAGTTCTTAAGAGATGGGAGTACCAGACCATCTTATTTGTCTCTTGAGAAACCTATATGCGGGTCAAGAAGCAACACTGAGAACTGGGCACGGAACCACTGATCGGTTCAAAATTGAGAATGGAGTTCGGCAAGTTCGGCATTTAACTTATATGCATGGGAAAGGCGGGGCTAGATGAACCACAAGTTGGAATTAAGATTGCTGGGAGAAATAGTAACAACCTCAGATATGCAGATGATACCATTCTAATGGAAGAAAGTGCAGAGGAACTAAAGAGCCTCTTGATACGGGTGAAGGAGGAGAGCACAAAAGTTGGCTTGAAATTCAACATTAAGAAAACTAAGATCATGGCATCCGGTCCTATCACTTCCTGGCAAATAGATGGGGAAGAAATGGAGGCAGTGACAGATTTTATTTTCCTGGGCTCCAAGATCAGCGCAGACGGGGACTGCAGCCAAGAAATTAAAAGACGCTTGCTCCTGGGGAAGAAAGCTATGGCAAATCTAGACAGCATACTAAAAAGCAGAGACATCACCCTGCCAATAAAAGTGCGTATAGTCAAGGCTATGCTTTTCCCAGTTGCAATGTATGGCTGTGAAAGCTGGACCATAAGGAAGGCTGAGTGCGGAAGAATTGAGGCCTTTGAATTGTGGTGCTGGAGAAGACTCCTGTGAGTCCATTGGACCGCAAGGCGATCAAACCGGTCAGTCATGGAGATCAACCCTGACTGCTGTTTAGAAGGCCAGATCCTGAAGATGAAACTCAAATACTTTGGCCACCTAATGAGGACTGCCTGGAGAAGAGCCTAATGCTGGGGACAATAGATGGCAAAAGAAGGTGTTACCTGAAATATCCTCCCTCACAACACTTAGCCTGAAATCTGCAGCCATGTTGTACTTCCTGTCCAGGAGGGATGGGGGAGGTATGGAGAACCCTGTGTGAACTCCTGGAACAGGATGACTGGATGTCAAAGAGGGTAAATGAGAAGTATCTTTGGAGCCTGGGACCAGTTGGAATCCGGGTGAAGCCTCCATAAAAGTAGCAAATGGCATTATAAATTACTAATAGTTGAGAAACAGAGTGGATGTGAATACTTCTGAGATAATCACAGACACATTAGAAAGGGGAGTCTCTGGATAAATAGTTTTCTGTTAACTAACTAATAGAACAAAGAATAATAGGGCAATGAATTAACTTTGTATCCGGACAACCTGTTATGACGTAGGGTATATAATGTATGTTCTCTGTACCTCTTTCGAGACTCTGATTTGGGAAGCATTTCCCCTCTGTCTCCTTTTATTCTATAGTGCACCAGAATAAAACTGCAATTAGCTCTAAGTCTCATCTCAGGTTGTTTGGTTTTTGGGTCTGAGGTCCACCCGGGGTTTGCCCCAGCTGTTAACTGGTTAGAATCCGCTAACAAAGGGGACGGCAGAGTATGAGGTGGCTAGATGAGTCATTGAAGCAGTTGGTGTGAGCTTAAGTGGACTCTGGGGGATGGTGGAGGACAGGAAGGCCTGGAGGAATGTTGTCCATGAGGTCACGATGGGTCGGACTTCGCGGCTAACGCAGTTGGCAGTGGGGGGAAATCACATAAGCAGTTTGCAGGAGGCACGTGAAACTGGAAACAAAAGGCTGAATGGATTAAGACAAGGGACAAAGGTTTCGAGTAAACGTGTATTAGCATATATACCCCGGATGTGCACGAAGAATGAGGATTAACAACATAAGTTTCCTGATCAGATCAGGATGCCCATCTTAACGGTCTAATACTGTCGTCAGTTGCAGGCTTTCTGCAGCCATGTTACGTCGGAGCTTTGGCTCATTTAGTCCTGACAACGTCCTGGAACAGCCTTCCCCAACCTACATGTACTCCAGAAGCGCGAGGACCTCAACGCCCAGCAACTCTCCATTCAGCTTTGTTGGAGTTACGGTCCAGCACATCAGGAGGGCACCACGTTGGCAAAGGCCGAGCTGTCCCCTCAGCGTTCTCTCCGCCGCGCGGTGCTGTTCCCGGCGACTTCCGAAGGAGCCCGCTGAGCTCCGCCCAACCAGCGAGCCTCCAGCCAAAGCCCCTCACAAGGCGTGGCCACTCCTGAGCGCGCGTACCAGGCGGACAGGCAGTTGTTGCTGCTGCTCTTCCTTCGCTCCCTCGCGCGGCCCCCAACTCTTACACACGCCATAGGAAGCCATGCCTTGCTCCTCCCTCGCGTCTCAGAAAACGGCCGAATGATTTCAGTTACGATTATTTGCACACTGCTTCCTGAAACTCCAATAACAAAAGAAAAATGTATTGTTTAAAGAGGTTAGACAAGCTCCTCCCCCTTTCCCCAACGGTTTTCCGAGGAAAAGTCAGGCGTGCGTGAGGTGTTCCACGGGCTGGGAGGGCGTAGTAAGCGGAGCGGCGAATGGTGGCCGCAGGCAGAAGCTCCGCCTCCCCACCAGGCAAGTAGAGCGCCAGAAACGGAAGTAGCGTTGGTGGGTGCGCGTGCATGCGCGCCTTTCTTCCCGGGGAGCGGCGCAGCAACGAGGTGTCTATACAGCAACCCCCCGCAAGTATCCTGCGGCCGAAGAAGGGCTGCTTTCCGAAACGACCGACGGGAGGCGGGTCATCTGTTTGATAACGCTTGGCGGCAGTGGGCCTTGGAGGGACCGGTCGCTGCGCGCTGGCGGGCGAGGCAATGGGGGAGGGGAGGTCGGCCTCTCCGCGCCGCCTTGGCGGGCGCTGGCAGCTTCTTCCGGTTTGGGGGGGTGGACGGGTGGACGGGGTCTGTTTAAAGATGAAGGCTGGTTTAATTCCTAGACAGGTTGCCGTTCTAGGAAATGGGACCGGCTCCATCTTAGTTACCGCCTCTTTCCCTGTCGCAAGAAGAGCGGAAAACGGAACCGGGCAGAGGGGAGCGCGAAGAGGTGAAAGAGTGGATTCCTGGGGAAAAGGAGCGCCAGGTAGTACGGGGCAGGAGGGGCCTTCGCGGCTTTCCTGTAGATTTAACAGCAATCTGGCAAGCGGATTCGGACGGAGAACTGAGACGATGAGGAAAGAGAGAATACGTAGATGGGATAGCGACTAGGGTTGTTACCGTGTGTGTGCGTGTGGTGGTTTTGTTTTGGCATTGCTACTGAACCCTCCAAAAACAATTAAGAAGGTGAACTTTTTTTTTGGCGTGAAGATGAGTGGCAGAAAACGGGCATGGGGTGACATGCTGGATCTCTCCCTGTTTTGATACTTATTTCTTTTATTTACTGTCTAGAGCATATTCCCATGTGAAGATGTGTCCATGTGCTGCTTAAGAGGTTCTTACTTTGCCCCGTAAATGTGTGTTTGCTGAGGTTAAAAGGTATGTGTGTTTGGTTGGTTACCTTTATAAGGGCTAACTGGGACTATGGGTGGCAATAAGAGATATTTAACATGGGGTTGGGTATCTATATTTTTGGTCAACTAGGTTTTGTTTGCCAAAAGAAAATCCATAAAGTTACCATGGGTCCAACCAATTAATGCTTCAGCTGGTACAATTCTGCATGTTATGTTGCTGTTAAGAGGCATCAGGAGAAGGACTAGTAAAAAGAGGGAGAGTTATATCTGAGCTCCAGCTAGCCTGCCAGTCTCAGCCTCAAACTTCAGAGCCATTCCTTGTGATCTATGATGTGTGGTAGGACAATTACTTTTCAGTGGGGGAAATATTTCTTGTGCATGGTTAGGGACTTGTTCTTTATTACTAACACACACACACAACATCAGTATTAACCCTGGTCTCAGAAAATAAGTTCTGGGTTAAACTCCTGCACAGCCATAATGACTGTGGGTTAGGTTGTATCATTTCTGGCATGATTATACAGTGTCTCCTTGGAAGGTTACCAGTTGTAGAGAGCTTTGGAATGAACAGAGTAACTTCTGCCATCGCAGAACCTAGAAGAAGCTTTCCTCTCTGCAGTCACCCCATTATGATATCATCAGCCACCCATATGAGATACTGCAACCTTTCAAATTTTATTTATCTACTGACATTCCAAAAGGATTATGAGATAGATCAGACAGTGGTAGCTTGTAATAATATAGTTTAATAAGCAGGAGGCTTACTGTTATTATTACAGGTAAACATGACTTCATAGTACTTGATCATATAATGATTTTTTTTAAAGAATGGACTTATTATGCCAAAGTATATGCTGTTGTTTTCTTTGTAACTATACTGCTATAGAATTGAGGAGATATTTGTATCCCACCTTTCAGCACATACTATCCAAAGCAGCAACAGAAACAGATGACAACTTAGACATTTTTAATGTCACTAATAGTGTACTCCTATAGCCACTAGACAGTGAAGGCTCTGTAGGATTTTTTGAGACCTGCTATGAAGTTGAAGATGTGTCTTTGGAGCCCAGAGCATCTTCCCTGCTCTGCACAGCTGGCACAGAAATAACCATGCTGGTTCCATTTCCAAGGTTGCAGGAATGACCTCAGAGATTAAGTTTGTGGGTGGTGACAGGACTGACACAACACAAAGTATCCTGATGGCAGTTGAGCATCCTTTGTGTGTGTACCGAAGCACAAAATTTAAATAAGTATTTTGCCAAATAAGTGTTTTGCTGGGTGGAAGAATGATGATGGTGACCTTTCTCCTTGCACTGAATGCCTGTAATCCTCTTGAGTATGACTGGCTATATGATGCTGGAAGTTATAGGACATAGGATTTCACTCTGAGTTATTTCAAAATATAGTTAGGCATGTTAGTATGATCCATCAATAATGAAAAATTATGTGGCACTTTAAAGACAGATTTATTATGGGATAGTTCTCTGGTAGCCAGTGATGTGGTCTTTCCAGAAAACTTTGAATCAGAAAAAATGTTCTGATTCAATACAAATGCCAATACAAATTAGGATATTTTCATAGAGAGATGAATCACTTTTATATATTAAAAAGGTTTAAATTAGGTTCATTTGTATAGGTAGTTTATGTAAGAAAATTCTTAGTTGCCTTAGAAAATATTCTGACTCCTTGGAATAAAGATGGACAAGTTGTCCCATCATCTCTTATAGTTGGTTATGCTGGCTAGAGTTGATGGGAGCATAAGGCTTCCATCTGTAGGTCATAAATTGGCTATGTATGCCTTGGAGATATCTCACTTTGCATGTTTGGTTTACTTTTATTTAATAAAGAAAGCTAAGAAAAGTATTCCTTAGTAATTTTTGGTTCCATTTCTCCAGAAGTATTTGATCTGAAATATTTGTGGGAAATGCACTTAGTATTATCTAAATGTTATAATACATATACATTGTTATTGGAATACTTGGGAACATTAAAAGATTTGTTTAAATTATATGGTACAACAGCCCACTCTGTGAATATGCCATGCACTGTGGATTGTTCATGGCCTGAATGTTAGGTTCACTGGCTTGTCCACAAAGGACCTACACCATATAGTTCATTTGCTGAGTTGATTGTCCTGTCCCCTTCAGTACTCTTGACAGTATTTCATGGAACTTGGTGGCTGAAACTGTCTTGTCTGTTCTCCTCACTGTGATCACAGTACCTTTTAGTCTCTGCTGCAACTTTTCCCCTTCCTGCCTTTATTCTTTTTCTTTATCCCAGTTAGTGATAGCCCCCTGTCAGTGCCTGAGCAGCATACTGGAATGGTTGTTAATAGTTTGTCATCTTTTATTTAAGCACCAGAAATGCACATGAATATTTTAACAATTTTATTTATGAATGTATTTGGTTGCTAGTTGGAGGTATGAAGGTTGTAAAACTACATATTTTCCTGTCAAAAATCCTGATTAGCTCTGTTTTGTTTTGTTTTTTGTTTTTTTAAGTTTTGGCAGTTGCTCTGTGCTTCCAAAAATGGGGTGGGGTGCAACTTGAATCTTAGAAAAGGATAGAAATTGGACTAATTAGAGGTGTGCATTTGTACAGCTCAGAAGTAGCAACCCCCCTCCAAAATTATACATATTTGTACACATCGTTGGTGTCTAAAAAATAAGATTATGAACCAGTGATGGCCATTCCAGTTTGTCATTTAGGGACTGTCACTAAATGGGAAAGATTGTGGAAAGATGTGCAGGGGAGTGTCAGCAACTGAAATGGGGCTATGAGTGGGGAAGCTAAACAAGTGATGTTTGTTCCAAAATGCCACTTGGGCACTTGGTGGATCCAGGCACACTCAGCATGAAGTTTTTGCTGTTCTTGCCAAGTAGTTTACTTACCACTTCCCTGAACCCTCAGTGGAATTAGTAATCAGGATTGGGATGATACAACACCTCATCATAAGTCAAGTATCCCCTCAAACAAACCACTCATCTGTTTCAACAGAATTCATCAATCTTCCACTAAGGTGGTTGAAGCACTTCCACTTTTACTGTCACTATTCTTTCCAATTCACTCTGAGAAGGTTATGTATTTCCATGATATTTGTGTTTTCTCAGATACATACAATCTCACAACTTTGAAATTACCAAGCTTACATACAATTTTACTTGGGATTGGCAAATATTCATTTTTACTAATAAACCTGTGAAACTGAGCTTTTTCCATTGAAAAATAAAGCATAAGAAAAATTTACACTCCACTGCATTGCAACTAGCTGAATTGAGAGTTGTGATATGTGCCTTAAAATGTAAGAAGTAGTTTGGCATTTTTGTGCTCAGCATAAATGCATATAAGATAAATTATGTTGGTACAATTACAAACTTCTGTCGATAACACATTCTTTCTTGCTTTGTTATGTTAACAGAGTGCTGTCCTAGAACTCAGGAGATCTGAGTTCTAGTCCCCACTCAGCCATGAAGCCTACTAGGTGACATTGGGCCAGTCACTGCCTCTCAGCCTAATCTACCTCATAAGGTTGTTGTTGTGAGGATAGAAATGAGAGGAGAACCTTGTAAGCTGCCTTGGATTCTTCCTTGCTAGAGGAAGAAAGGTGGGATGTAAATACAGTGTAAACATCATCAAGCCCAGAGGAATAGACTCAACCTTATTGATAAATTACTGAACTATTTTAGGTCTAAATCTGGTCCAAGGACTTAATCCCCCATTATATATATATTTTCGCAGAAGCATTGAAGCAAGGAAGATTGCTGCCAGCAGTTACTGCTGTCGTGAATGATCACTGTATTTGCTTGACGTACATTTGAGCTTTGCATTTCAGGTCCTTTTTGATCTACTGTTTACTTTTGCTTCCTCTATAGTACCATGTGTGTATATCGGCTAACTGAGGGTATTCTTTATTCAATTGATTTAAGTCATGACATTTTGTGTCATAAGATGCCATAAAATTTTGCCTTAGCCACCCATTCTCCCCCTCCTCCATTGATGGTACAGAGTCCAGGATAATCCCTAACTGCATACTTGATCATTAAGATGGAGTACAACAGCATCTAACGTGAGTCACATGTCTCTATTCAGATTTCCCTGTATTGCCATCACACCCAGATGTTCCACAGCTTCCCTAGGATTCTTAGATGGAAATGTGAAGTAGAGCTGTGTATTATCAGCTTCTGGATGATTTCCCAAGTGATTGCATGTTGATGCTAAAAAAAAAGAGAGAGAGAGAGACAAAAGGAAATTGTGAGGCATCTCACAACTCAAGGTGTATGGGATAGAACAAGAGTCTCCTAGCATCACTTTCTGGGTCCATGCTTCCCAAACCTGCCCTAGCAGGGCAACTGAGAAGAGTACTGTGGTTGATGATATCCCATTGTGTGGTCAAGTGAGTTATGCTTAAGAATAGATCAGGGGAGTATAAGTTACTTGCTTGGGCAATCAAGACACTAGACTAAAATGGTGCTGAATAATCTTAGAGCATCCAAGAACATGGAAAGCCAAAACCTTTTCCATTTAAGATGGGTAGCCTTCCAGATGTTTTGGCCTACGGCTCCCATGATCCCTCACATTCGTTTTACTGGCCTGGGCAGATGCAAGTTGCCAATCAAAACATCTGGAAGGCCACAGATTGCCCATTTCTGAATTGACTACTAAAACTTAACCACCCAGTGATCCTGGCTAACTAAATAAATGCATCAAGGTAAGGAATCTATTCCACTGTTAACAGTCAATAGGCACATAATTCAAGAATAGGCAATTTGTTATTCACCTGATGTTCAGCTCAGTTCCTAACAGTTCTAGTTAGTATCGCCTATCAGAGTTGCAATCCAACATCGGGAGGGGTGGGGGCATAGATTGTCCATCCCTGACACAAATCCTCTCCTGTATCCACACATTTATCAAATTTAATTACCCCAGGCCTTGTCCTTCCTGGAGTGATGATCTAATGGGATAAATTTTTTGTGGTTTGCTACTCCCAGAAAAGTGTCCCCCACTGCCAACAAATAGGCTCTTCCCCTTTTGGCCAGCATTCTAGGCAATGGCTGCTGTAGAGTAATAATGCAGGTGCTAGAAGCAACCCTTGCTGTGGCAAGACTGTATGACTGGTTGGCTGCCTGTCAGCTTCTTTATTTTAATTCCTTTCCAATTCCAAGTTCTGTGTAAAAGTAAGAGCAGAGGGGAATAAATATGTAAACTGGTGACATTTAGGTAGTTTTTCTGTTAGGATTCTTCTGTCAGAAGTGTTGATCACTGTCTTGGTCAAATGAAAAAAGGGACAGAAAGAACTTGTAATAACTTGAGATTCATAAAGCAATGTTGTCAGGTTGATAAATTGTATTACTCCTTTTGTGGCTTAATGATCCTAAAACATTTCATAATAAAGTAGCTAATACCTTTTAACTTTTCAAAGTTCTTTGGTTATATTTATTGGATACTGTGTTATTAATTCATAATATAGGCTGCTCACTGTAAGTTGCTTGTTTTTGCCATTGATTGAAAAAGCATTAACCTGAAACACTGCTGATTACTGCTGGTTTGTCTTGTTTTGTTTTTTTTCATCACAGTAGCTCTGTAAGATGTCTAAAAGAGTGGCAGAGAAGGAGCTGACCGATAGAAACTGGGATCAAGAAGAAGAAACTGAGGAGGTAATTAATGATGGGTGCTTTTATTGGCAATACTATTTGAAATGGTTGCTGGCTGAATTAATAGGCAGGTCTCAAAAGTAGAAATTAAAGCGTATTATTTGTACATTAATGCTGTATGGTCAAGCCATAAAGGCCTTAACAAATTGCACTGTGTCAACTGTGTCCTTTCTTGTAGGAGCATAGAGCCAGGGACGAAATGATCATGGAACAAGTATTACAGTCATATAATCTTCATAAGGAGAGTCTGTGTTTCCTAGTTGCTCACACTAGGAAATGTGAGCAGGAAGGTACTGCTACACTCAAGTCCTACTTGTGGGCTTCCCTCAGGTAGTTGATAGAACACCATACGAAGGAAATACTGGACGAGATGGGCCTTTGGTCTGATCTGACTTGGTCCTTCCATTTCTATCTGCAAATAATTCAGAAGTAGTTATTTTGAAGTGTCTTTGTGCTAATAGTAAATGAGTATTTATATTTTAGAATTATATTTGTATAATGCTTAATTCAGACATGCTTATTTCCAATGCCAGCACTAGGGTAGATCGATTGAAATAAATGGTACTTAAGTGAGTCATAATTAACTTAATTGACATTCATTTCAGCAAGCCCAATCTTAAGTAAGACTAACATTATATACAACCCAGCAGCTGGAATCCTGAGATTCCTGTGTGCAAGTAGGCAGGAGGGACTTTTGTGCAGTGTTATTACTCCACCATCCCATTTACAGCTTTTATTTGTAGGAGGTGGCTTTAAGGGTTATAATGAAGAGAAGGGTGCTAAAAAACCCTATGGTGGGTATAATTCCTCTGGACTGCATCCAGTGTACTATTTTTCAGAATACTTTATCTTGTTTGTTCTAAGAATCTAACATTTTTTTGCAGGTGGGAACTTTCTCAGTGGCCAGTGAAGAGGTTTTGAAGAACAGAGCAATTAAGAAGGCAAAGCGTAGAAATGTGGGGTTTGAGGTATATAAATACATAATTCTATAACGGACATTCTGTTTTTGCTCAGTTTAGCTGTATGGCCTAATAATAAACTGGAATACATTGTGTAGCAGAAGGTATTCTAATACTGAAGAACAGTGCACAAGGTCGACTGAGCACATAATTGAAATAGCTGGAATATTTTGATGCAAATCACTTTAAATAAGGAAAGTTATCTTGTATCTAGGAAATTCATATTTTTATGAAATGGCTCCAAAGGGGAAGCATTCTGAGAAACACTTTTAGGCAGGCAAAAACACTGGGCAGGGGCACATTGGTTGGTATTTTTTCTTTTGTCCCTCTGCGTCTATCACAAGCATGCATACTGGTACCTTTTTTAAAAAAAGGCACAATTGTACCCATTAATAAAATCAAACTAATTGCTAATTTGCAACTAGGCATATTCATCTAAGTAGATCTCCAGATTTCTGTTTTATTTATTGAAAAACCAGTATGAAACAGCTAGCATAGGTACTTCTTTGTTAACTTACTCAGTTAATTCCTTAGTTACATTATGGCCTAAAAGTTAGTTTATTTCTTGTGGGTTTGGGTGAATCATATACTAGCGTTCTATTACTACTGAGCCATCTGTATTGGTGTAGAGAGGGTAAGTAATACAGAGGTGGCTCAGGAGTAATATGTATTCTCTGCTCTCAGACTTTGTATAGATAGGGGATGAGTTGTTGCATTTGCTCTGTAAATAAGTGATCTGTGAAGCTCATGTTCATCATTGTCATGATTAGCCAACATAATATGACCAGTTTCAAACAGACATACATTTCTCCAGTATCTAGTACTTAATTATTCTAAGTCCAATCTTCAACTCTCTTTTATATGTTGGTGATAAGAAAAGTCTATATATTTCCAGTGATGGATCATTCACCATTTGATGAATGTGAGTGTTTGAACAGACTCCAAGACAAGACATGGATGTAATGTGGCCCCTAGAATAGCTGTCCCTAAATTGGGGTCCACTAGATATTTTGGAACCCATCAACTCACATCAACCCTAGACAGTGTGGTTGATGATCATGCTTACTAAGATGGTGGAAATTGTAGCCTAACACAGCTGGAGGGCATTAAGTTGGGGCAGTCTACCCTAGAAGATAAAGCCTTGAGTAAGGGAGGTAAGGTGAGAAGGAAGGACTCACTGGAGAAGAGCCTAATGCTGAGAACAATAGATGGCAAAGAAGAAGGGGATGGCAGAGAATGATGTGGCTAGATGGAGTCACTGAAGCAGCCAGTGTGAGCTTAAGTGGACTCCGGGGGATGGAGGAGGACAGGAGGACCTGGAGGAATGTTGTCCATGGAGTCGCAATGGTTTGGATGCGACTTCGCAACTAACAAAGGGAGGTAAAGCTGTTCTCACAGAAAATGAGTGTGTATCAATGTATGTGAACAGACATGATGATTTGTTTTTTTCAGAATTAGTAATTTAACTTCTTGACTCTGTTGTAGAACTAGAGAGAGAGGTTCTAGAGCAATCTCAATAGAAAATCACTGTCATGAATTTGATCAGTTATATTTGGGAAAGGTCTTAGGGTACTCAAAGCACCATGGATATTGATTGGCTATGTTCACACATAATGATAAACCAAAATTGCAGAGTCTTGGTATATTGCTCACAAGCAGATGGATATTTGCCCAGTTGCTCCTGTTTGGCTCATCCCACCAGGGGGAGTGGGGAAGATAGGTAAAAGCTAATGTGGAAACAAAATCCTTTTGTTGCATGCAAACCAGAATGGTTTGTTGCTGAGTCATCTGAAGCCTGCTACAAAAGAGCATATGAATCTTCGGCATATGTATTGTGTCCCATGGATGTGATTGGCTTACCCATCATAGCTTGACTCAAAAAGTCAATTTTTGTTCTGCAAGGCATTGCCTGAAAAGCTGCCAGGACTAATGAGCTGTTCAAATCCCCATAGAGTCACAGAAGCCATGGAATGTGCTTATGCCATGACTAAGTTAATAATCATTCCCGGTGAATTTGGAAAAAATACAAAACCCTGTCCCATTGCCATTCTACTACTATGTCAACTAATCTAGAAGGGTATGTTTAAAGCTCAATAAAAGATGCAATGGATAAGGAACACCACTGATAAAGGACTCTCTGGTCTCCCGTGATAATTAGTGCTTGGGTTAACACCTCCATTGGCCAGATCTTCATGGCTGCCATGATCATGTAAGGCAGTCTTCAGCTTAATGTCCAGATGTTTTGGACAACCAGTCTCACAGTTCTTGACTATTAGCCGTATTAGTTGGTGTTACTAGGTTGAAGTCCACAACATCTGGAGGGCATTAGGTTGGGCAATGTAATCAAAAGCATCTGCCCCTGCTACGTCTCTGATTAAAGCCACCCTTCTATCACACAGGCATTCACATATAAATGTGAACAAGGATATACAGTAACAAGCCAGGGTTTGTAGTGGGTTTCTAATTCCTGGCTTATTTGGGAGTGACAAGCCAGGTATCACAGTAATGTTAAGCATTTTTCTCTCTGGTTACTTTATCCACTCCTGCTAGTAGAAAGAGCCAAGTGGGAGCAGCTGGGCAGCTTGTGTTAGCATACTGCTCATGAGCGATGAGCCAGTATAGTCTGTTTTATTGTTTCATGTGAATGCAACCAGTGTGTATGATAATAGCAGCAAGAAAATACATGTTGTGCTTGTTTGAGAACAATTCTGTGAAACTGGGAACAGGGCTTGAAGTCACTGAACTATAAAGTGAGAGAGAACAAGTTATTTATATTCTCTTTCAGTCCGAGAGTGGTGGAGCTTTTAAAGGGTTTAAAGGTTTCATTTTACCTTCCGGAACTGGTGGATTTTCTGGCTTTGGCAATGACACCGGAACTAAGCCTTTAGGAGGACTTTCGAATGGCAGCAGCAGCGTTACAAATAATTCTTCATTTACCACCTTGAAGACAGCTGCTGAAACACAGTCTACATTTAGTAAGTTTACCACAAAATTTGTACTTGGTGGATGTGGTCTTAAAATTCTATCTATTAATAATTATTAACATGTTTGTTTAAAAAAGGAAGCTGAAAAGTTTACGTTTATATGGGTCATAGGAGGTGAATGCTGCATGTATCTGTGGCATTGCAGTTCTAATTCAGTCTCCAGTACTCTAGTGAAAGGCTCTGGGGTACCAGGTCTTGGAAATGGCAGTATTGAAATGTTAGAGAATTCCTGCTATGGCTTAATAATAAGGAGCCAACTGACTTGATTTGATTTCTTTGCCTAACTTACTCATTCTGAACCGTGCCTGATTGCAAAGGCTCAAGACAACTAGTATTGGTTTTAGAATTTCTACAAAGCCTGCCCCATATTGTTTGAAAGAGCTTGCAATACATAAATGCATCATATCACATGGGGGAAAAGAAACAAGACTTAAAATTGATGGCAGCAAAACCCATACGTGATTGAGTACACACTAGTCAAAGGTATTTTCATGTGTATTCATTCCCTAGCATGCAAGCTTAGAAGCTATATAGCAAATGGCGCAATCCAGCTGATCCAGCAGCAGGCACACAAGTGCTGCAGGGCAAGGATAGCTTTTCACCACCATTTCTAGCAGAGAACAAAAAGCTGTTTGTAACTGTCTGGTTGATACAAATGTAAATATTAGTAATGTAATGTGGCTGAAAGATATAAAGTAGAAGCACAAAATGATGGATTCAGTGGATGATCCTGGTAATATATAAGAAGGTTTACATTCCATTACCTGTTATTATCTGCCAGTCGATTGGTCTAGTAGGAAGTCCAGAATAAAACTTTTAGTAAGCTTTCATATGTTTGTATTGCATTAACTAACTAACTAACTAACTAACTAACCAACCTCCTTCATGGATCATTGCCTTGTCGTGGCGAAGGGGCTTGTGTGCAGGGCCACCCAAGACGGACAGGTCAGAGCAGAGAGCTCTGATAAAACGTGACCCTAAAACCATCCCAAAGAAAAAGAAATTCAAGAAAACAAAATGGCTATCTCAGGAAGCTTTACAAATAGCTGAGGAAAGAAGGGAAGCAAAAGGCAAGGGAGAAAGAGAAAGATACACCCAACTGAATGCAGAATTCCAGAGAATAGCTAGAAGAGATAAGAATGCCTTCTTCAATGAACAGTGCAAAGAAATAGAAGAAAACAATAGAATAGGGAGGACCAGAGATCTCTTCAAGAAAATTGGAGATATGAAGGGAACGTTTTATGCAAAGATGGGCATGATAAAGGACCAAAATGGCAGGGACCTAACAGGCAGAAGAGATTAAGAAGAGGTGGCAAGATTACACAGAGGAACTATACAAGAAAGAGCTTAACATCCCTGATAACCCCGATGGGATGGTCACTGACCTCGAGCCAGGCATCCTGGAACGTGAAGTCAAATGGGCCTTAGGAACTCTGAGCAACAACAAAGCTAGTGGGGGTGACAGTATTCCAGCTGAGCTATTTAAAATCTTAAAAGACGATGCAGTAAAAGTGCTACACTCAATATGCTAGCAAATTTGGAAAGCTCAACAGTGGCCACAGGATTGGAAAAGGTCAGTTTACATTCCAATCCCAAAGAAGGGCAATGCCAAAGAATGTTCAAACTACTGCACCATTGCACTCATTTCACATGCTAGCAAAGTGATGCTCAAAATCCTACAAGCTAGGCTCCAGCAGTATGTGGACCGAGAACTACCAGAAGTACAGGCAGGATTTCAAAGAGGCAGAGGAACTAGAGATCAAATTGCCAGCATACGCTGGATCATGGAGAAAGCTAGGGAGTACCAAAAAAAAACATCTTCTTCTGCTTCATTCACTATGCTAAAGCCTTTGATTGTGTGGATCACAACAAATTGTGGCAAGTCCTTAATGAGATAGGCGTACCAGACCATCTTATTTGTCTCTTGAGAAACCTATATGCGGGTCAAGAAGCAACAGTGAGAACTGGACACGGAACCTCTGATTGGTTCAAAATTGAGAAAGGAGTTTGGCAAGGCTGTATACTGTCGCCCTGCCTATTTAATTTATATGCAGAGCACATCACGAGAAAGGTGGGGCTAGATGAATCACAAGTTGGAATCAAGATTGCTGGGAGAAATATCAACAACCTCAGATATGCAGATGATACCACTCTCATGGCAGAAAGTGAAGAGGAACTACAGAGCCTCTTGATGTGGGTGAAGGAGGAGAGCGCAAAAGTTGGCTTGAAACTCAACATTAAGAAAACTAAGATCATGGCATCTGGTCCTCTCACTTCCTGGCAAATAGATGGGGAAGAAATGGAGGCAGTGACAGATTTTATTTTCCTGGGCTCCAAGATCAGCGCAGACGGGGACTGCAGCCAAGAAATTAAAAGACGCTTGCTCCTGGGGAGGAAAGCTATGGCAAATCTAGACAGCATGCTAAAAAGCAGAGACATCACCCTGCCGACAAAAGTGTGTATAGTCAAGGCTATAGTTTTTCCATTTGCAATGTATGGTTGTGAAAGCTGGACCATAAGGAAGGCTGAGCACCGAAGAATTGAGGCCTTTGAATTGTGGTGCTGGAGGAGACTCCTGCGAGTCCCTTGGACCGCTAGGCGATCAAACCAGTCAGTCCTAGAGGAGATCAACCCTGACTGCTCTTTAGAAGGCCAGATAGTGAAGATGAAACTCAAATACTTTGGCCACCTAATGAGAAGGGAGGACTCCCTGGAGAAGAGCCTAATGCTGGGAACAATAGATGGCAAAAGAAGAAGGGGATGGCAGAGAATGAGGTGGTTAGATGTAGTCACTGAAGCAGTTGGTGTGAGCTTAAGTGGACTCCTGGGGACGATGGAGGACAGGAAGGCCTGGAGGAATGTTGTCCGTGGGGTCGCGATGGGTCAGACACAACTTCGCGACTAACAACAACAACAAAATAAATTTATAGGCTGCTGAATAACCTGACTGAGCTCTCTAAATGGCAGACAACAATAAAGTGCAGGCTAACATTACAGTTACTAGTTGCAGGGGTGGGGGGAGACACGGGACTGCATTTTAAGTCACCTATCCAGATTTCAGTCAGACCTGATCTTACTTAGCTTCCAGGATTAGGCAGGATCAAGCACTTCAAAATCAGGTCTCAAAATTCCTACGAAAGAGGACAATTTTTACCCAGCACCACTATTTTAGATTTCCCTTTTAAACCATCCAGTCTTTATTTTTACAGATGTGCTTAATAAAATAAACATGTTTGGTTCTTTAGAAAAATACTTATGTACGGGATGGTAGTTGTTTTGGTTGAAGTTTGGTAAAACATCATTGCTATGGCTAACCAATCCCTCATTGCTACAACCTAGTATTCTTATGTGAGTTTTGCCATTAAAAAGCTACTAGCAGTGTAACCAATTCAGCAAGAAAATTGAAAAAATACTAGGCAGCCTGCTGTAATGTGTAATAGTAGCCTGTGTTTCCATGCAGGTCATGAAGGAGAGGCAGCTTTCCCCACCCAGTATGTTTGGTCCAGATTGTGGAGCATGAGACTTTGGTTTCTCCATTACCAGTTCATTAAATGTCTTTCTTTCTAATAGGTTCTGTAGTATCCAGTGGTTCAGTGAATAATATTGTGGTTGAGAAAAAGCCTACCAATGTGGAAGCAAACGGTGAGAGCCGGCAGCTGCTATCTTCTGGATTCACTCAAAGTAAAGCATGCAGCTCTGATATTTATCATAAACAGTTAGCTGCTCTAAATTGTTCTGTGCGTGACTGGATAGTAAAGCATGTAAACGCCAATCCACTCTGTGACCTAACGCCGATTTTCCAAGACTATGAGAAATATTTAGTTGAGATAGAACAACATGGAACAAGTAGTGACAGCGGTGACTCTGAAAGTGACAATAACAAGGCAGTTGGATCTCAGGCTGGCTCTGCATTTGGAAATTCAAATCTTCAGCAAGGTTCAACGTTTTTCTTTAACACCAACAAATCTGAGGATACATCAGGAAAGAAAACGGAATTAGAAAAGAAAATGGAACCAAAACTAGGGTCTACTTCATCTGTCTCATTTACTTTTAGCCAGAGTGTTGACAGCTCTGGTGTGAGTTCTGGTGCATTGCCTAGTTTCTCATTCTCTGGAAGCACAGGTTTATTTGGAAAAGATGCAAACCAGGGCAAAGTTGTTCCTTCATTTTCCAGCAATTCATTAGATACGCAGACAGAAAGTGGTGTCAATGAAGAGAAAGGTAAATATTAATTGTTTTAGTAATTGAGAAACTAGGTGTAATCTCTCTTGCAATGTGTGGTGAGATTTCTGTGATTAACATATGCAATTAATCACATGCTGCCTTGATTGGCTTAAAATTGTACTTTTTTTGCTTGCTATATTGTGAGAAGTAGAAAAAAATCAAACCCAATTTTTACTGTATCCATCAAGTAGAATGCCATCAAGTGTGCTAGAACATTGTTTTGTAAGCTAGCTATTTTGGAAAGCTTACAAACCGTTATTTTAAAAAGTTAAAGGCTGCTTATATATTTCTTCTGCTAACACAGAAGGTTAATGTTGGAAGATCTGTATAGGGTAACATCTGGGTATCTTGATTGGTATGAGTAGCATACAGTTTTCTGCTAAGAATATAGTTTGTTATCATCCTTCTTGCAGGAGGAGAGGACGAGGAGGAGGAGCCTCCAAAAGCAGTAGTTAATGAAATAAAGGAAGAGGATGCCTTCTACTCAAAGAAGTGAGTTTTGTTTTTTGACATTGTGACAGTGAGTATGCTCTTACCATGAGGTAAAGCATTAGGTTCAGATTTCTGTACTCTTGTTTGTCTACAAATGAAACACCTCAGCAGTTTGTAATCTATACACTTACAGAGTCAGAAATGCTCTGCTGCTTCAGCCAGTGTCAATGTCTGTCTATGCTGCTTGAGCAATGCACTCTGGTGAGGGAAAGTTAAGGGTTGTCCTTATTTTAGCTTTCCTCATCTCAGAGGACTATGCTCTTTTTTCTGTGAACAGCTAATGTTAAACCTTCCTTAAACTTCCAGAGTGGTTTTACATGCAGCATAGGGGGCTTCAGTGCAGGGGGCTTCAATATAAATATGAAGCTCCTCCCTCCTTGAGCTCATTGGAGTAGTGGCATGGGAATTATTTAGATCCTAGCCATAATTCTCAGTATTTTTAAAGTATTCAATATGTTTTAGAACATTTTAACATAATATGATCATAGCCAAAAGATCAGTAGTTTTTTGATAATTTCAGCATGAACTTAAATATATATTGTTTACATGTTGCTGCACACAATTGGCAAGCTATTTTGATGCTTTTTTAAAACCTCTTCCGTATGTTCAGGTTTGGTGAAATACAGCATTAGCCTCTCATTTGCACACATTTTATATTGTGTCCTTTTTTCAGGTGCAAAGTCTTCTACAAGAAAGATAATGAATTTAAAGAAAAAGGAGTAGGAACACTGCACTTAAAACCTGCAAGGAATCAGAAGACTCAGCTCTTAATACGGGCAGATACTAATTTAGGTATGTGCCTTTTCCGAAAAATATATCTGTAAAAGTGCTATAAAAGTCACTGCTAACTGAAGACTGTTAACTCTATCCAACTAGTCAAGTTACTTAGCGCCTTGCTCAATTGTGTGAGAAAGTTTAAGGGCTACACATGTAAATAGCTTCCATGACTTCCTCCAACAGAGGTTGTGATATGTGCTCTGATAGGGTGTGTGCATTCAGTAGTGCATAGCTGGATGACTTCTTAAACATGTTTGATATTTTGAGGCAAACCAGTGCTGACAAACGTTTTAGCCACTCTGGCCTTCCCATCATGCAGTACTTGGCCATTGGTTCTCTGTGGTGCATCTTTTATTTTAATTGCTAAATGGAACTGTGTAGATGTAATGTTTTTCAGTGGAAACCTTATCTCTTTTTAGAAATAGTAGCTTGATGTGATGAGAGAACTTGTGAGAGAGTGATATGAGAGGAGTTGTAACTGAGAAGGAAAATGTACACTTTCTCCAGAAGAAAGTGTGGGAAGAACAAAGCTTAGAGAACCAGTGCCAGATGAAATAGACTGTTAACTAGGTTGATCAATAAAAGACTGCTTGATTTGTTAAAAAGGCAGTTTTATGCCATCATAATTCTCCAGTACTTCCTAAATAACTTTATCTTATAAGTGCATTTTGTTCTACTGATTTTTTTGTATAACCTGCTTCCCCAAACCCTGCTTCCTTGTAGGAAACATTTTGCTCAACATTTTGGTGCCCTCTAAGATGCCATGCTCCAGAACAGGGAAGAACAACGTTCTCATTGTCTGTGTTCCAAATCCACCCATTGATGAGAAGAATGCCACCACCCCTGTTCCTATGTTAATAAGAGTGAAAACAAGTGAGGATGCAGATGAGTTGCATAACATTTTACTGGAAAAGAAAGATGTGTAAAATCTGGCTTGTTGAATGTTATGAGGGAAACTTGCCAAACTATTGCTGCTCTTTTTCTTCCCTTGACTCTATTAGTAACTTTTGAACTTGCTTCTCTGACATTCTAAGGATTGTCTTAGGAATTCTGAAGGGTTTGGTTGAGTAAGATGGCCAATAAATGTTTTAACTGAATACAAGTGTCAAATCTTTTCTCCCTTCTAATTTGAAATATCTAATAAATCAATTTTATTTAAATTCAATTTGCATATCAAAAAATAAAACATGTTTCATTTACATAATTGCTGAAAGCACACACATTGTATATTGTGTATGGGGGAAATTGTGAGAAAGAACAGAGTGGATATAAACTTCTGGGACTTATTCCCAAATTTAATTCTGGATTGTTGTGCTCAAAGTGAAATCACTGTTAGGATTATAGTGAAATGTTTTAAACTGGATGGTATAACTTTGATTTTGAGTAACACAGTTGCCAGAGAACACTGCTTTTTAACATTGAAATCGGGGCTGAGATTTAGCAGAAAAAATAATTGCATGTTGTCTCCAAAGTTCATTTAAAAATAATTGTCATATCATGTTACTTATATGCCAGTTCCACAGGTGTGTCTCCTCCCTGTTTAAGTGCTTTCAGAGAGACCGAGAAGCCAAAGTTACAGACTGCATAGTGGTTGCTTGCATTCTATTGAGAAATGAGTGATAGAGAATGCAGAGAGGCTATCTTCTTTCCATTGCACATGACTTAGCTTTCCCAAAGCCAGCACCCTCAAAATGTGTTGGAGTAGGTCCCATCATCTCCAGTCAGCAGACCCGTGCTGACTGTGAATAGTTGCAGTGCAGCTTAGGGAAGATTGGGTTAGTCTGCCCCTTGGATGATGTCACATGGATTTCTTTTGTTGTAATGCTTGGGCAGGCTCTTATCCACTGTACAATTCTGTCAATGTCTTATTGCAGTGTTTAGGCTTGAAAATGCTATCCAATTCCCATTAAGGTCAGAGGGTTGTACAGGAGAGCTATGAATTATGTGCACACTTTGTTTGCATGCATTTCATAGTATTTGCAGTCAGACTTTGGATATTACATGAATTGAACAGGTGTCTTACTAATCCTTAGTAGTATTCCAAAAGGTTGTTGAACATTTGCCTCTTTAATGGGTATTAGAGCTTTAAACTGGAGGGGATCTGGGAGGCTGTAGAAGCAAAGCCTGTTTTAAATTGGTGCCTTTTTGCATCAGGTTTCAGTGTTGAACTTCTTAAAAAGTATGTATAAGGTCATTTCAAGAGCCCACCAACATACACTGAAATATTTTAGGGTACAAACCCTACTGAAATGCAGGTGAGCTCCCATATTAGAGGACCTATGCCAGTGAACATGCCACTGTATTATGCCTTTAGCATTCAGGTGGGTGAAAAACCAGAAACACTAACTTTCACAGTAGTGTTACAAATGGGAATGTATATACCAAGACTAATATGTAGAAGCTAAAGTTGAATAGTCAAGAGCTTTGAGAAGCTCACGCTTCTCTTTGAGAAATAGTGTCTTAAAAACCTCTGTTTACTTTAGCCTGTGGGGGCAAATAGCCTGCTTCTTCTAGTAAGCAGACAGTAGTTTAGTTCCCACACACCACAATTTTTACAGTGAGAGACTGTTAATATTACAGGTTTATTGTGTATTTTGCACTTGTTTGATTCCTAAAGTGCATCTGTATGTGTGTAATGAATCTCCAGTCATTGAATAGAATAAGAAACCATACAGCAGTTCAGTAAGATACTGTTTGTTCTCATGCCCTTTGCTGTATCTTGTGTAATGCTGTTTCTGTAAGAATTCCAATTTACCACATTGCTGTTTTATCTTGCTCTTTGAAGATTCAAAAATAATGAGTATTCCTAACACCTATTAAAAGTTTGCAAGAGCTGTTCAAAACATTGAGGGTGATTGTGCTATCTGAGAGAGCAATTAATACCTTTGATTAATCAGATTGTGTCAAAATGTTTAACTCCACAATGCACAATATAGCAAATAAAACTAATATACTTTGTGTCATCTTGTGAAAACAGTTGCTACAAACACTATGAATCCTTGGTATTAGTACCAAATTCCAGCAAAAATACAGTGAGAAAGTTGGACTGGTGGGGCAAAAAGATTGATAGAAAGTCCAGTCCAGGCACACAGATGATGAGCTGCTTTTGAAACCCTGGAATTCTCGAAACAGTTTTTGATGAGCTGTGAATGACTGCCTAAAAAGTCACAGAAGTCAAGACTTAAAGAATTTTTTAAAATAGATGCAGAAATTATGTTTAGTTCAAAATACTTTGGGACCTATAATACGTGCAATTTTCCTTGCTGCAAAAGGAAGCTTCTAATGCAACCTTAGTACCTGAATAGCTTCACTTGGCTGGCCCATAAGTAGAGAGTGCAGCCATGAAGACCATCCCTACCATGTCCTGTCATGCTGGGTAGGCAAGTAGGAGTGAAGCCATGACTTAGAGTAGGCTAGTGATGTTGGCTTCTCCTTTGGAGTAAGGGAGAGGGGATTGTTTTACCCTGGCACTGTGGTAGGCATTCCATTGAACTGATTTGGGACCTGTTAGATGTTTGTGTTGAAGCTGTTACCCATATGTTTTAAAAACATTTTTTGGACTGTTTTTAAAAAGTCCCAAGTTACTGCCAGTGTTTGCCACAGAGCTTATAATGGCAAAATGGATTTTGGCAGGATGGCCAATTTCAGCAAATGCTTAATAAGCACTCTTTACTCCCCAGCAAAACCCTACACATACAAATTGAATGCATAAACTACTCAACTTTAATTCCTAAATATAAACATTATTGGTCCACATACTTTATTACAGAAGTCACAATTTGAATTTAGTGGATCAAAACTGTCTTGCTAAAGTAGAAGGCATGTGCATAGACAAAGTTTTATGGTTGAGATGTAGCTCATGTTTGGCTTGCTCCTGCTGAAAAATAAAATAACATTTTTAAGGATTTTGCAGGATTTCTGAATAGGTGTAAAAGTCTGTACAAAACTGGATCTTTTTTTTTGCACAAATTTTTATTTAATTATTTAAAATTGTAATTGAAACTAGTCTGTTGGTATGCGCTGTATAATGAAGGGATGTCTTAATTTGCAAACCAATAATTTGTCACCTTGTAGACAAAGTGTTTGTAGTCTGACTGCTGCAGTAAATTTAAGTTACTGCTGCTGTGTTATCTCTTTGCAAGGTTTCTAACTGAACTTATAAAATCACTTTTGCATTGTGACAAGTAGAGAACCTACCAAGTTCATCTACTGAGTTGCTAGATACTGCTCTTTTGCACATGCATAGTCTTCACAGAACAGTAATATTAAGGTCTGCTTCTCACTGGGATAGAAACCTGTATATGGCCTTTGTTACCACTAGATCAACTTTCTCCAGCCTGTGCCCTCTAGATGTGTTGGACTACAACTTCCATTATCCTCAGTCAACATGGTCATGCTGGCTGGAGCTGATGGGGCTTGTAGCTCAACACATCTGGGAACTGCAGCTTGGAGACAGTCGTTTTAGGCTGCCAGTGTGGACAATTGAATGTATGTTGACTGGCCTCCAATATCCTATGTTGAAGGAGTTCTTTTGTAAGAGGAACATTGTCATGTGGGCCGCACTTGCAGTCCAGCTCAGACACAGGTTTATCACCACAGTGAGAACTAAAGCAAAGGAGAGGAGAAAGTTATCACTCTCCCAACCCTTTGGAACAGTTGTCATACTACAAGATCTGGTAGATTTTTTACCAAGCAGAAAATTGTGGTGGGGTGAGCATGGCTACTTTTGTTGTTTGTAAACTGAAAACAGGTAGCTACATATAAAGAATAATTGTTCAGTCTTGCTGTAACTCCCTTTGCAACATCAACTAATCTTAAAAAAATCTCAGACTGTTCTGTTTTAATGCCTTAAATTATTTTTAGAAGAAGTTGCTAAATTGTATACTTTACATGTATCATTTGATGTATTTCATAGTGCATGGAAATAATGTATAAAAGCTTAACTAATAGCTGTCTGAACAATCAGATTGTTTTCCCCCCATTTAACTGTTGAAATAAGCATTGTTTTTGTTCGCACTCTAAAGGATAAACCAGTTGAAATTTGGATTTGCCCTCTTGTAATGTTTTTCACATGATGTTTGCTGTTCGTGCTTTCTGAGGAAGTGTACAAAAATCCATGAAAATGTGAATAAACGATTGGGAGATGTTAACTGTTGTTTGTGTGTGCTTGTATTGCACCTGCCTTTATGTGGATGTGAAAAGGATGGTAAGAGTAAACTGGTAAAAGGGTCATAGTGTACTTAGCATCTGCTTGCACCTTTAATCCACAGCATTATCATAAATAAGGATCATGAGTAGCAGAGCTTCTGAGACCTTGCAGAGTAGTTGCCAGTCATGGTGGTTAGGGTAGGCCTACAAGTGATGTGTGCCTTGAAGGGGACCAGGTATTAGTCCTACCTGGGGAAAGGTGGCCTAGAACGGGTGGCAGATTTGCTCAACAGAAAAGCCACATACAGTAAATGTCAGGTGTTTGACCCACAGGCAGCAACAAATGGTGAGCTAGAAAACAAGCCTTGGTTTGGCCACCCGTGACCTAGAAGAACACCTGGTAAAAGTCCCAACTATCTACTTTTACAGAAGATCCTTCAGAAAACTCAGGTGACATTACCTGTTGGGGAGTGGGAAAGGAGAGAGGGTGAAGGCTGCAAGTGTAATTTGTTGATCTTGCAAGACCCTTTTGAGGCAAATGTAGTTTTTGGAGAAGCTGGGTCACATTGCTGTGGATATGAGGGATAAAAGACCTGTAAAACTACTGGTAGCACAGTTTACTTAACAGATCTTTAAAAGTTTTTAATGCTTCTGAAAAAGACTTGCTAGTTTAACATGCCTTTTAACCACAGTTCACAGTGGAGATCCACTGTATTGTAGATGAAAGTTGGCTACAATACACAGGAGTTCCTGTCCTTTGACCAGGGATGTGTGTGTATGCTGCTATTTTAAGTGTAGAATTCAGCCCAGTATGCAAAGGCTGGAAAAGTTCTGCATTCATTTAAGAATATTTAGTAATTTGGTTGCTTTTTAAACTATGAAGAGGCTGTAAAGGAAATATCAGACATTTGGGGTTAAATTGCTCAGCAGCTCACATTCTCATGGGGGTTGTAGTGTATCTAGAGAAGACCAAGTTGTTTGAGTCTATGTAGTGTTCCATCTCAGGGTTCTCATTGCATATTTGCCTAGCTGGCAACTTGACAGATGTTGGCAACTCCTATTGGCCCTAGTTGCCATGGCTCATGGTCAGGGATGGTAGCAGTTTCAGTCCAAAGATCTGGGAGGCACAAGACTGAAGAAGATTGTGCTATGATTAGCAGAAGCAAAATAAGTTATGCAAGTTGTGAGGGGAGGCACAGCAATTTGAGTAGTTGCATGTAAACTTCAAAATTCAGCATTTATTTGTGAAGCCAGGGTGAATAAAAAAACCAGTAAGTATCTTGGGCCGTTGATATATTCTAACAGGAACTAAGCAATAGCACCAAACTGCTTGCACAATGATGTTTAAAGACACTTCCTTCTGTTTGCAGAATGTTGGATTAAATAATCCTCGATACCAGTTGTTCAGGTACTTTCCACCCATGATTTCCAGACCCCTTGCAGGAACCATGTGGCTTTGGCAAAGCCCACCCATGGGATTCAGGGGATTGAATAAATGGGAAAGTTAAGCAGCTGCCACTCAAGAAATTGCTTCTTGTAGGGCACTCCACATTCTCATGAGTTTGTGGGGCAGGGTGGTGATGGGGGGTCTTAAAAGCGACATCAGCACTCCTAGAGCTTTGGCTGTACACAGTAGCTAAAGTATTGCTTGTTCTCATTGTTTGGACAACCCCTCTCTACCCCAAAACAAACAAGCTTTGCGTTGGAAGACTAGCTATATAAGAAACAAAAGTTGAAAAGAGGCATGTAAAATTAGAATTCTTTGGCTCCAGGGTTTCAGTAACTTTAAATGCCGTAGTATTTATTTTGTATAAATATATACCAAGAGAACGGCACTCAAAGTGATGAAATACTGCTTGGTATTTGATGAATCAAGATGTTTAATGTCTTCTAAATGTCATGGTGCAGCTGATGTATGCTAATTGATGGCAGCAGAAATTGCTTTCCGTGGTCCATTTCCTAACTTCAAAAAATACACACAAGGTAAAATTTGAGAAATGAACTGATTTCTGAATGATTTTTCAGATAAACTAGTATGTGCACATGCACAGCACATAAAACGTTTAGGAAACATTTACTGGAAGTAGAATCTTATATTTATTAATCATATGTAAGATTTGTGTTATTCTCATGTACAAAAATTTTCAGTTGCAATTTTCTTGCTCAGTGGTTGCAGCTACATAGCTGTAAGAAATTCATTGAACTACAAAGCTGAAAGACCCATGCAATGTATCCACTTATATATTAAACACACACAGGTATGTGTAGCATAAGGACCACAGTGTTTCTGTTTGTCTCTTGAGCTTGACCTTTCAGCATTATTACATTCTGATCTAGAAAACAATTAAAGGCTTTGGGTACAGGCAGCTTCACTGTGTTGTATATTTCCAGCTACTACTGTACATATTAGCATACTGCTGTCACAAGTACAGTAAATTCAAAGGTGGATGAGCAACTAAATGGGCAACTAATTTCTTGGACAAGCTTTATACAAAGAATAGTCTGGAAAACAGCACCATACAGGTATAATGCACACTACTGGGGCAAAGAAACCCTGTTTGCTGACTACAACTCAAGTATAAAACAATGCAGTTATACTTTTGTGGTGAGTGCAGTGGGGAAGCAGGTTGTATGTCTTAAATTTACATCATACCTTCAGAAATGGTGCTTAAGGTTTCACAACAATGAAATATTTGAATTAACTGCAGGCATTCTGAAAAATATTTTTGATAGCATTCCATTGCTTTATAAAGCAGCTACTAGCTGCTTCTGTAGAACAGTTTCCCAAGTCAGATACACATTGAACACTTATTCCAGAAGTTGCATCAATTAGCAGAGCAGTCTTGTACACTGGAGGGGTTCTAATCCTTTGACAGAACACAAGAGGGTGGCTGCCAAAGGTTCCAGTTTCAATCCCAGACATCTACAGGTAAGTTAAAAAAGACTCCTACCCTTGCTAGTGTCAACAATATTGGGCTAAATGGACCAAGGGTCTGATTCAGTATAAGGGCACCATCCCATCCCACTCAGAGGCAAACTTCACTGTATTCAGTGGGGCTGTATCCATTTATGACTGCAACAAGAAAGTACAAGAACAACAGGTTAACTTTTTAAAAAGAAAAGCTGTAAGATCTTTATTTCTAGGCTATCATTTACTTAAGTTGCATGACTCAGAACTCCATCACAGATGACAAGCCACTGTGGTTGCCATTTTGTGTGAATCTAGAGCAATTTCCATACAGTGGCTTGCCTTAGGCCAATATGGCTTATTCTTAAGCTTGGTGAACCCATTATGGGTTATGTTGTCTAAGACTAGGCAACTGACCTTTCCTTTTTTCCAGAGATCAGTTGGCAGCCAGTGACAGCAGCTCTGAGTAACCCAAGTGACTCCTTTTGTGAGGTTTTTACCAGTTCACCACACTTTAATCTTTTCTGTGAAAGAAATCCAAGATGATATAGAAAATAAAATAATAATGGGCTTGCATACTTATTTGTTGCTGTGGGGAGGGGGGGGGGTCCAAAATGGGAAACTTTGCCTTGGTAATGTCCTTGGAGGTGTCTGCTGACCAGGTGCAGCAGGGACCACCCATGGCTATTGACTCAGAGAAGCTACATTGCAAACACTCAAGCAGAAGTAAAGCTGGGCAAGATCTTCGCTTGCAAGAGGGAGCAGTGGGAATATCACCCCTTTACAGCTAGTTTTCTCTAGTTTTAAAGGGATTTTTGGCTGGACCTAACTCTTTTCAGTGACCTCACACTGTTCAGTGTTTCCAGAAATTCTCAGTGCTTGGGAAAGTGCAAGCCATTCTCATTTAGGGGAGGATGGAGTTTTGCCAGCTGGCTGTCAAAGCTCTGGATCCCTTTTTAAATTTTTGGACATCCCTATCAGAAATCACACTTTAAAAGGAAGCCTAACCTTTGACTTAGGCTCAAAGGCTTGTGCTTCTGTAAATTGCAGTGCAGCTAGACTCTACTAAGCTGTACCTACATCCTTGGACTTTGGAATTAGTCTGATAGGCAATAAAACCATCAAAGTCACATGTGAGTGCCACATGGTTTTGCATCAAAGGACAAGCTACCACTATCAATTATCTAATGGACTAAGGACCTAACTTCCGTTTCTGTCTTTAAACATGCACCCTATCATTAGCAATGCTTGACGGTGAACAGGTACCTGGAGATTTGGATTGCTTGCCTAGCTTTGTATGAATGCACTTTGCCACTTCAATCCTTACCGATATTTAATAGGAGCTTTTTGTATACCTCCTTCCTTTCAAAACTTTTCCCCTCCTTCTCCCTCCCCCCCCTGCCCCAGTACACTCTGCTATTTGTTGTTGAAGGAATGAAAAGCACCCTATAAATGAATATTAAAAGCTGCTGCTGGGGTGACATGCCTGTGCAGAAGCAAGTGCAGAAGCATGTCTCCACTTAGTGTCGCAGAGGGAGGTGAAGAGCATGCTCTTGCAGAGGGACAATGGAGCAGCTTTCTTTCAGGAATTTCCAGAATATTTTCTGTGTTTACATTAACCATCAACACTGAGCTGATACAGGAGAGGAGACTGCTCTCCTTTTGCAGGGCAGGGGAGGATCAGAAACAGAGGAAACCAAAGGGGAACTTTTTAATCATACAGAACTAAAATATCTTTGTTGAAAAAGAGAGGGAAGGAGAGAAGCGCTCACTGCCAAGTTTATTTTTCATCTTACAAGCAAAGCACAGTCTAAGAGCTGTTCCTGTGGCAGTTCCAGGCAGCTCAAGGAAAACCTGGGCTCCCACATCTGCTGTTGAACCCAATCTGTCTCAAGCAGAGTGAAACTGGTTTCCACAGTAAGCTGGGCTCACTCTTTAAAAACTCCAGCTTTTCTACCATTTCTTCTGCTTCGTCTCCATACATCCACCTAGCCTGTGGGTAGCTTTTTGATCACTCCACTTGACTAAAGAACATCTAGAGTTGTACAATGATCAGCTTGCCTCCCCATCTTGAGAACTTGAGCTTCACCCTAAGCAGTGGAGCTGCCAGTGCCTTTTGCAAGGCATCCAATGACACAGAGGGCTACAAGGACTACAGCAACAAAATCAGTTGCACCAGGAAATGCTAGAAATGCAAACTGGTCTGAGATTGCTTGGGTACTTGAGCATGTGTTCAGAGGACCCATTCCTTAATTTTGAATGCATGTTTGGCCTATAGTAACTACATCGCTAGTTTGCAACTGGCTCTGGTTACTGGATCTCAGAAAAAAGGAGTGCAGTGGCTAGAATATACTTTACCTATGTAAAAAACTAGTTCCTAACATTGCATAAACAATAAGCTGGCGCAGTCAAGTTGTATATAGCCTATCACCCAAACACTGGGGACTGCTAAGCCAGATTTTGCTATTGCACTGCATAAGGAGAGGAAGATAGGCCCAACCCAAAATAACTCTGAAGGAAAGGACCATCACCTACTGTATTCTTGCACACTGGCATTTGGATTCAGGACCTGCCTTCCACAAGAGGAAGGGATTCCCCACAGTTCACCTTCAACAAAGTCTACTGACTCTGCAGGTGGCTGGAAGAGCTGCCCTTGGGTTAAAGAGGAACACTTTGGCCAGTGCAGTTGACTCAACTTGCACATGCAATTAAAAATATATACCTAAATTACATCAGCCCAGCACTACTTCTAAAACAAGGCTAAAACTGGTCTGGTCTAAGGTAACCAATTAACTGATTTTTGAGGTAAAGGAACCTCAGATTTAAAAATGTGATTCACACAAGGCCTGCCTTGAGTAAGATGTTTTTTAATGCAAGAACAACCTGTTCGTGATAAATAATTGGGATTCAAACATTTCTGATCAATTACAAGTCACCCAATTTTCTACTGGTACAGTCTGTGTGCCATTTTGCCTCTTTGCTCAAGTGAGGACAAGGAACTGATCTCCAGCTGCAGCTGGGCTCAAGAGGAACTGGGGAAAGCACTCGAGAACAGATGTATCCCCTAATCCACATACAGAGTCTCCCAAAGGAACTGTTCACCTTACAAAAATATATATAAAAAAGGGATTGCACTTGCAGAAAAGCCTGTGCAAGCAGGCAAAAACTTGCCTCCAAAACCCAGCACTGGGTAGCCCAGTCCACATGGACACACTTCTCAGAATGCAACATACACTAGGATGTTCGGGGCCTTGCACATTCAAGCCTTCCACCTATGCACCATCATCAGATGAACATGCATTGTGCAAAGCAAAATGTTGTGTCCCACATTAAGAGGTACATTCAGAAAGGCACAGCATCATGGATCAACAGCAACCTGCCAATGAACAAGAGACCTTTTCCTTCAAAAGCAACCTTTACTCAATCAAAGGAGATTGTTGTAAAGCACCCAAGCCATAAACTGCTTATACAAGAAAGTATCTAGCACTCCCCATTAACTCATGTGAACACAGACTCCCCCCCCCCTCCACCCCAAGTTATTAATCTACACTTTACTGAGGAGGGCTTCCAAGACCTTCCTGCTAATTTCAGAGGAAACCCACTAACCCTCTGAAGAATGCCAAGGCATACCAGAACCCAGCTGGAACACGAGCCTGTCTGAAAGCAGAACATAACTGTAGGCTGGGACAATTCAGAAACACCTTTATATTTCTACCTATTTTTAGTATCAAGCTTTTCACAGAGTTTACATTTCAACTACATATAGCATTCCTGAGGTAACATCCTCCCCCACAACCCTCAAAACAAAACCTAGTCAAAGATGGTCAAGTTACCAAACTCCACTAGAATTTACTGTAACATTTATTAACTGTGGCATATCAAACCACAAAATTCATAAAATTTAAATTGTTGCATTTAGCAGTGACATAATCTCTTTCCAATGCTGGGAACAATAGATGGCAAAAGGAGGGGGTGGCAAAGGATGAGGTGGCTAGATAGGGTCACTGAAGCAGTCGGTGTGAGCTTAAGTGGACTCCGGGGGATGGTAGAGGACAGGAAGGCCTGGAGGAATGTTGTCTATGGGGTCTCGATGGGTTGGATACGAGTTTGCAACTAACAACAACAATCTCTTCCTTGTTGAACCTTGAAGGGACTGAAATGAAAAGGAGCTTATAATGAAAAATGGCAATGCATTGCTCAACAAAAAATTACCAGCCTAAAAAGATACACAAGTTAATCCATCTCTCATCAATATAATAAAGAACTCTAATACAATGATTAAGAATTTCATCAAGAATTCTTGAGAAGCCTGCCCCCCTCTTCACGTGATCAGGAGCACTTTCCTTGAGGCCAAGAGGCTGCTCCCAAGGATGGCCTTGTGGGAGCTGACCCAACAACAGGTCCCACTGATTGGGTGCAGGGTACTCACCTATTTGGAAAGGACATAGGATTGCACTGCATGCCAGTCATATTCTTACCATGCATTTTAACTTACTAAAGAGCAATGACAAAGGGCAAGGGAAGGTACAGGGCAGTGGCACAGAAGTGAAACACAGATAAATTGACATCCAGAGGTCAATTACAGCAGCAGCTCTTTGCTATTTTTATGTAGTTTGTCCATTAAAAATAAGAGATACTTATGGGGCCTACCCCTGCTTTGTAGTAGGAAGTAGTAGGTTTATAAGCAAGTTTTGTCATCCAATTGCTGTGTTTTGCTTGCAGCTTTCCATATTAAAGCAGCACCACTTTCAGGAGCTAAGCTAACACAATGATTTAATTTGGGTTGTACCTTTTAAGATAGCAGGTAGAGCACTGGATGCCTGAATACTTCCCCTCCCCATAAATGGCCCAGCACATACTGAATGGCTTCTAGTCTTCTGTCCTGCATGCAGGCTTTTGGATGTACAGGGAAGATGAATTTTTTCCTTAACATGATTGAAGTCAAAGACTTGGTCCTCTACCTACAGTAGCCCACTCTAGGAACAGTTATATCTGAGGCTGCTATTCAAATAGCTCCCGCCTCACCTCTGATTAGTGTAGGAATGGGATCAAAAATGGCTGTTGTGTTTTAATATTAAGATTTTTTGCATGTTTGAACACAGCAGAAAGATTCCAAAGCAGCCATCCAATTATGCCTTTCAGGATAGAGAAAAAGCTACCATAATCCATAATATAGACATGTCTAAAGAAATCAAGCTGCATGATAGACTGAACTACTTCCTGCTATTAGTAAAGTTACAACAAAGAGTAGTCATGGAAAGAGAAAGACTCTCATTTAATTGTGTGCCAGTAATCTCAGTACAGAGAGCAGGTTCAAGGATTTGACTGACACTTGTTTATGTTCCTGACCCCTGTAGGCATTGTCTCTGCCAAAAGATAAATTTTAAGTTACTACCTTGCTGCATTTGCTCTAGAAAAGAAACCAACCTCTCCTGGATTATTTTCAATGAGCAGGATACCTGTACACACATAATTTTGTTACCACCTTGCCCACCAACCTGATTTGTTTGATTAGGTTCTTGCAATGATATAGTATTAAAAAGTATGACAGTGGTGAAGAGTGAACAGGCTTTGATTAAAGAAATCATGTCAAGAGCTTGTGTCTGAACAAGCTAAATTTCAGGATGAAATTGGGTACCTTCTAAATGAAAAGGAAAACTTCAGAGGGGCTTTGCCTGCAGTGACATCCAGGCTTACCCTGCATTACAACATGCATGACACTCATACACAGCAAGAAACATGACATTAGATAAGTTACCATTCTCAGCCCTCTGCTTGTAAGTTAGCCAAGCTGCCTACTACTTCCTTCTAAAGTAGCACATACAGAGTAGTATGTAAATACTACTCTGTAGTACGTCCTTGCAAAGTTATAAAGAAAATCACAAACATCTAAAAGAAAGTTGCAAAGCTGTTCTGAGGATGTGGAAGATCTGTGACATTACTGTGACCAACTCTAGACTTTTCAGTTCAAATCTGAAGAATCTTCTTTTGCTTGAAATAGCTCAGCTAAGAATAGTACATGTGCACAAAGAGCAGTGAAACTACCTCTGCTACACATAAGATGCTATTTTCTGTGCATCTTATTATACAGCAGACTTGATCAAAAATCAGCCAACAAATATCAAATCTCTCTACCATCCATGATTTTTGAATAATTCTCAGGTTTTTTTTTTGGAGAACTTAAAACAACAATTAGGCTTCTCTGTATCAAAGCACAGCAGCACCAATACAACAAAAACTTAAACTGATAAATGTAGCCATTTATCAAGTACTGAATAAAAGTTTAAAGATTTTTAGGAGCTACTTCAATTAGCTCCAATTACCAACAATTCAGGATACTGTATCTGGCTGAAATCCACTAGCATTTTTGGTATTAGAGTCTTACAGTCATATTTTCCCGCTTTTCAGCTGCAGACATGCTATTAGAGACAGGTTTACTCGCCAGACTGGGGCCAGGCAAGTACATCTCTTCAGTGTTCATCTCAAACCTTCAGATATTTTTGGCTGGGCTTTTTGCTGATCTTTGGTAGATGAAAAAGATGTCTGGAATCAGTTTGTGCTGCAAGCCCTAGGAGAATACCATTTGACAGAAGGGGAAAAACCAAGCCATCTAGTTCCAGTTGGACTACTAGATGTAACCAGCAGACACTCAGTCCAAGTCCCCAGTTTCCCTTGACTATTTTGCTGTCCTATCAAGTTTAAAACACAGACACAAAGTTGTTTTATTATACCACAAGGAGGGTTCTCAACAGTCTATGAAACAATATTCATTTGTACATCAGTATGAAATCCTATGGACATTTCTCATAAAGTATATAAAGATTAATACATTCTGTACAGGTTGGTTTCCATTTACAAAGTGAACACTGTAACAAATTGTTCATAAAGCATTGATTTTAAACACAGCCCCTACTTTTGCAGTGGTAGTTTTTCTCCTTTTAATTTATTGGAATTCTCCTGCCAGTCATACCTATAAAGAGATGTAGCTGTTTTCCATTTCTTTTAAAAGTGAGCATAAGTATTACAGCAAAGGAGGGAGGGAGGGAGGGAAGGATAGGCACTTCTTGATTGGCTGGCTGATAATTCCTAGACATCCCTTTTTCAGTGTAATGCTAAGTTCCTGACGCTAGATGGTGGTGCTGTAACAGAAGACCACTGTAGTTAGTCTTTTAGGCACTTGGCTGCAAGGTTTCCAAGGCAGTGCCCAGTTCTCTGCTATGTCATCAGAATCGGTTTCTGCCGCACCTCCAGAATATCTGAGCAAATAAAAAAAGAGGATGACAAGGTGGGTGGAGAGGATTCCGAGCCACACTTCCTTTTGCTATCTACAATATGAAATATTCTCTATAACACACAAAGGCACTCATGCTCTTCCCATTTGCAGAGGCACTGACATTATTATGACACCTCCATGTGAACTAGAGTCTAGAAACTGGATCCAAGACTAATTACTAAGAAAGCCTGAAAGGGAACATTGAAAGCCTGAAAGGGAACATTGGCGCTCGCTCTCTCGCTCTCTCTCTCTCTCTCTCTCTGTGTGTGAGAGAGAGAGAGGGGGGCGGGCGAGGAGGTATGTGGAGAGGGAATTGGCTGAAACTGATGTTTAAATCCATCTCTCCCCAGGTGTGGTGGTCCCAATCCACAGAGGGCCCCCTGAATGCATGCTCATACATAAAGAAAAGTAGCAGAACAGGCAGGGAATGCATTTAATGTAATGTGCATTTGCTCCTTAGCCTAGATCTGATTCAGCAAGGTTACATTTCAACACAGACCAGAGACAGCTATACAAGTTCCTTCATTTCTTCAGTTCAGGATCTGAAGCTTGAGGGGGGAAACTTCCAGAAGCCATCGAAATGTGCCTAGGCATGCAGAAGGCAAGCTGAATTTTCTAGCATTACATAAGTGAACTTATCTAGCACCTAAACCACTGCTATACTGACCCAGGACCCAGACAAACTCAATTTTAGGCTGGGGCAAATATTTTCTTTATTTATTTTTCTATTTATATCCTGCCTTTTTCCTACAAAGGGCTCAAGGCAGCTTACATCTCCTCCTCCATCTTATCCCCACAACAACAACCCTGTGAGGTAGGTTGGGCTGAGAGTCTGTGACTGGCCCAAAGTCACCCAGTTGGCTCCATGGCTGAGCGGGGACTCGAACCCAGATCGTCTGAGTCCCAGTCCTATGCTCGTAACCACTACACCACACTGGATATGCAGATGATACCACTGTCATGGCCGAAAGTGAAGAGGAACTAAGGAGCCTCTTGACATGGGTGAAAGAGCAGAGCATGAAAGTTGGCTTGAAACTTAACATTAATTAAACTAAGATCATGGGATCTAGTCCTCTCACTTCCTGGCAACTAGATGGGGGAGAAATGGAGGTAGTGACAGATTTTATTTTCTTGGGCTCCAAGATCATTGCAGGCGGTGACTGCAGCCAAGAAATTAAAAGACATTTGATCCTTAGGAGGAAAGCTATGGCAAATCTAGATAGCATACTAAAAAGCAGAGACATCACTCTGCCGACAAAAGTGCGTATAGTCAAGGCTATGGTTTTCCCAGTTGCAATGTATGGCTGTGAAAGCTGGACCATAAGGAAGGCTGAGCTCCAAGGAATTGAGGCCTTTGAATTGTGGTGCTAGAGAAGACTCCTGCGAGTCCCTTGGACTGCAAAGAGATCAAACCAGTCAATCTTAAAGGAAATCAACCCTGACTGCTCTTTAGAAGGCCAGATACTGCAGATGAAACTCAAATACTTTGGCCACCTAATGAGAAGGAAGGACTCCTTCCTTATGAAGAGAAGAGCCTAATGCTGCGAACAATTGATGGCAAAAGAAGAAGGGGACGGCAGAGAATTAGGTGGCTAGATGAAGTCACTGAAGCAGTCAGTGTGAGCTTACGTGGAATCAGGGGGATGGTGGACAGGAAGGCCTGGAGGAATGTTGTCCATAGGGTCACGATGGGTCAGACACGACTTCATGACTAGCAACAACAACAACAATTTTCTAACACGGTTTTAAATTTGTTTTTAAATTTTGTATGGCAAGCTTTTTAATGTTGTTTTAATATGGTGCATTTTAATTTTTAATCTGCTCTTGTAAACCACCCAGAGAGCCTTGACTGTTGGATGGTATATAAATTAAATAAATAATATAAATAATAATACTATAGATCTTATATGCTTGACTTGAAAATGTGCTGTTATGTAAGATATTTTCACTGTGAGTGACAGACTTATGTAAGGTGAAACACATTTCATCTCCTTCCCAGTGGTTAACCAGCAGGAACACACAAATGGAGCCTCAGTACTGCATGTTGTATGCTACTACCAGACTTAGGAATTTTGGTACCCAGCCACATGCAATGCGGTGCAATGCCAACTTTGATGTTAAAACTGCACTTGAACAAATGCACAGAACACAGCAGTCTGTTTGTCATGCCCTGTCACTGGAAAGGAGAACTTTTATTGCTCATCCTTGCCTGACCAGGAATCTTCTGTGATGCTGGCCCCATTGGAGGCCTTACCAAAGCCCCGCAGAAGAGGCCAGCATTTCTGTCGATGAGTTATGTGCAAAAGAAGCTCCTGGTGAGCTCCAGGTTTCTCTAACACAAAAGCAGATGAGGCCTCACCTGTTAAGATTCGATGCAATGGCAACGTGACATAAGTTAAGTGTGCATAGAGTAGAAAGTTTTCGTCTGTTCTGTTGAGCTTCAGCCATGAGCCCACAAGAGACCTTCCTGTTCCAGATAAAGACCGGGACCGTAGGTTTGTTGCATTGTGCAGATCTGTCAAGAGCAGAACAAGGTTGCAGAAAGGGAATAAAACATTACTACCTACACGGTTATCCCCCAAGGAACATGGATCACACCACAAGACCCTTTTCGTGCAGCACTGTATTTCCCAGTAGCAGCTGGAAGCTCACAAGCAGGATGGGCAATCACAAGAAGGGGGTGATAACCACCACTTTGAATTCTGCCTGGAAACACACTAGTAGCCAGTGAAGCTGCTGAAACAAGGAAATCTCATGCTCCTTGTAACTGTCACCAGTTTACAGTCTGTCCACAGGCTTCTGAGCCATGTCAAAGGCAACTCCACATACAGTGCATTGCAGTCGTCTGAATGGAATGTCACTATGGCCTGGGTGACTGCAGCCACATCAAATATCTCACTTCAGTTTTTGCCACTTTAAAAACTCTTTGCAAGAAGAAAAACTGCACCAGGGAGATAAAAGCTCTTTCCCTGCTGTGCTAAGGGACATAAACATGAGGAAGCATTTAAAAACACAGTGTCCTGTCTAGCTGCAGTCTGAAATGGTAAAAGTTCATTTGGCCACATTTGTGGATCCATTCTCAGAAGATCTATTGTCCAGTCCTTCTAATTGCTTAAGAAGTAACCTGCCTTCATATGGTAACATTTTCCTCAACACTTTTAAGACATGCTGCAGTCTGGCATCATATGGAAGCTCCTGGAGGCAACAGTACATAATGTAGATTCAGGGGTCAAAGTGCTTTCTTGATGCTAAGCAAGTGTATCAAAATGCAGTCTGCAAACTCCTGCCTTGTGCAGCACTCCTATTACCAGTGTAACTACCACCTTATTCCCTCACTGCTGATTTTTCTGCATCACAGAGACGGACTGAGAGAATGCAAGCCTGATTAAGTCACACCAATGCCCACTGGTCCCAGCCATCCCTTCTAGCCAAATTCTCACCTCCATCCTCATCATCTCTAAAGAACTCCTCACTGTCATTGGCAGAGTGGGATTTCTTCATTTCAGCGATTCGATTCCGGGGCACTTTCCTCTTGAGGGATGGAGAGAAAAAAGAAGGGCGGTTGTTGCGTTCTGGAGTTGGAGGAGTGCTGAAGGAAGTGACCTAAAAGGAAAAACACAGCAATGACTTATAAAGAAACACTAAGAAGTTTCTATCAATTCTCTGGTTTGACTGATATTGCATTCTATTGTGAATATCATGCCATGTCCAACAAGCAGAAAAATTACTGCTTGTTTGGAATATAATTTTTAAATATTCATATTTTCATCTCTTCCCCCAACAAATGAACTTCCATGTATGGAAACTAACGTATCAGCTGACAAATTAACACATGTTAGGGGGCAATCCAATGGGGATCCGGCAAGCCTCCAAACTCAAAGGACTATGGGCATCCTACACAAACTTTGCCCCCACACACCTCCTGTCCTGCTAATAATCCAGACGGGCCCTTTTGATGATCTAGCAGCAGTGCTTCAGAGAAGAAGGGGAGGAAGCTGGACAGTCACCATGAAGTGCCATCCCCTGAAGTACCTGTTCTCCTGTAAGGCCCTCTTAAGCCCTCCAAAGTCCGTCTTATGATCTCGGACAGTCTTTCCCAGCCTTCTGTCTTCCACACATGTTTGGACTGTAGAACCCAGAATTCCCAGTCAATGGCCCTACTGGATGGGAATTCTGGGAGTTGTAGTCCAAATGCATCTGAAAGCCACCAGGCTGGGAAAGGCTGATGTAGGAAAAGCAGCTGATGCAATTCTTCCTATACTGGTTTCAAGCAAGAGTGAAGGGATATTTGAATGCAGATCCCCAGCTCTTGAGTTCCAAATCTTTTCTAAATGATCAGAATTTGAATGATCTTTTGGTCCTCTAGATGCCATCTAGGGGACCACAGGATCACTCTGCCCTCCAGTATTAAATATTTTAATGCACAGTTGGCCACCTGGAAATCTAGGAGCTGTATCTGGCCCCACAAACAATTTTATCTGACTCCCGAGAACTCTATCCATGGGGGTTACATTTCTGTTGATAGTTGCATTTAAAAGGATAAAATAATTTATATGTATATTTATAAGAGATAGTTATTCCTCTCTGTAATAGCTTGTTTGTGCTCTGGTCATGCTCACACCTCGGAGTGATCCCCAGGTGTGATTTATACTCTACTTACTCTCTCATGTAGAGGTGAGCCTGGGTTTGAATCCTCCTCTGTACCATATGGAGACGTGTCACCTGTTGAGATGCGACTCACTGCCATTTCCGCATGTCCTTTTCCCTGTGGTCCCTTCATTCGCACAAACTCCATATTATTGTATTTGTAAAAGCCAAAAGACATCCTTTGTGCCATTTTTGCAGCAACACTTACCTAGAACAAACAATAGAAGTTTATGTGATGCACAATGTCAACACTCATTATCAGGACCTATTTCAATCCTTGGAGAAAGAACGGGATATAAATGCCTGTAATAATACTTAAATAAACTTCCACTCTGCTCTTAACATTGAAATTATCTTAGAGATAAACAGGAATGCAGCCCTTCTGATCTTCTACACATCTCATCAGCTTTTGTTGCTATCAACTATTATACTAAATCCTTTGTGGCTTTAGTGGCATCACAACCAGTTCAAGAAAGTGATGTATGAGATCAGCTCAGTGTTATGACATTTATGCTACAGAGTTCCACAAAGTTCTGTTGTGTTTTCTGTAACATCTGCATGACAAATGTCTAGTTTAGGTCACCACACCAACTGTAGCCTTCTCTGCACAGAAATACCCTTTGCTGCCATTAATTATGTTCTGGTATTGTCCAATTTAGATCTTTCTGAAGACCACTTGAAAACTTCCACTGGATCAGAATACAGCAGCTACATAGTTAACCAGGGCTCACCTTGGACATACTTTGTCAGTATTAAAAGCTCTTTACAAATATGGAAACCATTATCAACTGGCTATCTTAGCAGTAATTGTATATCACTTACGTTCACCTGCATATATATGTATGTGGAGAAATATATTAAAATATTCCCCATTCAGTATTTCTCACAATATTTCCAGACCAGTTTATGTTGTATAATAGTCATAAAATAAAATTATTATATGCATATTAAGTCAATAGCATAACAACATTGTAACTTACTCCCACTATGTTTCTAGATGCAGTCCAATGTGCAAGTTTTAAACTATGAAACTAAAGCCTGCAAAATCATTAAGACCATCTTTGGTGGCTCTGGTCCAGGAGTCTACCCTCTAGCACAGGGGTTCCCAACCTGTTAGGAACTGGGCTGCACAGCAGGAGGTGAGCAGCGGTTAAGTGAGTGGCACTTCATCTGTATTTGCAGCTACTCCCCAGCGCTAGCATCACCACTGGGGAGCAGCTGCAAATACAGACTATCATTAGGGCCTTTTTGGGTCTTGGGCCTCGAAAGGAGGAAAGGGAGGCAGTGGCAGCACTAGGCAGCAAGTGGTGCAGGAAGGGCATGTGTGAGTGGTGAGAGAAGCAGGAAACAGGTAAGGGCTGGGCTGCAATTCATTACATATTAGAATGCAATAATAATAGAAATAGGTGGGTAGGATTGAGAAGGTTTTGCCTCTTCTGCAAGAGTTCATGATTCCTCTGAACATCTTGCCTTCTAAGAACCAGGGATTTGAAAGAAAGCGATGTGTGGGAACCCTCTCTTCCCACAGCCACTTCTCTTCCAGTCTGTTTCTGATATGAGAAGTGAGTCAGACTGGGGAGAAAAGTGCCTGCAGTGATGGAACATGACAAGAAAAGCAAGGAAGTCTAAGAAAGGAAGAGGTCCCCATAGTTGTATACTCCCCCACTGTTTTTGCAGAAAGCAGTGATGTGCTCTTTACTCCAAGTCTCAAGTCCTTCAAGTCCAGGTCAACTCTCAAGTCATTGCAAGAAATTTTCGAGTCAAGTCTCTTCTCAAGTTTCAAGAGCCAACCCCCTCCTCCCTATCCTGCACTTCCCCTGAAAATCCCTCCCACTGCCTCCCTTGTGCCAAAAATAAGTGCTGAATCTTCCCTTTCCCCCATCACAACCTCCTCCACTGCCCCCTCCCCCAAAACTCCCTCACTCCCTCCCACTACCTCTGCTGTGTTTGTGCCTGCCTTCCAAGATATCCTGCCACACAATAAACCCTGGAGCGACTTAGTCATAAAAATGTAGAAATATCAAGTTGAGTCATTCTCTCATTGCTCCCAAGTCAAATCCGAGTTGAGTTGCTGAAACAATTTAAGTTGGACTTGGGAGAGAGTTGCTTGACTTGAGTCTCCAGCATGGACAGAAAGTACCAGCTATGAAGCAGATACGTTAACAACAAGGGTGGTTGTTTCCCATCAATTTTAGTTTGGACTAGAGGCATCAACACAGGAAAGTAACCATCAGCAAAATAACCCTTACCCTATTGTCATAGACCTTCTTGAGAGCTTCATAGCGGATAGATCCTTGGAAGATAACTCCTTGGAAAGTGTTACTTTTGTCACTGGCCACCAGCTCCACACAAACCATCTCACCTTCTCCTACAGTCATATCACTGAATACCTAACATGACAATCAAAGAAACAAATAATAAGGGAAATAAAATGAAAACATTAGTTGCAGATAACCTAAACCTCATCTGCCACTACCTATTATAAGACAAAGATGAATATGAACCAAGTCTTCAAGGTACATAGCACAGGATTTTTGTTATAGAAAAGTAAACTTCCAGTTGGGCTGGAAGCACTGAAACCTTTAACAGTTTAAATCACTATATAGAGAGGAAGAAAAACAATTTCAAATGATCATTAATTAGTATTGGGAATGAAAAATAAACTTAAAATCTATTGAACAATAGCTCTCCAAATACTTAATAGAACATATCATATATCAGAATGTTGATATGTAGTTTATTTAACCAGGTTATTTAGCAATTTCTTTTCTCTAAGACTTTGGGCTTGCTTTCCAGCATTTTGCATGTGCTAAATTTGGAATGATTAAAATATACATGAGATTATATAGGATGAAAGTAGATAGATCAAGCCCTGATGGGAAACCACTAGAATTCCTAGGTGAGCTACTCCAAGCTTTCTAAAGAAACATGGCATACACATACATATACAGATTAAGCTTTGTCCTAATGCTTGGATCTTTCCATGTTATATATTTAAAGAATAGGACGACTGGCTGGAAGCCAGCCAGATTAACCAACACAACAAAAATTGGTATGTAAGAAAGGCACAAGAAATGACATCTGTTCTGATGAAGAACCTACCTCCTCAAAGTTGTCAATCATAAAAAATATGTTTGGATAGCTAATCTTGGATTCTTCCCCTTTGCTGTCCATTGGGTGTTTACTTGGAGATGCGAAAACTTGCTGAAGAAAACATTTGGAAGATATTATGCAACTTGCTGCACAGTTAGTGACATATAGACCTATGAATGCTAGAAGGGAGTGGACATGTTATGAAGCCCCTGGTCTAAACGGAGGGAGGATTCGCTGCTCCACCAACAGAGCAGCAAATAAATTAATGGTTGGATTTGGTGGTGGGCAGGCAAAGATGGACCGAAAGCTGAAATTCCTCATTGGTTCAGATGTTAAAATGAGCTGATCTTTTGATGTCATAATGTTTGCTTTACATAAGGAAAGCTTTACAAACCCACCTAAATTTGTTTCCCAAGTTGCTCCTGGATAATGACTGGAACTATCACTAGCTAGAACTGGTCTGAGATTTCTACAGTGAAATGAAGGCACTGGTTCCCTGAGGAGTGCCCTCAGTTCTTGTAAAATCATTTGAACAGAAAGTGGCTGCAGCAAAGGAGATTGCCTTTCAAGCATCACAATAAGTACTTCTCACCTGGGATTTCTTTTTGTGAATGTGGATATCCCCACCATCAGAACGAGTACAAACAGCACATGTCACTATGTAATCCAACTGGAACAAAATCAAGATGTGGGAAACAAAATGTAAATAGGCTTGCAAAATAAACAAAGCAGAATTAAAGCCTTAAAAGCTTTTAAAAACAGTTTTATCCCTGCCCAACCAAAAATAAGCATCTCCCCAGTTTCCTTTTCGACTCAATTCTTAAGGCAAGAAGCTACCATTTAAAAGCAAGTCACCCTATTCTTTGTTTCCCTTCTCAGTGTTCAACTTCTGTTCACATATCCTCATCCTCAATGTAGGATATAATTTAATCCAAAAGTAGCATGCTTGTTGAGCTAGAATTCTGCAGCCAGAGCCTTCAAATCAGCAGCTTCTCACACCTCTATGGCTCCTTGCCATGTGTTCTTTTCCCTTTGCTGATTTCTTCTTTCCTTCTTCCCTTTTCCCTCATGCCCTTCATTTTGCGAACCTCCTTCTCCTAACTTTTCCTTGCCTGTAGCCTCCTCAGGCTTCTCCTCCATTATTTTCCAAGCCTTTTGCTTTTTCCAACCCCTTTTGCTTGCTTTGCCCTTCCTCAAAAATCAGAGCTGCTCAGCCAGTGGTGGCCAAAGACACTTCTACCTGTCCTGTCCCTCAGTCAATTGTTTCCAAAGAGTTCATTGCCATGACTGAAACACCCCTTGGAGCATTACCACAGAGTACCAGGCAAGAAGACAGTCAAATCCGGTTCTTTTTAAAGGAACAAGATGAAAAGGAAACGTAACTCAAAGGAAGAAAGTTAAATTTTAAAATACCTCATGCTAGACTACAGAGTCAGGCCTTCACAACTGATTGCTCATCTGCTTTTCAACTGATAAATATGCATTCAACGAATTCTCCATAGAGAGGTCTTTCTGAGATACTGATAGAACTGTGAGACAGATTTCTTTTTTAATTAAACCATAAGTTACCACTTATGCTTTGAGCAAAAGATCTTCTTAAAATATATTTTATATGCTATTATAATAGCACCACAGAATTAAAACAGACTCATAAACACATATATATCTCCTTATCTCTTAACATGTACAAATCAAAATTTGCCTTCACAGATTGAAATTGCACAGTTAAATTCAGTGAAAGTTGATTTATTTGATAAGTTTAGCAATCACAGATTGTTGAGCTAAACATGCTGCCGCATACTAAAATATCTAAATATGTATTAATATAGCCATCTGTGTGTTTAGTTTAGTTAGTGACTGGAATTTGTATTCAGACTTTCCTCCTTGATAATAGAGTGGCCAAGAAGTTAAAATCATAGATCAAACCCAAATCTAAATCAGCACCTTAACAACCATAAACAAAAAGTAATAAAAACCTGTAAATGGAATATCTTCCTGCGTAATGTACCATACACTGTAGCAGCTACTATAGTACTCCTCCTTCCATGCCCATCTTGAAAGCATGCCCTTTTTTTTCTTTTTCTCCCATGGGGCTGCCCTGTGCTCCCTGAGCTAGCCTGATACAGTGGAAGACACTATCCTTTCATCAGTGTTGAAGCTGCAAAGGAAGAATAGAAGGTCACCTTTTGCAGAATGAGGTTCAGGTAGACACTCTCCTCCCAGTCAATATCTGGATCTCCCAGGCCAGGGAGCTTCTTGGAATCCCTGCGGTACACTTCAACTTCAACCTGCTGAGAGAAAACCCAGGAGTGCTGGAGGTAAATGCTGACTAGTAGCAGAAAAAATATTTCTTGAGGACATACAAGTTGACTACCTTGAAAACAGAGACAGCAACTCCATAAGAACAAGGTCTTACTAAGCAAGAAGTAGGAGAAGAGGCAAAAGAGGGGAAAAGATTATTCACAGCTTATTATTCATAAAGATTATTCTCTCAGGCATTTTTTAAGCTGGGTTTGAGTTCCAAAACTTTTGCACATTTTCATAGGCATCCCATTTTCCTGGGGCTAACAGGATGAGTGATACCACCCTTACTCAAACATTCAAGGTGAATATTATGACCCCCATATTCTGCTCCTCTCAAATAATCACCTCCCTTCCTTTATCTCACTTACATGCAGTGCCCTGAGCAGGAAGGATTCTTTCCCCTTCTGATTATGCTGTGGCTAGACATTGCCATGGAAAACGCCATTATCCCTCAGGAACTCCTTGAAAACATAATTTCCACAGCTACTTATGCTTGTCAGCTAGAAACCTTGCCTCCTCCTCTCTGCCTGCAGCTTGGCACCACTGGGAGGAAAGGGGCATGGATTCAGGGATTCAAGGGAGGTAAACCTTGGCTGGCTGAGATACCTGATGCTTTGGGCGAGAAGTACTGGTCCAGCATATTTCTGAACTAACCCAGTACAAGCTGTAGGTGCTTCATGAGTCACTAAATGAGAGGAGAGATCCAAACCAAACTTGCAAATAAGTTCATAAAGTAAACTAGCTTACAAAAGGTATTATCACTACTCCTGCCAACACCCATCTATATTAAGCTATCAAACACAAACACACACATCAAAGGGGAAAAAATGAAACAGAGCTTTATTGCAACTGAGAAAAACTTCCTGCTTTCTTACCAACCAGGCAAGTTGCTATTTACAAGCATGATTTAAGAATGCTTATCAAGTTTAATTTATATCATATATTAATAGCCCTCTACACAAGACTTGCTGTAATTAACCCCACAGTTTGACACTTTGGTGTGACATGTAGTGTGATACACACACACACACACATTTTCTCCCTCCCAGTCTCAGCCCCAGGCAATAGAATTAAATCTGTTGATTCATGCAATAGAATGATGTATTCTACTGCTAGAATTGGGACTGCAGACTTTTATCACATAGCATGTGCTAACTGGCTTACCGTCACCATCACCAGCAGCAAAAACTGCTCTATAACTGACTACTGCTAATAATTTGGGTTGCCTCTATCAGTACTTTCTGCATTGATTTTCCTTCTGGACTTCTTTTACCATTCTCCCCCCATCCAGCACACCACACCACATATATTGTATTAAAAAACTGAAACTTTGCTTTATGCTCCATGTATCTGACATTGATGAAAATTTATGTAACAGCAAATGTTAAATGTTGGGGTTTACATGAGTGGATCCAGGGTCAGACAGACAGCTTGGGAGGCCCCTTCTGACTTGTGTTTCTATGTTTCTAAACAACCTGTGCTTACAGTTCCTGTAAACAGCACTGAAAGGAGCTGCTTGCCAAGGCTCCAGTGGTTCCCAGTCAGCCACTTGTGATGTATGAGGAACTTGCTTCAGTTCATTTCTGACTAGGATTTACCCAGTTCACACCTTCCAGACTGCAAACTGAGGTAGGAATCTGTAGATTTCTGAGCTTGTCAAGTTATTTGAAGACAAAAAACAGTACATGTGCATCTAATATTTCAATGATGTGTACAACTGATGAGTACATCTGTAAAAATATGCATGGGTTTTATTTGAACAAATGACACTTGTTATCTGATATTAGCTCAAGTCAGAACAAATTTCAAGGTGGAGTTTGGAGAATTTTGATTAGCTCAAGTTTTGCTAATTTGCACATCTCTAGCAATCTGCAATTAAAATATCACTTGACTGGAGAAGCAAGATGGCAAGAAGGAGACGGATGTGATTAGCTATCTCTGCTAATCACTTCAGTGTTATTCAAGCAGGGGTCGGAAGGCTCAATCAAACCCTGTAGGGGTGAAGATAGATTACCTGGGCATGTTTTGGCTGGATGTGGGGTGGCGATCCCATATCGGCTAAGAACAATTCAGGTGTCTCAGCTGGATGATACAAGAGGCTTTTTAGCCTCTGCAAGTTCTCGGCATCTTATTAGTTTAGCGTGGAATTTTTACAAGCTGGATAAACATTGGAACTGCTGAGTAAATATTTTCTTAGGTTATCTTTTTCTGTAATTATACCCGTGGGAAAGCCTAGCACAAAGATTGAAGAAGAACCCTCCAAATTGTTAAGCGGTGACGGAGATTAAGAGACTTACGTGAGATTAAGAGACTTGTGTGAGTTGAATTGAAACTTTTTTGTAAATGTCTCTAGGGTTTAATTTTATTAAATATATATAGTGCAACTAGACAGAAGTACAAGGACTTAATTTGAGAAGAAGGGAAGGGAGAGGTGAAGGAAGGAATCTTTATTTTCTCTCCTGCACTTTTGGGACCACTGCCAAAGCATTTGGTAACCTGCCAACCCTTTGTCTGCTTGTGTTATTGAGAGCATGGCTTCGCTCCAGGAATCTCTCCTAAGTATTAACCAGTTAATGTTAAATTTGAAATTTTCTCAAGAAATATTTTTGACTAAAATCGAGGCTTTTTTCATGTGGGAGGAAAAAACTATTGTTCAAACTGAAACAGAACAGAGTATCCAGCAACAGCTATTGAAAAAGCCAAAATGGTAGATAAAGAAACAAAATCAGCAAAACCAATAATAACCTGTTATCAAGTTTGTCTGATGAACGGCAATTTCGGCAGGAAGGTGTGTTTACTTTTTCTGAGGGATGGATGAACTTTGTAGTAACTATAATTGACTTGGAGAAGGGAGTGAAGATTTTACAGCAAGAAACGAAGTCATTGCGAATGATTAATGTTTTCCAACAGATGATATGAGCTCCGGATTTCAAATGGCAACTGGATTTGAAATGGTCTGGCAGGGGTGTGAAACAGAAATGTATGTTTTAATGATATAAATGGCCTGATATGTTTATTGTGGTATGGAATGGCTAAGATATATGATTTTAATGGTGGAAGCTCATTTATTTTTAAGTGTGTGGAACTATGAAGCGATGTAGGTCTTAAGGGAAGATGAAGGATTCTTTTCCTCCCCTCTTTTTCTTCTTTCTGTTGCTTCTTTTGCTTTCTCTTTCTTATCTTGCCTTAAATGGGAGTAAGACAAGCTGTGCTAAACAGAGTCAAGTGTGAACATGAGATTTCTTTCTATTTCACTTTCCTCCTTAGTAGACATTAAATTGGAATGTCTGTCTTAATGATATAAATGGCCTGATATGTTTATTGTGGTATGGAATGGCTAAGATATATGATTTTAATGGTGGAAGCTCATTTATTTTTAAGTGTGTGGAACTATGAAGTGATGTAGGTCGTAAGGGAAGATGAAGGATTCGTTCCCCCCCCCCCACTCTGCTTTTTTCTGTCTCTTCTTTTGCTTTCTCTTTCTTATTTTGCCTAAAGTTTAAAAATGAATGACTAAGAGCCAAACTGCATGACTTGTCGGTTTGTGAAATGTTAGAATATAAATGACTAGTACGGGAGTAAGATGAGCTGTGCTAAACAGAATCAAATGTGAACATGAGATTTCTTTCTATTTCACTTTTACTTTTTAGTAGACATTAGATTGGAATACTGGTAAGCAAAAAATCTATTTGTATTTGTAATTATCATTTCCTATTAAATTAGCTTAAAGAAAACCTGTTTAAAGAACATAATAGATAATTGCTGTTGTTAAACTGGGTAGATAAGATGTCCTTAAAGAAGATGAATGGATATTAGACATGTGAACATGAACCTCTCTTTTATTTTTCTTTCTTTTTTAGTAGATATTAGATTAGAATATTTGTAAGCAAAGAATGCATTCAATCATATTTGTAATTATTATGAGGAGTCTATTTGTTTAATACTAGAAACATGAAAAGATTTGGAACTGTGTAGAGTTGGTCAGGCTGAAATTTTTATTAAAAAAGAAAGAAGATACTGACTTTTACAGAACTTGGAGAGTCTTTCCTCTAATATGAAGAACAGGACTTTGTAAGAAATGGATGAACTGATTCTATCACAGAAGGAGAAAGAAGATAGTGACTTCTATCAAATTTTGGACTTTTGTTTATTATTGGCTGGAGAAAAGGGACCTAGCTTAGATCCAAAAACGTTTTTTTTTTTAGACTTTTTAAATGAATTTGAAATGATCACAGAATGTTAAAAGATGTGTAGTAAGTGGCTGACTCAGTAGTTTCGATGTTTGTGATAATGGATGTTTTAGTACTGTTTTGAAAATTAATAAAAAAGTCGTATAAAAATAAAATATCACTTGACTAAGTTGTTTCTGCAAGCATGGGAGCATCAACTAGACAGAGAGAGTGAGAAGGTGAATAACAGGTCAGTGATTGCTTTCACATTTTTTAACCTACTTGCATACAGCTATCCACATGCATGGTGTTTTAGAGAGGATGCCTCCAGATGTGACAATTGGCATGCTTCATTCACAAATTTTATGGTGGGTGGTCATCTTCTATTTGTGACTATCTCCTATGTTATCCCACCATGTCTTCCATCTTTATCTTTAACTGTCAATAGCAACAACACTGCAGGGAAGATGGAGTTGCTGCACAGTGCCTTTTGTACTGTCAATAATAGAAGCACCCAGCATACAGAATTCCATCCCATAAATAGGTGAAAATTCAGACAATTCAGATTGAAAGTAAATTGTCCCATCTTGAAGACTGAAATTAATGATAGAGGCTATGTTTAGGAAAGGTTGAAAGTTACTGCTTTATGTTGCCCTCATCTGGATTGATCCAAAGAGGTAGAGTACCAACCCTTGACTAGAATCCCTTGACTAGAATCTCACATTCATGTGAACTCATTAGGGGGTCTCAGGGAAGACACTCTTTCAGTCTCCCCCTCTCATGAAATAAAAGATAGGAATACTCCATTACTCAAGACAGCTGCATAAGGGATCACACTGAATGAATGCCTAATGCTTTAAAAAATTCATAGCAAGGCTCCCCAACATAGTGCCTATGGCTACTCACAAAACTTTTTATTTTTTCCCATTTTTGAAATAAATGTACATGGATTTGTGTATGTCCGTAGAAATGAATACAAATTAAATGCAAACAGCTTTATTACATTACCATTATCATTATTATTATTACTACTATTACATTTTTATACTGCCTATAGTCAAAGCTATCTGGACGGTTCATGGCATTAAATCACCCATCCAGATTTCAACAAGAGCCAACCCTGCTTAACTTCCAAGAATAGGCAGGATCAGGCACTTCAGGCTATACAAAAGACTACCGTATTTTTCGCTCTATAAGACGCACCTGACCATAAGACGCACCTAGTTTTTAGAGGAGGAAAACAAGAAAAAAAATATTCTGAATCAAATGGTTTACTAAACTATTTAATAAACTATAACAGAATACAGTAATACCGTATTTCAACCTTGTAAAGTGAACAGCAGTCAACAGTGGCATTAAGAGTCACTCTAAATTTTTGCTCTAAATTTTAAATGACTCTTGCACCACTGCTCGGGCATGGCACAGACTGATTTAAATAAGGGCAATTTCAATTATGAAAAAATCAACAAGAAAAAAAGAGTGATTTAAATCACTGGTTTGAATCAGGTATCCCATTGAAGCTTTTTGATACAATTCCTGAACAGTGGTGTAAATCTGACCACTAAGCTGTGCTGATTCACATCTAAATGGAGTGCACTTACACTGTTTTCTTTTTCAGCCATGCTCCACTGTTTACCTGGAAAGGGACTATCTTTAAATTCACATACAAAGAATTTCCCATGACCAATGGCCATGGCAGTTTCAGATTACAATCCTATATATGGATAATAAATATTATCCATATATAGGATTGTTCAGTCGAGTTCAATGGGCCTTACTCCTGAAAAAACAAGAGGTCAACATAAGTTTTGATAGTTCTTGGGCTGACAAGTCCAATGCAATTTTTTTAAATGCATTTTTATATCCTCAGTTTTTATCATCCCTGCTATATTGGTGTTCTTTCATAACTATCTCCTCTGCCTTCCTCAGCCCAGCTTTATCACCTTGAAATTATTTCTTTCTTAGATTTCTATCCTGCCTTTTTTCTTTTCCTTTTTAAGAACTCAAAGCAGCAATATCTCTCTTTTTCTGGAGGCGTGGAGACTCAGGAAGGAAGTATCAGTGTAAAAACCAGAGGATTGCATTGCTAAAAAGGTGGAACTGTAACTCTTTCAGAAGCACCTACTTTTGCCACTTTTAATTGACAGCTAGACATGTGACAGTTAACAATCATGCACAAACATGCAGTTTGGTCTTCTCAATTTCTACCTACGCTACCTGCTGTACATTGCTCCCTTGGCAGCTGAAACTGACAATGCCATTGACAAGGCAAGACTACACATATTGAACAGCTGTAAGCAACTGGTCCTAATCATGATCAAAAACAAGATCATATCACAACCTGCCTGTCCCTTAAGGTCAGGTCAGGAAGCCCTTCTGCAAGAGCCATCCCTCAAAGAGGCAAGAGGAATGGCAAATAGAAGGATATTTTTGGGTTGCCAGGATGAATCTGTAGAATGAGCACCTGTCAAGGGAAACTTGTTTTCCCTGCAGAACAAGTTGGGTGTGCTGATGAAGCATAAAGTAATTGCCTGCTTTTAATGGAGAAAAACTAGAGGTGCAAGAGCAGTTTTTTCCTCTTGCTTGGTATTCAGTTATAATAGTTGCAACATCACCTGCAGCTTTCAGGAAAAGGAGTACAAGGAACAGTAGAAACTGGAGCAAACTGACTACCTGGCACCAGGCTTCCTGCTTCACATTTTTCTTTGGCCCACTTTTACAAATTCTGATGGGCTGAGCTGCAAGGTTGGGTTTGGGGGAGCCACAATTTTACTTCCCACAATGCTCCGGAATGTATGGGGAATTGTGGGAATTGGAAAGGCAGCTTCTCCAGAACTAACTGGGCATTTGGCAGTTGAAGTGCTTCTGGCAGTGTTACTTGTGGCTGCCACGTGTCACCACCCAGGGCACATGCCAGGGAGAGGCCACTAATGTAAGAAAGGCACTTGGATTAGAGTTCTCTCAAACATGGAGCTCACAGTTCCTGGGTGCAATGCCTTTGGTTTTTATCTTAACAATGATCTCTTGGAACCTGTTCACAGTGTGTTAGTGGCACCCCATCTTTTTTCAGAATTCCCAGTCTGGATTAGAATCTCTTAGAACTCAATTAAACAGTGATTGTCACATAGCATTGAATATTCCATAGCTAAGAGTAGAGTAGAATCCACTTTAGGAAATAGAAAGATTCATTGCTTGGTTGTAATGTTTAACTCTGCTTGCACTTGAGCTCCACTTATCCAACCAGTTCTACAGCTAATCCCTGTAGTATTGGTACAAATTTGCTAAAGTATTATATTTGATCATATATTGATTGTTGTCAGAATCAGCAAGTGAATGAGTGGATGATGTGGCAACAATTTATCCTTAATAATTTCTCTTGATAAAAAGGGCTCAGTTGCAGATGTGGAACCCTCTTAGAAAATGCACAGATTCCAAGATAGCAGCCATGTTGTTGCTTGCATATTTAAAACATCATGTATCATAGAATGGAATGTGTATGTCATTTCTGTGGTCTTTGAGGTTCAGGAATCTATGTGTGAACTCTAACTTTAAAAAAAACAAACAAAGCTACATTCTAGAATTCCTCTTTTTCCAGTCTAATGCCCTCCAGATGTGTTAGATCACAATTCCTATCATCCACCAATTAGTGCTGCTCTACCAATAGCAATAGTAAGTCATTCTATTATGCTCCTCAACTAAGCATTTCAGAGAATAAAAAATATGAATGTGCTACTCACACACATTATTCTGCAGATGTTTTACAAAGGCCATGGTGGAATAGAAAATCAACTTTTTAAAATAAAAGCTACGGGGCACAAACATGTGGATCATAGTACTGCTTAATGTTTAAAATGTTTGCCAGCTGCCTAGAAGGCCTTTTAAGGCAAGTGGTAGAATACAAATATAAAATTAAATAAAATGTACATAAGAATTTTGAATCATAAAACCGAAAACCAAATCACTGCAGCCAGATTATGACAAAAACCAAATAGCTGCAGCCAGATTATGACAAGTTCAGGTGAAACCAGTAAGAAAAACCTAACAACTGCATGAGTTTAAGATAAAAATACATATATTAATAAATGAAGTGGAATAGCTGTTTTGTTGATGAATGTGTTTCCTGATGGTAAAGCCCTGGCTTAGCATCCCCTAACTTGGAGCGTGCAGATATATTGGGCTATCTGGCTGGTGGGATTTAAACCAACTCATTGAAATCATTTGTATTTGACAGCTTACTACAAATAATTTTAAAAGCCCACACACCTGAGACTGAGATACTAACACTGGAAACTTGTGTTATTTCTAGTACTCTTGTGTTACTCCTGTAGCAATTAAGGAAGCTTACTCTGCAGGAGTTGCAGGAAGTGCTGTAGTGTTGCCAGCACTCTGTATGGCTTTGTAAAATGTGCATTGTGTTAAGTGTAACTGGATCATATCATGTAATTTAATCCCTTGTTTTGGCAGGAATACATTATTTAACTAGTGGAAGTAGAAATCAAGACTGAATTTATCAGTGCATAACTCTTAATAATTTTATGAAGTGCTGGTGAATGTAAACTATAACTTCAGTCATGGAGTGGACAACCAGAAGAGAGTGTACCAATGTAACAGTAGTACAGGATGTGGCCTGAGTGGATTAGCTCATAGCAGTCTGTGTTACATGATATATACATGAAATCAACTAGACTGCATCTGCAACATTTTTGAATTGCATAGGATGAAACTGCAAGATTAGCATGAACTTTTGTATTTTGGACTAGACCAAATATCACATAAAGTCAAAAGGCACGAGCTTTTACTATATTAAAATGAAGCTACAATCTTAAACGTCTATAATCTAGAAATTATTTTCATTGGAAAAATTAAAGCATCATGGCTTTTCATACTTTTAAAAGAATTTAAAATAAGATAAAATAATATTTGTTGAATCTATTAAAGGCCAAGTAAATAAACATAAAAAGCCAAGCTGGGTGAGACCAAAGATCCATTTAGTCCAGCACTCTGTTCACATGGTGGCAAACCAGCTGTTCAAGCTCCTCAGCAACTGGTGTACACAGGCATACTAGCTCTGGTAAAGGAAGCAGCACATAGCCACTGACAGTCTGCTCACTTGAATCTGTCCAATCCCTTGTAATGACATTCACATTGGGGGTCATCGCCATTCCCCTGGCAATGGATTCCATAGTTTAACTAGATGTTGTGTGAAGACATAGTTTATTTATTTATTTATTAAAACATTTATAGGCCGCCCCATCGCAACAAAGCCTTGGGGCGGCTAACAACATCAATTAAAATACAATAGTAATAAAACAATTCTAATTTATCCCTCCACCCCACGGTGCATCTTGGCAACTAAGAAAACCTGATTAAATAAACATAAGCAACTAAGTAAATTAAATAAACAATATGGACTAAACAAACCTACACAATAATCCAAATAAACAAACAACAAACCACACAATAAATTAAACAAAATCTACACTTAACAATTAAAATAAGACTTAAATAAAAAGGTCTTCGCCTGGCGCCGAAAAGCAAATAACGACGGCGCCAGGCGAACCTCTCCAGGGAGCGCATTCCATAGTTGGGGCGCCACCACCGAAAAAGCCCTCCTCTGGGTGCTCACCCATTTAACCTACCTCAAAGAGGGCTCTCGGAGAAGAGCCGCTGTTGCAGATCTTAGGGGGCGGGAGGGCATATAAGGGTGCAAGCGGTCCATTAGGTATCCAGGTCCCAAGCCGTTTAGGGCTTTATAGGTCAACACCAGCACCTTGAATTGGGCCCGGACTTCAATTGGGAGCCAGTGAAGCTGACGGAGGACTGGGGTTATATGAGAATAACGCCCAGCCCCCGTCAGCAACCTGGCTGCTCTATTTTGTACCAACTGAAGTATCCGGACCGTCTTCAAGGGCAGTCCCACGTAGAGGGCGTTGCAGAAGTCTAATCGGGAAGTCACCAACGCATGTGTCACTGTTGCCAGGCAGTCATGGTTTAGGAAGAGACGCAGCTGATGTACCAGCCAAAGCTGCAGGAAGGCACTCCTCGCCGCTGCCGTTACCTGGGCCTGTAATGACAGCTCTGGATCGGGGAGTACCCCCAAGCTGCGGACCTTGTCCTTTAGAGGGAGTACAACTCCATCCAGGACAAGGCTCAGGTCCCCCACACCGAGACCCGAACCGCCCACCAGCAGGACCTCCGTCTTGTCTGGATTGAGCTTCAGTTTATTGGCCCTCATCCAGCCCATTACCTCGGCCAGGCACCGGTTCAGCACAGCCACTGCCTCACCTGGATCGGTAGAAAACGAGAGGTAGAGCTGGGTGTCATCAGCGTACTGATGACCTCTCCCAGCGGATTCATGTAGATGTTAAATAGCATAGGGGACAAAATGGACCCCTGCGGTACCCCATGGCATAGCTGCCATGGCGCAGAGCCATAGTCCCCTAGCACCACCTTCTGGAATCGGCCGTCAAGGTAGGAGCGGAACCACCGCAGAGCGGTGCCTCCAACTCCCAATCCCGCAAGCCTATCCAGAAGGATACCATGGTCGATGGTATCGAAAGCCGCTGAGAGGTCCAGGAGAACCAACAGGGACGCACTCCCCCTGTCTCTCTCCCTGCACAGGTCATTGTTCAGGGTGACCAAGGCAGATTCAGTGCCGTACCCGGGTCTGAAACCGGACTGAAATGGGTCCAGATAATCCGTTTCCTCCAAGAGTGCTTGGAGTTGTCCCACCACCACCCGCTCTAGTACCTTACCCAGAAACGGGATGTTGGCCACTGGTCTATAATTGGCGGCCACCTCTGGATCCAGGGATGCCTTCTTTAGGACTGGCCGGACTACCGCCTCCTTTAGGAGTGCAGGCACCCGGCCGTCTCTTAAAGAGGCGTTGACTACCTCCCAGATCCAGGGTCCAATCCCGTCCTTGGCTGTCTTTAGTAGCCAGGAAGGGCATGGGTCTAGTAAGCAAGTGGTAGGGCGTACTCGTCCAAGCACCTTGTCCACATCATCAGGCTGCAACAACCGAAATTCATCCATTAAGCATGGGCCAGACGGCGTCGAAGGCAACTCCACCGTAGAATCTGCTTCCAAAGCAGAGTCGAGCTCACAGAGTATCTGAATGAATTTCTCCTGAAAATGCTGGGCAACCTCATCACAGCAGGCTTCCGAGGGTGGCACCAGATCCTTCTTAGGGCCAGGATGGACTAGACCCTGAACCACTCGAAAGAGCTCTGCTGGATGGCATTGTGAGGAGGCAATGGAGATGGAGTAGAATTTCTTCTTCACCATCCTCACCGCCACAGCATAGGCGTGATAATGCGCACACAAGTGTGTTCGGTCAGATACCTGTCATGATCTCCTCCACCTGTCCTCTAGACGTCTCCCAGCCTGCTTCATCGCCCGTAAGTCGGTCGTATACCACGGAGATAAACGGGCTCAGCTAGACAGGAGAGGACGCTTGGGAGCAATCGTGTCGATAGCCCTGGTCATCTCTGCATTCCACAACTCTGCCAGGGCATCAACAGGATCACCAGCCCTGTCAGCCGGAAAATCCCCCAGAGCATTCAGGAATCCTTCAGGATCCATCCTGCTCTGAGGGCGGACCCACAAAATCGGGTCCGCACCCTTACAGAGGGAGAGGCCGCTCTCGAGCTCAAACCTTATGAGGAAGTGATCCGACCATGACAAGGGCGACAAGCTTACATTCCTCACCCTCAGATCACCCTCTTCCTGCCCCATCGAGAAAACCAGGTCCAGAGTGTGTCCACGTTCATGGGTCGGGCCAATGACGTGTTGAGACAGCCCCATGGCCGTCATGGAGGCCATGAAGTCCTGAGCCGCCCCGGTAAGAACTGCCTCGGCATGAAGATTGAAGTCCCCCAGGACCACCATCCTGGGGGTCTTCAACACCAGGTCTGAGACGATCTCCGTCAGCTCAGGCAGGGAGTCTGTTGGGCAGAAGGGTGCATGGTACACCAACAGAATCCCCAATCTGTCTCGGTCGCCCAACACCAAGTGAAGACACTCCAGCCCCTGTCTCGAGGGAACAGGAAGCCCGATAAACCAGAGCAACCCCCCCCTCCCCTCCCCTCCAGGTGTGGACGGTGCTGAATTAGGTATCCGGGCAGGCAAAGCTGTGAGAGGGAGACATCCCCACCCTCTCCCACCCAGGTCTCAGTGATACAAGCCAGGTCGGTCCCCTCATCCATGATCAAATTGTGGATGAGGACAGATTTATTGTGGACCGACCTGGCATTTAATAACAGCACTGACAGGCCCGTGGGCAGCTGACATGGCTACCGGGAACTCGCCGGCTAGGAGAATAACCAGAACGAGGGACAGGTGTCAACCATCTGTCCCTCCTTCTTCTAGGCGGACATGTTAATCTCCCACCGCTGTAACGCCCTCTGCCCATCACCACCCCAATGGCGGCGCCCCCGCGCTCCCCAGGCAATGACATAACAACAACCGAACAACAACCAGCCGAGATGCACCAACAAAAATTTAAAAGCTATACCCCATTAAAATCCCCAACTAAAACTGACCAACCGCCACAGTCTATTCCCTCACGGGCCAGGGCCCCTGGCCAGCCCAGCCCCCGCACGGCCCCCCAAACGGCGCCCCAAACGGCAGTGCCCTTTGGCCACCGCCCTTTGGCCACCGCCCTTCGGCCGCTGGCGTCGGTGGCACTTTCAGGGCCCGTGGGGCTCCTCCCCTCGCTTGCCCCGCCTGTTGCCTGCTGCTCGCCCCACCCAGCACGCCTCTCACACGTGCCAGGGGCGGCCAGGGATGGGTCCCCGGCCGGCGGAGTTCCGGGCAGCGGCGACAGAGTCGCCGAGCAGTTCGGCTGCGGCGGCAGGAGCGGGCTCCCGCGTGCGCCGTGCAGCGTCGCGGGGGGGGGGGGGCTGGCAGGTGGTAAATCCGGGCGGCGCTGGTCTCTCTCCCGGGGCTGACGTCGGCAGCACTTTCAGGGCTCGCAGGGCTCCTCCCCTCGCTCGCCCCACCCGTTGCCTGCTGCTTGCTGCTCGCCCCACCTGGCATGCCTCTCACACGTGCCGGGGGCGGCCGGGGACCCGTCCCCGGCTGGCAGAGTTCCAGGCAGCGGCGACAGAGTTGCTGAGCAGTTTGGCCGCAGCGGCAGGAGCGGGCGCCCGCGTGCGCCGTGCAGCGTCGCGGGGGGGGGGGGGGCGGCAGGTGGTAAGTCCGGGAGGCGCTGGTCTCTAGTTCCTTTAATCTGTACTAAATCTCCCATCAATTAGGTTCAATGGGATGAACCCATGTTTGAGTATTATGGGAGAGGGAGAAAAATGTCTCCCTCTCTACTTCTTCCACACTATGCATTATTCTAAAAATCTCTATCTACCTTCTTTCGAAGCTGTCATAACTGTTGTAGCTGCTCCAGTCATTTTTGTTACCCTTTTCTGGACCTTTTCCAACTCAATAATGTCCTTCTTCAGGTAAGGCAACCAGAACAGAACACAATATTCCAAAATATTCAAAGATTTGAACATGGAAAGTAATATTTTGGCAGTTCTATTTTCTAGTCTGTTCCTAATTATACAAGCATGGTTGCGCACTGGGATGATATTTTTATCAAGTTGTGCACTATTATCCCAAGATCCCTTTCTTACTCAGTCATTGCTAGTTCAGATCCCATCAGCATATAATTGAAGCTGGGATATATTTTTTTTTTTTGCTCCAATATGCATTACTTGAACTGAATTGAATCCCAAGTAAAGCATTCAAATTAATATTTTTACAGTGTTTTTTTCAAGCTTGATGAAATGCTATTTGACATGAATGCTGAACAAACAATGGAAGAGGTGTTTTCAGCAGGAAGGTCTCAGGGATTCTGGGATTTGACCCAAGAACTATTTAGTTGGACGCTGGGTGCCATTTTACTGAACTGCCTGTGATTGTGTGCACTTAGTTGGGCACAAAAGGAAGCAGGTATGCACAACACTGCCCCCTGCAATTGTTGGTCTTCACAGTGTAAAGTCCCTGGATTAGCCAGACTTCTTATTAATTATCAGGTTTCTGTTGTTATCTGATTAATCTATTGTTTGTCTATTTTCATCACACAGGGGTGAAGCCTTCAGACCAACATAACTCTCATAACTCTCATCAGGTTTATATCCAGACATGGAAGCCCATAATCTCCTCCTCTGCTCAGGAAATTACTATATCAGAGACAGAAACTTCTCTACCAGATATAGCAAGAACTTCTTTCTGTTCTGCAACAGCAATGTAAGAGCAGGCTGCAACCAATTCCTTCATCAAAATGCAGTTTTCCGAAGTAAAATTTTTCATCAGGCAGGGAATTGATTTTTTATATATGAATTTTCCTGTCTTGCCACATTGTAATAATGTGTTCATTTGCTCCTCTCTTACATATGAAATTTTTTTTTATGTGAGAATAAAAAGGTGTATGATATAACCACTATTGTTTTTGTGAACTATATTCTAGGTTTTTAAAACAATTTTTCATCCTTCAAAAATGGTTAGGGTTGGGGCAACTATAAGAGCAACTGTGGCCAACTTCCCAGTATTTATATTCAGGAAACACTAGAAAGATAATGATCAGTTCATAACTAGGTAGTTCACATTTGCACTGGAATTTTATAGCATACATTCATGATTACTTAACTTCAGTTGCACCCCATGACTGCAAACACAAATGTCATACCTAATGGCCCCAAGAGTCTAAATATTATAATGTGTGAAAGTATTCTAGAGCACATTACTTTATTTTCTTCTATTTTCCTTTCTAAAGTCCACAAAAGCTTATAGAAGAAAAGAAAAACTAACTTTAAAAATAGATTTAATGTTATAAGCCTTCCTACTAGGTGCAAGTCATGAGTCCCTACACTGCACACTGTAACTTATACCATCTCTCCACATCACCTCTAAGCACATTCAGCCATAACTTGAAGAAGGAACAGAGGCCCTTTGGATGTAATATTGTTACCAGACTCACCTTCTTTCCATCTGTATTATCTCCACTGACACAGGATAGTTTTCTGCGTACATAGAAGAGCATGTCATCCTGCCGGGGAGCCCATTTCTCCATAAAATAGGTGGAAAACATCCATGTCCAGAACACAATGCGGTCATCTTTGAAGCACCCTAAAAAGTGAAAAAATGATAAAATTAAGAACTGCTGTTGCCATTGGAGATAGGGACCAATGTGGCTTTGCAACGCATTTGTTTGTGATGTATGGAGGAACATTCAGTCACATTAGTCCTGTCCAGCAGTCAGAAATAAAAGCAGGTTTCCCATCCCAATGTGAAATAATCCTCAGATTCCTTGCTGGACGATCACCATGACCCCAAACTTTGCATGAGCAGAGTTCTGCAGTCCAGGGAACTTGTGCATGCAGGTTTCTTAATTTCAGACATCCATACCAATGCATGGATGACAGAGTCCAGAAAAACGGAAGTCATGCATTGTTAGGGACAGAGCCAGAGGTACCATCTTGCAGATCATTTAACACCTAAGAACACATTTTATTTCAGTGTCTTTGCCTGTGTCAATGAGAACTTACAGCTGATCTACAATTATTAGTTCTTGGTATCATAAGATGAACATTATAAACTTTATACAATGCATTAGTAAGCAACTTCATTGTGATGTCTACAAAGAGATTCAGCTGCCACATGCATACTAATCTGAGAGAGAAGAAAGGAAAAGAGAGGAAATATGGCTGCTTCTTTCATAATGGGAAGATTAGAAGGTGATGTTCTCCCCTGCAGAGGAAGGCAGGACGCGTTCCAATGGAGCAAAGCTCAGGGAGCCAAGGTTCCATTTGGATGCCAGAAAGCACTTCCTGACAGTCAGGACCCCGAGGGCATGGAATGGGCTTCCACGAGAGGTCGTTGAGGCCCCATCGGTGAGGGTGTTCAAAGACAGGCTAGACATGCACATGGTGGGCATGTCGTGAGTGGAGCCGGCTGGTGCTGGAGGTCAGACTAGATGGTCCAGGAGGCCCCTTCTGACTCGCTCTGTTTCTATGTTTCTATGTTTTTCCCAGGAAAAAAATTGAAAAAATATGGCTGTGCTGGCCTTATAGTTGTGTTCAGTGGCTAGATCCCCACTGCTGTACAACTTGTAAAAGGTTCCCCGGGACCAAAAGATGGGCAACCTTTCCCTGAAATGTATCTCTATTTGTTCATATGCTTCAGTCCTGTCATCCCAAAGGAAGAGGAGGTGGGGGAGAGCATGCAGAAAAGGTAAATATCATTAGAAAGGCACCTTTTGAAATTTGTTTAAAATGCAGCTCTTACCACTCTTTACTACAATTTATGGCTCAAATTTGTCACTCAGTGACAGAGACTTGCAGCTTCCTGCCAAGGAAGTTTGGCAGGGCTCTTCATAAAGCAAATAATGTAATTGCCACTCCTGCATCAGTCTACATGAAATGCCCACCTTCCTTGAAAAGGTCCCTTCTTAATCACTCTACAGGGACCAAAATTGCATGGCAGAGGGAAAGAAAGGCTGGAACTCTTCTTACAACTAAAGCCATATCCAGAAGAAATAAAAACAGGAGCATTTTGAGGATGAACGAGGGTGATGATCACACCCACATTGAAGCTGTACCAGTAGCACCCCCTGCCCCCAGCCTGCTCTCACAAGTTCAAATGATCATGATCTTCCTTCAGGCTGAAGGCTGGATTCAGTGAAAGAGCTGATATTTGAATGCTCCTTCTTGCAGACAATCCACCAATACTTGTTCTATATGGAAGGTACTTTTTATGGCAGTCCATTAGAATTACAGGTAGGTTCTTCTGCTATGGACAAATTCCATTCCTGAGAATGTCCTTAAGTCAAATTTGTATGTAAGATGGATCACACAAGTACTCCAAATGCTTGTTGGAATATATGCATATATTTTACCTGTCTATGCATATAAAACACTTAAGAATCACTTCCATGTTCCCTAAAACACCTTAAACACAATGCAGCATTGTAATAAGAGAATAAAACAGTAATAATAAAGTAATTACAGGGACTGAAGAGAGAATCTGAGTGTATGTGTGCAGGTATACAATATTGAAAAAACAAAAGAAACAGTTCTTAAAACAATTTTGAACATTCTTGATGTAACATTAACATTAACTGTTGATGATGGAGAGTTGGGGTTTGGATGTTGGGGGAGGTACCACTGGAGTCACTGTTTTGAATTAGGTCTCAAAAGTTGTTTCTACAGCCATTTTCTTTTTCTCACCATAAATGGACTTGTAGCAGCAGAGGCCCTGGTTATAAGAGCAAATGCTAAAGAAAAACTTCAAAATTTTTTGAAGTAAATTGAAGCGTCAGTTTTCAAATTGCATAGTTACTGACAATGAAAACACTGGTTTCAATTGAAGCAAACCACTGGCTTGGACACAAAGATGTTACGGAAGTGTTATGCACATCCCAACTGTTAGCACACAAAGCCTACAGACCGATGGGGTAGCATACAGAAAGAGGTTTGGCAAATGGGTAGACAGCACTTCTTGTGCCAGTCTGAATGTGAATGCAGAGCTTGTTTGTGAATAGAGCATGTGTGTAGCATGAGAGTAACTATGAATAAATGAATGAGAAAGGGCCACAGAAAGCCTTTTAAATTAGACACCACGTTTGTGTTTACAAATGAAGGGCTCTCCATGTTCTTATTGGTTACAGAGACAACCTAAGTAAAATATTTCAAAGATTTGAACAGTGTTACATAAAGACTGAGTATCAATACTAAATATTATTCTAGAAAGTCAACACACTTTTCCCTTATTTGCCTGGAATGTTTCATGGTTAGCAAAAGAAACTATCTTGTTGACAACACATACATCAAACATACAGCATTCTCTGAATTAACTTCCTGCACTGACTTTTGCAGCCAATGCTGGGATGCTACTGAGAGTTTTCATAAAGCTGTTTTACTTACACTCAGGACTCCAAAGTTAACAATATTCATAAATATCCATAAATGTTGGGCTATAACTCACCTCATTTCCAGGTAGATGGCCAATGTTCCTACCAACTGGGGATACCTGGAGTTGTAATCCAACTCATTTAGAAGGCATCAGGCTGCTTGAGTGTGCGAAAATGACCTGGTGTGGTGCAGTGCTCGGAGCAAGAGGTGGGGAGACTTCCTTCTCTTGAGGCACACATTCCCTTGGGGATAAATTATTGGATGTTGTATGCAGACAGGACCAAAGTCAGCAAGGAGGGAAGGTCCAGTGGCTGCAACTTCAAATAGCTGTTTCTGTTTAGTACAGTGGTACCTCGGCTCATGAATGGCTCAGTTCACGAAATCGGGTCGCAAACAAAAATTTCATAAAAATTTTGCCACAGGTTGCGAACTCCACATTGGGTGGCGACTGTGATCACACCTGTCTTTCCTGCACAAGCGCAATTGCAATCTCAGCCATCTCCCCTCCAGCATGATAGCGCCCATCTCCCCCACCGAGTGCGCCAGCAATCATGCCTGTGCAGCGATGACTGGCGTGATGGGGCGGTGGGGGGGGTGAGGAGATGGTCACAATCTATGTTGTTCTTTGTCACTTTAATTCAATTTTTTCTGATTAAAAAAATAGTTACAGAACAGATTAATCTTATTTACATTGAATCTTATAGGGAAATTTGACTTGGCTCACAACCAATTTGGGTCATGACCAGAGTCCTGGAATGGATTATGTTTGTGAGCCAAGGTACCAGTGCACTAGGAATTTAACAACTCTCTGATCTGCCTCATAGGACACAACAATCCACCTTGGTGATCAGGCATGATGGGTTGTCATATAATGCAAACCCAGCACCATTTTTGCACCATGGCTTCTTTTTCACAAACAAGCCTCCCTAAGAACTCATGGCTTGTTTTAGGGTTGTTCATACCCACAGTGGCTTGTTGCTTTGCCCAAATCTGGCAGCACAATTTAATCATTTACCTGCTGAGAGTGGCAAAGCATCGCCCAGCCTGAGCAGCAAAATTCCCTCATGAGCTTGCTCATGTCACTGACATTCTCCCACATCTCTTTTCAGCTAACAGCTGCCTTTGCATTTCTACTTTTTTTCTTCTCTGTTACTATTTTGCCATGACATTTGTATGTTTTGTGATCCTACTCACTGCTATCCAACCATATCAATTGAAGATGTGACAGCTAGCACTGATGGAAGTGAGAAGCAGGAAGGGCAGTGGAACCCAAAAGCAGCTGGAGTGAAGACGCCTTGCTAGCAGGCGTATGGGTATACTTAGAGTAACATGAAGCACCTTTTAAAAAGAAAAAGGAAAGTGCCTACTAGCTTGTAATACAAGGGCCAAAGTGGAAGGGGGGATATGGGGATGCTTGACTGAATTACTGGAAAGATGGATTTGTGTAATAGCCAAAATCCCTGAAAAATTAATACATTTAAAAAAAACCTGAGTGCTTTAACACATTTATAAGGGTTCATAAATTTATTTATATTTGGTGAGCTGATGCAGTGGAGAGGGAATTTTGCATAATGTGCAAACCAGCCCTGTCTCTCTCTTTTTCTCTGGCATCCTGTTTTCTTAGTGAGCAACTAACTGGAGCTGGTGTAGGGCAGCTTTCGGTATTCTAAGCATGCCTTTCAATTGCCGACAAGACATGTGTTACCTTGTGGTTCTAGCAGAAATTCCCCTGAGCTTCTTCAATCCTCACATCCAGAGCATCACACAAGAGTCTGGCCTTCTCCCAGACAGCGCTGCTCCAGGTAGTAAACTGCACTGAGGAGAAAGCCAGTAAGAACAGAGCTCACCCTTTTCGGTTTCATCAGTAAGCAGGCAGATGCATAAACATGTTTGGAGGTCTTGTCACAGCGTCTTGTTGCAGCTAGAGCGCCTTTTTGGAATGACACTGGGCCATTCTAGGTGCTGCACTGTCTGATTAGGCTTCCAAGCTCATGCTGCCTGCATCTCTCCCCCCACCTCCCTCTGTTGCTCAGTGCTGAGGGAGAAATGGCCAAGAAGGGGCACGACCAAGGACTGGGGAGCATTCAAGGAGGAGCAGCCATGGGCCAGATGGGAAAATGCAGAGGACTGGGCTTAGCTCAGTCCCTGCTTATGGGGTGAGTTATGCACCAAAAACTGTCTAACTTCACCTCACTATGAACTTACTTGGCAGCCTTAGGAAATCCACCACTTCCAGTGCTGTGTGTCTACACACACCCATGTAAGATGTAGGGAGAAACAGTATAAACCGTTCTTACCACAAAACAATGTGCATGAAGGGCTTATTATTAGTAGTATCCCCCAATTAGATGGGTTGCAGGGACAGGAAAATAAAACTTTTAAACAAGTTTGCATCCCAGGAAACTATCCAGAGTAAGCACTGCATGTGTATAATGGAGGGGCAATACTCATGGCAGTCCCCTGAAGTGGCTGGATTTACCTGACGTCACTTTCTTTTTTTTTTTATGCATTGTGGAATGCTGGGCATTAGTCATATACTACACAAAAGATGTAACCTCAGTCCTTTCACTGAAATAATAAGTAAGCTAACCGTCGATCAACACGAGCTGACAAATTTCACAAGATAACAGAAAAAGTGTGCATGATGCCACATTTCCATTTTGAAACCTATTTGTGTATATTTTTACTTTCTCCTTTAGCTTAAGTGCAGCTGTCTTCTTAACTATCTGGACTATCTTCTTAGCCATCTTAGGTGTTGGGCAGTATAGAAATGTAATAAATCATAACAACTACTAAGAGTCCAGAAATATATTACCCTTCTGAAAAGGATTAAATGTATAAACTAAGTTCTAAATGTTTATTCTCAGTGGATTTGGACTGACTTGCTGTGGGGGGGGGGGGGGCAGGCATGTTAGCATGCACGGCCCTGTCTCAGATCACTGTAGCGGATAGATAGCAAGAAGCAGTCACAGCTAAAAGAACCCCCAGCAGAACAGAATCCCAAAACCACACCTTATTTATTGTTGAAACAGGACTATACATTGCATACAATTGCTCCAAACCAATATATTTCTATATAAGACAGACATATTTAGGCTTCTCTACCTGAGACATTAATTGTGCACTTACAGCTCCTTAGTCAAGGAAGTTGGTGGGGCCTTTCCATGATCTTGTCCTCCCTTCAGGACATCTGTGTTTTCCATTGTTGGAAAAACTTGGATAAAGCCTGGCAGAAAAATTTTGCTTGTGTGTGCTTTTGTGTTATGAAATCAAATCTGCACTCTTTCTCAAAAGCACCAGCTTCCCAAGCTAAGTCACTGTTTAATATTGTTGACTGCCTTAAGAAAATAGCATTCCTTCCCCTCTCCTTTCTCTTGCTCTTCTTCTCACCTCTAGCTGTAAGCCAGAGCAGACAGGACATTCAGTCGAATATACATTATATACATTCACAATGTAGCTAAATAATCTCTTTAGGAATTTACAGTTTACCAGGAAGTATCTGTTTTGCTGTGCTTTACCTCAGATATGCAGATGATACCACTCTCATGGCAGAAAGTGAAGAGGAACTAAAGAGCCTCTTGATGCGGGTGAAGGAGGAGAGTGCAAAAGTTGGCCTGAAACTCAACATTAAGAAAACTAAGATCATGGCATCCAGTCCTCTCACTTCCTGGCAAATAGATGGGGAAGAAATGGAGGTAGTGACAGATTTTATTTTTCTGGGCTCCAAGATCACCGCAGATGAGGACTGCAGCCAAGGAATTAAAAGACGCTTGCTCCTGGGGAGGAGAGCTATGGCAAATCTAGACAGCATACTAAAAAGCAGAGACATCACCCTGCCAACAAAAGTGTGTATAGTCAAGGCTATGGTTTTCCCAGTTGCAATGTATGACTGTGAAAGCTGGACCATAAGGAAGGCTGAGCGCCGAAGGATTGAGGCCTTTGAGTTGTGGTGCTGGAGGAGACTCCTGCAAGTCCCTTGGACCGCAAGGCGATCAAACCGGTCAGTCCTAGAGGAGATCAACCCTGACTGCTCTTTAGAAGGCCAGATCCTGAAGATGAAACTCAAATACTTTGGCCACCTAATGAGAAGGAAGGACTCCCTGGAGAAGAGTCTAATGCTGGGAACAATAGATGGCAAAATAGACTTCGCGACTAACAACAACAACAACAACAACAACATGCTTTACTCAGGGTCTCAGCCTTCCTGATAATGGAATGTAACACGGGCTTATGATTTCAGGGAAGATTTCTCAATTGCCTGAATTTACATGGCTAAGCAGACCCGGAGATGGGTTCAAGTCTCTGAAAGTTACTCAACTGAAATGTCAATACACCGCAATTAGAAATAGTGTAATCTTATTTTCACTTGTATGACTGGCTGATCTTCCTTTATCTGTCCTGTATATGATGACCTTAGAATTTTATTGTAATGTCTGCATTCTGGCATCAATTGCTCTTTACCTTGTACATGGCCAGGAAAGTATAAAATACCCTATACTTGCATTGAAAACTCACAGTCGAGTTTACTTCTACCTGCCTGGTAATGCTTTATTCATTCATTCATTCATTTATTAAAACATTTATATGCCGCCCCATCGCAACAAAGCCTCAGGGTGGCTTACAACATAAAAATACAAAACATTTGCATAAATTGAAAACCTATATGTCTATCCCTCCCCCCACCTCCCGGTGCATCTCGGCAAACCTAAAAATACAACAAATTAAGAATACAAAATCATACACAAAAAAACTAATAGACCACATAATTTAAATAAATTCACACGATTAAACTATAAACAAATAATAACCAAACTAGACAAAAAATAGAACATAAATACCAACAATAAACTATAAACCAAATAACAATTTAACAATTAAAATACGATTTAAATAAAAAGGTCTTCGCCTGGCGCCGAAAAACAAATAAAGACGGCACCAGGAGGACCTCTCTGGGGAGCGCATTCCATAATTGGGGCGCCACCGCTGAAAAAGCCCTCCTCCGGGTACTTACCCTCTTAATCTCCCTCACTGAGGGTTCCCGGAGGAGAGCCTCTGACACAGATCTCAAAGGGCGGGAGGGCATATAAGGGCGTAAGCGTTCCATTAGGTATCCAGGTCCCATTATCATGAGTATGGACCTGTGCGGAACCTGGGCTAAACAATAAAGCAGTGGATGTCTAAACCATGGGTCCTCAAACTACGGCCTGGAGGTAGTATCTGGCTTGCCTGGAACAAAGAGCAGGAACAAAGAAGAAAACGCACAATGTCTTATATCCATATTATTGATAGCACTGAGGGACAATGAATTTTGAAGTAAGGTAACACATAAATTTTGCCCAAAGCATGAGAAATACAATAAAATATGCTGACTCCCACTGCATTCAAGTAATGGAGCCTGTGGATGGACTGCCCACATCACAAGAAGCTTGTGGAACTGAAAAGAAACATAGAAACATAGAAACAGAGCGAGTCAGAAGGGGCCTCCTGGGCCATCTAGTCTGACCTCCGGCGCCAGCCGGCTCCGCTCATGACATGCCCACCATGTGCATGTCCAGCCTGTCTTTGAACACCCTCACCGATGGGGCCTCAATGACCTCCCGTGGAAGCCCATTCCACGCCCTCGGGGTCCTAACTGCCAGGAAGTGCTTCCTGGCATCCAAATTGAACCTTGGCTCCCTGAGCTTTGCTCCATTGGAGCTCGTCCTGCCTTCCTCTGCAGGGGAGAACAGGCCTCTCCCCATCTCCATGTGACATCCCCTGACATACCTGTATGTCGCCAACATATCCCCTCTGAGTCTCCTCTTCTCCAAGCTGAAGAGACCCAGTTCCCTCAGTCTTGCCTCATACGGCATCCCCTGCAAACCAGCCACCATCCTTGTGGCCCTACGCTGCACTGACTCCAACCTGGCTATATCCTTTCTGTAATGAGGGGCACAAAACTGAACACAATACTCCAGTTGCGGGTGCACCAGAGTCGTGTAGAGTGGTAGTAATACCTCTCTTGATCTAGAAGCCACACTTCTGGCTATGCAGCCAAGGGTGGCATTCGCCCTCTTGACCACTGCATCACACTGCTGACTCATGTTTAGCCTGCGGTCAACCAGTACCTCGAGGTCCCTTTCACAAGTGCTGCTCTCCAGCCACTTGTCACCTAACCTGTACTTATGACAGCTATTTTTATGCCCCAAGTGCAAGACCTTGCACTTATCCACATTGAACGCCAGCACTTGTATCTCCACCAGAGATTCATTATTATGGGAAGTCACACCAAGTGCACTTTCATCAACCTTGTTGTGGCCCCTTAAGACAAAATAATCTTATGCAGCTACTGTGGTAAAACAGCTAGTTCTTTTTCAGCAGTCCTTGGGACAAAGAGTGAGGGGCTTGCCTCACTTTTGTGGTATATAAACTTTTGTGGTATAAAAAAAATATTTTGGGGAAGCGGGAAGAATGGAGGTCTACTCTTAGGACAAGTCAGTGAAGGGTCTTAAGGTCCTTTCTCACAAGCTTCAGGAGTAACTATAGGAACCTCAGCAGGAAAAGCACTATGTGATGATGAATATTGCTCCAGAGGCACTGTGGGGATGATAGCACATCTGATAATAATGCTGCCAGAAAAAAAAATGAATCAAAGTGCAGTGTACACAAGGATCTACTTATGCATGCAGGATCTCTGGCCCACAGATTGCTTGTTCACTTAGATCCACAGGTTCCTCAAAGGCAGCACCACTAATAAGGGTACAGGACACACATTCCATGAAAGGTTCAGTTTTAGTCCCTCACATCTCCAGGTAAATGGAGGAAGTAGATGGGAATGGGAAAAACCCTGCTGAGGAGCCAGTGCCAGTCATGCTGGTCTGATGAGATCTGACTGACTTGGCCTAAAGTAGCTTTCTATGTTCAGAAGTCCTGAGATGAGTTTCCAACTTACTTTTCTGTCTCTTGAGCACCAGGGGCCCCTCATGACAGAAAAGCAGCATTGTGTGTTGTATTTGCAAACCATATCTGTTCCTTAAGTACAGTCCAGCATACCTACTGCCTTTTTTAATCTGGCTGCAGTTCTTCCTGCAAGGAAATGCACTCAACCTGTTTAATACATTAAAAACAGGTCTGTAGAGTCATGGGTCACTATCAAGATTCAAAGATAAACCTCATTCAGATGTCATGCTAAAACAGTAGTCTGGGGAGAATAGAAACATAGAAACATAGAAACAGAGCGAGTCAGAAGGGGCCTCCTGGGCCATCTAGTCTGACCTCCGGCACCAGCCGGCTCCGCTCATGACATGCCCACCATGTGCATGTCCAGCCTATCTTTGAACACCCTCACCGATGGGGCCTCAACGACCTCCCGTGGAAGCCCATTCCACGCCCTCGGGGTCCTAACTGTCAGGAAGTGCTTCCTGGCATCCAAATTGAACCTTGGCTCCCTGAGCTTTGCTCCATTGGAGCGCGTCCTGCCTTCCTCTGCAGGGGAGAACAGGCCTCTCCCCATCTCCATGTGACACCCCCTCACATACCTGTATGTTGCCAACATATCCCCTCTGAGTCTCCTCTTCTCCAGGCTGAAGAGACCCAGTTCCCTCAGTCTCGCCTCATACCCCATCCCCTGCAAACCAGCCACCATCCTTGTGGGCCTACGCTGCACTGACTCCAACCTGGCTATATCCTTTCTGTAATGAGGGGCCCAAAACTGAACACAATACTCCAGTTGCGGGCGTACCAGAGTCATGTAGAGTGGAAGTAATACCTCTCTTGATCTAGAAGCCACACTTCTGGCTATGCAACCAAGGGTGGCATTCGCCCTCTTGACCACCGCATCACACTGCTGACTCATGTTTAGCCTGCGGTCAACCAGTACCCCGAGGTCCCTTTCACAAGTGCTGCTCTCCAGCCACTTGTCCCCTAACCTGTACTTATGACAGCTATTCCTATGCCCCAAGTGCAAGACCTTGCACTTCTCCACATTGAACGCCATCCTGTTGTCTCCTGCCCACTTCCATAGTCTGTCCAGATCCTTTTGGATCTGGAGTACCTGCTTCTCAGTTGTGGCCACTGCTCCAGTTTTAGTGTCGTCTGCGAATTTGATCAGCAGACTGTTCACCCCTTCTTCCATGTCGTTAATGAAAAGATTAAACAGGATCGGCCCCAGGACAGAGCCCTGGGGGACCCCGCTTGTCACTGGCTGCCATCCCGACGATTCCCCGCTAATGGTTACCTTCTGCTTTCGGTCAGTCAGCCATGCCCTAATCCACCGGACAGTGCTTTGGTGTATCCCAAAACTCCTCAGTTTCTCCACCAGGATATCATGGGGCACTTTGTCAAAGGCCTTGCTGAAATCCAGGTATACCACATCCACTGCATCCCCTCCATCTAGCCATCTTGAAACCTTGTCATAGAATTCCACAAGGTTTGTCTGGCAGGACCTGTTTCTGCGGAAGCCGTGTTGTGTGGCTGTCAGCCTCCCTTCCCTATCTAGCATCACTAGATCTCTCTCTATTATGAGCCTTTCCATTGTTTTTCCTACAATGGACGTAAGGCTAACCGGTCTATAATTCCCCATGTCCTTCCTACTACCCTTTTTGAAAATTGGGACCACCGATGCCACCCTCCAGTCCTCTGGAACTTCACCCGTTCTCCACGAGGCCTCAAAAATGGAGGCCAGCGGGCGTGAGAGAACCCCTGCCAACTCTCTAAGTACTCTTGGGTGTAACCCGTCAGGGCCTGGCGCCTTTGTAATGTCCAATGCCCTGAGGAGCCCCTCGACTTCAAGGGGGGTGACTCTAATCTCTGCCCCTAAGTCCCCAGCCTCATCCAATCTCCTATACGGATATCCCCCGTCCTGCTTTGGGGAGAACACAGAGGCAAAATAGTCATTTAGCATCTGTGCCTGTTCCCTCATGTCAGTCACTGGATCTCCTTCCTCCTTATTTAGTGGTCCCACCACTTGTCTCCCCTTCCTTTTCCCATTTACATGCTGGAAGAAGCCCTTTTTGTTGCTCTTGATATTCTTGGCAAGTCTCAGCTCATAATCAGCCTTAGCCTTGCGAAGAATCCTTCTGCAACGGGCCTCCTCCTCCCGGTATACCCTTTTGTCTATTTCCCCCAGTACCCATTTCCTATGGAGGTTCCTCTTTCGTCTAATCCCCCTAACCACCTCCTTTCGCATCCATGGCGGCACTCTCCTCCGCCTCCCCACCTTACTGACTAGAGGTATTGTCAGGGCTTGCGCCTGCAAAACCTCCCTTTTGAGTGCCATCCACCCCTCCTCAACTCGCTTACCTTCCAGTAACCTATCCCAGGAGACTTTCCCCAGCCTGGCCTTCAGTTGGCCAAAGTTGGCCCTCTTGAAGTCCCAGCTTCTAGTGCTCGCCCTGCTGCACGGCCCCAGTCCTCTGATCTCAAAGCAAAGGATGATCACTCGCATCCAGAGCTCCCCTAATCTGTACTTCATCTATCAGCTCCTCCCTATTGGTCAAGACCAAGTCCAGGATGTTTCCCCCCCTCGTCGCCTCTCGGACCCTCTGTGTGAAAAACCCACCCTCTAGAGCTTCTAGGAAGCGACGTGACCTGGCTGTCACCGCCGAGTGAGTCTCCCAAGTAATATCCGGGAGATTGAAATCTCCCATAATTACTGTGTCTCTCCCCCGAGATATCCTTAGAATCTGGCCTGTCAGGACATCATCCAGGGTCTCAAGTTGACCTGGAGGGCGATAACATACCCCCACTGTCAGGTCTCTTTCTCTGTCAAAACCCCTAAGTTTCACCCAGACTGCCTCTACCGAATCCCCATCTGTGCTGCACTCTATCTCACTGCATCCTATCCCTTCCCTGACATATAAAGCCACACCCCCACCTCTCTTTCCCTTCCTGTCCTTTCTAAAAAGGTGATACCCTTCTATGTTCACATTCCAGACTTGCCTTTCATCCCACCAAGTTTCTGTGATTCCCACCAGATCGTATCCTCCTATTCCCAGGAGAGCTTCAAGCTCTTCCTGCTTATTACCCATGCTCCTAGCATTGGTGTACATGCACCTCAACTCCTTCCCACTGCTTCCTTTCCTTGGAGTGCCCAGCATCCTCCTTCCTCCCATCCTCCCTGGTACCTGGCCCCTCTCTGTAGAAGTCCTGTCAGTCCCTGCAGTATCTCTAAAACCCTGCTCCCAGAGCCCCGATCCTCCCTGCACACTTGTCCAGTGCAGACATGTTACTGGGGGGCCTGAACCCACCCCCCACTGGCTCAGTTTAAAGTCTTCCGGATGAAGCTCGCTAGAGCATCTCCAAAGGACCTTTTCCCCATCCTCGTGAGGTGTAACCCATCCCTTGCCAGAAGTCCATTGGCAAGAAAACGAGTGCCGTGGTCGAGGAATCCGAAGCGTTCCTTCTGGCACCACACCCTAAGCCAGTCATTCACCTCAGAGGCCCTCCTGTCCCTTCCTGTCCCAAATCCCCGGACGGGTAAGATTGACGAGAAGGCCACTTGGGCCTTCAGCTCCCTGAGTTTCTTCCCCAAGGCCGAAAAGTCCCTGGTGATCCCGACCACCCCCTGCCTGGCCACGTTGTTTGTGCCCACATGGATCACCAGGAGTGGCTGGTTACCCCCGGAGCGAACAAGACGCTCCACTCTGTCCTTCACGTGCCGGATGCGTGCGCCCGGCAGGCAGCAAACCTCCCTTGTCTGAAGGCTGGGGCGGCACACCGCCGCCTCAGTGCCCCTCAGCAGGGAGTCCCCAACAACTATCACCCGCCGCCGTACCTTCTCGGTGCTGGTGGGCAGCCGTGCCCTGGTCCTCGCCTCTCCTGCAGTGGCTCCCTTGCCTCCTGATGTCCCAGGCTGGGGGTCCTGCTGGTCCCCTGAGGCCTCCTCAGCCCCAGCCTCCCCAAGTGGAGAGAACCTGTTTCCCAGCTCCAGATTGGTGCCAGGAGAAGGAGGAGGCCGTGCTGGCCGCCTCCTCCTGTGGGTGACATACCTCCATGTCTCCGCAGCTGCTCCTCCCGTGGTCTTTCCCTCAGCCCTCTGTCGAGAGGGGGGCTGCTGCGGGGGGGCCTGGAGAGCTCTCTCGGCCCTCAGGCACCTCACCTCCTCCTCTAGCAGGGTCACCATCTTGCACCGAGGGCAAGTGTATCCCTGCCTCTCCTGGGGGAGAAGGGCGAACATGTCGCAGCTCTCGCAGCGGACAGCAACACCCGTGACTCCCGCCAAGGCCATCTCCTGGTCTGCCATCTGTAACCCTTCCGAGACCTTACCTTGGTCCCCTGTCTTGTTAGTCCTGCAGTTCCATGATAAGCCTTGAATAAATTCAAGGCTTATCAAGGAGTACACCTATAAGGCTAAATGGCTCCATGGTTTTGCACTATGTCTTGAATCAGCATAAAAATTCAATTCACTGGGTGCCAGTGGGTTGCTCCCTCTTTCCATCTTACCCACCCTTCAGAGTATTGTTGTGAGAATCATAGAGGGGGTTGAGAGGGAAGGCAGATACTAGACCAGGGACAGCTCTCTTGGAGGAAATCTGGGTTGAATAGATACAATAGGAAGAAAATGTTCTCAGTTGCATATGATCCTGAGTTCTACATGTACTTACTGATTCTTGTGTATTTGTGTGGATTTTATTTTGTATGCTGCCTTGCGATAGTCCCAACTTTAATTTATGTAATCTTATTTTTTGTTGTTCATTCACTTAGTTGTGTCTGACTCTTTGCAACCCCATGGACAACATTCCTCCAGGTTCTCCTCTCCTCCACCATCCCCCTGAGTCCACCCAACCCTATACCCACCTCCTCAGTGACCTGATTCAGCCACCTCAACCTCTGCTATCCCCTTCTATTTTTGCCTTCAATCATTCCCAGCACTGGGGCCTAGTTTTAGGTTGCACTTAATTAATTTTCAGAAAGAAAATAAAACTTTACTTTTAAGATCAGGCTTAAAAATAAATGGTTTCTCTGGCTCAAGAAAATTAACTCTGTATCAGCTGAATAAAACACTTTCCTGTTCTATGAAAAATGTATTGGGAGAGAAATTACTGCAGAAGAGATGCTTTATTTATTCAGGACAGCTTAAATAAAAGAGATGCTAATAAATGGCAAATGCAGGCAAAGAAAGAATCAATAGCTATTATTACTTATGGTTTAGAATCTCAGCTGAGTTTCAAGGATAACCTCAGAGGGCATTGCTCTGATACTTCATGAAGCATGACAAGCAATTATTCTGCACATTCACACCAGCTTCAGGGCAGTAGTAGGCCAACTAAGTGAACTGCACCATAAGCAAGCAAAGCTACTGACTCACTGCTTAGGCAAGGCAGAGTTAGGCTGCTACCTGCCTTGTATCATATCCTCCAACACTTCACACATAAACACAGAGGCAACGCTTTTCTCACAACAAAGTACACTAACACACATAAACCTCTTGTAACAATTACAAATGGCCAAAGGTGCTTTTTTGCCTTCGTCCTATTGTATGACAGTCAGCCCAAGACATTTATTCAAGACATTTTTCTGCCTGGTGCAGAACTGGGAATGAGTGGCACTCTTCCCTTAAAGGACCAGTAGTTATTTGGCAGCTGCCTCAGACGCAACATAAGAACTAAGAAAAGCCATGCTGAAGCAGACCAAAGGTTCATCTAGTTCAACACTGTTCACATGATGGCAAACCAACTGCCCAAGCTCCTCAGCAACTGGTGTACACAAGCATACTAGCTCTGGTAAAGGAAGTAACACGTAGCCAGCCACTGATAGCCTCCTCCCTCCTGAATCCATGCAGCCCCTTTTTAAAGCCATCTAGGTTGGTCACCACTTCCCGTGGCAGCAAATTCCTTGTTTAACTAGACATAAGAAGTAGTGCCTTTTATCTGTCCTAAACCTCCCACCAATCAGCTTCATAGGATGACCCTCTCCACTTCCTGCACACCATGCATTATTTTAAACACCTTTATCACGTCTCCCCTTACTCTCCCCTTTTACTAAGCTAAACAGTCCCAGTTGCTGTACCTGCTCCAGCCCCCTGATCATTGTTGTTGTCCTTTCTTTATTCAAGATAAAGATGAGGTAATCCCCAATATTTTTTGTTTTCATCTGAGCATTATGAGATCCATGCAAGTCTGAAATGTGGGGATTCTAGCCCGCTCAGTTCTAGGGTAGCTACATGACCTCTTACATGCTGATTTTCCTCTGAAATCTTCCACCTGCCCCTCTGCCGCCTTTCTCTTTTTTCCAGAGTCTGGAGTTCGGGCTTCTTACCTGGAAATATCATAGTGTAATTCCTTCAGTTATCCAAATGCTCATGTGGCACTTGTGCAGGGATGGAAACACATGGCCCTCTAGATATTATCAGAATGCAGCTCCCATCATCCCTAGGTAATGTAGTTAGAGAAGGTGGGATTTAACAGCCAAAACATAAGTTGGCAGCCCCTCCACAGCATGTTCTCTGACTGGCTAGGCCCATTTATATGACTGGTTCAAGAAGAAAAACAGTCCAAGTAACCAGGAAAGGGAGCAGGTGAAGGAGCAACCAGTGAAAACAATTAACAGATAGCAGAACTGGAAAAAGGGGACTATGTTTGTAATTACATTGTGAGGGGAAGTACTGCTTTCTCCTTCCCCAGCACCTTTTCAGCTACAAAACCCTAACAGAGCCCCACTGTGCAATATTTTATCTAAACACCCCCACACTAAAAGTCATGTGTTAAAAACCACTTTCAGACAAAAGGTAGACACCCAGCTTAAAATGCACATTTCAGAAGGACAGTTGTGCAAGAAAATCCTTGGCATCTCATTAAATAGCAGTTGCCAAAGGCAGGAAACAAACCCGGCTGTGAGCAGGACTCTCACACCATCTATATATGCCAGTCCTGCCTATCTGGCAACATGGCAGCTCATCATTCCAGTGTGTTTAATAGACTGACCTGCTCTGGTCCTCCGCTGCTTAGTATGCCAGACCAATTTCCACCTGTCTGTAGTATATGAGTCACTGGCAAACACCCTCCCACACTTTGCTCCAAGCTTGTTACTCACACAATGAAGAAGTCAGCAGGTGGAAACTGGGATGATGAAGTCAAAGAGTATGAAGCCAAATATTTTAGAGGGGGACTCCAAAACAAATATTTTGGCAGCTACCTTTTGGACTAAATTTTTCCATGGTTCCAGGATGGTGCTCTGAATGGCTTGTTTGTAGGTCTGCCCAGCAGGAATAATAGCACTATGTCAGATATGGAATTAAAACTAAACAAAGCCATACATATACATTATATATATTTATATATAAATGAATGTATATACACAGTGGGTTTTTTTTGTAAGAAAAAATGTGTCAGAACTCACATCTTGGTAATCTTTTGTTTAAAAAATTATATATTCAGTTCTTAACATAAATTTACCATATTTTTCGCTCTATAAGACGAGCCTGACCATAAGACGCACCTAGTTTTTAGAGGAGGAAAACAAGAAAAAAGATATTCTGAATCAAATGGGCACATAATCACAGGCACATTCCCCATCACTTCCCCATGGGCTGCACATCTGACAGACTTACTGCACACACATATTCGCTCTATAAGATGCACAGACATTTCCCCTTACTTTTGAGGGGGAAAAAAGTGAGTCTTATAGAGCAAAAAATACAGTAATTTATTGTATTTAAGGCAAATGTTCATAGTAAATTCCAAAGTTTTGTCCAATTCTCGTCCGACAAATCTTCGCGACTCCTTTCCCTGCTGTTAGTATCTATGTGTTCTGTCGTTGTGTCTGTTAATATTCTGGCCTTTTTATTAGCAGGACTGGTGGTTGAGAAGTAATTAGTAATTTTTTTTCATTTTTAAAATTGGGGTCACACTTTTACACTAAAAATTAAAAAAAGATTTTCAATTCACCAACATTTTTTTTAAAATAAAGAAATTATTTACCTTTCACACGTAGTCAATCACTGTACACACACCCACACACGTCAAAAGTGTAACGAAACATAATGGTCGCCGTCCGCAGTAAACACTCAGCACACGACCACACGACCAGTCACAAGCCAAGCAGCGCCACAAGCCAAGCAGCACCATCACAACCAGCGTGGATGAAGTACGGATGCATCAAACTCGACACACAAGCAGCCTGCATGCACCATTTTAATGATTTTGCTGCTGACCTGCTACGCTTGACAGGGCGATTCAAATCCACGTGGACCAAACATCAAATTTTCAAAAGTTACTTTTAAATCTTGAAAAATCCATCAAAAAAAGGTGCCAGAATTCCGTTCCGGTGCATTCTATGACAAAAAAAAGCACTGAATATACATAGCTACACACACATGCACAGAATCACACTTTTCTCTCCTCTGATGCACAGTTAGGGCTAATATATCTCTCTTCTTGGTTAAGTATAGCCCCAAGTTAGCCATAGCATTCTAGTCATTGCACTCCTTGTTTGCAGTTCAGCTCACTAGGGTACTGACCAGCTGGGAGGAGGACCAGTCAGGTAAGGAGAATGTGACCCAAACAGCTAATGGCTAAGTTCCCATCCTCCTTCAGCCTGCTCCACTGTGTTGTAGGGGAGCCTCCCAGGCTCTGGGATTTCGGCTGCAATTAACCACACTGACAAGGGCAATGAAACTAAATCTATTCATTGCTAGTTATCTACAAGATTTATGACTCTACTGATTAGCTACTTAAGAAGTGTCTTGGCTGTTAAGATGTTCGTCACTCAATGATGTTCCTTTCTCTCTTGTTCCGTCATCTCCTCTTCCCCCAGCCGTGCCTTCCGCCTCCGCTGTTCGCGCTGCATCCTGATTTGATATGATTTTATCAAACGTCTCTGATTGGCGTTTCTCATATCAACAACCCCCCTTTTTCCTTCTGCTTCTGGTCCCGTCAGTTCCGCCTCTGACGAGGAGGAGGAGTCTCCCCCCTCCTTGCAGACTGTTTGATTTAAAGGGCCAGGCGTCTGGGTAGGGGCTTGTGGATTGGTGATGTTCTCAGATAGAAGCTGGCTATTATCTACATCAGGCTGGGGACGATTCTCCTGGGCTCTAGTTATTACAGCTACTTCCTCCTCATGAGGAGTAGCCCCTGTTGTGACCTCCTGCACGACACACAGTCTCCAGATGCTGATTTTAAATGCCAGAGCAGTGCAAAATAAAACTTCACTCATGCACAATTTAATTGCAGATGAAATGGCCAATCTGGCATGTATAACCTGTGCTCACCTGAGCACTTGATTCAGCATCAAGGCAGACCAGGGAGGAGGGGTTACCATAGTCTATAAGGATTCACTTTCACTCTCCAGGTTATATGTCCATCCCACAACTCATCTGGAGAATTGGCCCCTTGTTGGCCAGCAGGATGGTGCTCTAAGAGTGGGGGACTTCAACTCAGTCCCTTTGTCATGGTCAGATCACCACCTGCTGATAGCAGTTTTTTCCCTTCACAAGGGTGGGGCACTTATTAAGATAGTCTGTCCCCAGAGGCTAATGGATCTGAATTACTCTAGAGGACTTTTGGTACTTTTCTGGCTGACAAGACTGGCACTCCTGTCAAGTCCTGCTTGCACTGTGGAATGCAGAAATGGCTTTGGCAGCTGACACTATCACTCCTAAGCACCCTCTCTATTGTACAGCATTTTATTTATTTAGTAAACTTCTATGCCACCCCATTCGCCGAAGCCTCGGGGCAGCTTACAACAATAAATACATATAATCATATAAAAACAATATAATTGGAAACGCCCTGGCCAAAGATATAAAATCAATAAATAAGCTAACAATTAAAATGCCATTTAAATAAAAAGGTCTTGGCCTGACACCAAAAAACATAATGACAGCATCAGGCGGACCTCTCTGGAGAGCACATTCCATAGATTGGGCACCACTGCAGAGAAAGCCCTTCTCCGGGTACTTACCCTCCTAATATGCTTCACGGAGGGTTCCCGGAGAAGGGCCTCTCCCACTGATCTCAAGGAGCGGGAGGGCATATATCGACGTAAGCGCTCCTTTAGGTAACCAGGACCCAAGCCATTAAGGGCTTTATAGGTAATAACCAACACCTTGAATTGGGTCCGGACTTCAATGGGGAGCCAGTGGAGCTGACGGAGGACTGGAGTCATGTGAACATAACACCCAGTCCCTGTCAGTAGCCTGGCAGCTCTACTTTGCACCAATTGAAGTATCCGGACTGTCTTCAAGGGCAGTCCCACGTAGAGCACATTGCAGAAGTCTAATTGGGAAGTTACCAACGTGTGTGTCACTGTCGCCAGGCAGTCGTTCTCCAGGTAGGGACGCAGCTGATGGATCAGCCGAAGCTGAAAGAAAGCGCTCCTCGCCACCGCTGTCACCTGAGCTTCAAGTGAAAGCTCTGGGTCAAGGAGCACTTCCAAGCTGCAGACCTTGTCCCTAAGAGGGAGTGCAACCCCATTCAGGACAAGGTCAAGGTCCCCTTTCCCGAAGCCCGATCCGCCTACCAACAGGACCTCTGTCTTGTCTGGACTGATTGCATTGCTGCATGGCTCCCTGGTACACCCCAAAGATGAGAACAATAAAACAGTGTAGGGGATGGCTTGAGTGCAGATGGAGGAAAACTCCCAGTGAATGCAACAGATACCTGGTATGTTCCTACAATCAGATATATTTTGAGCCAGAGGGTAGCGAAGACACAATATGTTACTTCCTCAATTCAATGTTCAAGTCAATGCCCCCTTTGCTGCTCAGCAGAAGCTTTTCAAGGTTGCCTGGGGCTTATTACATTCTGATTTTGGGGATATACTGGGATATACTGTTGCTAGGCAACAGTAACACACGCATTGGTTATTTCCCGGTTGGATTTCTGTAATGCGCTTTACATGGGCTGCCCTTGAAGACTGTCCAGATACTTCAGATGGTTCAAAATAGAGCTGCCAGGATGCTGTCGGGGACTGGGCGTTATTCTCATATAACCCTAGTCCCCTATCAGCTCCATTGGCTTCCCATCGAAGTCCAGGCTCAATTCAAGGTGCTGGTTATTACCTATAAAGCCCTAAATGGCTTGGGACCAGGATAACTAAAGGAACCCCTTTTTCCCTATTTGTCCTCCTGCCCCCTGAGATTGGCAACAGAAGCCCTCCTCCGGGAACCCTCTGTGAAAGATGTCAGGAGACAGAATACCTGGAGGAGGGCCTTCTCTGCGGTAGCGCCCTGACTATGGAATGCACTCCCCAAAGAGGTCCGCCTGGTGCCATCATTATATGTTTTTCAGCGCCAGGTCAAGACCTTTTTATTTAATTAATATTTTAATATGTTTTAATATTGAATTTTATTGTTGTATTTTATTAATTTGTAGCCAGTGTGGATGGTCAATTTATTTATGTTGTAAGCCGTCTAGAGACGCAAGTAACTGGACGGCATACAAATTTTATAAATAAATAAAAAAAATAAAATATACTTTCTGACTAGAGATCAGGAAAAGCTTCCTCACTGTCAGAGCAATACAACAGTGGAACCAGCTGCCTAGGGAGGTGGCAGGCTTTCCCATATGCTAGAGACATTCAAAAAGAAACTTAGCCATCTGAATGGGATGGTGTAACTTGGTGTCCTGCAACAGTAGGAGGTTGGCCCCATGGCCTTTGCGGCCCCTTCCAACTCTGCTATACTATGATTCTATATCTTGGAACCATCATCTGCTGCAATGTTCTCACTGGGTAAAGTGAGTAAAAGTGAGTACTCACTTTCCTGGGCACTTCCAGGAAAAAAATCCTTTGCATCCACTAGGACTAGAGTTATAGCAGCTGAATCTGTGGAGATATCCAGAAAACAATCTGGTCTAGTTGAATTTCAGTTGGTACAGCTCCAGAATGTGAATAAGGTACTTAGACAGGTTCATGCAACTACCTGTGTACTTGATCCTTGCCCCTCCTGGCTTATAGAAAACAGCAAGAAAAGAACAACTGACTGGGCCAGGGATGTGATTAATGTCTCCTTGTGAGAGTAAGTATGCAGGAGTGGTCACATGCAGATGGTTAACACCTGTCCCTCTTTCTGGTTATTCCCCCAGCTGGCAGGTTCCAGTAGATTGTCAACTGCCCCTCGGGCCTGTCGGTGCTGCTGCTTAATGCCAGGTCGGTCCAAAATAAGGCAACACTCATCCATGATTTGATCATGGATGAGAGGGCCAATCTGGCTTGCATCACAGAGACCTGAGCGGGTGAGGGGGGGGATCTTTCCCTCTCACAATTGTGCCCACCCGGGTACCTGGTCCAGCACTGTCTATGCCTGGAGGGGAGGGGGGGTCACTCTGGTTTATCGAGCTTCTATTTCCCTTACAGGGCTTCCTGTCCTCTCGAGGGCGGCGCTGGAGTGCCTCCACTTGGTGTTGGGCGACCGAGACAGATTGGGGATTCTGTTGGTGTACCGTGCACCCTTCTGCCCAACAGACTCCCTACCTGAGCTGACGGAGATCGTCTCGGACCTGATGTTGAAGACTCCCAGGATGTTGGTCCTGGGGGACTTCAATCTCCATGCTGAGATGGTTCTAACCGGGGCGGCTCAGGACTTCATGGCCTCCATGGCGGCCATGAGGCTGTTTCAACACGTCATTGGCCCAACCCATGAACGTTGACACACTCTGGACCTGGTTTTCTCAACGAGGCAGGAAGAGGGTGATCTGAGAGTGAGGAATTTAAGTTTGACGCCATTGTCATGGTCAGATCACTTCCTCATAAGGTTTGAGCTCGGGAGCGGCCTTTCCCTCTGTAAGGGTGCGGACCCGATTGTATTGGTCCACCCCTGGAGCCGGATGGATCCTGATGGATTCCTGGAAGCTCTGGGGGATTTTCCAGTTGACAAGGCTGATGATCCTGTCGATGCCCTGGTTGAACTGTGGAATGAGGAGATGGCCAGGGCTATTGACACGATTGCTCCCAAGCGTCCTCTCCCACCTGGCAAAACCTGTTCATCTCCTTGGTATACAACTGAATTATGGGCGATGAAGCAGGTTGGGAGACATCTAGAGCGTAGGTGGAGGAGATCACAGGGTGATTCTGACCGAACACGCTTAAGAGCCCACTATCAGGCCTATGCTGTGGCGGTGAGGATGGCAAAGAACAAATTCTTCTCCATTTCCATTGCCTCCTCACAATGCCGTCTGGCGGAGCTCTTTTGGGTGGTGCAGGGGCTGGTACATCTGGGCCCAAAGAAAGATCTTGTGCCACCCTCAAAGGCCTGCTGTGACGACTTTGCCAAGCATTTCAGGGAGAAAATTGCTCAGATTCGCCACGAGCTTGACTCTTCTATTGAACCAGATTCTACTGGGGAGATGCCATCGACGCCGTCGAGTCCACAATTAATGGATGAGTTTCAGTTGTTGTGGCCTGATGATGTGGACAAGGTGCTTGGACAAGTATGCCCTACCACTTGCTTACTAGACCCATGCCCATCTTGGCTACTTAAGAAAGCCAAGGATGGGATTGGGACCTGGATCCTGGATATTGTCAACACCTCTCTAAGAGACGGCCGGGTACCTGCCCCTTTAAAGGAGGCAGTAGTCCGGCCAGTCCTAAAGAAGGCAACCCTGGATTCAGAGGTGGCTGCCAATTATAGACCAGTGGCCAACATCCCGTTCCTGGGCAAGGTGCTAGAGCAGGTGATGGCGGGACAACTCCAAGCACTCTTGGATGAAACTGATTATCTGGACCCATTTCAGTCCGGCTTCAGACCCAGGTATGGCACTGAATCTGCCTTGATCGCCCTGTACGATGACCTGTGTGGGGAGAGAGACAGGGGGAGTGCGTCCCTGTTAGTTCTCCTGGACCTCTCAACAGCTTTCGATACCATCGACCATGGTATCCTTCTGAATAGGCTAGCGGGATTGGGAGTTGGAGGCACTGTGTGGCGGTGGTTCCGCTCCATGGTAGTTATGCCATGGAGTACCGCAGGGTTCCATTTTGTCACCCTTGCTATTTAACAACTACATGAAACCGCTGGGAGAGGTCATCAGGAGGTATGGGCTATGGAATCATCAGTATGCTGATGATACCCAGCTCTCCCTCTCATTTTCCACCAATCCAGGTGAGGCAGTGGCTGTGCTGAACCGATGCCTGGCCGAGGTAATGGGCTGGATGAGGGCCAATAAACTGTAGCTCAATCCAGACAAGGCGAAGGTTCTATTGGTAGGTGGGTTCGGGCCTCGGGATGGGGGATTGGGCCTTGTCCTAAATGAGGTTGCACTCCCTCTGAGGGACAGGGTTCGTAGCTTAGGAGTGCTCCTCGACCCTGAGCTGTCTCTAGAAGCTCAGGTGACGGCGGTGGCGAGTAGCGCCTTCCTTCAGCTTCGGCTGATACATCAGCTCAGTCCCTTCCTGGAGAACGACTGCCTGGTGACAGTGACACACATGTTGGTGACTTCCCAATTAGATTTCTGTAACGTGCTCTACGTGGGGCTACCCTTGAAGATGGTCTGGATACTTCAGTTGGTGCAGAATAGAGCTGCCAGGTTGCCGACGGGGACTGGGCGTTGTTCTCATATAACCCCAGTTCTCCGTCAGCTCCACTGGCTCCCAATTGAAGTCCGGGCCCAATTCAAGGTGTTGGTTATCACCCATAAAGCCCTAAACGGCTTGGGAACTGGATATCTAAAGGAACACTTGCGTCCATATATGCCCTCCTGCCCCTTGAGATCAGCAACAGATGCCCTTCTCCGGGAACCTTGTGTGAATGATATTAGGAGGGTGAGTACCTGGAGGAGGGCTTTCTCTGCGGTGGCACCTCATCTATAGAATGCGCTCCCCAGAGAGGTCCGCCTGGCGCCAGGCTAAGACCTTTTTATTTAAAACTTATTTTAATTGTTAAATTATTTGTATTTATAGGATCTTATATTTTTAGCCGAGATGCACCGGCGGGTTTTAAATAATTTTTTTATTGTTATATTGTTATTTATTTATGTATTTTGTTTCTGTTGTGAGCCGCCCTGAGGCTTCGTTGCAATGGGGGCAGCATAAAAATGTTTTAAATAAATGAATGCAGCAGTGAGACCACTTCTGAAAAATTCCTCCCTTGACCTGGAAGACCTTAATAACTTTAGGCCGGTAGCAAGCATCCATTTCCTAGGCAAGGTTCTAGAGAGGGTGGCTGCCAATCAACTTCAGGCAGTCTTGGATGAGACTGATTATCTAGATCCATTTAAGTCAGGGTTCAGGCCTGGTTTTGGCATGGGGACAGCTTTGGTTGCCCTATAGGATGACCCATGTCAGGAGAGCAGCTTTTCTTACCAAAAACCATGGCATCATTCTGGACTAACTGAGTGGGGGTACTGCATCGTAGTGTTTCCACTCATACTTGGAGGGCCATCTCTAGAGGGTAGTGCTTGGGGAATACTGCTCAGAAGTCTGATCCCTTGCTATTCAACATCTACATGAAAGCTCTGAATGGGCTCCCAGAGTTTGAGGGCATTGCCATCAGTATGCTAATGACACACAACTCTATTTCTCTTTTTCATCTCCACCAGGTAAGGCAGTAGATGTGCAACCAGTATAAGGCTGAGAAAATGGACAGGATGAGGGCCAGCAAACTAAAACTCAATCCAGACAAGACCGAGATGCTATTGGTGGGTGGATCCCCTAACTGGATGGTGGGTGTTCAACCTGTTCTAGGTGGGGATTACACTTCACCTGAAGGAGCAGGTTCGTAGCTTGGGGGTGCTCCTCAATCCATCTTTGTCACTTGAGTCTCAGGCAACCTCAGTGGGTTGAAGTACCTTCTACCAGCTATGCATACACCCCTATCTGGACAAAGATACACTGTGGAAATCTCTAACTTAGATTACTGTAATGCACTCTATGTGGGGCTGCCACCCTTGAAGATTGTTTGGAAGCTGCAGCTGGTGCAGAATAAAGCAGCCAGAGGAATAACTGGGATGCACAAGTCCAAACTTGTAAGACTGTGGGGGTGGGGGGGGAGCGCCCACTGCCAGCATGTTGTGCCTGCTGCTGCAGGAACAAGTTAATTGGAGTCAGATGCAGTTCTGTGAGTCTACCAGAATTACCAATCCAGAGGTGACAACTTTCCCAGCTTTTTGCAATCTCGCCATTATTTTCTGGGGCTGACAGTTCCCAGGCTGGCATCCTTGAGTGATAACATAAGGTGCAAATTACTCCCTGAAGCATGGCAGCTAAAATTCTCCTGCAGTGTAAATCACTCCTTATCCCAAACATTTTAATTCTCATCCTGCTTGCAATTTGACTCAGCCCTTTCTGAACTTTTGTTACATAGGGTAGGGATTTTTTTTTAAAAACAATTTGAAGCAAAAAAATACTGAACTTTCTTCCTTTTCTTCTAAAAGCATTTATACCAAAGTGTATAATGGCTTAGAATAAGCACAAAGTGGCTTAGAATACACAGATAATGTTACTATAATCTATCAGTTTACAAGTATCTGAAAGCACATAATTACATAAACCTGAACTAATTGTAAAAAGCAGCAATAGACTTAAAAGACAATTGCTAAATATTGAAAGTTTAAAACAAAAGTTTTAAAAATTCCACCTGAAACACACCTTAGGAAGGACATGCACTCAGTGCCTTCCAGTCCGTATGCTATTCCCAAATGGGCACTTTGCACAAATCTCACAATCATGAAGAAGTTGAACTGCCAAACTGAATTACTAAAATCTAATAGTTAGAGCAAGGGAGGATGTTGCTAATCTAAAAACATACATAAAAGATCTAAGATCTCCCAGCAAGCAATGATGAAGTTTCAAGATTAGGCTTCCAATTTCTCCCTTTTAGCAAGTCAAAAATTAAAAATATTTAGAGAAGCCTTCCCTAGTCTGGTGCCATTCAGATGAGCTGGTCTACAGCACTCTTCCCCAGCATGTCCACTGACTAGGGATGATAGTAGTTGAAGTCTAACACATGCAGAGGACACCAGGTTGGACAAGGTTGTCTAACAGAATCAAAGCTCAAGTGCAGCCCAAGTCCATCTCTTGTTGTTTTCCTAGAGACCTGTTCTCCCCTGCAGAGGAAGGCAGGACGCGCTCCAATGGAGCAAAGCTCGAGAAAACAAGGTTCCGTTTAGATGCCAGGAAGTACTTCCTGACAGTTAGGACCCTGAGGGCGTGGAATGGGCTTCCACAGGAGGTTATTGAGGCCCATCGGTGAGGGTGTTCAAAGATAGGCTGGACATGCCCATGGTGGGCATGTCATGAGCGGAGCTGGCTGGAGCCGGGGGTCAGACTAGATGGCCTGGGAGACCCCCTTCTGACTCGCTCTATTTCTATGTTTCCCTGTGCATAGTCTGCACATCTAAAATTTAGTGTGAACTCCTTAAGAAAGGGCATTGCTTTTTCATTAATTCATGCACTTTATTTATTCTATTTATATACAACCCAATACCCAAAGCTCTCTGGGTAGTAGTTTACGAGGCATTGCAGCATTGCTTTTGGCTTCTCTGATGTTCTCACACCTGTTCTCATTATGTGAGAATTTTAATTTTTAGTATTAAAAGCAGGCGCTCCTTGCCTTCCAGTTGTTTCTCTCCACTCTGCACAAGGTCTCCATCACCTCCACCAGCTATTCCCACAATAAATATCAGTCTATTCCCCATGGTTGGTGTACTTCTTGGTACTTTGCCCAATATAGTCTTCCCTAACCCACTTTGCTTACTGTTGAGATAAAGGTCAACTTCTATTCTCCTTCCAGGGAGTGGAAGCACATTTCACAAGAAAGCAACTTTCCATGAACAATCTGGCTGCATAAGCAAGTCAGCACTTCTAGCAGTAAGGCCTTTTCAGTGATGTAGCACATGTGCTTACTCAGCTGTGAAGTTGTAGACATAGATTTCACTACACTTCAATTTATCCAGAGGTGGAGTTAGGTACAGAAAGAGTTTGGCCATCCTTAGCAGATGCCAGTTGACACAGACAGGCTGAGAGGGCTGTAAGGTGAATGAGAAAGATTGGGAGACATTTAACACAATAAGTAAGGATACCTCAAATGTCTCACAGAGGAGATTCAGATGGTAAACCTTCTGCCACCCAACAGAAGATTTGTTGTGAGATTTTTCTTGACTGTATGCTTTTGAGCACCTTTTCTGTTTCAGTAAATTGCATGCATACTGAAATTGGGTAAGGAAGCATCTTGTATGGAGGCTGATAATTTTCTTAGCAAACAAAACCTGGGAAAATTAATGCATTTTAAAGTTATTTCGTACATTCACAATTGCAATATAGAGGGTTGTGAAAGGTCTGTGCAATCACTTCATTAAAATTATAGTATACTTTATTTCTTAAAATGTTTCTAACCTGCCCTATATCAATAGATAAATTGATATAGAACAATAAAAAAACCTCAATATAAACCACATCCATTATGTTCCTCAGCAACTTAGAATCAGCAGTAATAACCCAGGTAACAAAATTAAAACTGAGCTACAGTCAATAAGACACAAAAGCACTTGGGTAACTGAAGGAGGACTATCAGGAATGAGCTCTCTTTCACAAATGAGCTTTTTAAAGGACATACAGAGCAGGAGTAAGCAAAACTAATTTCACTCACATCCCCTTCCCCACAACCTGCATTGTGCAGGTTTGTGCAGATGTGCAGATGCCTTTGACATCAAATTCAAATATTCACTGCCCTTCAGCAAGGTTCTCCTTCTGGGGCAGAGACTGCCAAGTGGAATGATGCCAAAAAGACTGATTTACCCCCTCAGTCACAGAGAAAGCTGTTTACATTAACTTGGAAACCCTCATTTGAACTAACCTTACTGGAGGACCATTTTGCAGCGGAGATGGAAAGTAGTTATATTTATTAGTTGCTTTATAAAATATATTCCCTAGCAACACACAAAAACAAATACAGAACAAATCTCAAGCCATAAAAGTACAAGAAACAATGTAATCCAAATCCAACGTAAAATAAAACAAAGAGATAAAGCACAAGCCAACACCACTAAGATCAGTCATATAAATGAACTCACACACACACCCAGGCAGTAACATAATCAGCAAAGACCAATAATAAAATGATTATTAAAATCATGTTTAAATAGCTATAGAAAATAAAATGTCAAGAAGCACAATCTTATGCTACAACTCCTAGCATTCTCCGCCCATCCATGCTGTCAGAAGTGGTAGCACTCTTTTTTGTCTAACCAACCTTATATGTAAGACTATGCCCTATATTTGGTGCAAAATGACATTGTACTGGGTACCAGGTTAACTTCTCTAGGAAGAGCATTCCACTAACAAGGGAAAGGTGGTTGAGGCAGGGAGTACTGAAAAGGCCTTCCTTCTTGTGACTACTTTCCAGACCACTGTCTAAAGAGACACTCCAGGATGGGACTCTAGCATTGATCTTAATGCACATGTAGGTGCAGCTGGAAAAAAGTGTTCCTTTAGATACTGAGATTCCAAGCAATGAAGGGCTTTCTAGATTGGAACCAGCACGTTGAACAGACCTAGAAACTAACAGGGAGCCAGAGCAAGTGAGAAAGGATTCATGTAATAAGTTATTCCTGCCATAGTCTGCACTAACTGCAGCTACTAGGACAAGATAACCTCACATGCAGCTTCTGTATAGCAGGAAATGCCTGATCCTACCTAATTTTGGAAGCTAAACCTGGTCAAAATCTGGATGACTGACTTATGTTTTGACCCTTCCAGAGAGCTTTGGCTACATGTGGCACAGAAATGTAATAAATATTAATATAACATAGTAATTTAGATGAGCATTCTCTGGAGTGCTAAGCCGCATCCTCTCCAAATAAGCATGGTGCATACACACATCAGATAGGGTAACCAAGCCAGTTTCAGTTGTAAAATCAGGCCTGAGCTCCAATGGAAAGGTTTCTGGAAAAATGGAGCTGGAGATGTATTTTCTGCTCATCTCCGTTCTCGGACACATTCCAGTTATTATACCTCAGCTTAATAAGTCAAAATATGACCATCTAAATCACCCTCTGTGCATAAAATGCACTTCTTAGACTGATGTGCAACCTGGGAGAAGCCTAAGTTACACCAGTTTCCACAAGGGAGATCATGCAATATAAGAAAGCATATTTTTCCTTTATAGAGAATAGGGAAGACAAAAGCTGTGTAAGCCACCTAAGATTCCTCGCTTGAGGGAGAAAGTAGAATACAACATAATATATTTTATCACAACATATTCTTATAAAGCTTCTACAAGAATATTTGTATAACTGATTTTGTGCTTTTCAGCATTAGCTCCTTCATTGATTTTCAGAGTTGCTAACACCCAGAGAGACCATCTGCTGCAACTGGACTTGCAAAGACTCTGCATTCTCCTTCAATCAGTTCACTACCAGTTCAAAGGAAGCTTACTAATTTTATAAGGTACCCCTGGAATCACTACTTTTCTATAGCTAAATATAGAGGTTAAATCTAAATAATGATTACATTCTGGCATTATTCCAAAGGCAACCCAGGAAACTACCACAGAGCTGACTGCATGATATCTGTGAGCTTTTCTTTGAACTTGCAGAATTTTGCATTAATAGCACATAAAATGCAATCTACTGCCAGGAAGGGATACAAGTCCTTCTACTGAATGAAAACTTGCATTGTCATAAATACTTTCATGAAGAAGATGAATAATTGTGCCAAGTAAGATGGGCTGCAGCTCAGCAGAAAAGCTCATAGAAGGTTCCCTGCCCAAATCTGGCACCAGGTCACACCACTGAGAAACACCCTAACCCAAGTCTGGCTCTACCATTGGCAAAGCGAGGCAGTAGCCTCAAGTGACAAATGCTGGCAGGCAGCAGCAAGGTGCTGGAAGAGGATTGTGTGACCTGTAAGGTGCTCTAGGGCCCCTGTGCAAGCCTGCTACAGGTGTTATGGAAGATGCTGTCCCAGTAACAGCACTGAAAGAAAATTCAGCTGCTAGTCCAGTCAGCTTCTGCATATGGAATAGAAGGTGACAGTAACTTCCATGCTTCAAGCAACAAAATGTCTTTAGCCAACCCTGCCTCAGACATTGTACTACCACCAGAGATAGATAGTACTGGCCTAGGCAACTCAACATTTCCTGAAAACAAATAATTGCTGACAGATTCTGAAGGGTTAATAGAGGTTACAAAAAGCTATAGAATTAAGTTACAAAGAGCTAAAGAGTTAAGGTGCACTGTGATGCACTAGCCTTCTCAAAAGAATCACCTTTGAATATGTTTTCAAATAAACTCAAAGTATTGCTGAAATAGTATTGAAAACAGATGACTCCACTTCTTTGATTTCCTGTTTGCATGAACAGTACCCATACACCCTCCTCAAAAAACAATGTGAAAATTCAAAGTGACATTTAATAAGATCACCTACTCATTCAATGCGCAGCTCATTTTAGTAGCGCCACAAAAGGACTCTAGTCTTCAGCAACCTGTGTGCACCCAACGTATCTAGGCTGGCAATACATTCTGTTACCAGTAAGGAGTGCCTGGACACACAGGAGCACACACATCAGTGTACAAGGTTGGAGAACAGTGATGAGAACTGCTACCACTATAGCAGCATCCCCAAGGATGGTGCTTTGTTTGAACAAAATGAATGGAAACCATTCACCTATAAGAAATTTGGAGGCACTTGTTGCTGTCACACAGACTGAGAGCATACAAAGCCTTGTATTTAACCTCACCTTTGGAGCCAAACAAAATGTGTTCATGAAATGATATTGTTTACAGATGTAGGGGTAAAGACTACCAACAATTATAATAACTTGCATGTTTATCTTTAGGATACTTAATTCAGCAACCACAATTAACATTCCTTTGCATGTGCAGGGATTGCAGTAAACCCACATACCGATTAAGTATAGTTTTAAAATATATTCAAGGTTCTGATTTGTATACTAAAAAAGTCAACTATGTGCTCAGATGGAAGAAGGACAAACTTTCTTCCTCATCTTACTATCCACAAGCAATTAATAACTCTGCAAGACAATATATGCCTCATTGATTATAAAGTCAGATTTCATTAATGTGGGAAGAACCTTGGGAAAAATCTTGGCAATTGCTTCCAACCGAAACAATAAGCTACCAAATTAATTGTGAAATGAACTTTGTTCACATACAATAGAGGAAAGACAGCCAAAAACAAAAATGCCGCATACTATGGTGAGGAACAAAAGAGCCTCATTAATAGACCTTCTTACCCAATTACATAGCTCTTTCCCATCAAAAGCATTCTCTTCAAGCTATTTAACTTATTCCCTGGAATCCATTTACAACACAAATATTACAGGGTGGACACTTTGGACCATGCATCCAATAATTTTGCCAAGTAAAACAATTACAACAAAATATACACCAATTACCACCATTGAGCCAATGCAGAGAGGTTGAAATTCACCTGATAAGTGGGCGCACTAGAATTGGATCCTGAAAAGTGTTTCAACAAATGCATAATTTGTTGCAATTGTTTACTTGTTAAAAAGTACAAGAAATGATCAGAAAAGCACTTTGGATTTTCATAAATAAGCACTGTAACGCAATCTGATTACGTTGCCTTATTAAAATCTAAGGTTGTTTCCTGATCATTTAGTATTTTGTTTGATCCTCACAATTGGGAAAATTTGGTTAAATCCACAGCTTAATAAAACATCAGCTTGTGGTGTGGATGTAGGGCTAGATTTATAACTCAAGAAATCCACAGCTGTATTTATCAAAATAATTCAGTGCAACCGGAAGCTACCAGCCCCTGCTCAGAAATAAGGATCTTTCAGAGGCTTTGCATATCTTAGAATGTGACCTGAGACCACTTTGCAAATGGGGCAGGGGAGGAGAATACTCACCTGCAGTCTGGGTAGGCATTGTAAGGGGAGGAGGGGTACCTGCTAGGTTTGGCCAAGTGGCACCCCTCCTTCCCAGCACTGATCCCAGACTCCCTCTGAGTACAAATCAGGCAAATCATGTTAAGGGGGAAAATAATAAATAGTCACTTTCCCCACCCTCACATTTTTAAAAGGAGGGTAACCACAGGTAGCTCCTCCAAAGTGGGGTGCCTATGGGCAGGCAGCAACTCGCAGTTGTCAAAGAGTGACTGTCAAGGCTAGCTGGAGCTGGCTTTCATGATTTCCAAAAGATGGATGGAGGAAAAGGGTCAAAACAATTGCAAGGAGCCAAAAACAGATCAACCGCACAGGGTGAAGGAGGAAGCTTTTGCCACATGCTGCTTTTGGGACAGCTGGCAATGACAGGCACCAAGTAGCTGCTTAGAAAGAATGGCAAGGAGTTTTGGCCTGTTCTGTCAGGTGACTTGTTTGCAATCTGGCTTAATTCATGGGGAGTTGTGTCATCCAGATTCAAGCAGCATGACAAACCACCACAGTCACACAGTTCCAAGGACCGTCCATGAGTTCTCCTTACAGGTTATTAAAAAACACAACCCATTGTGGCTAACCTAGGCTAGGTTCATACAACACAAGAACCAACCAAAAATAAGCCTCAACAATCATGCACAGAAGACCAATACACAGTTGGCTTAAGATCCAGGCTTATTCTGAGCCTGAAAACCACAGTTTCTTGGTTTGAATGTAATGGAAAAACATAGTCAATTGAGGATTGCCAAACTTAGTCACTGCTCACCAATAAGGGAGGAGGGAAAGGGACCGTGCACAGGGGCACCAGGCTTGCTTGTATCCCAGCTTATTAAATTAAGATCTATGCAATCTATATTGTAAGCCTGTGGGAAAGGACTGCCTTATTCTTGATCTTTGTGAGCTGCTCTGCAAATGGTTTTAACTGAGCAATGTGGTAAAAATTATTCAAAATTGTCCAAAGTAGGCGAAGTATGTGCTAAATACTCTGAACATTTGATATACAGGATAGCAGCTTTGTTAATAAATAAGTCCACTAAATCATCACCCCACCACAAAGAGGAAGAGAAGAGGAAGAAGCAGCAGCTGCTGCTGCCACTTGTCTGTCCACAGGCATTTGTGCTAGTCATTTGTAGCACCTGGTCAAAGAATCATAGAGTCATAAAATAGTAGAGTTGGAAGGGGCCAAGAAGCCACTTCTGTTGTTGCAGGTCACCAATTTATACAATTCCACTCATACAAAGAACACAATATAAACCATCAAGTAAGGCTGCTTCCAGACAGTTTGTTCCTAATATTGCAAGGCACTGGCTGGAAGAGCTAAGAGCTCAGTGGCAGAGCAGATGCTCTGTACACAGAAGGTCCCTGGTTCAAGCCCTGGCATCTCCAGGTCAGGCTAGGAAAGAATCCTGCATGAAGCTGTCGAGTGCTGCTGTGAATCAGTGTTGAAACTACTGGGCTAGATGGAAGAAGGATCTGATTTAGTGCAAGTCAGTTCCCTAATGTTCCAACCAGAAAGCAAAGTGCAGCTATTCCATCTTCTTCCTTAAGGCATGGAAGCTGGTAGAAAAACATGCGAGGATAACAAGCAAAAGTTTATGACATTTGGACCCCTCCCCCATAAAATTCCAATTGTAATGCAGAGCAATGGCCTTGCCTAGAAGCACCTCACATTTTCCTGCTCAGTCACCTTGAAGACATCTTTATTTACCACAGCAAACCAGACTAGCAATGATTTACAAGCTTGTACAACATAATAATGAGTTATCTAAGCCTTTTCCATCTGCTTCAACCCTCTGTTGCTGATTTTGACAAGCAGAAGCACATACAGCAGAAACTCCACCTGGCTCAGAATGCAGCAGGCAGACCATTACCTGGTGTGCATCATTATTCCAGAGATTATTTTGTCTCCACTATGTGTCCAATGTGAACTGGTCCTAACTCTCCAAGGTCAGGATGTCACATTCACCCATACAAGCCTACCTGGGTTATAAGATCTTGCAGGGAGCACTTCTCTCAGTCCTGCCACCATCAGAAGTATGTTTGGTGCAGGCCTAAGAGTGGCCTTCTCTGCTTTTGCCCTCTGGGTTTCTCAGGCAAGTGAAGATTCAATTGGCTCCTCCTTTAATTGTCCTTCCACTGGGAGGCTAAGACATTGACAGGTGAGCTAGTTTAAAAGGGACTTAACTGGTTGGGTGCTGCTTATTTTATTGTTATTCCTGTTTTTAAATTGATTTTTAATGAATGTGACTTCCATTTTAATCAAGATTCCACATTCAATTCATATTTTATTATTGCTATTTAACTTGATCATCATTTTGAGCAGAAAATCAGGCTATGAAGGACAGTATCCTACATGATCACTAATGCAAATTATATTGCACTAATGTTGGGAACCTCTTCTGCCCTGCCAGTACGGCTAGTTGGCACAAGGAGTTTTCCAGGGAATATCCGCATACCAGGATACACTATTGGCCTTGAACTAGGCCTTATGCTGGCAGAACATAATTTAGGTTAGCACTCATGCCTCATTGGTTACTGCCCAAATTAAAGAAGTATGCTAAGGCTGGGGCTGTGTCCTGCCATACAGACCTAGTCTTGCACTCAGGCCAATGGTGGAGGGTGTTACAGAAGACTGAATTTTCTCAGTTTTGCTGCCCAAGTTGTAGAATGTCCTTCATTTTGCTTTAGTTTCCCCTGAAGACTTTGCTTTTTCAGCAAACATTTGGGATTCATTGACTGCAGTTTCCCTCTATTTATATGTCATGTTTCAGGATTTCTTCCATGGCTATGCTTCATCATCATCAACATCATAATTATTAGAGCATTTCTTTTAAAAATGCTGCTGCTGCTAAGAGGCTTAGGGGTCTTTGGACTAAAAGGCAGAGGATATGTATCATTTTCCTTTATAAAGCTGAACTGAACTAAAGGAAAAGCAAATGCCTGCTTTGATTTGATTAAAGGGGTCAAATAGAAATCATGGTACAGGGGAATCTTCAGGAGACATGAAGAGCAGGGGTGACACACAGTGCTGCAGGCCACTCCCCAACCCTTTGTTTCGGGTCTATGTCAGTGAATGGAAGAGCAAGACTGGGAGATCTGATGCAGAGCATCCAGTATCCTGTTCACCACGGTGGACACCCAGATGACAACGGGAAGTCCATGAACAGCTTTCCTCATTATTTGTTCCCAGTCCTTGGCATTCAGGGGTGGAGCATTTGTGAACACAGAATTTCAGTTTAGTGCTCATTAGTACTAGCTTTTAAGGAATTGTTGAATCCTTTTCAAAGCCATTTAAACTAGTATCTCCACAGTGAATTCCTGGTATTAATTATGCATGGGGTGAAGAAGTGCTTTCTGGCATCTATCTGGAAATTAACTGGGTGAGCCCAGGATCCAGAGTTACAAGACAAAGTTAATGGACAGTAGGGCTGGGCTTGGCCCAGCAAGAACTGAGTTTGAACCTTTGGTTCATGCCTCATCAGCTATGTAGGAGGATAAAGCAAAATATTCTGCACAGTAAGTATCAGCTTGAACTCCCCAGAAAAAGAGATGTAAGGACACAGAAATGATTTTTTTAAAAATAGAAATAAATTAGTCTTTATTGATCATATTTGCTCGAAGGGCAAATATGCTTCTCTTTAATCTTCAGGAAGAATGGGCTAGTGTTCTGAAGGCTGATGATGTGAAGAATAAAAATTATAGTTGGCCAGTTCCTTTCCTGTAGATCTCAAAGGTCAAAACGACTGAGTATTCCTAAGCTTTGCTCTAGTCTAGATCAAAAATGAGAATGCAGGACTTGTCACCATTGCCTCTGACACCATCCAAGGAAACACATGTCTAATTAAAGTTCTGAGCAAAAACAGAATACACACAAAACCAACACTTCAGTGTATAGTCAAGATCCACAGTGACATCATTTTGTCTGCTGAGCAACATTATTTAAAATCATGTCCACTAGGGACTCTGGAGTGAGATATGGCATGCTTTTATGCCACCGTTCTGCCACCAGAAGGTTTCATACAGACACTTATTGACAGGCAAGGACAAACTTAACTTACTGCTTACATTCCTTTTAAAATAAAAAGCATACTGCAAGCCATTAGAGACAAAGCGAGCAAGGAAATTTCCCCCACCCCCAGGCTGCCTTCCACCAACTGAAATGTGTTAGCTTTTTCACCCTGATCTCCCTTTAAATGGGATGAAAAATGCCTCTGTACAGTTTGGAAGCTCAAACTGTTCTTCCAATAAATTAACAGCAGTTTATAATAAAGGAAAATATTATAGATATATATTTATAATAAATATATTTGGCATGAAAATGAATAGGCTCCATGAAATAATCATATCATCTGCTTTTAACCAATTAAAATATATTATATTTACATAAATGTGCGTATTACCAAAATGTTAATATGGATGTTCTGAGATGTTGAGAAGCCTGCAAGAAAACTTGTGTTTATAACATTATAATTGCATATTCTTATATGGAAAGGCATCTTTGACATTTTCTTTTTCATCAACTAGTGTGGTAATGCAGCAGAATAAAAACAGTCCAAGTTCAGATATGGGATAACATCTGGTCCCAGAAACAGGTTTTTTTTTTTTTTTTTTTTTTACAGTAAGTTCAATAGTACTGCTTTGCTAGCTTGTCCCTAAGTATAAAATGATATAGTTACCATCACTCACATAAACAGTTTGGTCTCTAAGGATGAAAAAGCTATCAACAGGCTAATATGTGAGCCTGGCTATGAAAGGGTGTTTTCACATGCTCTAACCCCAATTCAGTTTCAGCTTGCAAAACTTTCTGGATAGGGTTGAACAGTTTGAACTGATGGAATTTTAGGTTCAAGGTTAATTATCCCACAGTTACAAATTTGTGACCAGTTACGCTGCCTGCCTTCGAAAAATCACCTTTCATTAACCTACTTTTTCCAATATGCAAGATCATGTCACATACCTCACCACTGCCTGTTGCAGTATATATGCAAGCTTATAGCTTCCTTTGTATGTATTATAGATTTGCTCTTCTGTAGAGCAAAGGAAGAGTAGAGCAAAAGCCTATTCTTTTATCTCCCCACCTATACTACCTTGAGTGGTAGAGTGGTGGTGAAGTCTAGCTTCTTGGCTAAGGACAACAATGTGGTTTTCTGGGATACAACATTGTGAAATAATAGCAGTTCTTACTATGGGCAATGTGCCCTGAAAATTAAACCAGCATCATCCATTTGCCCCTCCTTCTTGGCTCCATATGGATTCAGCCATTAACAGTAAAACATGGTGCAACTATGTGCTCTGGCAGGCTTGGGAGGGTGGCTCTAGGAGCCATCTGCCAAGAGGAAGCCTCACCTAACAGAACCCCCAAGAGAGGAAGGACAAGAACACATCCTTGGCCACTAGCAAGTTGGCTCCTTTGCATCTGGAACTGAGGAAGAGGCTTTCAAGACGAGGCAATGGACCTGGTACAAACACTGATCCATCTTTGCCTTAACAGAACAAAAGTGTGGCTGGATTCAGACAACACAACAAGCCACAATCAAGGGCTGAGCATGAGCCATTGTTGAACTGCAGGTCGTTGTTGAAATGTGGGATAGTTTGTTTAATGAAGACAGCCATTCTAACAAACCATGGTGAACAACTCACTGTTCACAACACAAACCATGGATTCCCTTCATGGGTTTTTCATGATTAATAAGACATAGCTATTTACCGTATTTTTCGCTCTATAAGACGCACCTGACCATAAGACGCACCTAGTTTTTAGAGGAGGAAAACAAGAAAAAAAATATTCTGAATCAAATGGTTTACTGAACTATTTAATAAACTATGGGATGTGTTGGGATCTCTTAATCCCAGTTGCTTTACTCTCATGTGCCTCTAGCATACTGTGTGCATGACCCCCCCCCATCCCCCACAGACTGTGCATGTAACTGTTAGGGGATGAAAACAACTTGTATAGAATCCATCTCTGCAGTCCCTTCAATGCCACATGTATTTCCTGTAGGTCTGAATAAACTGTAAATATTCTTTTGAATATTTTTAAGAAAACTAAGATCATGGCATCCGGTCCTCTCACTTCCTGGCAAATAGATGGGGAAGAAATGGAGGTAGTGACAGATTTTATTTTCCTGGGCTCCAAGATCACCGCAGATGGGGACTGCAGCCAAGAAATTAAAAGATGCTTGCTCCTGGGGAGGAAAGCTATGGCAAATCTAGACAGCATACTAAAAGGCAGAGACATCACCCTGCCAACAAAAGTGTGTATAGTCAAGGCTATGGTTTTCCCAGTTGCAATGTATGGCTGTGAAAGCTGGACCATAAGGAAGGCCGAGCACAAAAGGATTGAGGCCTTTGAGTTGTGGTGCTGGAGGAGACTCCTGCGAGTCCCTTGGACCGCAAGGCGATCAAATTGGTCAGTCCTGGAGGAGATCAACCCTGACTGCTCTTTAGAAGGCCAGATAGTGAAAATGAAACTCAAATACTTTGGCCACCTAATGAGAAGGAAGGACTCCCTGGAGAAGAGCCTAATGCTGGGAACAACAGATGGCAAAAGAAGAAGGGGACGGCAGAGGATGAGGTGGCTGGATGGAGTCACTGAGGTGGTTGGTGTGAGCTTGAGTGGACTCCGGGGAATGGTGGAGGACAGGAGGGCCTGGAGGAATGTTGTCCATGGGGTCGCGATGGGTCGGACACGACTTTGCGACTAACAACAACATTCTTTTGATTGCACACCCCCAGCATACCTGCTCTCTCTGGTTTTCTTGCCTCTATCTTAGACAGAGAAGGTGAGCGATGAGGAGAGACCTAAATTCAATCCTCCAACTTTTCTCTCTCTCTTTTTTTCATATTTAAAAGTGATGCTTAAGAAACTCGGGCTGCATCTACGCATCCTTTTGAGTTGAGAGAAATGTTCACTCAGTGGTCTCTTGTGTGTCATTTCTTCCTCTGGACCAAGGGCATGAAAATCTAACATTTGCACAGTTGCAGAGATCACTATAATAATTGTGTTTCTTGTATCCTCAATTGGAAAGGGAACTTTATATCCACATTGTTTTTGTTAAGCATTTAGAAGTCCCAGTTAATTATCCATGAGGTATTAAAAGGCCCAACCCTTGAAAGACAAAGCTGAATTGTGGGGAACTTCCCTTCCATTCCCAAAAGGTATTTCAAGCTCACTACACTTCTGCTGTTGAATCTTTTTTTTTTTTTTCCAGAACAAAGGAGTGATGGGTATTTTCATGGGGATTAACCCTTTTTTTTTCAGAGAGGAGGAAAATGTCCCACTTTCCACTTTTTCACACCATGCATAAAGTCTGATAGGGGAGCTGCTCCAATCCCTTGATTGTTTTAGTTGCCCTTCTTTGCACTTTTTTCAACAATGTCATTTTTCAGGTGTGGTGGCCAGCACTGTACACAATACTTTAAGTATGGTCATATTAAAGATTTGTGTAAGAGGAATATGATCTTGGAAATTTGATTTTCAATTCCTTTCCTAATTATGGCATTTCCTCCTAACATTTGACATTTTCATCAAGCTGTCCCCCACATTCTCAAGACCCTTTCTGTCAGCACTAGTTCAGATTCCATCAGCTTAAACTTGAAGATGAGATTCTTTCCCCCCAGCATGCTAACTTTACACTTGCTTACACTGAAAGCATTTGCCGTTCTGGTGCCCTTTTTCCCAGCTCAGAGAGGTCCCACTGGAATTCCTCACAATCCCTTTTAATTTTAGTATCATCAGCAAACTTGGCTACTTTATTGCTCACTTCTAATTCCAGATCATTTATGAACAGGTTGAAAAGTACTGATCCTAATGCAGAATCTTGTGAGAATACCATGCATTCTCAATGTTGGCTTTCAATTCTGTAATCAGTTACTGATCCATAGGACAACATGTGTGTGCACACACAGCCCTTATTCCATCACTGCCAGGTTTTCGCAAGAGTCTGTTGATGGATTTTATCAAAAGGCTTTTGGAAGAAACAATGTCTATTTGACTGCTCAGTCCATGTGTCCAGCTCTTTACATTGTCAATTGCTTCTCTCACATCTCAAAGAGAACGCTGCTTCAATGTATACTGTTTCTTAACCTGTTAAACTTTAATAAAAGGATTGTGCTTCTAAAGCAAAGTGTCATCTGTGCCTGCCCCCTGTGGTGTGGGGGGAGGTGGGGGATCGGCACGGGATGGCAATGCGGGATGACAGTGCGGGCGGTGGAGGCTTTAGAAGGATCGTGCTCCTAAGCCTCATCTGTGCCTGCCTCGGCAGTGGCGTGGGGGAGGTGGCGGATCGGCGCGGGATGACAGTGCGAGCGAGCGGCGGAGGCTTTAGCAGGATTGGCGTGGGGGGGAGGCGCGGATCGGCGCGGGATGACAGCGCGAGCGAGCGGCGGAGGCTTTAGCAGGATTGGCGTGGGGGGGAGGAGCGGATCGGCGCGGGATGACAGCGCGAGCGAGCGGCGGAGGCTTTAGCAGGATTGGCGTGGGGGGAGGTGCGGATCGGCGCGGGATGACAGCGCGAGCGAACGGCGGAGGCTTTAGCAGGATTGGCGTGGGGGGGAGATGCGGATCGGCGTGGGATGACAGTGCGAGCGAGCGGCGGAGGCTTTAGCAGGATTGGCGTGGGGGGGAGGAGCGGATCGGCGCGGGATGGCAGTGCGAGCGAGCGGCGGAGGCTTTAGCAGGATTGGCGTGGGGGGGGAGGTGCGGATCGGCGCGGGATGGCAGTGCGAGCGAGCGGCGGAGGCTTTAGCAGGATTGGCGTGGGGGGGGAGGTGGGGAGCTTCCCGGTGGGGGTGATCAGTTCGCGGTGGAGCAGGGCACGCCGAGCACATGCCGGCCTGGTGGTGCCCGCGGGCGGGCGGGCAGCGTCCCGGGTGTCAGGCACATTCGCTCTATAAGACGCACAGACATTTCCCCTTAGTTTTGAGGGGGGAAAAAGTGCGTCTTATAGAGCGAAAAATACGGTAATACAGCTAGTACAGAGAACACAATAATCCATGGTTCAACAACAACCCACAGTTCAACAATAACCCACACTCAATTCATACTCAACCCTGAATATGAGTTCTTGTGTTGTGTGAATTCAGCTGCTCTCTGAAGTACACAAGCCTGAGACTACACAGCTGCCCAAATAAGTTCTTAGAAGACCCAGCCTCATGTGGAAAGATGTTGCAACTTTGCAGTAACTGAGGAAGTGCATGGAACCGTGAGACACAAAAGGGTAATTACTCAGATGGAAAGGATTGATGTTCCTTGGAAATGCAATGCTTCCCATTTCTAAAATTAAACACAGCAAGGGCCAGGCCTCTTTTGCAGTTATACCCCTTAACCTAGATATCATACTTACATATCCAGCAGTTGTTGTTTATGGCCTGAAGAATAACTCCCCCCCCTGCCCCCACCACCACCACCACCACACACACACACACACACACGGAGGGAGGGAGGGAGGGAGGGAGAAGCTTGCCTCAAAGTAAGCCCCATGAAGGCTTTTCACACACAGCAACTTGCACACAAATCTCAGCACTACTTTATTATTGAAAGCTCTCTCTCAGGTTAGTGTCCCCGGATGGATTCCTCAGATTCAGAAAAGTGGCAAAATGGGACAGAGACGAACATATGACTTTGCAATTAGAAAGTTACAAAGTGAAGATACTCAGACAGAAAAGCAAGAAGACATTTCAGAACAGGGAGGGGCAGGACATTCAGTGGGAGTCCCTTGACCCTGTAAGGAAATGGAAGGTGAAGCAAATAAACCAATTAATAAAGGTCCAGCAGTAGGAGATGCCCTGAAGGTGTAGTCAGAACTTTTCTGAAAGGGGATGTTTCAGTGTGGATTCAGTTCTTGATGTGGGCAGGCACTGCTCAAATAAAATGCTGCATTGATTTATACTGCTCATAACCTGTAGACTTCAAATAAAGCACTGCACTTCTAAGGTTTTGTCTATGTCTGCTGGAGAGAGAAAAGCGGGGGAGAGACCTGCCTTTGACACCAATTAGGAATTGAAGCATGATGTGTGAACTGGATCTTGCTATGAATTTTACTTCTGGAAGATTTGTGCAAAAGGTTGACCAGGACTTGCTCTCAGCAAATTGATTACAAGAATAAACATACATTTTTGTATTGGTTCCCCCCCACTTTTTTCCCCCAGAGATGCTGGGGCAAATTTTGCTGCTGCCTTTGCCTTATGACCACCTCCTGCTCTTTCACATTCATCTATACCTATCACACTACCTAAGATTAATCTCTAATCTTTGCCAATATGAAGACTGTCATTTTTCTTGTATTTTTTCCCTGCCTGTTCAGGGACCAACATGTCTTGGTCAGCACAAGAGAGATCAGCAGCAGAAATTAGGCTCAGCCATTGCTTCTTTGTCCCAAAATATCAGTATTATCTGATAGCAACACCTACCAGCAACTTGTTCAGTTTGTAATTATTCTGAAATTGAGTCTACACTTTAGCCTGTAAGGCCTCAAGATTTTTGGATTTTTCTGTTACTTGTCCCATTCCTACTTCTTATGTAAGCTAAACTGATGAACACTAACAGGAAGCTCAAAAGTTTGTAGAATCATGTATGTATTTATTTATTTAAAACTTTTGTACCCCACCCAACCACTGACTTCTTGGGATGACTTACAACAATTAACAAACAAAGTAACAAAACAAAACACAGCATCCGGTAAGTCAAAATGAAACCCCAGTTAAAACCTACTAAATTTTAGAATAATGGGAAACGAAAAAGGTTTTCACCTGACACCGAAAAGAATAAAGCGTCAGCGCCAGGCGTACCTCTCTGGGGAGCATATTCCATAGATGGAGTGCCAACACAGAAAAGGCCCTCCTTTGGGTAGCCATTTGTGGCACTTTTGTTGGTCCTATTAATAGTTTTGCCCAACTCCAGGGTTTACTTCTAGATTTTTGATCTTTTTAATACATTGACCAACATGGCTACCATTGTTTAGATATAAGAAATAAATAATTAGGTCAGCAGACTACACTGATGGAATTAAGGGACAAAAATTCATCCAATACAATCTTCCATGTGAGACTCACAAAACAACATATCTCCTGAACAGCAGCACAGCTGATTTGGCTTATACGACAACATAAAATCTGTAGATTGTTACAGTGGAATGAAAGACAGAGAAGAAGAGATAACATTATAGAAGCAGGCATAAATTAACTTGTTCAGAATGCAGTATTGTGTAAGTTCAATTTAAAAGAGGCACATTGCCATTTTTCTAACAGAGACTTTATGCCTTTAAGAGGTCCATGGCACAGAAGTACAATGGGTATCATCAATAATCCTGCACTTTTTGAACTGCAGGCTACTATTTAGCTGTTCAAGGTATTATTATTTAATCCATTACTATACTGCCCAATAGCTAACGTTCTCTTGGTGGATTATCAAGCTACAGAGACTCTTGTGCATAAAGAACAATGTTCTTATCCCAGATTTTTATCAGGCTTTGAATAAGTATGACAGTAGCATTTCCTGATCTGTTCCCACTGATTTCATTACTCTTATATTAAATATGATCTAATGAGAGGCAGGGTTTGTGTTGTAAGTGAAACCACTTCTGCCAGGTTATACAACTTAAAGCAGGGGTCCTCAAACTTTTTAATGAGGGAGCCAGTTGAAAGCTGCTGGTGCTGGGTGTGGGAAGGAAAGGTGGTGCCGGCGGTGCACACAGGCCGGTGCGGGGGTGGCGCATGTGGGCATGCACACTGAGGCAGGGGTGGGGCGCGTGGTGAGGAAAGGTGAGGCGAGGTGTGGCCAGGCACGAGGCAGCAGCTTGCTTACTTGGAGATCGTTTTCTCTGAGCGAGCAAACCGCTGCCTCCCTGCATGTGGGGCGAGGTGGGCACATGGGCACGGGCACGTATGCGGCAGGTCCAAATGGGCATGGCAGGCCAGATAAATGGGCATGGTGGGCCGGATCTGGCCCCTGGGCCGTAGTTTGACTTAAAGCATGCTTACTAGAGAGTAAGAACTCTAAAGTCCAATGGAGCATACTGCTATAGGTAGGATTGCACTGATGAATTATAGTTAGGTGATCCCATTTCAAGCATTAAGGCAAAGAAGGAGCAAAGACCAGGGCACATTGAACAGCCATCCTCTGACATCATCAACTTCCACTAGCATTCACATATGCAGAACAAACCCCTGGAGATTCATGCATGGAAGCCCTTGCATGCACAAACGTCCCTCCCTGCAGATGTTCATCCTATCACACAATACACCAAAGGAAAGGTGGTATATTGGTAAAGGTTAGGGCCTCTCCTGAGGGCTTTTCACATTTCTAAATGTACCATTGTTACTGCAAAGCAAGAGTACCCACAGGGCCAGTTTGTTCCAGGTAGCTTGCTAAGGGGGTTGGGGAAGGGCAGGAGTTGTTGCCTGAAGGGTGAAATAGGATCTTTAAAAAAAAAAGTTGCCCCTAGTGGTCTATTGGCAGCAAGAACAGCTGGGTTGGCCCTGACTACCTGCATACATGGGAAGGTTTCAGGTGGCACAGTCAAATGGGAGGTTTATGAGTCAAGGGTCATGTGGCAACCAACTTGTGCATGTATAAAATGTTGACATACAATACAAGGGGCATTGTACACTGAATTCAGCATTCAGAAAATATTTCTTTCCTTTCTTTAAGACAAAGTTTAGCCCACAAGACTACCAAGGTAGGGCTGGGTCAGAAAAAGAGGGCAGAACATGATTGTCTAGTTGGTGCAGCTAAGAGACTCTGCTCAATGCTAACTAATTTCTATGACACAATGAGGCTATGCTGCCCATTTTAAAACAGCAGTCGGCCCCTGATGCATGAGATAAGGGGGCAAAACAGGTCCATTCAATTCACTGGAAATATGTCAGCTGAATGCATTGCAAAGATGGGAACAAGTTGTTCCCTGTGGAAAAAATGCACGAAAACATCTGCATCTGTAAATAAGCCAGTTGTGCTCTGTTCTACACCTGTTCCATCACCACATGACAACAAACTAATTGCACCTAACAGACACCATGATGTGCCACTGTCTTCGATTGCAGCCAATGAGAATCAGAACCTTAGTTGTATGAATGTCAGAACTTCAGGTATTCATGATGGCTGGAGTTGATGGAAGTTGTACAATACATCTGAGGGCACCACACTGGGGAAAGCTGGCAAAGAAAGAAGACATCTCCTCAGATATTAAGTCAGATGGATACAACTCTGACCTTCCTAAGTCTTTGAGGCTACCAGAACTGCTTGAACCCCCAGATGAATTGGTGGAAAGAAGTTAGGTTTGGGCTGAGGTGCCTCTCTGTCAGTGAGGCTCCACAGGCAACTTTCATGGCTTCTGAAATTTCATTAGACACTTGTCTGCACAATCAGATCTGTATTTAAAACCAAAATGGGCTAAATACTTCTAATATGAAAGCAGAGATTCTTTAAAAGCTGAGATCAGCAACTTTCTGTATGAGCATAAAACCTAAAAATATCCCAAACATGACCTAGAATCTCCAGCGTGTGAGATAGAGAGACAGATACAGAGGGGTGGATACCTGATGCATATTGGATACTCAGACTTGATGGCCACTTATCAGAGCACATGGCAATAAGTCATAGGAGTATCAGCTCACCACAAATTAATGCAACTAGCTCACAACACCTATTATTGACCTCCTGACTTGCTACTGAAGGAGTGTAGCAATGACACCAGTCTTGCTGCTGGTTCAAAATGAAAGACTATATTTAGTTTCTAATCTACTTGAAGTGATGCATTCTTCCTGGTCCCCTTCTGGGAATTCTTTTTGAGCTGGAAAACAGAGGAAGTCAGGTAGGTGCCTGAACCTTATTTTTGCTAGCCATCTGAATCATATCCAGTGGGGTGGCCATGTTACCCAAGGCTGTGGAAACAGCTAAGGGACTTGTGCCGCCTTAAAGACTAGCAAAGTTATTCTGAAATACTGTAAATAGTTGTAGAATATCACACACATCATCAGATTGAAGTAATTCCTTCATGCATCTAAAGAGGTAGATAACATCCACAAAAACTTAAGCTGGAATAAATGTGTTACCTTTTAAGGTGTCTGAAGTCTCGTTTGAATAATTACTTATTAATATGATCTCAAGGGACATTGACAGAGGGGCATTCTTGAAGCTAAGTCTATAGGTAGAGTAAATATGTTTAAAATGAATGTAATGCCTCAGACTGTTTTGTTTTTTCCTTCATTCATACCTCACAAGTATTTTCAGAAGCTTAATCTTTTGTTTTGTAAATTTGTATTCTTCTCTACCACAGATGATGCAACTTTAAATCAAAGAGGGTAGATTTGGCTTCCTTGATCTTTCTCTCTAACATTGGGTCAATCAGTTGACTTGCACAACATTTTGGTCATTTCTACTTCAATGAAGTTCCTCTGCCTAGTCAATTCTGGAAGCTTCAAGTTTGGATCCTCTTCCCAAATGGATTGAGTTGGGCTCTTATTACACCAAAATAGATAAAGTGCCTCTTCCACTTGTAGCAGCTTGAGAAGCAGCTATATTTCCACAACAGTTGCACTCTGGTTTATTGTCACATGCAAAGTTAATGTCATGGGGAAATCCCAGATCTAAGAACTGGCAAGAATATGTTTCTTTGGAAAAACTGGATGGATAGCCTGATGTCAGAGCAGCAGAGACACAGGCTGGGAGAGAGTGCTGAGTGGCCAGGGGACTGGCGAAGGCAAGGTAGGAGCTGGGCAGGGGAGTAGAGGGCCAGGAGCAGCAGAGAGGAAGGGGGTGGGGCCAGAGAGGCTAGAGGAGCCAGTAGGAAGCAGAGAGGCGGGGCCACCGCCAGAGGGGCCGATAAGGCATCGTCCCTTGTCTGCATCCCTTAGCTGTGGCCCGGGCTGTCCAGGGACTCCCTTCCCTGGGACGCAGAGGGGGTTTTTTTTTGCTTTATTTTCCTTTCCTTCTTCCTTTCTGTCTTCCTTCCTTCCTTCGCTTTGCTTTTTGATGCTGTTCTGTGCTTTGCTTTGTTTTTCCTCCAATTTAAATTTAAGTTTATTTTATAAATTTAACTTTATTTTATCCTTGTGTGTGCGTGCGAGTGGGTTTTTGTCTGGGAGAACTGGGCAAGAGAGAGGAACTGCAGGACAAACAATGCAGGGGACCAAGGTAAGGTCTCGAAAGGGATCCCAATGGCAGACCAGGAGATGGCCTTGGCGGGAGTCACGGGTGTTGCTATCCACTGCGACAGCTGCAACATGTTCGCCCTTCTCCCCTAGGAGAGGCAGAGTTACACTTGCCCTCGGTGCAAGCTGGTGACCCTGCTAGAGGAGGAGGTGAGGGGCCTGAAGGCTGAGAGAGCTCTCCAGGCCCCGCAGGAACAGTCCCCCCCTGGACAAAGGGTTGCGGGAGAGGCCACGGGAGGAGCAGCCAAGGAGACATGGAGGTATGTCACTCACAGGAGGAGGCCAGCACAAACTCCTTCTCCTACTGGCACCAATCTGGAGCTGGGAAACAGGTTCTCTCCACTTGGGGAGGCCACTTGGGGAGGCACGCATGGGAAATAAGCAGGAAGAGCTTGAAGCTCTCCTGGGAATAGGAGGGCATGACCTGGTGGGAATCACCGAAACTTGGTGGAATGAAAGGCAAGTCTGGAATGTGAACACAGAAGGGTATAACCTTTTTAGAAAGGACAGGAAGGGAAAGAGAGGTGGGGGCGTGGCTTTATACGTCAGGGAAGGGATAGGATGCAGTGAGATAGAATGCAGCACAGATGGGGATTCGGTAGAGGCAGTCTGGGTGAAATTTAGGGGTTTTGACAGGGAAAGAGACCTGACAGTGGGGGTATGTTATCGCCCTCCAGGTCAACTTGAGACTCTGGATGATGTCCTGACAGGCCAGATTCCAAGAATATCTCAGGGAAGACACACAGTAATTATGGGAGATTTCAATCTCCCGGATATTACTTGGGAGACTCACTCGGCGGTGACAGCCAGGTCACGTCGCTTCCTAGAAGCTCTAGAGGGTGGGTTTTTCACACAGAGGGTCCAAGAGGCAATGACGGGGGGAAACATCCTTGACTTGGTCTTGATCAATAGGGAGGAGCTGATAGATGAAGTACAGATTAGGGGAGCTCTGGATGCGAGTGATCACTCCATCCTTTGCTTTGAGATCAGGGGAATGGGGACGTACAGCAGGGCGAGCAGTAGAAGCTGGGACTTCAAGAGGGCCAACTTTGGCCAACTGAAGGCCAGACTGGGGAATGTCTCCTGGGATAGGTTACTGGAAGGTAAGCGAGTTGAGGAGGGGTGAATGACACTCAAAAGGGAGGTTTTGGAGGCGCAAGCCTTGACGATACCTTTAGTCAGTAAGGTGGGGAGGTGGAGGAGAGTGCCACCATGGATGCAAAAGCAGGTGGTTAGAGGGATTAGATGAAAGAGGAACCTCCGTAGGAAATGGGTACTGGAGCAAATAGACAAAAGGGTATACCAGGAGGAGGAGGCCCGTTGCAGAAGGATTCTTCGCAAGGCTAAGGCTGATTATGAGCTGAGACTTGCCAAGAATATCAAGAGCAACAGAAAGGGCTTCTTTCAGCATGTAAATAGGAAGAGGAAGGGGAGACAAGTGGTGGGACCACTAAATAAGGAGGAAGCAGATCCAGTGACTGATATGAGGAAACAGGCACAGGTGCTAAATGACTATTTTGCCTCTGTGTTCTCCCCAGAGCAGGACGGGGGATATCCGCATAGGAGATTAGATGAGGCTGGGGACTTAGGAGCACAGATTAGAGTCACCTCCTTTGAAGTCGAGGGGCTCCTCAGGGCATTGCAGATTACAAAGGTACCAGGCCCTGACAGGTTACACCCAAGAGTACTTAGAGAGTTGGCAGGGGTTCTCTCACGCCCCCTGGCCTCCATTTTTGAGGCCTCGTGGAGAATGAGTGAAGTTCCAGAGGACTGGAGGGTAGCATCAGTGGTCCCAATTTTCAAAAAGGGTAGTAGAAGGGACATGGGGAGTTATAGACCTGTTAGCCTTATGTCCATTGTAGGAAAAACAATGGAAAGGCTCATAATAGAGGGAGATCTAGTGATGCTAGATAGGGAAGGGAGGCTGACAGCCACACAACACGGCTTCCGCAAAAACAGGTCCTGCCAGACAAAGTTTGTGGAATTCTACGACAAGGTTTCGAGATGGCTAGATGGAGGGGATGCAGTGGATGTAGTATACCTGGATTTCAGCAAGGCCTTTGACAAAGTGCCCCATGATAATCTGGTGGAGAAACTGAGGAGTTTTGAGATACACCAAAGCACTGTCCAGTGGATTAGGGCATGGTTGACTGACCGAAAGCAAAAGGTAACCATTAGCGGGGAATCGTCGGGATGGCAGCCAGTGACAAGCGGGGTCCTCCAGGGCTCTGTCCTGGGGCCGATCCTGTTTAATCTTTTCATTAACGACATGGAAGAAGGGGTGAACAGTCTGCTGATCAAATTCGCAGACGACACTAAAACTGGAGCAGTGGCCACAACTGAGGAGCAGGTACTCCAGATCCAAAGGATCTGGACAGACTGTGGAAGTGGGCAGGAGACAACAGGATGGCATTCAATGTGGATAAGTGCAAGGTCTTGCACTTGGGGCATAGGAATAGCTGTCATAAGTACAGGTTAGGTGACAAGTGGCTAGAGAGCAGCACTTGTGAAAGGGACCTTGGGATACTGGTTGACCGCAGGCTAAACATGAGTCAGCAGCGTGATGCGGTGGTCAAGAGGGCCAATGCCACCCTTGGTTGCATAGCCAGAATTGTGGCTTCTTGATCAAGAGAAGTATTACTACCACTCTATACGACTCTGGTGTGCCTGCAACTGGAGTGTTGTGCTCAGTTTTGGGCCCCTCATTACAGAAAGGATATAGCCAGGTTAGAATCAGTGCAGCGTAGGGCCACAAGGTTGGTGGCCAGTTTGCAGGGGATGCTGTATGAGGGAAGACTGAGGGAACTGGGTCTCTTCAGCCTGGAGGAGACTCAGAGGGGATATGTTGGTGACATACAGGTATGTGAGGGGATATCACATGGAGATGGGTCGAGACCTGTTCTCCCCTGCAGAGGAAAGAAGGACGTGCTCCAACGGAGCAAAGCTCAGGGAACCAAGGTTCCATTTGGATGCCAGGAAGCACTTCCTGACAGTTAGGACCATGAGGGTGTGGAATGGGCTTCCACGAGAGGTTGTTGAGGCCCTATCGGTGAGGGTGTTCAAGGATAGGCTGGACATGCACATTGTGGGCATGTCGTGAGCGGAGCCAGATGGTGCCAGAGGTCAGACTAGATGGCCCAGGAGGTCCCTTCTGACTCGCTCTGTTTCTATGTTTCTATGTATACCTTGGATCAGCTTGTTAGACCAGATGATAATTTGTTGCCATTTTCTGCTTGGTGTGCTAATTTTACATTGCTAGCTAAAACTGCATGGCAATATATCTAATGGAAACATTTGCTAGAATCTGGGATTGGTCCCACTGCTTTTACAACTTCTGAGCCACCAGTGTTATTGGAAATATAGATCAAGGCTGACCAGCTACATCACGCCACAGTGATTGGGAGAGAACTGCCTAGTCATAGCTGCCAGGCCAGATTCAAAGTACTGGTGCTTACCTTTAAAGCCCTAAATGGCTTGGGGCCAAGTCCAGAAAGGAGCATCTCCTTCCATTCCAAGCTGCCTGCACCTTAAAATCATCAACCAGTACTCTTCAAACATCATCTCCAACAGAGGTGAGTTTGTTTCAGAGGTGGCTTTGGAATGTCCTCGCCAAGGGACAGACACTAGTCAAAAATTTCTTTAAAACAGTTTTGACACATTTGTAAAACTATTAGTAGTAGTAGTATTCATTTCATTCTATATCCACTTCAGCCAAAGTTCTGGGAGGTTTACACAATTCATAAAAATATCAGAAAAATTGTAATTTTTTAAGAAGTTTATTGTTAAGCTGGGGTTTTGTCTGCTTGTTCTTTTGTATGCCTTGAAATTACTGCTAAGGCAACATATATAAGCTTTATATTAATAAGCAAGCCCATGGTGGGTGAAGTGTCCAACAATGCTCACCCCCCATTGTTTGCCTTTAAAATGAGGTCCACTTACACCTGCTCTGAAGCACAACAGATTTGCCTTTTAAAACAAGAAGTCATCCATCTGGCTCAAGGTTCTGGTGGTAAAGCCAGGTTTACAGGCCAAGGCCTGTATGCTACATATAAAGACAATATGCACATGGCACTGGACACTGAATTTGGCATCCAGAAGAAATCCCTTGTATAAGAGCAAATTTTAACCCACAGTACTGCAAAGGTGTGGGGAATGTGATGCTCAGTGGCATGACAGAAAGAGGCCTGAGTGCAGTTGGCTCTGCCACAAGACTGGTCATAATGCTGCCTGCTTTCTATGATGTGAAGCTTTCCACAAACACCCTTTTTTTTGAAAAGCCAACAGCCCTCCTGAAAAATGAGTGGAGCAAGCAATACAGGGCATTCCATTCACTAGCAAGTATGCCAGCTGAACGTATTGCATGGGTGGGAGAAAAAGGCAGGCTTTCTCCCTGTGGGGAAAAGGTGAAATGAAATTCCCACCTGCAGGTGCATCTTAAAATATCCCTGGTCATATTTAGTTCTTGACCTGCCATCAGCAAACATAGAATAAAAGTTGAACATTCATTTCTCACAATACTTTAAGTCTTTTTCATGCTACCTCTCTCTGAGTACATAGTTTAAACAAAAATGTAAAGCTGATAGTTGGCTCAGACTTTGACATGACAGAATGTACATCTGCCATATAACATGTGAAGTTGGGTAGAAGCCAGTCTGTGGGTGAAAAAACACATAACCACATCCTGTTTAAGACACAACTTTAATTTATAATTGAATTTTATTCTAACTGGCTTGTTTTACAGTTGTTTAAGGTGCTTTTACAGTTTGTCAGTTATTGGACTGGACTGTTTTTATGGTGGAAGCTGTCTTGGGAAGACCATGATCTTGAATGTCTAAGAAATAGGTTGAAAGAAAGGTCTGAATATATTTGACCCAAGTAATCATATGCAGATTCATACATGCCTTCATTGGAAAACTGCCATCCTAAAGCTAGAACAACAACAAGTTTATGCTCTGAGCCACTTTGACAGCAAACAATACAGTACTGCATGCGGAATCCCAGCTTACTCATACTGGCTTCCTTAGCAGTTATTTCCCAACATGCTCTTAAAAGAAATGCATTAGGCCACATACATTTCTTCTTACTATTTTTAGTACTCTTTAACAGAGTTCCTAATATGAACCACTATGAGAAACAGGCACAGAATCATATGTAGTATCAATTTACACACAAAGACAGTTCCACAGGGCTCTTAGGAGATCTTGACAGGCACTATCTAGCCCCTGATTCAGAGCATGGCGGGTCCAAATGAGATGGGGAGAAGTAAGGGTGAGAAGAACAGCTAAAGAAAAGAGGATCATATAATGTAACAAATATGTGAGTTCAAGACACAATAGGTCCATAGCCTATTATACTCCTCACAATATGCAAAAGAAATCTCAATCCTTACAATAAACTGCAGTGGCAAACAATGGCACAGGGTTGGGGACAGGGACTGCTGTATAAGAACTGAAAGGCAAGCTAGGATGTTATCTTAACATTACTGTTGTAGGAAGAACCATTACCACTGGTCAGAAAGGGACAGGGTTCACACAAGAACAAGTCACCATGGATTATTGTATCCTGTTAACCCATATTGTTTCTTGCAGCGTGGTTTGTTCATGGGCAACAAGCCCTGACAACCCATGCCTTTTTCTGTCTCATTCAGAATGAGTTAGTCTATCATCTGAACCTGAAAAACAGTTCCCATCATAGGTGAAGAGAAATGCCAGTGAAGTGGTAAGCGAGCCTCACTAGCTATGCCACAATTGCCAAAACAGCACTTTGGGGCAACTGTCATAGGCTGGGTGTCCTCCACTGCTACCGCAAGCTCTTTATGCACACCAATGCTCATCTCTGTTCAGAAATATTTCCAGTTTGACACCCTCTAGCAACCCCTTGAAGCAATACACAGGAGGGGGCAGTTCCTGGCAGCCTACTGTTCTTATTATTCTTTTTTTGCACTCATGTTGACCAAGGCTTTTTTACTTGCTTCTCTTAAGAGCTGTCAAAGGAAAATAAGTTGCAAGGAGAGCTACATGTCCCTGCCAAAAATGCCCATTGTCCTGTCAATCCTAACCCTAACCCTGTCAAAAAGGAGACAGAGTTTGACAGCTAGCTGTCAAAATACCTTTCTCCCAGAAGGGAAGTAGGATGTACTTCTGCACTTTTCAGTTTTGCATCCCCTTTGACAGCTTGCCTTTGGACACTTGTTTTTTTTTTTTTTAAGGCCTACTTGGCGCTTTGCTGGGTCAATGTCAGGTGTTGGGGGCTGCTGCACTTTGACATAAGGTACCCCCAGGGCATTGCCCAGCTGAGGCTTCCATTTGCACATCAAAAGTAGATCATGGTGGCAGGAGTGTGGCTGATTTTTTAAATTATGAAAATATTTGCACATGCAGTGAGCACATATTTTTAAAAAGTTGCCAGCCACAGAAAGACTGCTCCTCTAGTGTGTAAAATAAAACACTGTTGCAGAAACATTAGACAGAAACTGATTTTCTATATCACTGGTTTTCAAATTTTCAACCTTTGGCCAATACCTTCCAAACAAATCACTCTATGGAAGGCTGCCTAGACATGACCAAACATTCTGGGAAACATTCTAGGGCACGCACTCATCTCATGTAGGTTATGGGGCCTCACTGTCAACTTCTGTGAATATTAAGGGCTCAGAACTCACCAAACTTTGCCCACTGCATGTGAATATCAGAAGGGTAGGCAAGCTCTCTTTTCAAGTTTGTTTGCCTGACATTACTGGTCTTTTTATTAGCGAGTTCCAAGAAGCGCCAAAGAAACCTCAGGATTTCTTATAATGGGGACAAATGTTTGTTTTAAAGACATAATTCTACAACAACTTATTTATAAAGCCTGGGTATAAAGAAATATTGCTGGTATGAGGTTGACCAATTTCTTCAAAGGGCATTGGCCAAAATAAAGAACAGATTACTTTAAGCTCTTAACCCAATTACACCAAGATTAGACTAGATCCTGTGGCAACACAAAGTATCAGCATGTATAACAGGTGTTGAATGAACACAGTGACAACCTACAAAGGATTCCGATTTGCTGTGCAAAGATCTTGTATCTTTTCTGGAGGGGGGAGGGGAAGATCCCCTTGCCCATATTGCATTCTAGAAACTGAAGGATACAGCAAGCTTTATTCTCTCTGCATAAAGATTCCATTTGTGGGTTCTTCCCCAAAGAAATGAAGTCAATGATACTTTAACAAATTCCCTCACAGATGGCAATGAATCATTTCAACATGATGCAAGATCTCAGCTGAAAGACAGTCCACACATGCAAATTGTACCTGCTCCCAAGCTATTTTGACAATAGGATCCATGCACCATATGCACCATATATTATGGCAATCAGCATGACAAGACAGGCAGTGATGAAAAGGAGAAATACAAGTTATGTGGAGTCAGTACAAGTGAACAGTGGTAACAAAAGAAGGGTAAAAATCAAGCTGTGTGGATTTTAGTTAAAGTACCATAATGCAGTGCTTTCCAGTAAGCCATCGGAATGACATAGCTATACCATTTCCTATCTCCTTGGCTGTCTCCTTCCATCTTTCTCTCTCATCCTGGTTACTAGCTCAGCAAAATGTTTAGTAGCTTGAACATACTAATGCAGGCCATCAGGACAGAAAGACAGACTGAAAGGAAAAGAAAAACCACAAGTCCCTCACAGTTTACATAGGTCTTGCTTACTGGAGAGAATTCTTCCTTGCCATGGGTGAAATGTCCATTTGAGCCCTCCAAAGGATAAGCACCTGATCACAGCATGGGCAAATAAAACAAACTTTGCTTCACATCTAGGGTTGCCAGCACAACTCAAAGACTTTGAGTGATTCACATACTGCTGTACTGCAAAAAGTATCACTGGGAATAGAGAAGCTGTGAATAATACTGAAACCCCAGATTTGCAAACAATTAGGCCTGGTAGCCATTTCTGGACAAACACTGGGTTTCTAAGATTCACTTAGCACACTGAAAACTTATCAAGTTTACATACTTAAAAGTATTTAATATGGGTTACTTAGCACTTATTATTGTCATTCACTAATTGCCAACAGCTACAGAATAGATTTCACCTTTTTCCTTTCAACCCACACTTTAGGGGAGTGGATATTCTAGCAGTTGTTAACAACTGCAGATAGCATACAAGTGGTGGTCATTAGGAAGGATTAATTGACCCTGGACGGAAAAAATGAACTTGATAAACAGGTATACTGGATACAGGCAACTTAAACCTAATAGAAAAAGAGATGGAAAGTGTGGCTGAACCTTTATCAGCTGTGCAGAAAAGAAAATTTGGGGAGCAGCACTTTGCCATATAGCAAGATTTGCTGAAATTTTTAAGATTTTTTTTAAATCCCCAACAAATTTCAAAAATAAAAAGGAAGTGCAACCTGCATGGTTCTCCTTTGTATCAGGAATAATGTCTGTAGACTGTTTCTAATGCTAGTTTAACCTCCAACACATGAATTAGGAAAGATTTTAAATTTTTTAAATTAGGAAAGATTATAAATTTTTAAATAAAATAAATAAATAAATAAATAAATAAATTTTCATGCCCTTAAGCAGGCGTAGAGTGCACTGGGGATCCCCATACCAGGGAAAGCACTTCCATATGAAAGGATGGTGTTGAGTATAGACTTGAGCACTTGTATTTCTTTTTCTATAAATCAAACATCTGTTCACCATAAAAGCTATAAGTCTGAAGAAACCCGGTACACTATTTTAAAAAGCTGATTTTGCTTCTGCTCTAGCACACACAAAAAACGTAATATTTAAAGACCCCCACTCCCTCCCTTTACGACCATGACATGATCAAGCTTCGACTACCAAGTTTCTGTGTATAGCAGAACGCACTCTTAAAGACAAGAGCCGGGCCCGTTTTAAAAGGAGGGAAGCCTCAGACAAAGAAAAACACTTTAAAACCGTTCCATGTCAGCATCGTGCTTCGCTACGTTACTGCATCGGGGCAGAGATCTGCATTTGTTAAGGAACCTGCAGTGGTCCCGGCCCCCCACCCTGCACCCGAAAAGCCACCGCCCACTCACCAAGCCCGCTGATCTCGTGACGGATGGTAATACGGTTCCTCTCCTCTACTATCGCCCTTAGCATCTGTTGGAGCGATCGATCCAGATCCCCTCCATTCTCCTCGGCATCGCTCTGCCCAGCCTGCCCGAAAGTCTTTAAGGATGCCATGCCAACGCCCCCGAAAATAATTTCATCTCAGGCTGCCTGGGAAGACAGAGCCAGACAGGCGGCGGCTGCAGGACTTCCCCTTCCTCTCTCCTCTCCCGATGCTGGAAAACATTAATTTGTCCTTTTCCGTAATAAAAATAAAGAATGGCGAGATAAAGCGAGGCTGAGGATTGCTATGCTGCTATACAGTTCTTTAATTTAAAGGGTTTTTTAAACTACCTTTTGAAGATGAGCACTACTATACGGGACTGGGGTGCAGACACGATCGGCTAGCTATTTCTTCTCCGATCAAAGTACTCCAGCATAGCAATTAAGGGAAGCGGTGCAGGGGTAGGCCCTTTAAAATAATTGCAAAAAGCAAAAAATTAGCCCAACCGCCCCCTTTCTTGCCTGGAATCAGGCGCAGCGGCAACTGAATGGGCAACACCGTTTCTGTGCAAAGCGTCCGTGGCTAGGAGGTACTTCCGCCTCCCATCATGAGCTGATCAGCTGAGAAGCAGCTTGTTACGCTTTCTTTCTGGCTTTTTTTCTTTCTAACCAATGCCACTTCCTGCAACACGGGCAGGATGCAGCACTAAGAGGCGGTTTAAAGAGACACCAGCCTCGATTCTCCCAACCAATGGGGGAGCGGCGCTAGTCCTCTACAAAGAAAAGGTGGGTGGAGGCCCCGCTTCTGAAGTCATTGCATCCGGACCTTTCCTCGAGGCTGGGTGCCCTCCCCACTCTCTCTTCAGGAGCGAGACAAAGGCGCTGCGTCTGATAGGGGGCCGCGCGTTCTCCTGGTACCCCTCGGTTTCCGTTTCCAGACTCCGGGCCAGGAAGTCGCGAGTGCCCTTGAGCGGCTGCTGAGCGCCGGTCCCTGAGCGCCCGTACCTGCGGCTGAACGTGTAGGTCGCCTCCTGCCCAGAATGGACTGCATATGATCGTTAGCGTAATAATAGAACTGCTGGCTCTGAACAGGCATAATGTGAGCCCGTGTAATCATCCTCATTTCCAAACTGTCACCAGCAGCAGTTGGGTTTAAACTGCTTGGGGGCAGTGAGGTGTCTGTTTTCGTTGTGAACCACATGAAACGTAGTGAATCGCCATTACACACGCACGGTTCTGTCATGCGGATGCGTTGTATTATATTCTCCCTAACGACCAAGGCTCGGTTTGAATCCTTCAAAAGGGCTCACACATTTTGGGATGTTGCACTGACTCAGGCTTTGTTGAGTCTCCAGGGAAGGAGGACATTAATAGTCAGGAACACCTGAGTACTGTAACTGAGTAAATAAACCAGGGCCATCATTTAGGGAGAACACTGAGGGTACTTCCTACACACAGTATTTAAAATGAACGAGTGCATCTTAGATTAAGTGAAGCCAGAAGTGGACGTAACAGCACTGAATCTGTTGTAGTTCAGGCACATCAAGGGAAGGCAAAGAGTCACTGCAGAAGACATGCTAGGGAAAGTTGGAGGCAGAAGCTGGATCCATTCCATTAAAGAAAGCCACAGCCTTGAGTTCACGAGTTGAGCAGAGCTGGCAAGGGGAGGAAACTTTGGAGGCACTCACTCATAGGTCACTATAAGTTGGAAGTGACCTGATGGGAGGGAGCAACTATAAATGTGTTTAAAGTGTGGCTTTATTTTTTTTTTAATATGTCAATTTCCACCCCCACCCCCTGTTTTTTATTCTGCAATGCATTTTAGATTGTGTTTTAATGGTTTGTTGTAAACAAATTTTGCTGGAACACAAATACCACCTGATTAACGTTTGTAACATTTATCAATTTAAATGGGTCTTTATGCATAACACAACTACTTTTGTTTAGGGCAGGGGTAAATTGATAACACTGCTGCAATGTGCCAAAGCTCTCCAATTTCTACTTTCCATTATAGCCCTGTTCAGCCCATGTAAATTCCAAATTGGAGCTTCCTTTATGGCATCAGTCCATCTTGTAATTGGTCTTCCTTTCTTCTCCTGCTTTTGACCTTTCTCTAGGATGACTGTTTTTGTAAGAGAGTTTTGCCTCACCTTGATGTGTTCAAATTATAACATCCTCAGCTTTGTCATTTTTGTATCTAGCAAAAGCTCTGGCTTAGTTTGATCTAGGATCCACATATTCATCTTTCTGGCAGTCCAGGGTATTCACAGAAATTTCCTATAGCACATCAAAAATAGTGCACAATGACAGTCCATGGGACTTTTGCGCAGGGCATTTATATAAGACCCAGGTGATAGATACTTGATGGAAGGACAGTTATACCTGGAAACCAGCCCTAGTATTATGGTCTTACAGGTGGTATTGTAATTGCTTGGAAGCACCAATTGAAAGGTACTTAGGAAAGGTGAAGGAAATACTTTCTGAAACTACATACAGTGTATTGAATTTGTTGCCCAAGATGTTGAGAACAGCCACTGGCATAGATGGCTGGCAAGGGGACTGAGAGCCAGGGTGGTCTAGTGGTTAAGAGCACTAGATTGGGATTCCAGAGATATGGGTTCCAGTCCCTACTCAGCTATGAAACTCACCTAGAGACTTTGGGCCAGTTGCAGATTCCCAGACAATCTACCTCACAGGGTTCTTGTTTTAAGGTTATAATGAAGGAGGAAAACTATAAGGCATCTTGGGTTTGGTGCAAGAGAAAGAAATGTAGGATAACTATGTAACATAAACTAGTGGTGGTGATGGTACCTTCAGGTAAGGTAGGAATTTTCATACTTCATAGCCCTGATAGTGGAATGGTACCTGCATAATTTGGGTCAATCTACCTCTGAATAGTGGACATGATGGACAATTGTATTCATGCTCTTGCCTAATCACCAGTCTGGGAACAATTTAGCCTGACAGGTCCCACATTCTTTTCTTTTGCTCTGGAGTTAGTTCCCAGGAAAACAGAGCAATTGGGCCTTTGCAATAATTCTTTTTTTTTTTTTTTTTAAAGCTTTAAATCAAGCTTCCCCAGCCTGGTATCCTCCAGATGTGTTTGAACTTTTCTGCATGAAGCTTTATTTAATCACTACTTTTAGTTTCATTGTAGAACTGAATTATACACAAGGAGCATTTCTTTTTCTGCTTTTCTGTTGCAATAACCTCTAAATAGCACCTTGCTATAGTTGTTGTTGTCAGTTGCGAAGTCATGTCCGACCCATCACAGCCCCATGGACAACATTCCTCCAGGCCTTCCTGTCCTCCACCATCCCCCAGAGTCAACTTAAGCTCACACCATCTGCTTCAGTGACTCCATCTAGCCACCTCATCCTCTGCAGTCCCCTTCTTCTTTTGCCATCTATTGTTCCCAGCATTAGGCTCTTCTCCAGGAGTCCTTCCTTCTCATTAGGTGGCCAAAGTATTTGAGTTTCATCTTCAGTATCTGGCCTTCTAAAGAGCAGTCAGGCTTGATTTCCTCTAGGACTGACCGGTTTGATCGCCTTGCAGTCCAAGGGACTCTCAGGAGTCTCCTCCAGCACCACAATTCAAAGCCCTCAGTCCTTTGGTGCTCAGCCTTCCTTATGGTCCAGCTTTCACAGCCATACATTGCAACTGGGAAAACCATAGCCTTGACTATACACACTTTTGTTGGCAGGGTGATGTCTCTGCCTTTTAGTATGCTGTTTAGATTTGCCATAGCTTTCCTCCCAAGGAACAAGCATCTTTTAAGTTCTTGGCTGCGGTCCCCGTCTTGGAGTCCAGGAAAATAAAATCTGTCACTACCTCCATTTCTTCCCCATCTATTTGCCAGGAAGTGATAGGACTGGATGCCATGATCTTAGTTTTCTTAATGTTGAGTTTCAAGCCAACTTTTGCGCTCTCCTCCTTCACCCGCATCAAGAGGCTCTTCAGTTCCTCTTCATTTTCTGCCATGAGAGTGGTATCATCTGCATGTCTGAGGTTGTTGATATTTCTCCCGGCAATCTTAATTCCAACTTGTGATTCATCTAGCCCCGCCTTTCTCATGATGTACTCTGCATATAAGTTAAATAGGCAGGGCGACAGTATACAGCCTTGCTGAACTCCTTTCTCAATTTTGAACCAATCAGTGGTTCCGTGTCCAGTTCTCACTGTTGCTTCTTGACCCACATATAGGTTTCTCAAGAGACAAATAAGATGGTCTGGTACTTCCATCTCTTTAAGGACTTGCCACAATTTGTTGTGATCCACACAATCAAAGGCTTTAGCATAGTCAATGAAGCAGAAGTAGATGTTTTTCTGGAACTCCCTAGCTTTCTCCATGATCCAGCATATGTTGGCAATTTGATCTCTAGTTCTTCTCCCTCTTCAAAACTCTGCCTGTGCTTCTGGTAGTTCTCGGTCCACATACTGCTGGAGCCTAGCTTGGAGGATTTTGAGCATAACTTTGCAAGCATGTGAAATGAGTGCAATGGTGCGGTAGTTTGAACATTCTTTGGCATTGCCCTTCTTTGAGATCGGAATGTAAACTGACCATTTCCAATCCTGTGGCCACTGTTGAGTTTTCCAAGTTTGCTAGCATATTAAGTGTAGCACTTTTACTGCATCGTCTTTTAAGATTTTGAATAGCTCAGCTGGAATACTGTCACCCCCACTAGCTTTGTTGTTGCTCAGACTTCCTAAGGCCCATTTGACTTCACATTCCAGGATGTCTGGCTCGAGGTCGGTGACCACCCCATTGTGGTTATCAGGGACGTTAAGCTCTTTCTTGTATAGTTCCTCTGTGTAATCTTGCCACCTCTTCTTAATCTCTTCTGCCTCTGTTAGGTCCCTGCCATTTTGGTCCTTTATTATGCCCATCGTTGCATGAAATGTTCCCTTCATATCTCTAATTTTCTTGAAGAGATCTCTGGTCCTCCCTATTCTATTGTTTTCTTCTATTTCTTTGCACTGTTCATTTAAGAAGGTATTCTTATCTCTTCTAGCTATTCTCTGGAATTCTGCATTCAATTGGGTGTATCTTTCTCTTTCTCCCTTGCCTTTTGCTTCCCTTCTTTCCTTAGCTAGTTGTAAAGCTTCCTCAGACAGCCATTTTGCTTTCCTGCATTTCTTTTTCTTTGGGATGGTTTTAGTTGTAACCTCTTGTACAATGTTGCGAACCTTAGTTCTTCAGGCACTCTGTCTATCAGATCTAATTCCTTAAATCTATTTGTCACCTCTACTGTATATTCATCAGGGATATGATTTAGGTCATACCTGAGTGGCCTAGTGCTTTTCCCTACTTTCGTCAATTAAAGCCTAAATTTTGAAACAAAAAGCTCATGATCTGAGCCACAGTCAGCTCCTGGTCTAGTTTTTACTGACTGCATAGAGCTTCTGCATCTTTGGCTGCAGAGCACATAGTCAATCTGATTTCTGTGTTGACTGTCTGGTGATGTCCATGTGTAGAGTCGTCCCTTGGGTTGTTGGAAAAGAGTGTTTGCTATGACCATTGTATTCTCTTGACAAAATTCTATCAGTCTGTGCCCTGCTTCATTTTGTACTCCAAGGCCAAACTTGCCTGTTATTCCAGTTATCTTTTGGCTTCCTACTTTAGCATTCCAATCCCCCATGATGATAAGGACATCATTTTTGGGTGTTAATTCTAGAAGGTGTTGTAGGCCTTCATAGAACTGGTCAAGTTCAACCTCTTCAGCACCAGTTGTTGGGGCATAGACTATGGACTATTGTGATGTTGAATGGTTTTCCTTGGATTCAAACTGAGATCATTCTGTCATTTTGGAGGTTGTATCCCAGTACTGCTATACCTTGCTATATATAGCTCATATATATATATAAGATATATAGTACCTTGCTATAGTGAAATAGCTTAAATATGGAAGAGTGTCTTTTGCTTTTAGAAATAATACACTATTTTCTCCACTCTTAAAAAAAGCCCAAGTGAAGCATTATGTTGTTTAAAGAACCTATAAACAGGTCTGTGTAAGGAGGCTGGGAGAGAGCGCTGAGTGGCCAGGGGACTGGCACAGGCAAGGCAGGAGCTGGGCAGGTGGGAGCAGGGGTCCAGGAGCAGCAGAGAGGGAGGGGGCGGGCCAGAGAGCGAGAGCAGCCAGGAGGAAGCAGGGGGCAGGGCCACTGGCCTGAGGGGCTGATAAGGCCAAGCTCAGCCACTGCAAGCCCTTTTGGCTCTGGCCTCTTGGCAGAGCGGCAGAGCAGCAGAGGCACAGGCTGGGAGAGAGCGCTGAGTGGCCAGGGGACTGGCACAGGCAAGGCAGGAGCTGGGCAGGTGGGAGCAGGGGTCCAGGAGCAGCAGAGAGGGAGGGGGCGGGCCAGAGAGCGAGAGCAGCCAGGGGGAAGCAGGGGGCAGGGCCACTGGCCTGAGGGGCTGATAAGGCCAAGCTCAGCCACTGCAAGCCCTTTTGGCTCTGGCCTCTTGGCAGAGCGGCAGAGCAGCAGAGGCACAGGCTGGGAGAGAGCGCTGAGTGGCCAGGGGACTGGCACAGGCAAGGCAGGAGCTGGGCAGGTGGGAGCAGGGGTCCAGGAGCAGCAGAGAGGGAGGGGGCGGGCCAGAGAGCGAGAGCAGCCAGGGGGAAGCAGGGGGCAGGGCCACTGGCCGGAGGGACTGAGAGGGCCAAGCTCGGGCGTCGTCCCTCGTCTGTGTCCCTGAGCTGCGGTCCGGGCGGTCCAGGGACTCCCTTCCCTGAGACACAGAGGTTGTTTGTTTGATTGTTTGTTTGTTTGTTTGTTTTGTTTGTGTGTTCTTGTTTTGTTTTGTTTTGTTTTGTTTGCACTTTGCTTTGCTTTCTTGTGCTTTTTTTTTTTTTTTTTTTTTTTTTCTTTCAATTTAAATTTAAGTTTATTTTCTCCTTGTGTGTGTGTGCAAGTGGGGTTTTTGCCTGGGAGAACTGGGAGAGTGAGAGGAACTGCAGGACTTACAAGACAGGGGACCAAGGTAAGGTCTCGGAAGGGTTACAGATGGCAGACCAGGAGATGGCCTTGGCGGGAGTCACGGGTGTTGCTGTCCGCTGCGAGAGCTGCGACATGTTCGCCCTTCTCCCCCAGGAGAGGCAGGGATACACTTGCCCTCGGTGCAAGATGGTGACCCTGCTAGAGGAGGAGGTGAGGTGCCTGAGGGCCGAGAGAGCTCTTCAGGCCCCCCCGCAGCAGCCCCCCTCTCGACAGAGGGCTGAGGGAGAGACCACGGGAGGAGCAGCTGCGGAGACATGGAGGTATGTCACCCACAGGAGGAGGCGGCCAGCACGGCCTCCTCCTTCTCCTGGCACCAATCTGGAGCTGGGAAACAGGTTCTCTCCACTTGGGGAGGCTGGGGCTGAGGAGGCCTCAGGGGACCAGCAGGACCCCCAGCCTGGGACATCAGGAGGCAAGGGAGCCACTGCAGGAGAGGCGAGGACCAGGGCACGGCTGCCCACCAGCACCGAGAAGGTACGGCGGCGGGTGATAGTTGTTGGGGACTCCCTGCTGAGGGGCACTGAGGCGGCGGTGTGCCGCCCCAGCCTTCAGACAAGGGAGGTTTGCTGCCTGCCGGGCGCACGCATCCGGCATGTGAAGGACAGAGTGGAGCGTCTTGTTCGCTCCGGGGGTCACCAGCCACTCCTGGTGATCCATGTGGGCACAAACGACGTGGCCAGGCAGGGGGTGGTCGGGATCACCAGGGACTTTTCGGCGTTGGGGAAGAAACTCAGGGAGCTGAAGGCCCAAGTGGCCTTCTCGTCAATCTTACCTGTCCGGGGATTTGGGACAGGAAGGGACAGGAGGGCCTCCGAGGTGAACGACTGGCTTAGGGTGTGGTGCCAGAAGGAACACTTCGGGTTCCTCGACCACGGCACTCGTTTTCTTGCCAATGGACTTCTGGCAAGGGATGGCTTACACCTCACGAGGATGGGGAAAAGGTCCTTTGGAGATGCTCTAGCGAGCTTCATCCGGAAGACTTTAAACTGAGCCAGTGGGGGGTGGGTTCAGGCCCCCCAGTAACATGTCTGCACTGGACAAGTGTGCAGGGAGGATTGGGGCTCTGGGAGCAGGGTTTTAGAGATACTGCAGGGACTGACAGGACTTCTACAGAGAGGGGCCAGGTACCAGGGAGGATGGGAGGAAGGAGGATGCTGGGCACTCCAAGGAAAGGAAGCAGTGGGAAGGAGTTGAGGTGCATGTACACCAATGCTAGGAGCATGGGTAATAAGCAGGAAGAGCTTGAAGCTCTCCTGGGAATAGGAGGATACGATCTGGTGGGAATCACAGAAACTTGGTGGGATGAAAGGCAAGTCTGGAATGTGAACATAGAAGGGTATCACCTTTTTAGAAAGGACAGGAAGGGAAAGAGAGGTGGGGGTGTGGCTTTATATGTCAGGGAAGGGATAGGATGCAGTGAGATAGAGTGCAGCACAGATGGGGATTCGGTAGAGGCAGTCTGGGTGAAACTTAGGGGTTTTGACAGAGAAAGAGACCTGACAGTGGGGGTATGTTATCGCCCTCCAGGTCAACTTGAGACCCTGGATGATGTCCTGACAGGCCAGATTCTAAGGATATCTCGGGGGAGAGACACAGTAATTATGGGAGATTTCAATCTCCCAGATATTACTTGGGAGACTCACTCGGCGGTGACAGCCAGGTCACGTCGCTTCCTAGAAGCTCTAGAGGGTGGGTTTTTCACACAGAGGGTCCGAGAGGCGACGAGGGGGGGAAACATCCTGGACTTGGTCTTGACCAATAGGGAGGAGCTGATAGATGAAGTACAGATTAGGGGAGCTCTGGATGCGAGTGATCACTCCATCCTTTGCTTTGAGATCAGAGGACTGGGGCCGTGCAGCAGGGCGAGCACTAGAAGCTGGGACTTCAAGAGGGCCAACTTTGGCCAACTGAAGGCCAGGCTGGGGAAAGTCTCCTGGGATAGGTTACTGGAAGGTAAGCGAGTTGAGGAGGGGTGGATGGCACTCAAAAGGGAGGTTTTGCAGGCGCAAGCCCTGACGATACCTCTAGTCAGTAAGGTGGGGAGGCGGAGGAGAGTGCCGCCATGGATGCGAAAGGAGGTGGTTAGGGGGATCAGACGAAAGAGGAACCTCCATAGGAAATGGGTACTGGGGGAAATAGACAAAAGGGTATACCGGGAGGAGGAGGCCCGTTGCAGAAGGATTCTTCGCAAGGCTAAGGCTGATTATGAGCTGAGACTTGCCAAGAATATCAAGAGCAACAAAAAGGGCTTCTTCCAGCATGTAAATAGGAAAAGGAAGGGGAGACAAGTGGTGGGACCACTAAATAAGGAGGAAGGAGATCCAGTGACTGACATGAGGGAACAGGCACAGATGCTAAATGACTATTTTGCCTCTGTGTTCTCCCCAAAGCAGGACGGGGGATATCCGTATAGGAGATTGGATGAGGCTGGGGACTTAGGGGCAGAGATTAGAGTCACCCCCCTTGAAGTCGAGGGGCTCCTCAGGGCATTGGACATTACAAAGGCGCCAGGCCCTGACGGGTTACACCCGAGAGTACTTAGAGAGTTGGCAGGGGTTCTCTCACGCCCGCTGGCCTCCATTTTTGAGGCCTCGTGGAGAACGGGTGAAGTTCCAGAGGACTGGAGGGTGGCATCGGTGGTCCCAATTTTCAAAAAGGGTAGTAGGAAGGACATGGGGAATTATAGACCGGTTAGCCTTACATCCATTGTAGGAAAAACAATGGAAAGGCTCATAATAGAGAGAGATCTAGTGATGCTAGATAGGGAAGGGAGGCTGACAGCCACACAACACGGCTTCCGCAGAAACAGGTCCTGCCAGACAAACCTTGTGGAATTCTATGACAAGGTTTCGAGATGGCTGGATGGAGGGGATGCAGTGGATGTGGTATACCTGGATTTCAGCAAGGCCTTTGACAAAGTGCCCCATGATATCCTGGTGGAGAAACTGAGGAGTTTTGGGATACACCAAAGCACTGTCCGGTGGATTAGGGCATGGCTGACTGACAGAAAGCAGAAGGTAACCATTAGCGGGGAATCGTCGGGATGGCAGCCAGTGACAAGCGGGGTCCCCCAGGGCTCTGTCCTGGGGCCGATCCTGTTTAATCTTTTCATTAACGACATGGAAGAAGGGGTGAACAGTCTGCTTATCAAATTCGCAGACGACACTAAAACTGGAGCAGTGGCCACAACTGAGAAGCAGGTACTCCAGATCCAAAAGGATCTGGACAGACTATGGAAGTGGGCAGGAGACAACAGGATGGCGTTCAATGTGGAGAAGTGCAAGGTCTTGCACTTGGGGCATAGGAATAGCTGTCATAAGTACAGGTTAGGGGACAAGTGGCTGGAGAGCAGCACTTGTGAAAGGGACCTCGGGGTACTGGTTGACCGCAGGCTAAACATGAGTCAGCAGTGTGATGCGGTGGTCAAGAGGGCGAATGCCACCCTTGGTTGCATAGCCAGAAGTGTGGCTTCTAGATCAAGAGAGGTACTACTACCACTCTACATGACTCTGGTGCGCCCGCAACTGGAGTATTGTGTTCAGTTTTGGGCCCCTCATTACAGAAAGGATATAGCCAGGTTGGAGTCAGTGCAGCGTAGGGCCACAAGGATGGTGGCTGGTTTGCAGGGGATGGGGTATGAGGCGAGACTGAGGGAACTGGGTCTCTTCAGCCTGGAGAAGAGGAGACTCAGAGGGGATATGTTGGCAACATACAGGTATGTGAGGGGGTGTCACATGGAGATGGGGAGAGGCCTGTTCTCCCCTGCAGAGGAAGGCAGGACGCGCTCCAATGGAGCAAAGCTCAGGGAGCCAAGGTTCAATTTGGATGCCAGGAAGCACTTCCTGACAGTTAGGACCCCGAGGGCGTGGAATGGGCTTCCACGGGAGGTCGTTGAGGCCCCATCGGTGAGGGTGTTCAAAGATAGGCTGGACATGCACATGGTGGGCATGTCATGAGCGGAGCCGGCTGGTGCCGGAGGTCAGACTAGATGGCCCAGGAGGCCCCTTCTGACTCGCTCTGTTTCTATGTTTCTATGTTTCTAATCACAAGTGAAAAATAAATGCTCATGCAGAAAAACTTTTCGACTACAGCTCCCAGCATGACTCACTCTGCATGGCTCTTAGCTTGGTGATGGTAGCTGTAGTTTAAAGACATTTGAAGGGCAGCAGGTTGGGGAAAGTGGCTGTAGATGAGTGCAAAGCTTGTGCACTAGAAAATTCTCCTAAGCAAAAGCTTCTGGGACCCACTTCCAGGCCCACCCCCAAACACCAGCTCTATCTCCAGGCTGCAAAAATTAGTTTATCTCCCTACGCCACTCCAAAGGTCCTTTCCAGGTATCAAAACTGTTGATTTCAAGAAGTAGTAACCCCTTGTGAGCTAGCTCAGCAGTGTGAGAAACTAGATAGAGGTATAGCATGACCTTTGGTTTGATTCACTCTGATAGTATGAACTGGGGCTGCTGGGCCCTATCCACATCACAGAGTTAAGCCACACAAATTTATACTACTTTGACAATTGTAACTTCCCCTCTCCCAGAAATCTTGGAGTTTGTGGTGGGAAGATATTGCAAAATTATTTATTTATTTTTGGATTTCTATGTCAGCCCCTATTTCAAATGGAGTCTATGGATGGCTTACAATATAAACAATTTTGTTTACAATATTACAATATTTATTACAGGTGGCTAGGCCCCCTCTCTCACAGAACTACATTTATCAGGGCTTCTGGGAAAAGGTATTGATCGTTAAATCAATTCTGAACTTTGTAGGATAGAGATGCTGCAGCTGTAGAGAAGAGATAGGGCAAGGGAGTCCTCTTGTGTGGGAAGAACTCTTTTATTAGCTTAACGCAATGTACCAGTGAAACACATTAAAGAAGAAACATGACATACAGTGGCAAAAAAAAATAAGATTTAAAGTGGAAACACATAATTTGTAGGCTAAATTTGTCATTAAACAAAAAGTAAAAGAAAGAATAGGATGCAATTAAAGAAATGGTATAAACATTACAGAGACTCCAAACAAAAGCATCACATTTCATCAGCTCAACACACTATTAGTTTGGAACACATGTAATTTCAAAAAATCATTTCCTAAGCTAGCCTATTTTGGAAATGGCTTCCTTCAATGTTTGGAGCTGCTGAACAATTAGAAACTTTGCAGGAAATCTTATAAAATTGATCATGGGTGAAATTTCTGTTCATGTTGCAACTATAGTGACCCAGTTTGGCATACTTATCTTTTTTCCCCTCTTGAAAATCTCTGAGCTAATAGGCAGTAGGACAATTCTAAAAAAGAATGTCTTCCACTGAAGTCAATGGGAAACTCATTTATGATAATGGAACTGGATTCTGCATCTGTAGTAAGCAATGAGAAAGATTTGGAGTCTGTGCCCATTCTTTTATCCAATCTTCACTGCTGTATAGAACCAAATGTCATTTTTATATGCACCAAAGCACACCTAGCCCAACTGTCTCATTTCTTATAGGGAAATGAAGAGTAGAGATTAATTTCCTGTTTGGAAAACTTAATATTTTTTGAATGAAGGCATCATATCTCTGCAGAATAGAAGAATATAAATAGAAGCGTGTATGCTATATCTAGCACTTTAGCATTTCAAAGCACTTCATGGCCCTTGTCTTCGTTTAACAACTGTCAGAGGCCCCTGAAGAGCTTGTATGTACCATGCTTGGCCCCAGTGACTGCTCTCTGACTCTTCCCAGCTTGAGAGCTCCACCAAGAGGTGAAGGAATGGGTCACCAGATGATAGCAGGGTGGCAAAAGGAGGGGCGGGTGGAGCTGACATTTACTTCCATGCAGTGCTAAGGACATTTTTGAAGTCTTTGAGTATCCACTACAGAGTGGGAGGGTTAGGGTTATGGCGGCAGCTATCAAGGGCAAGTGTGTGTGTGTGCCAATTTTCCCACTTCAAAGAGGTAGCTAGTGCGGGTCTTTCTACACCAGAATTTTTTTTGGGTTGGGGGGTTGGCTGGAGTCAATATATGGATCTTCAGCTCTAAGGCAGCTGCTCTGTCTTCAACTTTGGATCTATAAATATGAAATATCACAGCATAAGAGCATAATCCTATGGCCTTGTGAGACCACCTGGAAGGCCGTAGGATTAATTGGAGTCCCAGGTACAAGATCCTGTAACTTGGGATCCAAGACTAAGCCCCCACCTGTTTTGCAATCCACATGGAAAGAACTGTGCTGGCTGCCTATTGCAGCTCACAACTGGGCCTTGGAAAGGAAAAAAGGGGTTGTGCCAGGAGCAAGCAGGGGAGAGACTGGGGTTGTGGAAGTACATTGATTCCAATCAGCTCCTAACCTTACTACTAGCAGGGTACAAGTGTTGATCCCCCCTCCCCCCGCATTGAATGCTCTCTGTTTGGAGGCTTAGCAGCAGGTTGTTGTTGCTAGTCCCGAAGTCATGTCTGACCCATCGCAACCCCATGGACAACATTCCTCCAGGCCTTCCTGTCCTCCACCATCCCCTGGAGTCCACTTAAGCTCATGCCGACTGCTCCAGTGACTCCATCTAACCACCTCATTCTCTGCCATCCTCTTCTTCTTTTGCTGTCAATTGTTCCCAGCATTAGGCTCTTCCCCAGGGAGTGCTTCCTTCTCATTAGGTGCCAAAATATTTGAGTTTTATCTTCAGTATCTGAACTTCTAAAGAACAGTCAGGGTTGATCTCCTCTAGGACTGACTGGTTTGATCGCCTTGCAGTCCATGGAACTTGCCAAGAGTCTTCTCCAGCACCACAATTCAAAGGCCTCAATTCTTCGGCACTCAGCCTTCCTTATGGTCCAACTGTCACAGCCATGCATTGCAACTGGGAAAACCATAGCCTTGACTATACATACTTTTGTTGGCAGGGTGATGTCTCTGCTTTTTAGTATGCTGTCTAGATTTGCCATAGCTTTCCTCCCAAGGACTCACCCTCTGCGGTGATCTTGGAGCCCAGGAAAATAAATTCTGTCACTACTTCCATTTCTTCCCCATCTATTTGCCAGGAAGTGATAGGGCCAGATGCCATGATCTGTTTTCTTAATGTTAAGTTTCAAGCCAACTTTTGCGCTCTCCTCCTTCACCCGCATCAAGAGGCTCTTCAGTTCCTCTTCACTTTCTGCCATGAGAGTGGTATCATCTGCATATCTGAGGTTGTTGATATTTCTCCCAGCAATCTTAATTCCAACTGGCGATTCATCTAGCCCTGCCTTTCTCATGATGTGCTCTGCATATAAGTTAAATAGGCAGGGCGACAGTATACAGCCTTGCCGAACTCCTTTCTCAATTTTGAACCAATCAGTGGTTCCGTGTCCAGTTCTCACTGTTGCTTCTTGACTCGCATATAGGTTTCTCAAGAGACAAATAAGATCATCTGGTACTCCCATCCCTTTAAGAACTTGCCACAATTTGTTGTGATCCACACAATCAAAGGCTTTAGCATAGTCAATGAAGCAGAAGTAGATGTTTTTCTGGAACTCCCTAGCTTTCTCCATGATCCAGAGTATGTTGGCAATTTGATCTCTAGTTCCTCTGCCTCTTTGAAATCCTGCCTGTGCTTCTGGTAGTTCTCAGTCCACATACTGCTGAAGCCTAGCTTGGAGGATTTTGAGCATAACTTTGCTAGCATGTGAAATGATAGCAGCAGGTACTGCAGGGCTAATAGGACTGTTTTAATGGAGCACATTTGCTCTCTAATCTCAGAAGGGCCTATAACCCAGTGATAGAGGTCATGCTTTGCATGCTTACAGTCTCAGCTTCAGTTCTGGGGCATCCATGATCATATCAGCCTTCCCCAACCAGGTGGCAACCAGATGCCGGCTGGGAACATTGAGAGTTGCAGTCCAATACATCTGGAGGGCTTGTTTCTTCCCACTGCTTTTGGCAGTGGCAGCAATTGCCAAATACAGGACTTGATATGCTCTGCTCTGATTTTCCTCATCAGAATGGGCAAATACTCAGAGATCTTAAACTGGAGATACCTGGTAAGCCACCCTGATTTTCCAGCATTCCTCTGACAATAATAGTACATGGTATCTCAAAATGGGGGTATTGCTAGTGTGAAAAGTGCCCTTTCTTGCTTTGTAGAGAAGTAAAGCTGCTCAAAAGTGGTTTATTAATTTTCTGTGACCATAACTTTGTTGTTAATTTTATATACCACTATCATAGTATTGCTTAAGTAAACTAACATCAGTAAAAAAAACAAAAACAAAACCCTGGGCATGCTATTTTTCCTTTCCTACCTGTGTTACCAAACAATGTTACCTAGAGCACACAGGCCATGCCTTTTTCAAATGTGTCTGTCTGTCTATATCTATGTGTTATGTACCATCAAGTTGTCTCCAATTCTGCATATGAATGCCCTCCAAAGTGTCCTGTCCTTGACAAACCTGCTCAGCTCTTGCAAATACCAGGAAGTGGCTTCCTTTATGGAATCAATCCATCTCACATTTGGTCTTCCTTTTCTTCTGCCTTTGACTTTTTCTAGTGTTATTGAGCTGTATATCATTATTTACAACATTTATATACATCCAAACAGATTTTGGAACACTGAAGCTGTTTACATTTATCTTTATTCAGTAGATGCATACACACTTTAATGATCTTCCCTCTTATCCTGATGGGGAAAGGTTTTTGGAGTAGCACTAACTCCAGTTTGGTTTCCTTTAGACGCGGAGATAACAGGGGGCTTCTGCTACCTCTGTTTTACCTGCAAATGCACAAGTTGAGCATATACTGAGACAGCTAGCCTAGCAAATCTAAAAGCAGACCTGCTCCCCAGAAGAAGTCCAACACACCCAAAATATGCCCCTAGAATTCAAAGTCAGCTTCCTTTTCTCTTTCAGCCCTCTGTCTCAGCTAGACACTAAACTGCAGTTTCTTAGCTGCTTTACACAGCCCCAGGTTACATCATCCTTAGCTGTGGGAGGGGGAAATCAGTCACCTTTTCCAATGATTCCCATGCCTTTCTAGGCCATTTATGTGCATCTATTTTTATGACAGCTGATGCACTTGGCTACTTCACCATTAAGAAATTTTAAATTGCAATTCTCCCTCTGTTAACCTGCTTTTAACCTTCACAATTTGTGAGGATCACATAGCCCAGCAGGAAGGCCACTTTGTAGTGGGGATGCCTCCCCCAAACACTCCTTCTAATCTGCAGAGGGGGCTACAAGCATGTTCCATTGCATCAGGTCCATTCTTCCCCTGATGCAAAGCCAGCTGTGTACATTCAGTAGAACCAGATCAGTCCTGGGATGCATACCTGTAAGATGGATTTGTTTGCCACATTCACAGTTTCAAGATACAGTGAAAACATCTCAGGTGTCCATGTTAAAAAAATGTGCTGAGTTAAGAAGGTCATATAACCATTGCTACACAGTCTTTCCCTGTGCTGGCAGCATGGGTTGGGACCCAACCATCCCTATAACCCAGATTTGGTGCCAAGTGCCTCCAGCTGCTCATTCACAAAGAAAGAGCTTCCCCACAGCTGTAATTCACCCATTTGTGCTTTAGGTAATGGTAGAAAAATTAATGCTGTGATGGCTTAGAAGCAAAGAGGTGAATTATTTAATAGGGTAGCACAAAACATTGGTGAATATTCATAAAGTCTGTAAGAGAATGCACTGAAGGCTGGTTCTCTCTGAAATGCTGGCATTGAAGAGTTAAAGTGCAGGGAAATCTCTTCAAAGAGGCACTTATTCTGTATTGATCACTTTATATAATAAAGTTGCTAAGCTAACAAAGTTGCTCTGACAGCTCTAGAAATCAAGGGATCATTGGGAAGGTACTGCTGCAAGAAGCTTAATGAAAATCCTGGCCCATATTTTCTATTCTATCTTGGAAACAGGGAGAAAGGATGAAAGAAACTGGTACACAGGGGCAGGGGGAACAAGGTACAAGTTAAGTGTGAAAATATATTTACTGTGAGTGGGATATGGAGGATAAACTATTTCAGTGATACTCATTTTTCTTTAACAATGACTATCAATCCCTGCACTCATGCCCCAGTAAAAAAAATCCCCAATAAAATCTGATGATGAATTAAAGCCCAGTGTTTATAAATGTGATAATAAAGAATTTTTGCAAAACCTTTCAACTTTGTGGACTTTTAATAATATGAAGTTGTTTCTAACTTGGAGTTAAAAAAGGAAAGCAGATTATATTAACAAGCAATGTGTGTGAAGTGGAAAAGTGTCAAAAGTGTTGTTAAAGCTGGTATTATTGGTGAAACAAAATGTTATCAAGTATGGTGATGATTGATGAAAGAAAGAAAACAAAGGTGTGATATGTTCTCATGGTCAGGGCCAGCCCTCCAGTGAGGCAGGGTGAAGCTGCCATTGCCTCTATCTCCAGCAGATGCTTTGGAGTACCCTACTAGCTGCTTCCCTGCTGTGGCATTTGCTGTGGCAGGAAAATGGGCAGCAGAGTTTCCTGGAGCAACCACATGCTCAGTTGTACTAGCAGGTGCTCCAAAGAGCCCCACCTGTTCCCCTCTCCCACTGTGATAAATGCCATTGTGAGAAAGCAGTTGGCAGGACTCTGGAAGAGCTCCCCCATGCACAAACTACTTACGGCTGTGTGACTCTCTAGAGCAGTGGTTCCCAAACCGTTTTGTTCACATTTTTAAAGACAATCCCCTCCCCCCATGGAACCCTAACTCTATCCCTGATTTTTACTAAGCATTGTGAACCCACAATGTTCTTCCTTCTTTAATTATCTGTTCCTGTTGCCTGAGTGCTTTGCATAATGTGGTAGGAAATAAAGAGAAATTTAAATATAACAAATTAATAAAGCAATTATATGGTAATATCCCAAATTATTCTCAACACTATGCAATACAGTCCTAGGAATCAAATGACACGATGCATTTCCTTGTTTGCTGCTTGGATGCCAACTGACAATCGAATAGTTGGCCTTGTATGGTTTCATTTTAAAATCCCTTTTAAATTTGATTTGTGAGATTTTTCATGGAATTCCTATGAGGCTTTTGCAGCACCCTAAGGTTCTGCAGAACACAGTTTGGGACCCGCAGCTCTAGAGAACCAACACAGCAGTGGTGGCAAGGGTAATGCCTTGTGAGATAAGGGGAAGGAGTAGGGCTTGTGCAAGCAGAGAATAGAGTGAATGTGCGAGGGAAAGGGGTGTGCAGTGACTGCAGCCACGTGCCTGTGCTCATGCCTCAGGTGGCAAGGAAGTTTGTACCAGAGCTGTTTCTGGTGCAAAGTTTCCTCCAAAAAAAGCCTGAAGCTCCACATCAAAATGACACTTGGAAACCAGACATCTGGCAGCCACAGCAAAACCTGAAGAGTAACTCCACCTTTACCCCCACATTGGACGTGAATGGGGCAGGCACAATAACAAGCAGGGCTAGACCTGCTGTGTCCAGTTTGGTCCCTAGGATAGAGGAGACTGCCTCCAAGCAGGTGCAGATGGTATTTCCTCCGCCACTGAGCATCCTCAGACTTGAGCTCTGCTTTCCTTCCCTAGAAATTAAACACTGACATCACTTAGCAACAAGCACTTCCTGTGTTGGGACTCAGGTAGTGTGAGACCATGGAGTGGGGGTAGATGGAGCTGAGAAATCAATGTGTTTCCTGAAAGCTTCCCTTAGGAGACAGATAAGCTGTCACTTTTTGCTTTCCCAGAAGATGTATAACATAGCAGAAATTCACAATGTATATAAAATACACACAGTGCTCCATTGACTTCTTTACAAATGAAGCAGAATAAATCTTCTGGTCTCATCATGATAAATGCCTAGTGAAGCACCTGTCTGCTCAATCATGGTGCTACAAGTGCCCACAGGCTTCTGGTTGACCCTCCTTGCCCTACAGTACAACCATCTTCTGACTTATAAGCACTACATGTTGGGCACCAGAAAAAGCTCCCTTCATTTAGTTCTGCCCTCCCCTCACCATCTTTGTTGTAGGGAGCTGTGCAAAATGCAGCAGAACAGCTTGGGCAGTCCTGCAGAAAATTGCTCATCAACAGCACCTGGACAGCTGATTGGGCACACAGGACCCCTCATCACAGCTTGCTCCACTGTGGGGAGATACACTATTCAAATTGTCTTCATCATTTCTAAACCAGCACCTGCAACCTCTCTCATCTTTCTGGGAGGTACCTAAGGGGCCACACCACCCTCAGCACTGGCAGGATTCTTTCTTTTCCCACAAAACAAGAGAGGATGATGTGAGGCTCATAAAATAAGGGCTCTCCTGATGCTTTGGGAAACAACTAGCATCAGCCCTAGCCAGCATAGCCAGTGATGAGGAATTATGGGATTGATAGGCCAAAATATCTGGAGGGACACCATATTTTGCTCAGCACAACTTTTCCCATAACTATTGCATCTGCATATGTTGGACTGCAGTCTCCATCCTCCTAGGAAATACTGCCTAAGGACTGCTGATTGGTACCACAGCCGGTCACATTTGCTTTCTGCCCTTCACTCAAGGACCTCAAGACTATATCAGTGAGGCTATTTCCCTTTATCCCCCAAACTACCCTGTGAAGTAGATTAGGTGAGAATTAGTGATTTGCCACCCATGGCCACCCAGCCAGTACAATTCATGGCTGAAAATCAGGTGGCCTGCACTCAAAGCCAGTGCTCTTACCCCTGCCCCACGGAGACAAAGCTGTTTTCAGCAAGTACCATCAGTAGGAAAACCCAAAACCATTGAATTTATCAGCATATCTCACCTTTTATACTTGACTGTTAATGAGGGTTTTTAAAAACTGCTAATTGTTATCTTACTGGTTGTGATTGACAGTAGAACTGCTAGGAAAGGAAGGGCACAAGCCTCCTGACACTGTCTGGGGGACTTTATGCTTACTCAGAGTCCCTGTCCTGAGACCTCAGAGCTGGGCTGCAAACAGGGAGCCCCCACCCTGCACAAACCAGCCCTGGGGATGTAAAAAAGGGGTGTGCTCTGGTGGGAGGGAAAGGTGCTGGGGTCCATGACTTATGCTGATTCCAAGCAGCAGCCCAGTCTCTTTCCTTCCCCCTCTGCAACACAGCACCTCACACAATCCATTGGACACCCACAAGTCTTTGAGTTCAGAGGCACAAATGCACTGAGCACAAACTACCCTCTCAAAAGTAGAATACATATTCAGTTAACTGATGATGACATTACATTATACATAAAGTGCCTCATCCACATATTCCACTACAATGACTCCATGCATTTGTGCTCACCACTGTCATTTGACTACAGCACCTACCACATGCACAGTATATGAGAAAAGCTGCTATTGTACTGCATCATTTCTCAGATCAAACTACGGAGTGATAGGAGAGCCATAGATTTTGACAAACTCTTGTCCCTTCCAGATCACCTGAGAGTTTGTTAATTTGTTTTATAGAATAAAGTGTAGTTCTTCTTGGCAAAAAAAAACACCTCCCCTCAGGGGCCTGTTATTATTGCATGGACCTAATCCATTGTAACTGAGTCAAAACATTCTGGGATGTTGGGAACTGGGATTGCATCCTGCTGGTTCATAAACATCAGCACACAGAATTATGTCATTGTAGAGACTCTGCAACCAATCCAACATGAATGTTTTGTCTTGTTTCCACTGAGATGTCACTTCTTGGTCCCATGCCTCCATCACCTTTACTGACATCCATCTGTATGTCTGGCAAGTTCAGCCTGCCCTTCGGTTCTTTGTAGCAACCATCTCAGCAGTATCTTAGATGCCAAGATAACTAAAAAGATAGCCTCAATGTATGCAGGAAATAATATTTGGTAGGTTTCCTTGGAAACAGGATGAAAAGTGAACCTGCTGCAGTGGTCTGTAACCTTACTTCAAAAATGCTGTTACCCAGTTTTTTCTTTCCCTTGTCCTTTGAGCCTTATTTCCATTTTGAACTAGCTCACAAAACATTGCTTGATTGTACCACCTTTTCATGTAGGGACCTCAAGATTGCACAGATTCAACATGTTCTAAAGGACAAAGCTCTGGGGTCCAATGAATCCACCCAAAAACACCAGAATGTGCTGATAATCCTAGTTAGAGGCTGCACCAGTAAGAAAAAGCTGCCATATTTGAATAGCCCTATGAACTCACCTCCTCGAGGGAATTCCACCTCAGTTTTGTGCATAATGAAGGAATGCTACACATCAGAATATGTCCTCTACTGTCTTCAGGCTCAAGCTCCAGTCCTCCAGTGAGCCAAGAATGTCTTATTTAGCACCAATCTGTTGCTATGACAGGTAAGACAGACTCAGACAAAAATTGTCCTATGGTCACAGAAGCAGGAAAACAGCATACATTGAGACATAAGCTACAGATGCAAAAGAGTAAAAGGAACGAACTGTTCTGCGGTTTCAGAGGCCCTTTTGTTTAACACCCTCACTGCAGTTTTTAAGCGAACACATCACAGGAACTATGTCAAGGATTCCACAGTGCAAATAGCTGAATTCACTGAATGCCCAAAATGAAAGCATGAAACCCAAATAACATAAATTATGAATCATATTTCTACAATGTCCTTCATCCTGTGTTGCAAACAACTCTTTTCAACATTAAAGGGAGTTACACAATGCCTCTGTGAAGAGGCAAACAGTTCAAAAGCTCCTCATCTCCAAAGAGTTGCCACCCAATACCATCCAAGTGAGAGTCACTTATTTTGCAACCATAAAGGCATTGTACATGCCACTAGAGAAATAATTTGTGTTGAGCAGGTCTACACAGCTAAGGAGACTTGGATGACAGCAACCTTCCCCAACCAGTGATGCTGTTCTTGACAGAATCTCGGTTTTCAATTTGTGAGAAGGAAATAAAAACTCAGGTTTGTGGGAAAGATCAAACCTCCACTGCTTTATTGACATTAAGCCCCAGGCTCCCTGCAGTAACTAATGATAATGCATTATTGGGCAGAGGCAAACTCAACTGCAAGGTTTCAATACAAGTACAGAGCATTTTATACATTTTATACTCTCCCAGTCATGTACACAGGTACAGAGCAATCAATAACAGAATGCAGACATTACAATGAAATTCTGAAGTCATCATATACAGAACAGATAAGGGAGATCAGCCAAACATAGAAGTGACAATAAGAGTACAGCTAAATGTACAACTTTGAAAGAAGATAATTATGATAAATAATTATCGACCAGCTGCGTCAGAGGCCAACCCGTTGCCACCGCGCACGCCCACCGGCACCCGCCGGCACTGCGGCCCCTGCTCTGCACCCCCCCTCGTGTCGTGAGTGGCAGACGCGCCGAGGGGGCAGGGCGGGGCGGGACGGGGCCGAGGCCGGAGGAGGAGGAGGCCGGAAGGGGACGGCGGCTGGGAGGCCCCAAAAGGCCGGCAGCGCCTGGGGCCAGCAGCCTCAGGCCGGTGGTCAAAGGGCGACGGCCTAAGGGCGGTCACTGCAATTAGGGCTGTTGGGGCCGCTGGGGGGCTGGGCTGGCCATGAACCCTGCCCGTGCGCAGTCGGACTGTGCTCGGCGATGGGTTAAAGGTGGGTGTATGTGTTTAAGGGTTTTAAGATTTTAAGTGTTTTAGGGGCCCATCTCTAGTCTGATAGGAATGTTGCCTGGGGAGCATGTGGGGGCCACCATTGGGGTGGTGACGGGCAATGGTCGTTACGGTCGCAGTGGGGGTTTGACATTCCTGCCTAGGAGAAGGCGGGACAGATGGTTAACACCTGTCCCTCCTTCTGGTTACTCCCCCAGCCGGCGGGTGCCAGGTAGTCTTATCAGCTGCCCCACGGGACTCACAGTGCTGCTGCTTAATGCCAGGTCGGTCCATAATAAAGCCAACATTATCCATGACTTGATTGTGGATGAGAGGGCTGACCTGGCTTGTATCACCGAGACCTGGGCGGGCGAGGGGAGAGATGTTGCCCTCTCTGAATTGTGCCTGCCCAGGCATGCAGTTCAGCACTGTCCACGCCTGGAGGGGAGGGGAGGGGAGGGAGGGGTCGCTGTAGTTTATCGAGTTTCTTTTTCCCTCACGGGGCTTCCTGTCTCCTCGAGACCGGGGCTGCAGTTTCTCCACTTGGTGTTGGGTGACCGAGACAGATTGGGGATTCTGTTGGTGTACCGTGCACCCTTCTGCCCAACAGACTCCCTGCCTGGGCTGATGGAAGTCGTCTCGGATTTGGTGTTGAAGACCCCCAGGATGTTGGTCCTGGGGGACTTCAATCTCCATGCCGAGACTGACCTTTCCGGGGCGGCTCAGGACTTCATGGCTGCCATGACGGCCATGGGGCTGTCTCAACATGTGAGCGGCCCGACCCATGAACGTGGACACACTTTGGACCTGGTTTTCTTGACGGGTCAGGAAGAGGGTGATCTGAGGGTGAAGAATTTATGTTTGACGCCCCTGTCATGGTCAGACCACTTCCTCGTGAGGTTTGAACTCGAGAGTAACCTCTCCCTCTGTAAGGGTGCGGACCGGATTGTGATGGTCTGCCCCTGGAGTCGGATGGATCCAGATGGATTCCTGAGGGCTCTGGGGGAATTTCCAGTTGATAGGGCTGGTGCTCCTGTTGAGGCCCTGGTTGAGGTATGGAATGGGGAGGTGACCAGGGCTATCGACACGATCGCTCCCAAGCGCCCTCTCCAACCGGGCAGAGCCCATCCAGCTCCCTGGTATACACCTGAATTACGGGCGATGAAGCGGGTAGGCAGACGGCTAGAGCGTAGGTGGAGGAAATCACGGGATGAATCCAATCGAGCACAACTTAGAGCCCAGTATTGGGCCTATGCTGTGGTGGTGAGGGCGGCGAAGAAGCGATTCTTCTCCGCGTCCATTGCCTCCTCACAATGCCGTCCAGCGGAGATCTTTCGGGTGGTCCAGGGGCTAATTAAACCTGGCCCCACAAAAAATCTTGTTCCACCCTCGAAAGCCCGCTGTGACGACTTTGCCATGCATTTTAAGGAGAAAGTTGCTCAGATTCGTCATGAGCTGGACTCCACTGTTAATACAGATTCTTGTGGGGAGGGGCCAACCGTGCTGGCTTGTCCCTCATTGATGGATGAATTTCAGTTTTTGCGGCCTGATGATGTGGACAAGGTGCTTGGATCGGTACGCGGGTGGTGGCGGGACAACTCCAAGCACTCTTGGATGAAACTGATTATCTGGACCCATTTCAGTCCGGTTTCAGACCTGTTTTTGGTACTGAATCTGCCTTGGTCGCCTTGTATGATGACCTGTGCAGGGAGAGAGACAGGGGGAGTGCATCCCTGTTGGTTCTCCTGGACCTCTCGGCGGCTTTCGATATCATCGACCATGGTATCCTTCTGGATAGACTAACGGGGTTGGGGGTTGGAGGCACTGCTTTGCAGTGGTTCCACTCCTATCTCAATGGCCGATTCCAGAAGGTGGTGCTGGGGGACTATGGCTTTGTGCCATGGCAGCTATGCCATGGAGTTCCGCAGGGTTCCATTTCGTCCCCCTTGCTTTTCAATATCTACATGAAACCGCTGGGAGAGGTCATCAGGAGGTGTGGGCTGCGGAATCATCAGTACGCTGATGATACCCAGCTCTACCTCTCGTTTTCCACCGATCCAGGTGAGGCAGTGGCTGTACTGAACCGGTGCCTAGCCGAGGTAATGGGCTGGATGAGGGCCAATAAACTGAGGCTCAATCCTGACAAGACAGAGGTCCTGTTAGTGGGTGGCTCGGGCTACGGAGTGGGGGACCTGACCCTTGTCTTGAATGGGGTAGCACTCCCTCTGAAAGACAGGGTCCACAGCTTGGGAGTGCTCCTCGACCTGGAGCTGACCTTGGTAGCCCAAGTGTCAGCAGTGGCGAGGAGTGCTTTCCATCAGCTTCGGCTGATTCATCAGCTGCGTCCGTTCCTGGAGTTCGACTGCCTAACAATGGTGACACATGCATTGGTGACTTCCCAGTTAGACTTCTGTAATGCGCTCTACGTGGGGCTACCCTTGAAGATGGTCCGGATACTTCAATTGGTGCAGAATAGAGCTGCCAGGATGCTGACGGGGACTGGGCGTAGTTCTCATATCACCCCAGTTCTCCGTCAGCTACACTGGCTTCCCATTGAAGTCCGGGCCCAATTCAAGGTGTTGGTTCTTACCTATAAAGCCCTTAACGGCTTGGGTCCTGGTTACCTAAAGTAGCGCCTGCGACTGTATATGCCCTCCCGCCCCTTACAATCGGCAGCAGATGCTCTCCTCCGGGAGCCCTCTGTGAAGGAGGTGAAGAGGGTGAGTACCCGGAGGAGGGCTTTCTCTGCGGTGGCACCCCACTTATGGAATCTGCTCCCCAGAGAGGCTCGCCTGGCGCCGTCATTATTTGCTTTTCGGCACCAGGCGAAGACCTTTTTATTTAAGAAATATTTTGATTGTTGATTTATTTATTAATTTGTTAAATTATTAATTTTATTAATTTATTCGTCTCTTGTGAATTTTAGTTTTTGTTAGTTTTAATTGGGGACTACGAGATGGGCCAATTTTAGTCTTTAATTTGTTAATCGGTAGGTCGATTTGTGTTTTAATTTTATGTTGTATTTCGTTTTGTACAGACCTGCTGTGAGCCGCCCCGAGGCTAGTTGGCAAGGGGCGGCATAGAAATTTTTCAAATAAATAAATAAATAAATAAATAATAAAAATAAATTACTGAAAGACATTAAAAGTGATCTGGAGAGATGGGCCAATTTACAATTGTCTTTGATAGGAAGAATAGCACTGGTTAAAATGAACATTCTACCAAAATTTTTGTTTTTATTCCAAATGATCCCCGTAAAGATTGATAAAAAGTTTTTTGAGGATTTAAACCTTCAAATTTCGAGATTTATTTGGAAAAAAAAGAAAGCAAGGATTAAACTAAAAATGCTTCAGGAAACCAAAAAGAATGGGGGTTTTGGTCTACCAGATTGGATGTTGTATTATCAAGCGTCTATTTGTACTTGGCTAAAAGAATGGATAATCTTGTGAAATAAGCAAATTTTGTACCTTGAAGGTCATGATTTGCAAATGGGTTGGCATTCTTATATGTGGTATGAGAAGGTTAAGTCACAGGGAACTTTTCTAAGTCACTTTATTAGAAGATCACTAATGTCAGTATGGGAAAAGTTAAAGCTAAAATTGTTTATTTATTTATTTATTTATTTTACAAATTTATATGCCGCCCCCAAGTTACCAAGATGGCTTTCACCTATGGAAGCCTTTGTGTATCCAAATGTATTGAATTTTGAAGGGATTATAAGATATGATGATATTTTGGATAAGGATGGAGGCCTAAAACTGGAGCAAGAAATACAAGAACAGGGACTTAATATATCATGGTGGTATAAGGTGCAGATGCAATCAAGATATGCCAAAGACTGCGAAATATGGGGGTTTTATAAAGATCTAACAGCCTTTGATCAAGTAATGTTAAAAACAGATGAGAAAATGATTAAAAAAATCTATGAGTTTTTGCTTGACAGGAAAATGGAAGGGGAACAGGTCAAGGACACTATGATAACATGGGCACAAAACTTTGGATATAATATTGAATTAGAAAAGTGGCAAAAGCTGTGGGAGAGAAATATTAAGGTAACCTTAGCAACCTCGTATAAAGAAAATTTATATAAAATGTTTTATAGATGGTATTTGTCGCCAAATCGATTAGCTAAGATGTTTCCAAATATGTCAAACAGATGTTGGAAATGTAAACACGGTGTGGGTACATTTTATCATATGTGGTGGACCTGTGAATATGTGAAAAAGTATTGGATTAAAATACATAAATGGCTTGAGGAAATGCTACAAAAATCTTTAGCTTTTAAACCTGACAGTTTCTTGTTAGGCATTGTACCGGAAAATATTAGTAAACAAGAAATGTATTTGATACTACATTTAATCACAGCGGCAAGAATCGCGCTTGCTCAATACTGGAAGAGTGAGGAACTACCCACTGAGGAACTGATTTTGAAAAAGATTCTGGATTGTACAGAAATGGATAGACTGACTCTATCACTGAAGGAGAAGGAAGACACTGACTTTTACCAAACTTGGGACTTTTTTACGACTGGCTAGAGAAACGGGACTTGGCGTAGATTTAAAGATGTCTTTAAACTTTTATAACTTGATGTGATTATGATCATAGAATGCTAAAAGATATGTTATAGGGGGCTGACCCAGCTTGTCTGATGTATTTGATGACTGATGTTTTTAATTTGTAGTTTAAAATCTTATAAAAAAAAAAAAGAAGTGACAATAAGATTACAATATTTCTAATTGCAGTGTATTGACATTTCAGTTGAGTAAATTCCAGAAACTTAAACCCATCTCCGGGTCTGCTTGGACATGTAAATTCCAGCTATTGAGAAACCATTCATGAAATCATAAGCTCATCTGTTACTATCAAGAAGGCTCAAACCCTCAGGAATGGATCTGCACCTTTCTGCACCTTTCTGAGGTCCCTGCACCTGGCTATAGTGTGCAAAGTGTTCTGGGCTAGCTAACTAAATACTTCTTGGTAAACTGTGAATTCCTGCAGGGACTATGCAGCAACATTGTAGCTGTGATTGTGTATTCAACTGAATGGCCAGTCTGCTCTGGCTTACAGCTAGCAGGGAGAAGAAGAGTGAGAGAAAGGGAGGGTGAAGTAATGCCATTTTCTTAAGGCAACAGCAATATTAAACAGTGACTTGGCTTGGAAAGCTGATGCTTTTGAGAAAGAGTGCAGGTTTGATTTTATAACACAAAAGCACACATAAGCAACATTTTTCTGCCAGAATTTATCCAAATTTTCCCAACACACTGCAGCTCCCATCATTTCCAGCCAACCTACAGCACTGCACACAGACATGCAGACACATACACAGAGAGCTGCGTATGTGACTTCAGAGCTTCACTGGAAACAGGCTCAGATGAATGAGGAACTGCTGTTCACAAAGCCCCAATTCATCCAAGGGCTTGTAAACAAAGCTCCACAGGGCAAGTAAGGATAACAAAGAGGGATTCTGAGAGCTGCTGGAGGCACCTGCAGAAAGATCCCCTCCAGTCAGCTCTTGGCACAGATGCCTCTGCTGGTTCATGCAACTCCCCTTGGCAGGGCTGGATTTTTCTTGGGCTTGGAGCAGCAGAGAGCAACAAGCAGCCAGGAAGCTGCTGCTGATGGGCATTTTCCCTCTGCTACTTCAAGCCCTGCAAGAGCCAGGCACTCCCAGAGATGTGTGTGCAGATTCATGGCCGAATTACAGAAGAGCTGAAAGCCGATTGGAGCACAGTTTGGAAACTCTGGATGCTACAGTCACATGGGGACTCCTTGCAACAGAGAGGATGGTCATAGGGGGATACTAACAAAGAATCGGTCTCTGATGAATTCTGACCCATACTGTGAGATGCCACTGTACTGGAAATGATTATTGCAATGGAAATTAAATTATCAGGATGCATTCTGGAATTTGCACACTGAGTAAAGAGGATACCTGTTTCTTTTTCTGATTTCTTGCAGTAAAAACATACCATAGGTAAAGCTGAAAACTCCACAAAAGTTACTGGTGCCTCAGTCATCTAAAATGCCAAAATGGGCACTCTTTGTCACAAGTTCTCACCTCCACCTCTGCAAGGGAATTGTTCATTTGGTGGACCATTCAGAGGCTTTTGCTAGGCTCCCAGTTCTCATTCATGATGCTCAAATGCACCCAACTCTTCACAGTATAAAGCAGCATCTCAGTAAGGATGCATTATTGCAAATGTGCTGTGCATGCCAGCTCCATGTGGGAAAATGCCCCGAGCAGATCTTAAATGTACATTCCCAGCATCCTGTGACACACCACCAGCATGAAAGACAGGCAGATCAATTCCTTACAGGAAACAGATTGTTGGGCATGATGAAAAGCATGTTCTAACAGCAGCTATGAGAACCTTCTAAGGATGAAATTTCAAACAGTCGCTCTATCATCCTGCCATGCCAGGGATACATTGCTGCAGTAATGAAATGTGAAAGGCCTGAGATGTTCCATTACTGAGATTCCAATTAGATAAGACAGGGATAAAATTGGTTAATACTTAAAAACCGATACAATAAGCCATTCAAAAAACCTAAAAGCCCATGCAAGTAATCATTCCAAGCATGGACCCTCATATGCATTTCGAAGATAGCCTGGGTTCTCTTAATACTATTAAACCAATTATCCGCATTTGTCCAAGGAGACCCTTTTGTTAGTAGGTATGCAATCTTTCCAATTATATCTTGATTTCCAGCTTTTGTGTAGTCAAATTGTGGATGTTACAGCAGGTACATCCTGGGCCAAAGGCAGTGGCTCATGTGTTTAGCCAGCGGGGCTTCTAATAAGAGGGGGAACCTCAGGCAGGTTATCATCTTCCCACCTAGCTCACAGGGCTTTGTGTGAATAAAATGGGATAATAGCACATACACTCCCTTGACCTCCTTGAGGGAAATCTGGTATTCAAATATGAATACTGATTCTAAAATGTGCAGACTATAATCATATGTGACACCTAGAGAAGCTACCCCTTAAACATGAAACTCATTTGACTATTCTTCTGAGCGTGCTTTCAAACATGTCTGAATCAGCTGTTTTGTAAGAACCCATTCTATTCCCCATGAAGGGTGCATTATTGTTAATAATAATAATTGTTAGGCACATAACATTATAATATTTTCAAAGCATGAAGCATCATCCTGCCAAAGTTAAGCATTTGATGGATTATGTCAAATGGGACAGTGCCTGTTTTGGATATCCCTGTGGGACTAGACAGTAGCCATGTTTTATGCAGGATTGAAGGGAAGGAAGAAGGTGTCTGTTGGTGGTAGCATGACCAGGGAAAAAAAGCAGGGTGGATACTTTTGTGGCTTGAATAGCAGTTTGACTGGAAGAGGTCAGCAGGTGGTGCTTTTCACAGCATGGAGCTAAAGAACACCTGCTTAAATTCCTTTGTTTGAATCCTCTCTTGGCCATGAGTGAAGACCTATGAGGCAAGATGAAGCACATCAGGAATGGAACAAGCCAGCTATCTGAGCTATCAGAAGACAGGAGTTAGTTGGATGAGCAGAGAGATCGTCAGCTCCAGTGTGTGGTGGTAGGTGGCAATCAGACAAGGACACCAGGATCTTAGACACATCTAAGGCTGGTAAAGTGCTCCAAACACAGGCAGAGGCAGAGTACTCATGGCCTGTACAAACCCTGAAGATGAACTCATGTCTTGACTTTCCTTGGTAATCCTTAAGTATCCCATACTTGCATCTGCAGCAGGGCTATTGAACTACTTTCAGACTGAGGGCCAAATTCCATTTCAGAGAACTTCTAGGGGGCCATATTCCAATGGTGGGTGGGGCTGGAGGCCAAACAGGTGAAGCCAAAATACCAAAAATACCAGGATATGTTAGAATAGGGAAAAATAGTACCAAAAGGAGGAAATTTCTGAACAACCATCAGTCATGAAAATAGAGTAGAGCTGTGGATGGCCATCTGAAATACCCTAGAAGGGCTGGATTTGGCCCCTGAAACTAAGACTCTGCACTTCTGCTCTGAGCTTTGCATTCCTATAGTGCTTGGTGATATCTTGATGGCTCCTCTGGGGTACCCAGGGAGTAAGGGTGAGTAACCATGACCTCCAGGGCAATTGGTGAGATGGATCTTCAGTAGGTTCCTGTTGTGGAGCTGCTGACTCTGCAGTACCACTTTCCTCCTTGTCCATTTTTCTCTGGACAGTGCTGCATGTTTGGTTCTGAGTTCCCCTCCACAACAGACTCACTGTTGCTGCCAGTGCCTATACTAAGTTGCATACAGTGTCTCTCCCTCCTTGGAGTCCATGTTTGAGTAGAGACATGACAAGCAGAGGCCACTGTTTTAAAGAAGAAGCTGCTGACCTTTATTGAGAAGGGCTGGTAAGTAACAGCATGCATATGGCTGAACAAACATCATATTAAAAGAAATGGAACAAAGAATGGCTGCACTGGAGAGACATTAAAAAAGTCATAGCCCCTTCCTTATTGTTAGGAATATGGTATCAAGATTAGGTCCTATTCTATTAGATGCAGCCATGTTTTAAAAGCTCAACAGCGTTCCCATGAACAGAAGCAACAACTAAGTGCAGACTTGATTCATATTATATACAGAACACTTTAGTTAGATAAACGCAAAGTCACAGGAAAGTCTGGGCTGTTTCCCATAATTCTTATGAAGCCAGCAGATAGCTGATTGTACTCAGAAAAACAAATCTTACCATCCTACATAAACACATCAAAAGATGCCTCGGTGTCTGGTGGTGAAGACCAGATGACCCCACTCCATTAGTGGGTAACTGTCAAAGTGTAATCTCTGTGTTTTATAGGCTTGCTAAAGTGCCTCCCTAACCCTGTAAATTCACACATGTAACCTTTTTGTTTACTTAACTTGGCCAGCCTGTTCAAGGTAACTTTAGTTTAGAAGGCCTGTCAAAGGCATCTAATTAGAGCAAAATGTAACTTTTCTTTATGGTGCTGTGACATGTATCCAATCACTTTCCTATCCATATCAAAGTATCCAATTACCTTCCTGTGTATTGTATTCACTCCCCTTTTGTGTATTCTATATAGGAAATTAACATGAGGTGTTCCTTCTTAGGCACCCATGGATCCATGCATTCAATTGTAAATAAACTTATTTGCCCTGACAAGAAACTGATTTCTGAGCCTCTGAATTGCGGATCGGGTGTGACATGATGAAAGACAGATAAGGGAGTAGCCATCCAAGTAGCCTCCCAGATCCAAGGGAGTAGCCATCACCAGATCTTAGAGGCTGTGAATGCCAGATGCCGGTTACATATTATACAAATGTAGTACTTTTTTGGACTGAATTTCATTGGGTGAAACAATTTTATGAGGACACCTTCTCTCCCCACAAAAACTTAAAGCAGATATGAGACATAAATGGGCAGAGGAGAGATGAAGATGAGACATAATAGTACCACAGAGAGTGAGTGCAGTGTGGTGGACAGAGTGTCATACAGGGGACCTCGGAGATCTGGGTTCTAATCCCAACCCAGCCAGGAAGCTCACTGGGTGACTTTGTGCCAGTAACTCTCTCTCATCATAGCCCTTCCCAGAGTGTGTGTGTGTGTTGTTTGTTTTATTTCTGTTCCGCACATTAACTGAGATGGTTCTCTGAGTTGCTCACAAGAATGAAAAACACAAACAAACACAATATACAACAACAAATCTGTAAAATAAGTGTCATTGTTCTGAGGATAAAAATGAAGCTATAGAAGCTCCCTTGAGTTAACGGTCACAACAGGAAAAAAGGCAGAATTTAATGCAATGCTATAATGATAGTAGCTCATGCCATTATAAACAGTAGATGGCTATTTCTATCCCTCTTTCCTTTCACTTACCCTCTTGAACTTTCAGAATCTTCAAATTTGATTTTCTAATGGCTTTAAAGGCCTTAAAGAGGGATTAGAAACATTGGTGCAGGAAAAATCATTGGAAATACTGTGTTTAGAAAGTGTGCATTCTGATACTTAAGTGCTGAGGATGAGTGACAGAGGAGAGCTGCTGTCTCTATGGGGCTTTTAGCCCACCACTTTACCAAGGCATCTACTTGTAGATTCTTGGTGGGATTAAGATAGGATTCCCAGATATGGTTTGTTTTTCTGAGTTCTCCCCTTCCTGCCCTCTCTACCTTTCTAAGTGTTCCATGATGCATAACCACTAGGTGGCAATGAAGTATAATAGAACTGCACAGCTACACTATATGTTATTGTTGGTTTACTGTCAGACAGCAATATATAAATACGGTGCTTTTTTTGTCAAAGAACACACCAGAATGGAATTCTGGCACCTGTTTTTGACAGGTTTTTGAAGTTTTAAAAGTAACTTTTCAAAATTTGATGTTTGGTCCACGTGGATTTGAATCACCCTGTCGAGCATAGCAGGTCGGCAGCAAAATCATTAAAACGGTGCATGTGGGCTGCTTGTGTGTCAAGTCCGATGCATCCGTACTTAGTCCATGCTGGTTGTGATGGTGCTGCTCGGCTTGTGGCACTGCTCAGCTTATGACTGGTCATGTGGTCGTGTGCTGAGTGCTTACTGCAGGCAGCGACCATTGTTTTGTTACACAATTGATGTGTGTGGGTGTGTGTACAGTGATTGACTACGTGCGAAAGGTAAATAATTTCTTTATTTTTAAAAAAATGTTGGTGAATTGAACATCTTTTTTTAATTTTTAGTGTAAAAGTGTGACCTCAACTTTAAAAATGAAAAAAATTACTAATTACTTCCCAACCACCGGTCCTGCTAATAAAAAGGGCAGAATATTAACAGACACAATGACAGAACACATAGATACTAACAGCAGGGAAAGGAGTCAAGAAGATTTGTTGGATGAGAATTGGACAAAACTTTGGAATTTACTAGGAACACTTGCCTTAAATACAATAAATTAAATTTATGTTAAGAACTGAATATATAATTTTTTAAACAAAAGATTATCAAGATGTGAGTTCTGGCACCCTTTTTCTTACAAAAAAAGCACTGTATAAATATATTGTTGTTCCGTATGGCCTGGGAAGCGATTCATCAGTGGGGGAATGAGTGCAGTGCAAATATCCCTGTAGAATGTGCACCTCAAGAGGATGTGCTCTGTGGTTTCTATCTCTTCCATAACACAGGGACAAAGGTGCTCTGACCAGGGATCTTTTTGTACTGTCCCTTCAAAACTGCTGAGGGGAGTCCATTAAGGTGGGCCAAGGAAAAAGCCCTTCTGCGTTTATGGAGTTCCAACTGTTTGAGATACAGTGCAGCTATTACAATATGTCTATAGTCCTCCCTAAGATAGAATTCAGGGGCTCTATTGAGATCGCTTTGTCTTTCAGTGTCTGCAATATTCTGAAACAAACAAGTAGAGTCTTAAAGACTAACAGATTTATTATGGCATATACTTGTATGAACTGGAGTCCACTTCATCAGATTTATCAGCTGTTGTTGGTTTGGTTTTTCTACATATCCCAGCTTTTCCCAATCCGGGGCCCTGTATGTTGAATTACAACTCCTAGAATCCCCTGCCAGCCACGCATGAAGATGGGTGACTGGGGATGTTGGGAGTTGCTCAACACATCTGGTACAAAGTTGGGGAAGGATGGTTTATATCTTAACTGATATATCTACTGAAAATAGACTTTGCCATGTGGGATAGGAAGATACACTAAACATTAACTCATAATGGCTTAGAATCTGTTTTCCTATTCCATATTTAATAAGAATTATAGCTATGGTCAAACAGCATTCTCCTTTCACTCTGAAACAGCTGAACTGTAGAAATACAAATATTTTTACTTGGCAGTGCATGAGCCCCCATCTTGGATAGAGACCTTGACATGTTGAGGGCAGTTGAGAGTGCAAGAAAGGCCAAAAGCAATGGTGCCAGGAGGCCAGACTCTTTTTAGCAGGGCCACCCAAGGCCAGAATGGTCAAAGTGGAGACAACAGACTAAGATGCACTCACCCTGTTCAGTTGCAGCACTCACATCATCAGAAGAGAATGGATATGTCTAATGATGAAGGGGACAAAGAAACTCCTGAAAGGCAGCTGCTGGACATCAGAGGTAGCTTAAGGGGACACTGGCAGAGGATCTTTCATAGACAATGGCAGTGACACTCAAGTTAATTCTGCTGAAGGTGGCAATGGTAAACAACTTCTCAGTGTTCTTAGCTTCAAAACCCAATGATGGAACAGTGCAAAATGAAACAAGTGATAGTGCCAAAACATGAGATGCCCACATTGGAATGAACTACTATTTGCAAAGGACAAGTACAAACAGCACACTTAGATCAATGCCAAAAGGAAATCTAGCAGCTTTCTAGTGAAAAGGAACTCTGATGCAGCATAAAACATAAAACAAGAGTTTTATGAAAAGTATGAACCAAGGCGAAGTGGAAACCATAAAGCAAGAAATGGAGGTTAAGCATCACAGTACTGTTAGCAGACTGTGACTTAGTTGTTAGTTGCGAAGTCGTGTCCAACCCATTGCAACCCCATGGACAACATTACTCCAGGCCTTCCTGTCCTCCACCATCCCCCGGAGTCCATTTAGCTCACGCCGACTGCTTCAATGACTCCTTCTAGCCACCTCATCCTCTGCCATCCTCTTTTTCTTTTGCCGTCAATCATTCCCAGCATTAGGCTCTTCTCTAGGGAGTCCTTCCTTCTCATTAGGTGCCAAAGTATTTGAGTTTCATCTTCAGTATCTGGCCTTCTAAAGAGCCGTCAGGGTTGATCTCCTGTAGGACTGACCAGTTGGATACCCTTGCGGTCCAAGGGACTCGAAGGAGTCTCCTCCAGCACCACAATTCGAAGGCCTCAATTCCTTGGGGCTCAGCCTTCCTTATGGTCCAACTGTCACAGCCATGCATTGCAACTGGGAAAACCATAGCCTTGACTATATGTACTTTGTCGGCAGGGTGATGTCTCTGTTTTTTAGTATGCTGTCTAGATTTGCCATAGCTTTCCTCCCCAGGAGCAAGCGTCTTTTAATTTCTTGGCTGCAGTCCCTGTCTGCGGTGATCTTGGAGCCCAGGAAAATAAAGTCTGTCACTACCTCCATTTCTTTCCCATCTATTTGCCAGGAAGTGAGAGGACTGGATGCCATGATCTTAGTTTTCTTAATGTTGAGTTTCAAGCCAACTTTTGCACTCTCCTCCTTCACCCGCATCAAGAGGCTCTTTAGTTCCTCTTCACTTTCTGCCATGAGAGTGGTATCATCTGCATATCTGAGGTTGTTGATATTTCTCCCAGAAATCTTGATTCCAACTGGCGATTCATCTAGCCCTGCCTTTCTCATGATGTGCTCTGCATATAAGTTAAATAGGCAGGGTGACAGTATACAGCCTTGCCGAACTCCTTTCTCAATTTTGAACAAATCAGTGGTTCTGTGTCCAGTCTCACTGTGACTACAAACTATTAATATATATATAAAAAAATCAAAGTCAAGCTAAAAAAGACTACTAACAGAAGCATAGGACCAAAATACAATTTAAATAACATTCCCGAGGAACTTTAAGTTCACCTAAAGAATAAATTCCTGAGTCATTATTAGGGAAGAAGGCAAAAAGAAAAAAGAAAAAAAATCCTGCAGCATAAAGAAAAACAAAGCTTAGATGGATGACTGAAGAACTACTCACAATTGCTAAGGACAGGCAAGAAACAAAAGGAAAGGGTGACAGAATAGTCAGAATCCTGAATGCAACTTTTCAGCAACTATCATGTAGAGATAAAAATAGCTATTACAACAGCCAGTTCAAAGAGAGGAGAGAACAAGAACAGAAGAAAAGCAAAAGGCTTCTTCCAGATGATCCAAGAAATCAAAGGGAAATTAAAACCTAGACTAGGAATGCTGAAGACCAACAGAGGAACATACTATCTGACCAGGATAAAATAAAGAGAAGACCAACAATGACATGGATCAATACTTTACAGTAATTCACATCCTTGACTTTATAAGAGCTGAACAGGGCTGCCAAGGACAGGACACTTTGAAGGACATCTGTTCATAGGGCATGAACACTTATTTGTTCATAAGCTGAAGATGACATCATCTTGCATAACAACAAGAGCATTGCATTATCCATGCCATTTCTTTGGTCTTTGACCTGATAGTTTCAGGCTGTGAATGGGTTTGCTTTATACCCCCGCCCCCCTCACCCTTCCATTTCTTCATTTGTTCCTTTTTTTTCAATATGGCACACACTGAAGACACATATTCATTTTTTAGGAAACAGGATACGTGGGATAATCTCATTGATGGACTAATATAAAGACATAAACTTACCTTTCATGGATCAAAAAGTGTAAATATAAGACCTCTGTTGTATGTGTATGAAAGTACAATTTAGAATGTAGATAGAAGAAACTGTAGAAACATAGAAACAGAGCAAGTCAGAAGGGGTATCCCAGGCCATCTAGCCTGACCCCTGGCTCCAACCAGCTCCGTTCATGACATGCCCACCATGGGTATGTCTAGCCTATCCTTGAACACCCTCACCGATGGGGCCTCAACCACCTCTCATGGAAGCCCATTCCATACCCTCGGGGTCCTGACTGTCAGGAAGTGCTTCCTGGCATCTAAATGGAACCTTGGTTCCCTGAGCTTTGCATTGTTGGAGTGCATCCTGCCTTCCTCTGCAGGGGAGAACAGGTCTCTACCCTCCTTCATGTGACATCCCCTCACATACCTGTATGTCACCAACATATCCCCTCTGAGTCTCCTCTTCTCCAGGCTGAAGAGACCCAGTTCCCTCAGTCTCACCTCATACAGCATCCCCTGCAAACCGGCCACCAACCCTGTGATCCTACGCTGCACTGACTCTAACCTGGCTATATCCTTCCTGTAACAATGGGGCCAAAACTGAACACAATACTCCAGTAGTGGGCGCACCAGAGTCATGTAGAGTGGTAGTAATACACAGAAGCCACACTTCTGACTATGCAACGAAGGATGGTGTTCACCCTCTTGACCATCGCATCATACTGCTGACTCATGTTTAGCCTTAGAAACATAGAAACAGAGCGAGTCAGAAGGGGCCTCCTGGGCCATCTAGTCTGACCTCTGGCACCAGCCGGCTCTGCTCATGACATGCCCACCATGTGCATGTCCAGCCTGTCTTTGAACACCCTCACCGATGGGGCCTCAACGACCTCTCGTGGAAGCCCATTCCACGCCCTCAGGATCGTGACTGTCAGGAAGTGCTTCCTGGAATCTAAATGGAACCTTGGCTCCATGAGCTTTGCTCCACTGGAGTGTGTCCTGCCTTCCTCTGCAGGGGAGAACAGGTCTCTACCCATCTGCATGTGACACCCCCTCACATACCTGTATGTCACCAACATACCCCCTCTGAGTCTCCTCTTCTCCAGGCTGAAGAGACCCAGTTCCCTCAGTCTTGCCTCATACGGCATCCCCTGCAAACCAGCCACCATCCTTGTGGCCCAACGCTGCACTGACTCCAACCTGGCTATAACTTTTCTGTAATAAGGGGCCCAAAATTGAACACAGTACTCCAGTTGCGGGTGCACCAGAGTCGTGTAGAGTGGTAGTAATACCTCTCTTGATCTAGAAGCCACACTTCTGGCTATGCAACCAAGGGTGGCATTCGCCCTCTTGACCACCGCATCACACTGCTGACTCATGTTTAGCCTGCGGTCAACCAGTACCCCGAAGTCTCTTTCACAAGTGCTGCTCTCCAGCCACTTGTCACCTAACCTCTACTTATGACAGCTATTCCTATGCCCCAAGTGCAAGACCTTGCACTTCTCCACATTGAACGCCATCCTGTTGTCTTCTGCCCACTTCCATAGTCTGTCCAGATCCTTTTGGATCTGGAGTACCTGCTCCTCAGTTGTGGCCACTGCTCCAGTTTTAGTGTCGTCTGCGAATTTGATCAGCAGACTGTTCACCACTTCTTCCATGTCGTTAATGAAAAGATTAAACAGGATCGGCCCCAGGACAGAGCCCTGGGGGACCCCGCTTGTCACTGGCTGCCATCCCGATGATTCCCCACTAATGGTTACCTTCTGCTTTTGGTCAGTCAGCCATGTCCTAATCCACCGGACAGTGCTTTGGTGTATCCCAAAACTCCTCAGTTTCTCCACCAGATTATCATGGGGCACTTTGTCAAAGGCCTTGCTGAAATCCAGGTATACCACATCCACTGCATGCCCTCCATCTAGCCATCTTGAAACTTTATCATAGAATTCCACAAGGTTTGTCTGGCAGGACCTGTTTTGCGGAAGCCGTGTTGTGTGGCTGTCAGCCTCCCTTCCCTATCTAGCATCACTAGATCTCTCTCTATTATGAGCCTTTCCATTGTTTTTCCTACAATGGACGTAAGGCTAACCGGTCTTTAATTCCCCATGTCCTTCCTACTACCCTTTTTGAAAATTGGAAGCACCGATGCCACCCTCCAGTCCTCTGGAACTTCACCCGTTCTCCACGAGGTCTCAAAAATGGAGACCAGCGGGCATGAGAGAACCCCTGCCAACTCTCTTAGTACTCTTGGGTGTAACCCGTCAGGGCCTGGCGCCTTTGTAATGTCCAATGCCCTGAGGAGCCCCTCGACTTCAAGGGGGGTCCTGCCCACTTCCATAGTCTGTCCAGATCCTTTTGGATCTGGAGTACCTCCTCCTCAGTTGTGGGCACTGCCCCGGTTTTAGTATTGTCTGCAAATTTGATCAGCAGACTGTTCACCCCTTCTTCCATGTCATTGATGAAAAGATTAAACAGGATTAGCCCCAGGACAAAGCCCTGTGGGACCCCACTTGTCACTGGCCACCATCGCGATGATTCCCCACTAATGGTTACCTTCTGCTTTCGGTCAATCAACCATGCCCTAATCCATCAGACAGTGCATTGGTCTATCCCCAAACTGCTCAGTCTCTCAACCAGGATATCATGGGACACTTTGTCAAAGGCCTTGCTGAAATCCAGGTAAACCACATCCACTGCATTCCCTCGATCTAGCCACCTTGAAACCTTGTCATAGAATTCCACAAGGTTTGTCTGGTACGACCCGTTTTGGTGGAAGCCGTGTTGTGTGTACGCCAGCCTCCCTTCCCTATCTAGCATCACTAGATCTCTTGCTATTATGAGCCTTCCCATTGTTTTTCCTACAATGGACATAAGGTATCTGGTCTGTAATTCCCTATGTCTCTTCTACTACCCTTTTTGAAAATTGGGACCACTGACGCCACCCTCCATTCCTCTGGAATTTCACCCATTCTCCATGAGGCCTCAAAAATTGAGGCCAGTGGGTCTGAAAGAACCCCTGCTAACTCTTGAAGTGCTCTCAGGTGTAACCTGTCAGGGCCTGACACCTTTGTAATGTCCAGTGCCCTGGAGTGCCTTGACTTCTAGGGGGGTGACTCTAATCTGTGCCCCTAAATCCCCAATCTCATCTAATTTCCCATGCATATCTCCCCCATCTAGCTTTGGGGAGAACACAGAGGCAAAATAGTCATTTAGCATCTGTGCCTGTTCCCTTGTATCAGTCATGGGATCTCCTTCCTCCTTATTTAGCCATCCCACTACTTGTCTACCCTTCCTCTTGCTGTTTACATGCTGATAGAAGCCTTTTTTGTTGCTCTTGATATTCTTGGCAAGTCTCAGGTCATAATCTCCTTAGCTTTGTGAATAATCCTTCTGCAATGGGCCTCCTCCTCCTCCCGGTATACCCTTTTGTCTATTTGCTCCAGTACCCATTTCCTAAAGAGGTTCCTCTTGTTCACATCCCTGGCAGCACTCCCCTTCGCCTCCCTGCCTTACTAACTAGAGGTATCGTCAAGGCTTGCACCTCCAAGACCTCCCTTTTGAGTGCCATCCACCACTCCTCAACTCCCTTGCCTTCCAGTAACCTATCCCAAGAGACTTTCCCCAGTCTGGCCTTCAGTTGGCCTTCAGTTTTATCATTCATGGCACAATGTGTGAATTAACTTGATGGAAAAGCATTATGTGGCTGAAGTGGTCTGAAAGTTCTGTCTGAGCTGCTTGCTTGATCATGCACATGCACATGGCCAGGCATTGAGCAAGAACACAATGAATTGCACAGCAGCAATTTAGCACTTCAGATATGAATTGCAAACTTTAATTTCTGGAATGGGGCAGGCCTGTCCTGATCCATACACAAGTGTTTCTGCTTCTTTCAGGGCTTGTTTCATGAAGCGCTAAATCCCTGTTGCACAAGCATTAGTTCCTATTTGTGCAACAGAATCATAGAAACATAGAAACATAGAAACAGAGCGAGTCAGAAGGGGCCTCCCGGGCCATCTAGTCTGACCTCCGGCACCAGCCGGCTCCGCTCATGACATGCCCACCATGTGCATGTCCAGCCTATCTTTGAACACCCTCACTGATGGGGCCTCAACGACCTCCCGTGGAAGCCCATTCCACGCCCTCGGGATCCTAACTGTCAGGAAATGCTTCCTGGCATTGAAATTGAACCTTGGCTCCCTGAGCTTTGCTCCATTGGAGCGCGTCCTGCTTTCCTCTGCAGGGGAGAACAGGCCTCTCCCCATCTCCATGTGACACCCCCTCACATACCTGTATGTTGCCAACATATCCCCTCTGAGTCTCCTCTTCTCCAGGCTGAAGAGACCCAGTTCCCTCAGTCTCGCCTCATACCCCATCCCCTGCAAACCAGCCACCATCCCTGTGGCCCTACGCTGCACTGACTCCAACCTGGCTATATCCTTTCTGTAATGAGGGGCCCAAAACTGAACACAATACTCCAGTTGCGGGCGGACCAGAGTCATGTAGAGTGGTAGTAATACCTCTCTTGATCTAGAAGCCACACTTCTGGCTATGCAACCAAGGGTGGCATTCGCCCTCTTGACCACCGCATCACACTGCTGACTCATGTTTAGCCTGCGGTCAACCAGTATCCCGAGGTCCCTTTCACAAGTGCTGCTCTCCAGCCACTTGTCCCCTAACCTGTACTTATGACAGCTATTCCTATGCCCCAAGTGCAAGACCTTGCACTTCTCCACATTGAACTGTTGTCTCCTGCCCACTTCCTGCCATCCTGTTGTCTCCTGCCCACTTCCATAGTCTGTCCAGATCCTTTTGGATCTGGTGTATCTGCTCCTCAGTTGTGGCCACTGCTCCAGTTTTAGTGTCGTCTGCGAATTTGATCAGCAGACTGTTCACCCCTTCTTCCATGTCGTTAATGAAAAGATTAAACAGGATCGGCCCCAGGACAGAGCCCTGGGGGACCCCGCTTGTCACTGGCTGCCATCCCGACGATTCCCCGCTAATGGTTACCTTCTGCTTTCGGTCAGTCAACCATGCCCTAATCCACCGGACAGTGCTTTGGTGTATCCCAAAACTCCTCAGTTTCTCCACCAGGATATCATGGGGCACTTTGTCAAAGGCCTTGCTGAAATCCAGGTATACCACATCCACTGCATCCCCTCCATCTAGCCATCTTGAAACCTTGTCATAGAATTCCACAAGGTTTGTCTGGCAGGACCTGTTTCTGCGGAAGCCATGTTGTGTGGCTGTCAGCCTCCCTTCCCTATCTAGCATCACTAGATCTCTCTCTATTATGAGCCTTTCCATTGTTTTTCCTACAATGGACATAAGGCTAATCGGTCTATAATTCCCCATGTCCTTCCTACTACCCTTTTTGAAAATTGGGACCACCGATGCCACCCTCCAGTCCTCTGGAACTTCACCTGTTCTCCACGAGGCCTCAAAAATGGAGGCCAGCGGGCGTGAGAGAACCCCTGCCAACTCTCTAAGTACTCTCAGGTGTAACCCGTCAGGGCCTGGCGCCTTTGTAATGTCCAATGCCCTGAGGAGCCCCTCGACTTCAAGGGGGATGACTCTAATCTCTGCCCCTAAGTCCCCAGCCTCATCCAATGTCCTATACGGATATCCCCCGTCCTGCTTTGGGGAGAACACAGAGGCAAAATAGTCATTTAGCATCTGTGCCTGTTCCCTCATGTCAGTCACTGGATCTCCTTCCTCCTTATTTAGTGGTCCCACCACTTGTCTCCCCTTCCTTTTCCTATTTACATGCTGGAAGAAGCCCTTTTTGTTGCTCTTGATATTCTTGGCAAGTCTCAGCTCATAATCAGCCTTAGCCTTGCGAAGAATCCTTCTGCAACGGGCCTCCTCCTCCCGGTATACCCTTTTGTCTATTTCCCCCAGTACCCATTTCCTATGGAGGCTCCTCTTTCGTCTAATCCCCCTAACCACCTCCTTTCGCATCCATGGCGGCACTCTCCTCCGCCTCCCCACCTTACTGACAAGAGGTATTGTCAGGGCTTGCGCCTGCAAAACCTCCCTTTTGAGTGCCATCCACCCCTCCTCCGGTCGCTTACCTTCCAGTAACCTATCCCAGGAGACTTTCCCCAGCCTGGCCTTCAGTTGGCCAAAGTTGGCCCTCTTGAAGTCCCAGCTTCTAGTGCTCGCCCTGCTGCACGGCCCCAGTCCTCTGATCTCAAAGCAAAGGATGGAGTGATCACTTGCATCCAGAGCTCCCCTAATCTGTACTTCATCTATCAGCTCCTCCCTATTGGTCAAGACCAAGTCCAGGATGTTTCCCCCCCTCGTCGCCTCTCGGACCCTCTGTGTGAAAAACCCACCCTCTAGAGCTTCTAGGAAGCGACGTGACCTGGCTGTCACCGCCGAGTGAGTCTCCCAAGTAATATCCGGGAGATTGAAATCCCCCATAATTACTGTGTCTCTCCCCCGAGCTAGCCTTAGAATCTGGCCTGTCAGGACATCATCCAGAGTCTGAAGTTGACCTGGAGGGCGATAACATACCCCCACTGTCAGGTCTCTTTCTCTGTCAAAACCCCTAAGTTTCACCCAGACTGCCTCTACCGAATCCCCATCTGTGCTGCACTCTATCTCACTGCATCCTATCCCTTCCCTGACATATAAAGCCACACCCCCACCTCTCTTTCCCTTCCTGTCCTTTCTAAAAAGGTGATACCCTTCTATGTTCACATTCCAGACTTGCCTTTCATCCCACCAAGTTTCTGTGATTCCCACCAGATCGTATCCTCCTATTCCCAGGAGAGCTTCAAGCTCTTCCTGCTTATTACCCATGCTCCTAGCATTGGTGTACATGCACCTCAACTCCTTCCCACTGCTTCCTTTCCTTGGAGTGCCCAGCATCCTCCTTCCTCCCATCGTCCCTGGTACCTGGCCCCTCTCTGTAGAAGTCCTGTCAGTCCCTGCAGTATCTCTAAAGCCCTGCTCCCAGAGCCCCGATCCTCCCTGCACACTTGTCCAGTGCAGACACGTTACTGGGGGGCCTGAACCCACCCCCCACTGGCTCAGTTTAAAGTCTTCCGGATGAAGCTTGCTAGAGCATCTCCAAAGGACCTTTTCCCCATCCTCGTGAGGTGTAACCCATCCCTTGCCAGAAGTCCATTGGCAAGAAAACGAGTGCCGTGGTCGAGGAACCCGAAGCGTTCCTTCTGGCACCACACCCTAAGCCAGTCGTTCACCTCAGAGGCCCTCCTGTCCCAAATCCCCGGACAGGTAAGATTGACGAGAAGGCCACTTGGGCCTTCAGCTCCCTGAGTTTCTTCCCCAAGGCCGAAAAGTCCCTGGTGATCCTGACCACCCCCTGCCTGGCCACGTCGTTTGTGCCCACATGGATCACCAGGAGTGGCTGGTGACCCCCGGAGCGAACAAGACGCTCCACTCTGTCCTTCACGTGCCGGATGCGTGCACCCGGCAGGCAGCAAACCTCCCTTGTCTCAAGGCTGGGGCGGCACACCGCCGCCTCAGTGCCCCTCAGCAGGGAGTCCCCAACAACTATCACCCGCCGCCGTACCTTCTCGGTGCTGGTGGGCAGCCGTGCCCTGGTCCTTTCCTCTCCTGCAGTGGCTCCCTTGCCTCCTGATGTCCCAGGCTGGGGGTCCTGCTGGTCCCCTGAGGCCTCGTCAGCCCCAGCCTCCCCAAGTGGAGAAAACCTGTTTCCCAGCTCCAGATCGGTGCCAGGAGAAGGAGGAGGCCGTGCTGGCCTCCTCCTCCTGTGGGTGACATACCTCCATGTCTCCGCAGCTGCTCCTCCCGTGGTCTCTCCCTCAGCCCTCTGTCGAGAGGGGGGCTGCTGCGGGGGGGCCTGAAGAGCTCTCTCGGCCCTCAGGCACCTCACCTCCTCCTCTAGCAGGGTCACCATCTTGCACCGAGGGCAAGTGTATCCCTGCCTCTCCTGGGGGAGAAGGGCGAACATGTCGCAGCTCTCGCAGCGGACAGCAACACCCGTGACTCCCGCCAAGGCCATCTCCTGGTCTGCCATCTGTAACCCTTCCGAGACCTTACCTTGGTCCCCTGTCTTGTTAGTCCTGCAGTTCCTCTCACTCTCCCAGTTCTCCCAGGCAAAAACCCCACTTGCACACACACACAAGGAGAAAATAAACTTAAATTTAAATTGGAAGAAAAAACAAAAACAAAGCACAACAAAGCAAAGCAAAGTGCAAACAAAACAAAACAAAACAAAAACACACAGACAAAACAAAAAAACAAACAAACAATCAAACAAACAACCTCTGTGTCTCAGGGAAGGGAGTCCCTGGACCGTCCGGACCGCAGCTCAGGGACGCAGATGAGGGACGACACCCGAGCTGGGCCTCCTCAGTCCCTCCGGCCAGTGGCCCCGCCCCCTGCTTCCCCCTGGCTGCTCTAGCTCTCTGGCCCACCCCCTCCCTCTCTGCTGCTCCTGGACCTCTGCTCCCACCTGCCCAGCTCCTACCTTGCCTGTGCCAGTCCCCTGGCCACTCAGCGCTCTCTCCCAGCCTGTGCCTCTGCTGCTCTGCCGCTCTGCCAAGAGGCCAGAGCCAGAATCAGTGGAAGAGCAACAGTGCTGCTTGAAACTTCCTTGCAACCACATGAACATGCAGTTCTCAAATGACAAGCATTAATCAGTACACTGATGCAGGGCCATCTTAACAGCATTATGGGCCCTGGGCAAAGCAGTGTACTGGGGCCCCTACGACAACTACAACTACTGTTAATTTTGGAAGTTTTCCAATTTTCCAAGGGTTTACATACACAGATTAGTATGGGGCCCACGGGCAAGTGCCCATCAGGCCCATGCATTAAGACGGCCCTGCACTGATCCTGACTACACCCCTGGACTACATCAACCCTACATACACTTGAACGCAGAGGTGTTAGAAGTGGTTCATTCAAGCATCTCCATTCACCATTTTTCTCAGCACTTGATAACTTGTAGCTGAATGAACAGCCTTTCTGGAGTGATTCATGAGGACAGGTTTACCCGCTAGTGATACTGAACCAGCTCGCAAAGTGCCCCATGGGGATTACATCAATATTCAATAAATGGCAGCATTGACTATGGTTTTCTTTACTACATTTTATCTTTCCATTCTGCTACAGTAATGTTGCCCTTAGTTGGAAGGGGGTTGCCTTTCTAGTTGTTCTAAAAGATTTCAATCAGTTCATCTAACCCGGGGGTCGGCAAACCCGTGGCTCCGGAGCTGCATGTGGCTCTTGAATGCCTCTGCTGTCTGCGGCCCGTGCTGGGTGATCTGCGGCCCATGCCAGCACAGTGCTTGAATAAATCGAAGAAAAGAAAAGTTTCTGAAGAAAACCAAACGTTTAATGATACTTGGGTAGATTTACTGCTGACAAACTTATGGGGTTTGCTGTTTAATGCATGCAGCCCTTTAGCACTGACTCTTCAGGAAGCTGCTCTCCTATTCAAAATATATGAAAGGAATCCTACTAGTTTACAATGTTTTTAGTGACTAAACAAGAGCTGCAGCTAAATCATAATGAAGATATACATAGCATTAAGGCAAAAAATGATATATGCAGTGTTATCTTCATTTTAGATGTCAAAAGGGTTTTGCAGCTCCCGGTGTTTTCTTTTGTGTGGGAAACAGGTCCAAATGGCTCTTTGAGTGTTAAAGGTTGCCGACCCCTGATCTAACCCATCAATGTAGTCATCAATAAACTTATTGGTTGAATAAAAGACTCCCCACTTACTCACACAACAAAAGCTTAGATCCAATACCAACCATTCACCAGTGGAATGCAAACAGCTGGCAAGGCAAATTTCCTGCCCTGGCCTGGAAAACACTAAATCTGCTTTGGAGAATTCGGGGATCCTCTAGAGCAGGGGTCCTCAAACTTTTCCACCAGGGGACCAGTTGAAAGGTGCCGGTGCTGGCACCTGGAAAGGTGCTGGGCTGGAAAGGTGGTGCTGGCGGTGCGTGCAGGCTGGCGTGGGGGTGGGGGCGGTGTGTGCAGGCATGTGCGGTGAGGCGGGGATGGGGCATGCAGTGAGGGGAAGGGAGGGGAGGGGAGGGGAGGTGCGGGTAAGCACACGCCGTGAGGCAGGCACACGAGGCAGAGGCTTGCTTGCTTGGAGATCTTTTTCTCCAAGTGAGCAAACCATTGCCTCCCTGCACACAGGACGAGGTGGGCGGCGGCAGGCGTGCGTATGGCTGGTCCAAATGAGCGTGGTGGGCTGGATAAATGGGCATGGTGGGCTGGATCCGGCCCCTGGGCCACAGTTTGCGGACCCATGATCTAGAGCACATTTGGGGAAGGGAGCACACAAAACACTGTAGAGGAGGAAAGCAAATAGAACATATGCATGTCTAGTAATTTTGGTATTAAGTTTTATTATGAGTTGAAACAAAGAAAACCATAGCAAGGAAAAAAACCAAACATCACTGCATAAATTTTGATATATCAGTTTCGATTTGTACATGTGAAGTGTGTATATATACACACACACGGCTTTCTAAAATATTATAACTTCAGCAAGAGCAAACCAAATATCTATGTAAGTATTCAATCAAAAGTGGCATTTATATACCATCCAAATGTTGAAAGCAGTGTTAGTTCCTCAATCCATTGCATTATAGGAGGTGAGTGTTAATCCTGCCAATGTTGTAATATTTTAGTTGTAATATTTTAGTTGTCAAAAATGCACAGAACGCTTTAGTTGATTCTGTGCTGATTTTCAGGAAAAGGTAGATAATTTAAAATAATTTTGTATACTCCAGTACAAACTCTATCCACATTAGAATATCTGCCCCAAAGAAGGGAACTACTGGATATTGCCAAAACATATGATATGCCAGCAGCTAGCTGAAACATCCTAAAGGCACACAATACTTTTTTTCTGAATAAGACATAACATAAAAGCCATTGAGATGCCTCACATACAGATGCTTGTTTAGGCAAAATAGACAGTCCAACTCTCTATTCCATTCCTGCTTCAGACTCCATATCATATTTGTTCATCATTAATAAGTATTTAAAAACATGGGTTGTAGGTCAATACCTCTGATCAATTTTTATTGGTACTTCCAACTGTAAAGTAGACTCCAAAGCTGTAAAAGCAACAGGGCTGAACACAGATTTTACCAAATGTTGCCATTGCAAGTATTGTCATTCATCCTTAGCAGGCAAATCACATCTGGCACACCAAGTCATCAATGACAAAAACAATTTAAAATCAACTTATCTATGTCATAGCCAACTCTGGTAAGTGGCTCTTTCTCCCACAGTTTAATGCAGCATCCCCCAATCTGGTGCCCTCCAAATGTGTTGGGCTACAACTCCCAGTATCTCCAGATAATCATATTGGTTGGGGATGCTGGGAGTTGTAATCCAACACATCTGAAAGGCACCAGGTTGAGGACGTCAGGGTTAATGTAGGGAGCATCCTTTGCAGAGGCTGCCAATTCTCAGTATCTGCTTCTGGTTTTTCACAGAATTGAGATCTGAGTACTGAATTCCCTGCTCTAAAAGCAACTTGCCAAAAACAGAAGCAAAACTAGAGTGTCAGAACATCACCTAAAAACTCATAAAGCAGTGAGGGTAGGGCATGTTACCCCTAATAAATAAATGCCTTTTATAGAAAAGTGTTGTATCTTTATTTTTTAAAAATCTGTCTCTTACAAGCAAACACCCAGCAATTCAAAGAAAAAGAGAATGAAGTATTTTTACACATGACCAATTCATTGCTGATAGAGTCCTAGTGAAAATATGCATGTCTGAACTCTCTGAGTTAATCTGCCAGCATATGCTGTATTTGCTTAGGGGATGAAGTTGCCAGAAATGAGTTTTTAGAAGGGAGTAATTTTTCCCTTTTTTCACCCAATTCTGATTCCCTGTTACAATGTTGGGAAGCATCAGCCCTGTGCATTAGAACACCAGTGTTATGAACTTCTGTGTTCTTACCCAGAGCAACCAGGAATCTTAGAAAGGGACAGTTCCATTCACATTCATATGCTGTTTCAAATATTGGGATGCAAAGGAAGTCTTAGAGAAGCTACACCTGCCAGATTGAAATATCTTTTGCTTCCACCTCTAACATACACTAATCCACTTGTAGCACATCTTCAAATATCATTACAATTCTGTTCTTTGTTTCTTCTTGCAATACCAGAAGATGTCATGAAAGCAACCCTACTAGAATGTTTCTGTTTAGCACACCAACCTTCTCTGACCTGAGCTCCTCTAGATGCATTGGATTACAGCTCCCGTTAATCTAGCCAGCACAGCCAGTTGTTGGAAATGATGGGAGTCTGTTTGTTCATATTTGTACCCTGCCTTTCTACCAGGATACATGGCACTCAAAGTGGCTTGCAATCCTCCAACTCATCAGAAGGACACCAGACAGTTGATCAGGAAATTCCCAAAGCCCACCTTGGTTTCTCTAGAAATAAAAGCTGTGAGCCACAATGGGTGAAGTTCTGGAATCAGCAATGCACATAAGTTTTTGGCTGCTCTTGTATGTACATTGGTCTATACCACCCTTGCAAAGAAGCCCACAAAAGGTGCTCAGCCACGGTATCTTATTGCCCTATTATAGTTGATTCAGTAATGTATCAATTAGTTCAACAGGGCAAGGGATACAAGCTTTTCTGCATGGAGGTAATTCTTACTAAAGGAGCTTCCAGATAGTTTTAACAGTCCAAAAGCATTGTGGCACCATTTTGTCTTTCCTTGCTTATTGGCTTTCCCACGTAAGAAAATAAGATGGAAGAAACAGTGGCAAAGCATGGGAGGGTTACAGGTAGAAAATGATGACTGGGAGCCCTTGTAAAAATGCCATGGGCAAGGCAGAGCAGTGATTGCATCCAGCAGCCCCTAACCTCCACAAGCCTGGTAAATGACCTATAGCTAGCAATAAGCAGGTGGTACTGGTGTGTGCCATATAAAAAAAGTCATATGAACATGTATGTCAATTTTTGTTGCAGTGAGTACTTCAAGAGCCTCTTCTACAGACAATAGCAGTAAGCCCCTCTATGCTACCTTTGAACAAACTGCTGAAGGACAAAGAGGCCCTTACAGAGCAGCAGCATTTAATGTCCCCAATTGTGCCTCTCCTCCCAGGCTCTCTGATGCTGCTGATACAACCAAAGCATCTGCTATCCTGAGCCAGTATCAGAGTTGGGGACAATGTAGCTTGTCTTTCAGACCCAAATTTTCTAGAAGTTTGCAATCCGCCTCTTTCCAAAGATACAGCCTACAGGTATGAATTTCTGAAGACACCTTTTTAAAAACACAGCTACCCAGGTTATTTTGAAAGAGGCAGGTGAGTTCTAATTTAATGGTGTTAATATGAACCTGCCTGGAATCATGATCTACTATGTCAGAGGCCCTCCTTGGAAAATCAGATGACTGGGGAGAGCGCTGTTTTGATGCTAATGCCCTATTTGTGGAATATCTTTCTCAGCAAGGAAGTGAAATTCTAACTCTTCTTTTTTGCAAGTACAAGCTAAAGCGCTTAGGTTTTCAGTGGTCTGACCATACAACTACCATTTTAAAAAACTATCTTCTGCTGTTTTTATTTGTGTACATTGCTTTGAATATTCAGAAGCAGCAGGTATATATATTTAAAACAATGCTACTCTTCAGTTGACTTTCAATTCGGATCTGGTTGCAGCGAGTCTACATACACAAACAGCTAGCTAGACTTGACTAAAAAGGCAAATTTGAGCCATAGTGCTACTCCTAACCTGGCTTAAAAGGCCTGTATTTTTCTGGCTACTCTTCTGGCAGTTTCTCAGCAATCTGGAGACATGGCAGTTCCTCAGCCGAAGTATAGGCATTTGGGTGTCTGCCCAACAGCCACAGAGTCAGCCACAGAGTAGCCCTTGAGCAGTCCTTCTTAACAGCTGTTTTATCCTTGTAACCTTCCTTCCCCCATTGCATGTCCAGATGTGTTTGGGCAGGGGTGGGCTACTTGTGTCCCTTCAGCTGTTTGGCTGTCTGGAACTGATAGAATTTGCAACTTCTGGAGAGGATCAGGTTAAGAAGACTCTTCAAATGTCCTAATTAATTATAGTGTCTGTCTAAATTCCAGGAATAATATCAAGGAAAAGGATTGGAGTAGGGTTATGACGTGTTAAGGTATTGTGTTTTATTTTTGAAAAAGTTGTATTCTTTCCCTTGATTCCAGGTTTAAATACATCCTTGTTGACAGAACAACAGATGTCATGAAAGACCAAACCCTCTGGTCTCATCCAATCAAAACAAAAAAGTGTGAGTGTGTCTTCTGGAGTGGCTTTTATTGCTTAGAAAATGAGTGTTCTAAGTTCAAAAAACAAGTCACTTGCTTTCATTTGCTGGCCTACCTAAATAGTTAAAAGATACATATAGGAATTGAGCCAAGAGGAATTGATCCTCTTAAAATACAGCCTTCAAAGGCTGTTAACTGGGTACTGATTCAGAGAAGGAAGAGGGGTCAGAATCCAAAGCTGGATTGCTAAAGTCAGCAGACCTAGAGATAAGCCAGGAAGTTGCTCAGAATCAGAGTTTCGAGTTTGGTGGTGAAGTCTAGTGAGCTGGTTGATATGGGAGGGAATGGGCCCAACATCACTAGTCTGATCACATGGCATCAGCTTAAGGGGGTGAGAAGCCTCAGATGGGAGTCAGTTTAACATGATACAGTAATAACTTTTAGTTACAAAGCCTTTGTTTTGACCTGCTTTGTTCTGAAGAAGGGGGTGGAAGGAAGACCAGCAAAGACAGTACACAAAGCATACAACACACCATGATTGAAGATGTTAAATCACTTGAACCTAGGAGTTTTATTCTCCTCATGGACAACCCCCTCTATCCACTAGGTCAAACTACCCACTTTGGCTTTTTAAAATATCCTTGAGCATCATTTGCAATTATATTTAGCTTTGTCAATATAAATCTCTATTTTCTCTTTTTCCACCTACATGTTTCACCTAAGGATGAAGGGCTTTGGAGTGAACAAATGGCTTGTGAACAAATGGCTTTTATGTTTTCAAAAATGGGAGGTGGGGGAAGGTCTAAAATTGTTTGGTCTTCCCAGCTGACCTTGGGATAGACCCAAGTGTATGTTGAAACTAGTTCCTGTTAAGCCCCTCCCCCCACCTTCAGCTTAAGATAGTGACTAAATATGGACTCCGGGACTTCAACATCAACCACTTTTTCTTTCATCTAGCCCAGAGGTTGGCAACCTTTAACACTCAAAGAGCCATTTAGACCCGTTTCCCACACAAAAGAAAACACTGGGAGCCACAAAACCCTTTTGACATCTAAAAAGAAGATAACACTGCATATATAGTTTTTTACCTTAATGCTATGCATATCTTCATTACGATTTAGCTGCAGCTCTTGTTCAGTCACTAAAAACTGTTATTTTTAATCTTACATTATAAACTAGTAGGACTCCTTTCATATATTTTGAATAGGAGAACAGCTTCCTGAAGAGTCAAAGTCAGTGCTAAAGGGGTGCATGCATTAAACAGCAAACCCCATAAATTCGTCAGCAGTAAAAGCAAATGAATCTAGCCACATATCATTAAACATTTGGTTTTCTTCAGAAACTTTTTTCTTCGATTTATCCATGGTTGGCCTACCAGGGGAAGTTGCAGATATACTAGGTGTGTTTAGTGACTGATTAGCAGATAAAGAGTCAAGTGATGTGAATTGTGACAGGTCCCAAGCTCAGCTTTTATTATTGAGGAAGGAGATTACATTTGGACAAAGAGAATCTTTTCAGCAGCCTTTAGTGTAACATGAGAGCCTGCAGGAAGCTTGTTTTTTTGGCTCTGGCCTCTTGGCAGAGCAGCAGAGGCACAGGCTGGGAGACAGTGCTGAGTGGCCAGGGGACTGGCGAAGGCAAGGTAGGAGCTGGGCAGGGGAGCAGAGAGGAAGGGGGCAGGGCCAGAGAGGCTAGAGGGGCCAGGAGGGAGCAGAGGGTCAGGAGCAGCGGAGAGGAAGGGGGCGGGGCTAGAGGGGCCAGGAGGGAGCAGAGGGCCAGGAGCAGCAGAGAGGAAGGGGGTGGGGCCTGAGAGGCTAGAGCAGCCAGGAGGAAGCGGACAGGCGGGGCCACCGACCTGAGGGACTGATAAGGCGTCGTCCCTTGTCTGCGGTCCAGGCTGTACAGAGACTCCCTTCCATGAGACACAGAGGTTTGATTGTTTGTTTGTTTGTTTGTTTGTGCTTTGCTGTGCTTTGCTTTGCTTTGTTTTTCTTCCAATTTAAATTTAAGTTTACTTTATCCTTGTGTGTGTGGGCGAGTGGGTTTTTGTCTGGGAGAATTGGGCAAGTGAGAGGAACTGCAGGACTAACAAGGCAGGGGATCAAGGTAAGGTTTCGGAAGGGATCCCGATGGCAGACCAGGAGATTGCCTTGGCGGGAGTCACGGGTGTTGCTGTCTGTTGCGAGAGCTGTGACATGTTTGCCCTTCTGCCCCAGGAGAGGCAGGGATACACTTGCCCTCGGTGCAAAATGGTGACCCTGCTAGAGGAGGAGGTGAGGTGCCTGAGGGCCGAGATTGCTCTCCAGGCCCCCCCCGCAGCAGCCCCCCTCTGGACAGAGGGTTGAGGGAGAGACCACAGGAGGAGCAGCTGCAGAGACATGGAGGTATGTCACCCACAGGAGGAGGAGGCCAGCACGGCCTCCTCCTTCTCCTGGCACCGATCTGGAGCTGGGAAACAGGTTCTCTCCACTTGGGGAGGCTGGGGCTGATGAGGCCTCGGGGGACCAGCAGGATCCCCAGCCTGGGACATCAGGCGGCAAGGGGGCTGCTGCAGGAGAGGCGAGGGCCAGGGCACAGCTGCCCACCAGCACCGGGAAGGTACGGCAGCGGGTGATTGTTGTTGGGGACTCCCTGCTGAGGGGCACTGAGGCAAGGGTGTGCCACCCCAGCCTGGAGACAAGGGAGGTTTGCTGCCTGCTGGGCGCACGCATCCGGCATGTGAAGGACTGAGTGGAGCATCTTGTTCGCTCCGGGGGTCACCAGCCGCTCCTGGTGATCCATGTGGGCACAAACGACGTGGCCAGGCAGGGTGTGGTCAGGATCACCAGGGACTTTGAGGCCTTGGGGAAGAAACTCAGGGAGCTGAAGGCCCAAGTGGCCTTCTCGTCAAACTTACCTGTCCAGGGATTTGGGCCAGGAAGGGACAGGAGGGCCTCCGAGGTGAACGACTGGCTTAGGGTGTGGTGCCAGAAGGAATGCTTCGGGTTCCTCGACCACGGCACTCGTTTTCTTGCCAATGGACTTCTGGCAAGGGATGGGTTACACCTCACAAGGATGGGGAAAAGGTCCTTTGGAGATGCTCTAGCGAGCTTCGTCCGGAAGACTTTAAACTGAGCCAGTGGGGGGGGGGGTGTTCAGGCCCCCCAGTAACGTGTCTGCACTGGACAAGTGTGGTGGGAGGATCGGGGCTCTGGGAGCAGGGCTTTAGAGATACTGCAGGGACTGACAGGACTCCTACAGAGAGGGGCCAGGTACCAGGGAGGATGGGAGGAAGGAGGATGCTGGGCACTCCAAGGAAAGGAAGTGGTGGGAAGGAGTTGAGGTGCATGTACACTAATGCTAGGAGCATGGGTAATAAGCAGGAAGAGCTTGAAGCTGTCCTGGGAATAGGAGGGTATGATCTGGTGGGAATCACAGAAACTTGGTGGGATGAAAGGCAAGTCTGGAATGTGAACACAGAAGGGTATCACCTTTTTAGAAAGGACAGGAAGGGAAAGAGAGGTGGGGGTGTGGCATTATATGTCAGGGAAGGGATAGGATGCAATGAGATAGAATGCAGCACAGATGGGGATTCGGTAGAGGCAGTCTGGGTGAAATTTAGGGGTTTTGACAGAGAAAGAGACCTGACAGTGGGGGTATGTTATCGCCCTCCAGGTCAACTTGAGACCCTGAATGATGTCCTGACAGGCCAGTTTCTAAGGATATCTCGAGAGAGAGACATAGTAATTATGGGAGATTTCAATCTCCTGGATATTACTTGGGAGACTCACTCGGCGGTGACAGCCAGGTCACGTCACTTCCTAGAAGCTATAGAGGGAGGGTTGTTCACACAGAGGGTCCGAGAGGCAATGAGGGGGGGAAGCATCCTGGACTTGGTCTTGACCAATAGGGAGGAGCTGATAGATGAAGTACAGATTAGGGGAGCTCTGGATGCGAGTGATCACTTCATCCTTTGCTTTGAGATCAGGGGACTGGGGATGTGCAGCAGGGCGAGCACTAGAAGCTGGGACTTCAAGAGGGCCAACTTTGGCCAACTGAAGGCCAGACTGGGGAATGTCTCCTGGGATAGGTTACTGAAAGGTAAGTGAGTTGAGGAGGGGTGGATGGCACTTAAAAGGGAGGTTTTGAAGGCACAAGCCTTGACGATACCTCTAGTCAGTAAGGTGGAGAGGCGGAGGAGAGTGCCGCCATGGATGCGAAAGGAGGTAGTCAGAGGGATTAGACAAAAGAGGAACCTCCATAGGAAATGGGTACTGCGGGAAATAGACTAAAGGGTATACCGGGGGGAGGAGGCCCGTTGCAGAAGGATTCTTCGCAAGGCTAAGGCTGATTATGAGCTGAGACTTGCCAAGAATATCAAGAGCAACAAAAAGGGCTTCTTCCAGCATGTAAATAGGAAAAGGAAGGAGAGACAAGTGGTGGGACCAGTAAATAAGGAGGAAGGAGATCCAGTGACTGATATGAGGGAACAGGCACAGATGCTAAATGACTATTTTGCCTCTGTGTTCTCCCCAAAGCTGGACGGGGGATATCCGTATAGAGATTAGATGAGGCTGGGGACTTAGGGGCTCCTAAGTCGAGGGGCTCCTCAGGGCATTGGACATTACAAAGGTGCCAGGCCCTGATGGGTTACACCCGAGAGTACTTAGAGAGTTGGCAGAGGTTCTCTCACGCCTGCTGGCCTCCATTTTTGAGACCTCATGGAGAACAGATGAAGTTCCAGAGGAATGCAGGGTGGCATCAGTGGTTCCAATTTTTAAAAAGGGTAGTAGGAAGGACATGGGAAATTATAGACCAGTTAGCCTTACGTCCATTGTAGGAAAAACAATGGAAAGGCTCGTAATAGAGAGAGATCTAGCGATGCTAGATAGGAAAGGGAGGCTGACAGCCACACAACACGGCTTCCGCAAAAACAGGTCCTGCCACACAAACCTTGTGGAATTCTATGACAAGGTTTCAAGATGTCTAGATGGAGGGCATGCAGTGGATGTGGTATACCTGGATTTCAGCAAGGCCTTTGACAAAGTGCCCCATGATATCCTGGTGGAGAAACTGAGGAGTTTTGGGATACACCAAAGCACTGTCCGGTGGATTAGGGCATGCTTGACTGACCGAAAGCAGAAGGTAACCATTAGTGGGGAATCATCGGGATGGCAGCCAGTAACAAGCGGGGTCCCCCAGGGCTCTGTCCTGGGGCCGATCCTGTTTAATCTTTTCATTAATGACATGAAAGAAGGGGTGAACAGTCTGCTGATCAAATTCGCAGACGACACTAAAACTGGAGCAGTGGCCACAACTGAGGAGCAGGTACTCCAGATCCAAAAGGATCTGGACAGACTATGGAAGTGGGCAGGAGACAACAGGATGGCGTTCAATGTGGATAAGTGCAAGGTCTTGCACTTGGGGCATAGGAATAGCTGTCATAAGTACAGGTTCGGTGACAAGTAGCTGGAGAACAGCACTTGTGAAAGGGACCTCGGGTTACTGGTTGACTGCAGGCTAAACATGAGTCAGCAGTGTGATGCGGTGGTCAAGAGGGCAAATGCCACCCTTGGTTGCATAGCCAGAAGTGTGGCTTCTAGATCAAGAGAGGTATTGCTACCACTCTACACGACTCTGGTGCGCCCACAACTGGAGTATTGTGTTCAGTTTTGGGCCCCTCATTACAGAAACGATATAGCCAGGTTGGAGTCAGTGTAGCATAGGGTCACAGGGTTGGTGGCCGGTTTGCAGGGGATGCCATATGAGGCAAGACTGAGGGAACTGAGTCTCTTCAGCTTGGAGAAGAGGAGACTCAGAGGGGATATGTTGGCGACATACAGGTATGTGAGGGGGTGTCACATGCAAATGGGTAGAGACCTGTTCTCCCCTGCAGAGGAAGACAGGACGTGCTCCAATGGAGCAAAGCTCAGGGAACCCAGGTTCCATTTGGATGCCAGGAAGCACTTCCTGACCGTTAGGACACCGAGGGCGTGGAATGGGCTTCCACGAGAGGTCGTTGAGGCCCCATAGGTGAGGGTGTTCAAAGACAGGCTGGACATGCGCATGGTGGGCGTGTCGTGAGTGGAGCCGGCTGGTGCCGGAGGTCAGACTAGATGGCCCAGGAGGCCCCTTCTGACTTGCTCTGTTTCTGTGTTCCTGTGTTCCACTCTTTCCCTGCAATGTTGCAATTTACTTAACCTGCTATCGCAGGGTTCCTGAGTAGATGCCTCATCATCACCTATTGGTATCTCAATCTTGCCTTCACAACAATAACCCCCTTTGAAGCAGGTTGGGCTGAGAGTCTATGCCTGGTTCCAAGTCACCCAGTGAGCTGCACACCTAAGAAGGGATTAGAACCCAGATTGTCTAAGTCCCAGCCCTATGCTCTTAACCGCAACACCACCTGCAAGGCTTCTCCCATTTCCTTTCTTTTCTTCCTGCAATGGTCTCTGCTTACTAGGTGCATATTTCCTGTAGTCCTGAACAGGAGCAGCCAAGGGCTCCATGTGAAAAAGGAATCCATAAGCCTGCAGACTGTGAAACAGTGGGACATGTCCTAATTAAAATGTCCTCTTGTAAAGTTGAGAAGAATTAAACTGTTGATGCTGCACATATGTTGGTAGGCAGCATAACATAAGGCGACTGAGGAAGTACCTTTTTGCAGAGAAGAAATGCTGTCCTGTTATCATTACACATATATCCTGTCTTTTTCCTCTTGCAAGGAACCCAAGGTAGCTTACATGGTCATAGCAGGATGCACTTAAGAGGAACATCCAGAGCACCTCTTAACTTTGAGATTGTGAAAGACAATTTGTCTTTCTGCTCCCACTGTTATATTTGCACACATCATTAAAATTTGAAGGCATGGATGTAATTTTTCAATAAGGTATATGGTGCTTTTGCATTTAAGTGTCCATGTGATAAGTGTCCAGATGTGCTACCATGGCTTTGTTCTGGTCAGCTATTGGGAATAGATGCGTGCATGCTATCTATTGGCTACAGCATTCGTTTTACTTCAAGCATTGCTTTTCAGTGATGATGCCTTTTGCTTTCAGGTTTGAGCCATCCTTTTGGATTTCCCCACTTAGGGCCTCAGGAGAGAGTTTTGTTGAGACCAGATATGAATCCTAAACTGTCAAACAGGCGGCCACAAGAAACATCTGAGCCAGAACATTAGCTGCTTTTCTCCACTGGATATATTTTTCAATATTGAAACACAGTAATCCAAATGCGAGTGTCCTTGACAACTGCCTCTGAATACTCCGCAGCTGTCCAGATATTAATTGTATTAGCCAAAGTGGACTGCTCATGTTGGAGAACATGAAGTGTTCCATGCACTGAACTAGAAAATCTAAATCTTATTTCTAACTCTTTAGTAGTATTGATTCTGATCCCACCCACCCCCAGCACCTTTAGGCTATTTTGTTGTTGTTTTTGCTAGTTGCAAAGTCATGTCCGACCCATCGCAACCCCATGGACAGCATTCCTCCAGGCCTTCCTGTCTTCTACCATCCCCCGAAATCCACTTAAGCTGACACGAACTGCTTCACTGACTCCATCTAGCCACCTCATCCTCTGCCGTCCCCTCCTTCTTTTGCCATCTATTGTTTCCAGCATTAGGCTCTTCTCCAGTGAGTCCTTCTCTTTAGAAGTCCAAAGTATTTGAGTTTCATCTGCAGTATCTGTCCTTCTAAAGAGCAGTCAGAGTTGATTTCCTTTAAGATTGATCGGTTTGATCTCTTTGCAGTCCAAGGGACTCACAGGAGTCTTCTCCAGCATCACAATTCAAAGGCCTCAATTTCTTGGGGCTCAGCCTTCCTTATGGTCCAGCTTTGACAGCCATACATTGCAACTGGGAAAGCCATAGCCTTGACTATATGCACTTTTGTTGGCAGGGTGATGTCTCTGCCTTTTAGTCTGCTGTCCAGATTTGCCATAGCTTTTCTCCCAAGGAGCAAGCGTCTTTTAATTTCTTGACTGCAGTCACGGTCTGTGGTGATCTTGGAGCCTAGGAAAATAAAATCTGTCACTACCTCCATTTCTTCCCCATCTATTTGCCAGGAAGTGATAGGACTGGATGCCATGATCTTAGTTTTCTTAATGTTGAGTTTCAAGCCAACTTTTGCGCTCTCCTCCTTCACCCGCATCAAGAGGCTCTTCAGTTCCTCTTCATTTTCTGCCATGAGAGTGGTATCATCTGCATGTCTGAGGTTGTTGATATTTCTCCCGGCAATCTTAATTCCAATTTGTGATTCATCTAGCCCCACCTCTCATGATGTGCTCTGCATATAAGTTAATTAGGCAGAGCAACGGTATACAGCCCTGCTGAACTCCTTTCTCAATTTTGAACCATTCAGTGGTTTCATGTCCAGTTCTCATTGTTGCTTCTTGATCCCTATATAGGGTCAATCCTGTGGCCACTGTTGAGTTTTCCAAATTTGCTGGCATATTGAGTGTAGCACTTTAACTGCATTGTCTTTCAGGATTTTGAATAGTTTAGCTGGAATACTGTCTCCTCCACTAGCTTTGTCGTTGCTAAGACTTCCTAAGGCCCATTTGACTTCACATTCCAGGATGCCTGGCTCGAGGTCAGTGGTAACACCATCGTGGTTATCAGGGATGTTAAGCTCTTTCTTGTATAGTTCTTCTGTGTAATCTTGCCACCTCTTCTTAATCTCTTCTGCCTCTGTTAGGTCCCTGCCATTTTGGTTCTTTATCATGCCCATCTTTGCATGAAATGTTCCCTTCATATCTCCAATTTTCTTGAAGAGATCTCTCATCCTCCCTGTTCTATTGTTTTCTTCTATTTCTTTTCACTGTTCATTTAAGAAGGCATTCTTATCTCTTCTGGCTATTCTCTGGAATTCTGCATTCAGTTGGGTGTATCTTTCTCTTTCTCCCTTGCCTTTCGCTTCCCTTCTTTCCTCAGCTATTTGTTAAAGCTTCCTCAGACAGCCATTTTGCTTTCTTGCATTTCTTTAGGGTATAATTCTATGTATTTTTTAGAAAGAAGAAAGTCCTACAGCTCCCAGCATCCCCAAGGCAACATGATTGGCTAGGGCATGTTGGGATTTAAGGACCCTGTCCAAACATTCATAGCACTATACCCTGAAGGACCTTTCCTTAATGAATTGCCCCAAAGAATATACTTGTGTTGAGAAGCTGAATGGCTTTTTAAGGTTTGAGCTGTAACTCCAGTTAAGCAAGGTTGGTTGGATTATTTCACACGTGTCATTCTTATGAAGCAGCCATTTGGTGTATTAATTTACAAATGCAAACTTTTCAACTGCAAACATCTAAATATGTCATGAATAGGTGACAAATGAACCTATGGCCCCAGATTTGTAAGCTGTTGTTTTGCTGCTTTGATCTTTCTTTGGGTGAAATGTGGCAGTTTAGCAATAATCTTGGTGGAACTGCATAGAACAACACTTGAAGGCTACTTCAGAAATCACTTGTTCTTTATATTTTGAGATTAATATAATGAATGATGAAGTGTGCTGACTTTTTTAAACTAGAAGACAATCTTCAGTGTTACATTTAGAAGAGCTTCTCTGTTTTGTTGACCAAATACTGGTCCAATATGTGTCATATATTATGTGTTTCATAATAGGCTTCAAATTGTTAGCTTGTCTGAGCCACTTCTGGCTCCCTTGAAATCATGGTGCAAATTAACCATTTGTCCTGAGGAAAGTGATAATGCTAATAAAAAATACCTCTATTGAAACACTGTCCATCTTGTCTTTTTTTGGTAGCTACCTGATCACTATTACCTGTGATTACAGAATAACTGAAAGGTATTTTAAAAACCTGGAGCACACAAATATGTACAGTAGAGCTGGTAGCTGAAAAATGAGAAAAACACTGCTTTAATATTTAGTTTGGCAGTAACTGCAAATGGCCCAGCCCATTATGGCTTTATTTTCTCATGATATATTTCAGACATTAAAATGAAGCAACTTTTTATGGATTATATTGCCCTATATCTCAGTTCACATGTAACCAAAAACCATTGCTTCCCAATATGCATGGACTCTTTTACTGGAACTCTGAATTCAGGGAAATGATCATAGAATAGTAGAGTTGGAAGGGGCCAGAGGACCATCAGTTCCAACCCCCCTGCTCAGTGCAGGACTCCAAGTTCAACCATCTCTCTCAGATGGCTGTGCAGTTGCATCTTGAATGTCTCTAGGTAATTGGTTCCATTGTCATACTGTTCTAACAGGAAGTTCTTCCTGATGTCCAGCCAGAATCTGGCTTCCTGAAACTTGAGCCTGTTATTCCATGCACTCTGGGTTATGGAGAAGACATCCTGGTTCTTCTCTTGTGACAACCCTTCATGTACTTGAAGAATGCTATCATATCTCCCCTCAGTCTTCTCTTCTCAAGGTTAAAACATGCCCAGGTTAAAATATACTCTTCTGCCTCAGGTTACTGTTGCATCTTTGAAGACACTTCATCTTTTTTTGTCATCTTGAAGGTGGACACTTGTTGTCCTAGTGCTGTCAACTTTTCCTATAGGAGGTTAATTAACTTGAACTTCTTGTTCTTAAAGACTGTATTGACCTCAAGGAGAAAGATATCACACAGACATTGCAGGTCACCACCACTGGGGAGTCTTCTAGGTCAATTTTTTCTGGGTGGTTGCTTCTGCTGTTGCTGCTAGGGAATGGGGAACAGTAACCTGGCAACCTGTTGGGGTGATCTGTCAGCTCCTCCACCCCTGATGTGGCAGCAGTGCCTTGTATTGGCTTCTGAGTCCACACACATGATGCTTTTTCTGTTGTTTTGGCAGTGGCAGCCATCTTTACCCTTCAGCAGTCCCCCCCAGTGTCCTTTGCCAGCCCCAGGGTCCACAGGTGGGTGCACAGCATGGGGGATTCAACAACTGGATCCAGCAAATGAGAGGCATCCATGCAGCAGGGCAGTGGTGGTGACCATCTTAGTGGGAGACATCAACTAGAAGGTTTTCTTTTTCTCCATGCAGGCACAAGAATGTAAGTGGGGAGTCCATAGCTTACTCTTGCAATGGGAAACCAAGATTTCCTGTGAGGTATAGACTGTGCCTATATGTTGTAATGAATGGCCCCATTCACATGTCACAACAACCCAGGTGTTTTGTTGTAAACAAGTGAACATGCTGATGCACACTGTTCTGCCACTTCCACTGCACATGGAATTGGCTAAACAACCCAGACTTAGTTGCAGGATAGTTAGTCTTAATGGGTGAGCCAAGAACTTTGGCTTGTTTCTTTTCCCAATTATAGTTATTTATTTATTTTATTTATTTAAAATATTTATATGCTGTCCTGTTGCGAAAGCCTCAGGACGGCTTACATAAATGAAATACAATAAAATAAAATATAACATGAATAAATCATTGACCCACACTGGCTGCAGTTAAAAACATATAGGACACAATATTAAAACTTATTAAAATATTGCTGAAATAAGGTCTTAACCTGGCGCCGAAAAACAAATAACGATGGCAGCAGGCAGACTTCTCTGGGGAGCGCATTCCATAGGCGTGGCGCCACTGCAGAGAAAGTCCTCCTCTGGGTACTTTGACTCCTAATGCCTTTCATGGAGGGTTCCTGGAGAGGGCTTCTGCTGCCAATCTCAGGGGGCAGGAGGACAAATATGGAAGAAGGCATTCCTTTAGGTATCCAGGTCCCAAGCCATTAAGGGCTTTATAGGTAATAACCAGCACCTTGAATTGAGCCCGGACTTCAATGGGAAGCCAGTGAAGCTGATAGAGGATTGGGGTTATATGAGAATAATGCCCAGTCCCCATCAGCAACCTAGCTGCTCTGTTTTGCACCATCTGAAGTATCCAGACTGTCTTCAAGGGCAGCCCCACATAGACCGCATTGCAGAAATCCAACCGGGAAGTAACCAATGCATGTGTCACTGTCACTAGGCAATCTTCCTCCAGGTAGGGACGCAGCTGATGGATTAGCCGAAACTGAAGGAAAGCGCTCCTCGCCACCACAGTTGTCCTGAGCTGTCCTAAGCTTCCAAGGACAGCTCCAGGTCGAGGAGCACTCCCAAGCTGCGGACCCTGTCCTTTAGAGGGAGTGCAACCCCATTCAGGGCAAGGTCCAAGTCACCTACCCAGGAGCTCGATCCACCCACCAGCAGGACCTCCGTCTTGTCTGAATTGAGTTTCAGTTTATTGACCCTCATCCAGCCCATTACCTCATCGAGGCACCGGTTCAGTACAGCCACTGCCTCACCTGGATCGGTTGTAAAAGACCGAGCTGGCATTAAGCAGCAGCACCATCAGGCCCGAGGGGCGGTTGATAAACTTACCCAGAACCTTCTGGTTGGGGGAATAACCAGAAGGGGGAACAGGTGTCAACCATCTGTCCCGCCTTCTTCTATACTGACATGTTAAACCCCCAACACCATATCAACCCTTGCCCAACACCACCCCAATGGTGGCGCCCATGCACTCCCCAGGCAACCCCATAGAAGCAGCCAGATGTGAAGTCATTAAAAATCAGTCTGATAAAATACAATTAAAATACAATTAAAACCCTCCAACCCACCCACTACTAAACAAACGCAACACACACATAATACCTGGCCAGCCCAGCCCCGCCTGGCCCCAAACAGTCCCAAACAGCAACAAAGTTATTTCTTATATTGAAGTGAGAGTGATTGTACAGCCTGAACCAGTAGTATCAGTTCAACCTGCCCCTCAAAACCACTGGGGTTGTTGTAATGACAAGAGACTGGCCCAGTTTGAATGTCACAGCATGTTGTCTGCTTCACAAAGTCAGCTTTATGAATAATACATTAGAGTAAGATATACAGATATCTCTAAGTACAATCTAACATGGTCAAGTCTTTAACTTTAAAAAAGGTGTCTGTGTCTAAATTACCTGATGCAGAAGCACTTCTGTTTAATTAACAAAGAAGAAGAAAAATTCTAGTCAAGAATATAGTGGTATGACTGAGCTATTCATACAGACTCTTGTATGGAGGAACATTTAATTTCCAACTTCTGTTCAGTGTCTACTTCAGTTTAATGTCTATATGATTTTTTTTTCTTTGTGGATATAGTCACACACTCCTGCTGGTGATTTAACTACATGCATGGATTTAGTCCTAAGAAGTGTCACAATCAATTTCATGCAAGCCAGTCTCAAAACAAGTTAATGCTGATAAGAAACTGTACATGAGTCTAATTTGAAAGATGTAGGACTTAAACACATCTATTGTCCTAATATCAGATTTCAATTCTCCCCTTTAATTTTACAGATGATCATAAAACACTTGCAGTCTGTCAACCTCGTAATAATAGGAGCTGCAGTAAAATGCATGGCTCATCTGTTTTGCAATCCTGTGCCTGTTTAAACAGAAAAGGTCAAGAGCTAGCTGGGGCATGCTTGGTGTTTAAAGCCTTTCTCTGCCGAATGTGGTCTGCTAATACTGTATCACTTGCTACAAAAAAAAAATGTGTGGTGTTATTTATACTTCCAACAAATATTGATGAAATTTCTACAACTTCTAGAAAATGGACAACACTGAAGCACAGCAAATGTGCTAAGCTTCCTATCTGCAACTTATCTAGAAAGGATTTCCTCCTCTTTTTTTTTATAGAGCATTTTTATGCCGTCCCCATCTCAGAAAGCCTAGGGGAGGCTTACGAAGCAGAATAAACAAACACAGAATAAACATAAAAAAATCCAGAGCATCTTGGCAATAGTATAAAACCAGTAAATAAAAACAATTAAAATATCATTTAAATAAGAAGTTATTGGCCTGGCACCAAAAAACAAATAACGACAGCGCCAGGCAGACCTCTCTGGGGAGCGCATTCTATAGATGGGGCGCCACCACAGAGAAGACCCTCCTCCGGGTGCTCACCCTCCTAATATCCTTCACAGAGGGCTCCTGGAGAAGAGGGGCAGGGGGCAGGAGGGCATATATGGACGCAAGCGCTCCTTTAGATAACCAGGACCCAAGCCGTTGAGGGCTTTATAGGTGATAACCAACACCTTGAATTGGGCCTGGACTTCAATGGGGAGCCAGTGAAGCTGACGGAGAACTGGGGTTATATGAGAACAATGCCCAGTCCCTGTCAGCAACCTGGCAGCTCTATTTTGCACCAATTGAAGTATCCGGACCGTCTTCAAGGGCAGCCCCACATAGAGCGCGTTACAGAAGTCTAATTGGGAAGTTACCAATGCATGTGTCACAGTCACCAGGCAATTGTTCTCCAGGTAGGAACGCAGCTGATGGATCAGCTGAAGCTGAAGGAAAGCGCTCCTCGCCACTGCTGTTACTTGAGCTTCTAATGACAGCTCCGGGTCGAGGAGCACTCCCAAGCTGCGAATGCTGTCCCTAAGAGGGAATGCAACCCCATTCAGGACAAGGCTCAGGTCCCCCATCCCGAAGCCTGACCCACCTACCAACAGGACCTCCGTCTTGTCTGGATTGAGCTTCAGTTTATTGGCCCTCATCCAGCCCATTACCTCAGCCAGATACTGGTTCAGTACAGCCACTGCCTCACCTGGATTAGTTATGAGAGGTAGAGCTGGGTATCATCAGCGTACTGATGATTCCGCAGCCCACACCTCCTAATGACCTCTCCCAGTGGTTTCATGTAGCTGTTGAATAGCAAGGGGGACAAAATGGACCCCTGCGGAACTCCATGGCATAGGTGCCATGGCACAGAGCCATAGTCCCCCAGCACCACCTTCTGGAATTGGCCATTGAGATAGGAGCAGAACCACTGCAAAGCAGTGCCTCCAACTCCCAATCCTGCAAGCCTATCCAGAAGGATACCGTGGCCGACGGTATTGAAAGCCGCTGAGAGGTCCAGGAGGTCCAACAGGAACGCACTCCCCCTGTCTTTCTCCCTGCACAGGTCATCATACAGGGTGACCAAGGCAGATTCAGTACCATACCTGGGTCTGAAGCTGGACCGAAATGGGTCCAGATAATCAGCTTCATCCAAGAGTGCTTAGAGTTGTCCCACCACCACCTGCTCTAACACCTTGTCCAAGAACGGGATGTTGGCCACCGGTCTATAATTGGCAACCACCTCTGGATCCAGGGATGCCTTCTTTAGGACTGGCCAGACTGCTGCATCCTTTAAAGGGGCAAGTACCCGGCCATCCCTTAGAGAGGTGTTGACAATATCCAGGATCTGGGTCCCAATCCTGTCCTTGGCTTTCTTAAGTAGCCAAGATTGGGCAAGGGTCCAGTAAGCAGGTGGTAGGACGTACTTGTCCAAGCACCTTGTCCACATCATCAGGCCGCAACAACTGAAACTCATTCATCAATTTTGGACCAGACGGCAACATTGGCACCTCCCCAGAAGAATCTGATGCATTAGTCAAGTCCAACTCATGACCAATCTGAGTGATTTTCTCCCTGAAATGCTTGGCAAAGTTGTCACAGCAGGCCTTCAAGGGTGGCACAAGATCTTTCTTTGGGCCCGGATGTACTAGCCCCTGTACCACCCAAAAGAGCTCTGCCGGACGGCATTGTGAGGAGGCAATGGAAGTGGAGAAGAATTTCTTCTTCACTGCCCTCACTGCCACAGCATAGGCCCGATAATGGGCTCTTAAGTGTGTTTGGTCAGATTCATCCCATGATTTCCTCCACCTACACTCTAGACATCTCCCAACCTGCTCCATCGCCCGTAGTTCAGGTGTGTACCAAGGGGATGAACGGGCTCTGCCAGGTGGGAGAGGATGCTTAGGAGTGATTGTGTCAATAGCCCTGGTCATTTCCCCATTCCATAGTTCAACCAAGGCATCGACAGGAGCACCAGCCTTATCAACCGGGAAATCCCCCAGGGCCTTCAGGAATCCATCCGGATCCATCAGGCTCTGGGGGCAGACCAGCACAATCAGGTCCATACCCTTACAGAGGGAAAGGCCGCTCTCGAGTGCAAACATCACAAGGAAGTGATCTGACCATGACAGGGGTGTCAGACACAAGTTCCTCACACTCAGATCACCCTCTTCCTGCCCCATTGAGAAAACCAGGTCCAGAGTGTGTCCATGTTCATAGGTTGGGCCAATGACATGTTGAGACAGCCCCATGGCCGCCATGGAGGACATGTCCTGAGTCACCCTGGTCAGAACCGTCTCGGTGTGGAGATTGAAGTCCCCCAGAACCAACATCCTGGGGAGGTCTTCAACACCAAGTCCGAGACGAACTATGTCAGCTCAGGCAGGAAATCTGTTGGGCAGAAGGGTGCACGGTACACCAACAGAATTCCCAGTCTGTCTCGGTCGCCCAAAACCAAGTTGCAGCACTCTAGACCCGGCCTCGAGAGGACAGGAAGCCCCATAAGGGAGATGTTGTTGTTAGTCGCGAAGTCGTGTCCGACCCATCGCGACCTAATGGACAACATTCCTCCAGGCCCTCCTGTCCTCCACCATCCCCCGGAGTCCACACAAGCTCACACCAATTGCCTCAGTGACTCCATCCAGCCACCTCATCCTCTGCCGTCCCCTTCTTCTTTTGCCATCTATTGTTCCCAGCATTAGACTCTTCTCCAGGGAGTCCTCTCTTCTCATTAGGTGGCCAAAGTATTTGAGTTTCATCTTCACTCTCTGGCCTTCTAAAGAGCAGTCAGGGTTGATCTCCTCTAGGACTGACCGGTCTGATCGCCTTGCGGTCCAAGGGACTCGCAGGAGTCTTCTCCAGCACCACAACTCAAAGGCCTCAATCCTTTTGCGCTCGGCCTTCCTTATGGTCCAGCTTTCACAGCCATACATTGCAACTGGGAAAACCATAGCCTTGACTATACGCACTTTTGTTGGCAGGGTGATGTCTCTACTTTTTAGTATGTTATCTAGATTTGCCATAGCTTTCCTCCCCAGGAGCAAGTGTCTTTTAATTTTATTTATTTATTTATTTATTTACAAATTTATAGGCCACCCTTTGCCACAAGCCTCGGGGCAGCTCACAGCATCAAACCATTAAACTTTAAAACTTTAAAACTGGCCCATCTCCAGGTCTGAATTAAAACAAATACAATATAATACATAAAATAAATTAACATTTAAAATATTGCTTAAATAAAAAGGTCTTCGCCTGGCGCCGAAAAACAAATAAAGATGGCGCCAGGCGAGCCTCTCTGGGGAGCACATTCCATAGATGGGGCGCCACCGCAGAGAAGGCCCTCCTCCGGGTGCTCACCCTCCTTATATCTCTCACGGAGGGTTCCCTGAGGAGAGCATCAGCAGCAGATCGTAAGGGGCGGGAGGGTATATATGGTCGTAGGCGCTCCTTTAGGTAACCAGGACCCAAGCCGTTAAGGGCTTTATAGGTAAGAACCAACACCTTGAATTGGGCCCGGACTTCAATGGGAAGCCAGTGAAGCTGACGGAGAACTGGGGTGATATGAGAACCACGCCCAGTCCCCGTCAGCACCCTGGCAGCTCTATTCTGCACCAATTGAAGTATCCGGACCGTCTTCAAGGGTAGCCCCACGTAGAGCGCATTACAGTAATCTAGCCGGGAAGTCACCAACGCATGAGTCACCGTCGCCAAGCAGTCGTACTCCAGGAAGGGACGCAGCTGATGGATCAGCCGAAGCTGATGGAAGGCACTCCTCGCCACTGCTGACACTTGGGCTACCAAGGTCAGCTCCGGGTCGAGGAGAACCCCCAAGCTGCGGACCCTGTCCTTCAGAGGGAGTGCTACCCCATTCAAGACTAGGGTCAGGTCCCCCACTCCGAAGCCCGAACCACCTACCAACAGGACCTCCGTCTTGTCAGGATTGAGCCTCAGTTTATTGGCCCCCATCCAGCCCATTACCTCGGCCAGGCACCGGTTTAGCACAGCCACCGCCTCACCTGGATTGGTGGAAAACGAGAGGTAGAGCTGGGTATCATCAGCATACTGATGATTCCGCAGCCCACACCTCCTAATGACCTCTCCCAGCGGTTTCATGTAGATGTTAAATAGCATAGGGGACAAAATGGAACCCTGCGGAACTCCATGGCATAGCTGCCATGGTGCAGAGCCATAGTCCCCCAGCACCACCTTCTGGAATCAGCCATTGAGATAGGAGCGGAACCACTGCAAAGCAGTGCCTCCAACTCCCAATCCCGCCAGCCTCTCCAGAAGAATACCATGGTCGATGGTATTGAAAGCCGCTGAGAGGTCCAGGAGAACCAACAGGGACGCACTCCCCCTGTCCCTCTCCCTGCACAGGTCATCATACAGGGCAACCAAGGCAGATTCAGTGCCAAAACCGGGTCTGAAACCGGACTGAAATGGGTCCAGATAATCAGTTTCATCCAAGAGTGCTTGGAGTTGTCCCGCCACCACCCGCTCCAGCACCTTACCCAAAAACGGGATGTTGGCCACCGGTCTATAATTGGCGACCACCTCTGGATCCAGGGAAGCCTTCTTGAGGACTGGCCGGACTACCGCCTCCTTTAAAGGGGCAGGCACCCGGCCGTCTCTCAAGGAGGCGTTTACCACCTCCAAGATCCAGGGCACAATCCTGACCTTGGTGCTCTTTAATAGCCAGGATGGGCACGGGTCCAGTAAACAGGTGGTTGAGTGTACCGATCCAAGCACCTTGTCCACATCATCAGGCCGCAAAAACTGAAAATCATCCATTAATGAGGGACAAGTACGCACGGTTGGTCCCTCCCCGAAAGAATCTGTGTCAAGAGTGGAGTCCAGCTCGTGACGAATCAGAGCAACTTTCTCCCTAAAATGCGTGGCGAAATCGTCACAGCGGGCTTTCGAGGGTGGCACTAGATCTTTATCAGGGCCAGGTTTTATCAGCCCCTAACCACCCGAAAAATCTCCGCTGGACGGCATTGCGAGGAGGCAATGGACGCGGAGAAGAATCGCTTCTTCGCCGCCCTCACCGCCACAGCATAGGCTCGATAGTGTGCTCTAAGATGTGTTCGGTCAGATTCGTCACGTGATTTCCTCCACTTACGCTCTAGCCGTCTCCCAACCCGCTTCATCGTCCGTAATTCTGGTGTATACCAGGGAGACGATCGGGCTCTGCCTGGTAGGAGAGGGCGCTTGGGAGCGATCGTGTCAATGGCCCTGGTCATCTCCCCATTCCATATGTCAACCAGGGCCTCAACAGGAGCACCAGCCTTGTCAGCTGGAAAATCCCCCAGCGCCCTCAGGAATCCATCCGGATCCATCCGACTCAGGGGGTGGACCATCACAATCTGGTCCGCACCCTTGCAGAGGGAGAAGCCACTCTCGAGCTCAAACCTCACAAGGAAGTGGTCTGACCATGACAAGGGCGTCAAACATAAATTCTTCACCCTCAGATCACCCTCTTCCTGCCCCGTCGAGAAAACCAGGTCCAGAGTGTGTCCACATTCATGGGTTGGGCCGATGACATGTTGAGACAGCCCCATGGCTGTCATGGAAGCCATGAAGTCCTGAGCTGCCCCGGACAAGTCCGTCTCGGCATGGAGATTGAAGTCCCCCAGGACCAACATCCTGGGGGTCCTCAACACCAGGTCCGAGATGACTTCCGTCAGCTCAGGCAGGGAGTCTGTTGGGCAGAAGGGTGCTCGGTACACCAACAGAATCCCCAATCTGTCTCGGTTGCCCAACACCAAGTGGAGACACTCCAGCCCCGGTCTCGAAGGGACAGGAAGCCCCGTGAGGGAAAAAGTGGCCCGATAAACTAAAGCGACCCCCCCTCCCCTCCGGGCGTGGACGGTGCTGAACTAAGTACCCGGGTGGGCACAATTCCGAGAGGGCAACCTCCCCCCCCTCTCCCGCCCAGGTCTCGGTGATGCAAGCCAGGTCGGCCCTCTCATCCATGATCAAGTCATGGTGATGTTGGCTTTATTACGGACCGACCTGGCATTAAGTAACAGCACCGTCAATCCTGTGGGGCAGCTGACAAGACTTCCAGGTACCCGCCGGCTGGGGGAATAACTAGAAGAAGGAACAGGTGTTAGCCATCTGTCCCGTCTTCTCCTAGGCGGGACCGTTAAACCCCCACTGCAGCCATAATGACCATTCCCCATCACCACCCCAATGGTGGCGCCCTCGCGCTCCCCAGGTAACATACTGACCTGACCTGAGATGGGCCCTTAAAACAGCTAAAAAGATTTAAAACTATAAAAGTCCTCCGCCCTGGAAGGCCACACCATAGTCCGGTGGAGTCCGGTCGAGGACCCAGAGTCAAAGCCCCTGGCCAGCCCAGCCCCCCAAGCGGCTCCAATGGCCCAAATAGTGGCGACCGCCCTTAGGCCGTCGCCCTTCGGCCGCCGGCCCCGGGTGCGACCGGCGCCTTATAGGCCCCGCGGCCTCCACCTCCGGTCCCGACTTCTGGCCCTGGCCTCGCCCCGCCCCGCCCTCCTCAGCGTGCCTGCCACTCACGACGCGAGGGCGGCGGGCTCGGAGCAGGGGCCTGGGTGCCGGTGGGAGCCGGCGGGAGCCGCGACGGCCGCCCGGTGGGTCCGCGGCGCGATGGGGTGGCGCGACAGTACCGGCCTCCGGCGCGGCGATGCCAGGCCAGGCGAGGGGCGTCCGGGGTCTTCTTCTGGCGCGGCGCGGCCTCCGGAGCTTCCGCGGCGGTGGAGTGGCGCAGGCTCTGGGCTCCGGCGTGGCTCGGCCCCCTCCGACGGCGATGGACGGCGTCGGTCGGAGCGGCGGTGTCAGGCCGCTCCGGCAGCCCCCCCCCGGGTGCGACTGGCGCCTTATAGGCCCCGCGGCCTCCACCTCCGGTCCCGACTTCCGGCCCCGGCCTCGCCCCGCCCCGCCCTCCTCGGCGTGCCTGCCACTCACGACGCGAGGGCGGCGGGCTCGGAGCAGGGGCCTGGGTGCCGGTGGGAGCCGGCGGGAGCCACGACAGCCGCCCGGTGGGTCCGCGGCGCGATGGGGTGGCGCGACAGTACCGGCCTCCAGCGCGGTGATGCCAGGCCAGGCGAGGGGCGTCCGGGGTCTTCTTCCGGCGAGGTGCGGCCTCCGGAGCTTCCGCGGCGGTGGAGTGGCGCCGGTTCCGGGCTCCGGCGTGGCTCGGCCCCCTCCGACGGCGATGGACGGCTGCAGTCCCCATCTGCAGTCCCCATCTGCGGTGATCTTGGAGCCCAGGAAAATAAAATCTGTCACTACCTCCATTTCTTCCCCACCTATTTGCCAGGAAGTGAGAGGACTGGATGCCATGATCTTAGTTTTCTTAATGTTGAGTTTCAAGCCAACTTTTGCACTCTCCTCCTTCACCCGCATCAAGAGGCTCTTTAGTTCCTCTTCACTTTCTGCCATGAGAGTGGTATCATCTGCATATCTGAGGTTGTTGATATTTCTCCCAGAAATCTTGATTCCAACTGGCGATTCATCTAGCCCTGCCTTTCTCATGATGTGCTCTGCATATAAGTTAAATAGGCAGGGTGACAGTATACAGCCTTGCCGAACTCCTTTCTCAATTTTGAACCAATCAGTGGTTCCGTGTCCAGTTCTCACTGTTGCTTCTTGACCTGCATATAAGTTTCTCAAGAGACAAATAAAATGGTCTGGTACTCCCATCTCTTTAAGAACTTGCCACAGTTTGTTGTGATCCACACAATCAAAGGCTTTAGCATAGTCAATGAAGCAGAAGTAGATGTTTTTCTGGAACTCCCTAGCCTTCTCCATGATCCAGCGTATGTTGGCAATTTGATCTCTAGTTCCTCTCCCTCTTCGAAATCCTGCCTGTGCTTCTGGTAGTTCTCAGTCCACATACTGCTGGAGCCTAGCTTGTAGGATTTTGAGCATAACTTTGCTAGCATGTGAAATGAGTGCAATGGTGCAGTAGTTTGAACATTCTTTGGCATTGCCCTTCTTTGAGATCGGAATGTAAACTGACCTTTTCCAGTCCTGTGGCTACTGTTGAGTTTTCCAAATTTGCTGGCATATTGAGTGTAGGACTTTAACTGCATCATCTTTTAAGATTTTGAATAGCTCAGCTGGAATACAGTTACCTCCACTAGCTTTGTTGTTGCTCAGACTTCCTAAGGCCCATTTGACTTCACATGCCAGGATGTCTGGCTCGAGGTCAGTGACTACCCCATCGTGGTTATCAGGGATGTTAAGCTCTTTCTTGTATAGTTCTTCTGTGTAATCTTGCCACCTCTTCTTAATCTCTTCTGCCTCTGTTAGGTCCCTGCCATTTTGGTCCTTTATTATGCCCATCTTTGCATGAAACGTTCCCTTCATATCTCCAATTTTCTTGAAGAGATCTCTCATCCTCCCTGTTCTATTGTTTTCTTCTATTTCTTTTCACTGTTCATTTAAGAAGGCATTCTTATCTCTTCTAGCTGTTCTCTGGAATTCTGCATTGAATTGTTTGTATCTTTCTCTTTCTCCCTTTCCTTTCGCTTCCCTTCTTTCCTCAGCTATTTGTAAAGCTTCCTCAGACAGCCATTTTGCTTTCTTGCATTTCTTTTTCTTTGGGATGGTTTTAGTTGCTGCCTCTTATACAATGTAGCGAACCTCCGTCCATAGTTCTTCAGGCACTCTGTCTATCAGATCTAATTCCTTAAATCTATTTGTCACCTCTACTGTATATTCATCAGGGATATGATTTATGTCATACCCAAGTGGCCTAGTGCTTTTCCCTACTTTCTTCAACTTAAGCCTAAATTTTGCCACTAAAACTCATGATCTGAGCCACAGTCACACATGATCTGAGCCTGGTCTTGTTTTTACTGACTGTATAGAACTTCTCCATCTTTGGCTGCAGAGCACATAGTCAATCTGATTTATGTGTTGACCGTCTGGTGATGTCCATGTGTAGAGTCATCTCTTGGGCTGTTGGAAAAGAGTGTTTGCTATGACCATCGTATTCTCTTGACAAAATTCTACCAGCCTGTGTCCTGCTTCATTTTGTGCTCCAAGGCCAAACTTGCCTGTTATTCTGATTATCTTTTGGCTTCCTACTTTAGCATTCCAATCCCCTATGATGATAAGGACATCATTTTTTGGAGTTAATTCTAGAAGGTGTTGTAGGCCTTCATAGAACTGGTCAACTTCAGCCTCTTCAGCACCAGTGGTTGGGGCATAGACTTGGACTACTGTGATGTTGAATGGTTTGCCTTGGATTCGAACTGAGATCATTCTGTCATTTTGGAGATTGTATCCCAGTACTGCTTTTCCTACTCTTTTATTGACTATGAAGGCTACTCCATTTCTTCTGAAGGATTCTTGCCCGCAGTAGTATACCTGATGGTCATCTGAACTAAATTCACCCATGCCTGTTCATTTTAGTTCACTGATTCCTATGATGTCGATGTTCAGTCTTGTCATCTCTTGTTTGACCACATCCAGTTTGCCTTGATTCATGGATCTTACATTCCAGGTTCCTATGGAGTATAGATCTTTGCAGCATCGAACTTTCCTTTCACCTCCAGATACATCGGCAACTGAGTGTCCTTTCGGCTTTGACCCAGTTGAGAGAGGGAGACATCCTGCCCCCCTCCCGCCCAGGTCTCTGTAATGCACGCCAGGTCGGCCCCCTCATCCACAATCAAGTCATGGATGAGGGATGATTTATTGTGGACTGACCTGGCATTAAGCAGCAGCACTGACAGGCCTGGGGGGCAGTTGACAAGACTACCTGGAACCCTCAGGCTGGGGGAATAACCAGAAAGAGGAACAGGTGTTAACCATCTGTCCCTCCTTCTTCTACGCAGACTCGTTAAACCCCCAACGCCATAACGTCCATTGCCCATGACCACCCCAGTGGCAGCACCCACGTGCTCCCCAGGCAACCCCATATTCGTAGCCGAAAATGACTCCATTAAAAAATAAGCTAAACACACATTAAAACACCTCAAAAACATTCAAAAGCGCCCCCAACACATCCCAATCCAATTACCAATCCCACCCGCCGGCTGACAACAAAGCCCCTGGCCAGCCCAGCCCCTGCACGGCTCCGAATGGCTCCCAAACAGCAGCGACCACCCTTTGGCCGTCGCCTGAGGCTGCCGGCCCGAGGCCGCCAGCCCCAGCTGGCTAGATAAACCAGCGGCCCATTCCCGCGCCTGGCCCCCAATCCGGCGTGACTCTCACCCAGCGCCGACAGGGCAGAGAAGCAAGGGTGGCCATACGGCACTCGCCGGCCAGCAAGATGGCGGCATCCTCCCTGGCAGCAGCATCGTCAACTGGTCTTGCGTCCTTCGGCCCTGGTGGGTACAGCGATGGCCGTGGGCTGCAGCGTCAGCTGCCCCCGGGGTCCAGTGGAGCACCCCATGATGTTCCCTGGCTTCACGGCGGCAGCGCGGCAGCAGATGGTCAGAGTGAGGGGGGGAGAGGGGCCCAGCTCTTCTGTCACAGCACAGATTGCATACAGAGTACTACCTGTTAGCAGTTATTCTACCCAGGTAGAAAAACAAGGTGGTAGAATGGACTCTACCATTTCAGGTGGTGGGTAGGAATGGATGGATCTGTCAGGGGTTTTTTGTTATTTATTTATTTATTTATTTATAGCATTTCTATGCCGCACCCATTGCCGAAGCCTCAGGGCGGCTTACAAGACTTACAACCAATGTTGGTTGCCAACATTGCTGGGGGGTTAATGTAAACCTATCCCATTTTTAAAAAATGAACACTATGTGGTCTTCCCCCACTCTTGCTTTTTTGTATCATCCAGCTGGATTAAGCATTCTACAAAATGTACAATTTTTGAGGCATTTTTGTTTGCCTTGTGTATATTTATATTTATATTCTGCCCCTTTTCTTTTCAAGGAACTCAAGGCAGCTTACATAATTTTCTTTTCCTCTTGATATCTTGAGCACTACACCATACTGGCCTTAATAAAGATATTTCCCATCTTCGATTTTTATCTTCAGCGTTGGACAAACATCTCACAACGTGCTGCATCTTCTTCCCTGGACCAGATCACAAGAGGCAGTGCTTTTTCTGTAAAAAAAAAAAAAAAAGGTGCCGGAACTCACCTCTTGGGGTCACACTTTTACACTAAAAAAGATTTTCAATTCACCAACTTTTTTTGAAATAAAGAACTTATTTACCTTTTGCACATAGCCAGTCACTCTACACACACATAAACATAATGGTCGCCGCCGGCAGTAAGCACTCAGCATGTGACCACATGACCAATCCCAAGCTGAGCAGTGTCCCGAGCCGAGCAGCGCCCTCACAAGCAGCGTGGACACACACGCAGCCCGCAGGCACTATTTTAATGCTTTTTGCTGCTGACCTGCTACCCCCAACAGGGCAATTCACAATCACATAGAAAAATCCGTCAAAAAAAGGTGCTGGAATGCCGTTCCGGTGCGTTCTATGACAAAAAAAGCCCTGACAAGAGGTAATGAGCTTCTTGCAGTGACACTGTGAAAATGAGATGGTGATGGAAAGGAATTCTCTTTGCCATGGAGCAGACTCAGTTATGAGTTCTAACCTGTGTTCAGTTAGATGTGGCACAAGCATCCTCCCTCTGCATTCAACCTTCCCTCTTGCTTCATTACCTTCAGATGGGCTCCATTCAGAGGGAGGGGGCGTTTGGGTATGAAGTCATATCTCCCTTTTTCAGAATGACCAGCACTTCAAAAAGAACACTAGTCATACTGGTAGGCAAATCCCCCAGAACTTTCAGAATTGATTGGAATTCAATGGCTATGGCTGCTGAGGATGATAAGAGTTGCAGTCAACACATTTGGAGGGCATCAGGTTGGGTAAATTTGCTATAACACAAAAGTGTGCCACAGAAGAGAAAATCTCACAGCCTGGTACAAGCTAAAACTTTCAACAGATCCCAGTATTTCTTACATGATTGAGCCCCCTGGCCCTGGAAAGTTTAGTTGGATTCCACTAATTTTCTATAGCCAATTCACATGCCCCACTTCATCTCACTGAGACGAAAATTTTATTTATTTATTTATTTTACAAATTTGTATGCCGCCCCCTCGCACTTAAGCCTCGGGGTGGCTGACAGCATATAAAAATACAAATTTGAATACTATATAGACAAAATACAATTTAAAAACAAAATACAATTTTAAAAAAACTGGCCCATCTCATAGTCCAAGAATAAAAATATCTCATATACAAACATTTAAAAATATATAATAAATTAACAATTAAAACATTTCTTAAATAAAAAGGTCTTCGCCTGGCGCCGAAAAACAAATAATGACGGCGCCAGGCGAGCCTCTCTGGGGAGTGCATTCCATAAGTGGGGCGCCACCTCAGAGAAAGCCCTCCTCTGGGTACTCACCCTCCTAACTTCTTTTACAGAGGGTTCCCGGAGGAGAGCATCCATGCCATGAAATATATCAAGGACTCTAGAAATAAATACTGCATAACATAAAGATTTCAGGGCTTCAAGGCTTGTAGCCAAACCTGTTTGTGGAGCTTATTGACTTTTTAAAAAGTGGAATGAAAAGTGGGGTCAGTGCTGGAGTCATAGAACTGAACAGGATTTACCTGTCCATTGGAAACACTTTCTGGTTCAATAGCAGGTTAGAAGGCCACAGTTCACTTTACACTGGTTTCATTAATATATGACATTTCCTATAACTCTCTGAGCAATTCCCCTACATTGAGACCCTAAAATACAAAAAGGCAGAGCAGGGAGAGGCTTTATAGCTACAAAAAGGTTCAAAACAGCTAAAACAGTTAACAATAAACCACCAAGAGACAATAAATATTTAAAAGTCCCATCAAAAGTCTTGGTGCAGAGGAAAATCTAAACCTTGTACCAAAAAGATGACAGTGTTAACACCAGGAGGACCTCTGTGAGCACCCTTCTCTGCGGATGCCCTCTCTTTTGCCATGTAGGGCTAAACAATCTTGAATGTGTTCAAAGGATAACTCAGAAGCATATATTCTGAAAAAAGCAATCCTGTGCACTTTAATCTCACACTGATCTTTGTCTTGAAGAGACAAAAGCAGAAGAGAATTTAAATGGAAGACAGAAATGTATTGTCTGGGATATAGCATATACAGCTTTTTATTTCCTGTCCTTCTGCCAAGGGACTCAAATTGCGCTGTTCAACAGCCTGAAGTACAAGGTGAAAGGTGGATGGGGTAGCAGTGATTCTAGGCAAATAATAGAATCAAGATAATGCTGTCCTGCTGCACAGAACCAGACCTGAACTGAGTGGCTGTGGGGTGCAGCCTGGGGAAATTTTGCAAAGAGAAGCAGAGTTAGGATGCAGTTTGGCAGAGCTGGGGAAAGAAACAGCATAGCCAACTCGAAGGAATGGTCAAGTGGGACAGAAACAAGTGCTCTGAGCTCTCAAGAGGCCTGCCTAGGAGGATGGAGAAGGCAGAAACCTCTGAGCCTACACAGCACTTGTTCTTTGCTTTCCACTGGGCAGGAGGCAGGGAGCAAGATTCGGCAGTCCTGGAATGGAAAATGGTAAACTAGTTGCTCCTCATACCATGGGCAATTTAAATTTAGCTGCCAGGTAAAGAATTTACTCTCAAGGCAGAGACTTAATCTTTAATCTGGTGGCTTTTTAGTGTTTTTAATATTTTCAATGTTCTAATGTTTACCATTCCATTATTGTATTATTTTGATATGTCCAGTATTATTCTTTATGGTTTTATGGTTGTAAAATGCCCCAAGAGTATTCACCTTTTGAGCAATACATAAAAATGAATAAACTTACATTTGAATATTATGCTTATAAATAATTTATAAGCCAGGTATCTGTGATTGTTTGTACAAGTAATCAACACAGACAGGTTTGGGGTGCTCCCAATTCCTCACTGGTTACCAAAACCCTACAGCTGGGTCTGAAAGCCAGGAAAAAACACAGTGAGATAAAGGTAGTACCATGTTACAAGCTGGAAAAATGTGGATGGAAAGTATGAGAAAAAACAGATTTTACTTCTTTTTCTGGTCTTAGTACTGGGTACCTGACAAAATACAGTTTTACTGGTTTAACCAGTGAGCTGCTCAACAACTGTGGAGGCACCAATTCCTGGGCCAAACAAAGGGCTGCAGTAACAACACCTGCTGCACCTTCCTAAGGCTACCTGTGAACCAAATACACCAATCTGAGAGTTGTTTCAAAAAAATAATCTACATTTTTCTTGCAATCAATCCAACTATTTATATTAGCCAGAGGAGAAATGCTCTGACGTTTAAAGTATTTGCTGCCAGGGCTGTGTCTATGTGAGAGGAATAGTAAAACAATTATGATCCTTTTATCCTGGTTCTGTGAAGGTCAAGCATGCTAAGTACTGTTGACCAATCAGTTTAAAGCCTATTTTCTCAAAATGTGTATCTGCACATGAGCACACCCACAGGGATTCCTGTCTGTGTGGATTTTGTAATAGCCCACTGTTTCCAGAAGAGAAACAGCTGCAGGAAAGGGCCCTTTCTTATTAATTTATTTTAGTTGTTTATTATATGTATCCCTTGCCTTTTTCCCTTTCAAGGAACTCAGAGCAGTGAACATCATTCTCCTCCTGCTGCTCTCAATCTAATCTCCACAAAAACAACCCTGTGAGGTAGGCTGTCCTCAAGTTAACCAGTTGGCTCTATGGCTGAACAGGGACTGGATTCCAGATTACCTGAGTCTCAATCCCATGCTCTTAATCATCACACCATATTGTTTCTATGACAGCAGAAACAACGGAAAGCCAAACACTCCTATATTCTTATGGGGTATAGAATACAACAACAGCAGAATGGGCTGAGTATCCTATATGCACTCAGTTTGGAAGAAGAGAAGCAAAAGAGGAATCAGAAAATCCCCAAATAGCACAAAAATGGCAGACACATCACCAGACCCCAGCAGTCAGGGGCTAGGTCTGCAGTGTTGCACAGCCTTACTTTGGACACAGACAAGAAAAAATCAAACTTTTAAGTTTTGGGCCTACCAGGGGTTGGTGCACCCAGCGAGGGAACCATTGAGCTCAGGTCAATGAAAACAATGCTGGCCCTCCCCTCACCTCCAGCATTTTGAACTAGAGCAAGTACAAGATGTACTCAAATTGAAAAAGTTTGATTAATGCTGCTTTAAAGAAGAGAATGAAGTTCTAGAAGATCTAAAGATAGAAAAAAGTAGAGCAAAACATAAAAGACATGTGATATCAGTGGTTTAAAACTTTCTGGTATCCACATCAACTGCTCATCTGCCAAAGGCCTCCCTGTCAGTCATGGAAGCCTGATCTGTTGTGGAGGATTCTGGAAATTGTTCTGGGGTGCTGCTGGGCATGAAATCACTGAGATAAACTGTTTCCATTAATGAAGGGACTTATTTTCAATAATTTCCAGATGCTTCTCAGGCTTCAAACATCAGCTCAGACTCGGGAAACAGAGATCCTAGGCAACTCTTCAGCATAAATGCTTTACATTTGCACCGCTAAGCTACAATGTTGGGGAATTGAGTTGAGCAACTCAGTCCCAAGTCCAACTCAAGTCATGTCAGCAATTCAACTGGGAGCAACGAGCAAGTGATTCGACTGTACTTGAGATTTCTGTTGTTTTTTCAACTGAGTTGCTTTTTGGAACAAGGGAGGTGGAGGCAGAGGGGGGGATGCGGGGGTGGGGGGAGGGGGTTGTAATAAAGTAAGTCCCTGGGTTATATACTTATGAATGTGCAGCCTGCCAGAACCCTATATGAATATCTCTCACAAAAAGTGGTGATAATCTCTAGGGAACTATGCAACATGTTTGGTCATATAGTTCCCTAAAGATATTCATGGCTTTTCATTCCTCAGTGTTGGCTCGAGAGTACCCAAGCCAGTGCATTTTGGGGCACACATAGGGCCTCAAGGATGAAGCACATCCACAACAAAGAAGTTTCTGGGAAAGGCAGAAGCAGAAGTGACCAGTTGACTTCTCCTTACTCCTCTGCTGTTGTTCTTTTAAAGCTTGAAATCTCATTATTATTCAAAACTTCCTAATCCATGAGGTCACATTAAGCCTATCATTAACTGATAATGATGGAGATGGACCTGGTGCTGGAAAGTCAGGGTGTGATTGTGCTGCTGGAGGGAGGGTTAGCACTGGAATCGCTTTCTTGAAGTAGGCCTCAATGGTTGTTTGTAAAGCAATTTTCTTTTTCGCATCTTAAATGGACTTGTAGCAGCTGAGGGCTTAGTTGCAAGGGCAAATGCTAAAAGGCAACTAGATCAGTATTAGTATGCCCATATTACAGATGGGGAAATGATATTAGATAGATAGAGGAGAGGCAGAGATTATAAGAGAGATAGAGGAGAGAATGTCTGAATTGAATTTGGCAGGTTTGATCCCCTCCAAAGTGGCCAACAGGCCTGCAAATATTACCTAATTCCAGGGCTTTTTTTGACGGATTTTTCTAAGTGATTGTGAATTGCCCTGTTGGGTGTAGCAGATCAGCAGCAAAAATCATTAACATAGTGCCTGTGGGCTGCTTGTGTGTTGGCACTGAGGCTGATTGTGAGGGCGCTGCTCTGCTTGGGACGCTGCTCGGCTTGGGATTGGTCACGTGGTCGTGTGCTGAGTGCGTACTGCCGGCGGTGATCATTGTGTAAAAGTGTGACCCCAAGATGTGAGTTCCACCACCTTTTTTTTTTTTTTTACAGAAAAAGCACTGCCTAATTCTATAAAAAGAAAGAAAATTCTGATTGTTTTCTCTGTTTTGGTTTAGGTCTGGTTTTGTTTGGAACTGTGGCATTTTATTATTCTCACAGTTTATAGTAAATTAGCAGACCAACTCAGAAATATATTTAGAAAATGAACAAATAGAAAGAACAAATGACATAAAGTACTTTAAAGTGCTCAAAATGCTTCATGTTCATCATCTTTTTATAATCTATGCAAAGAATGATAGTGAGCTAGCTTAACTCTGTAAGACACTGATTTGAAAGAAGTTTCTAAATCCTGGGTCCTCAAACTACGGCCCATGGGCTGGATCCATCTCGCCATGCCCATTTATCCGGTCTGCCTCAGAGGTTTTGGACACACTGCGTGTGTGTGTGCAGGCACATGCCTGGTGGCAGCTTGCTCACACAGATAGTTTTGGACTCACTTGGAGAAAATGATTTCCGCGCAAGCAAGCCTGCACCATGCGGCGCACTCCCCCCCACCTCACCCTGTGTGCCCCACCTGTCCGTGCCCCCCACTGGCACCACCTTGGTGGCCCACACTCACCACCACCACCTTTCAACTGGTCCTCTGTTGAAAAAGTTTGAGGATCCCTGTTCTAAACTGTTTTAAGCATTATTTCTTTTATTTGTTTTTGCAATACAGTATACCTACACACATGCATACAGATTCTCTCTCACTCTCCTTTCAGTATCTGTAGTTACTTTATTATTATTTTTATTACAGTTCTCATTGTGATTAAAATGTTACATATACTAAGGCAAATGTTTGGCTTACTCATGTGATCTGTTGTTGTTGTTGCTAGTCGCAAAGTCATGCCCGACCCATCGCGATCCCATGGACAACATTCCTCCAGGCCTTCCTGTCCTCCACCATCCCCTGGAGTCCACTTAAGCTCACGTTGACTGCTTCATTGATTCTATCTAGCCACCTCATCCTCTGCTCTCCGCTTCTTCATGTGATCTGGCATACATACAAATTCAGCTTAAGGACATTCTCAGGAATGAACTCATCCATAATGCAGGGACTACCTGTACAGGAGGAAGGCTGCAGCTCTTTTTGGTGCACTTTGCTCTCCTTGGCAGAAAGCCCAATAGCGCTTCTCCTATCTGCTGCCTCTGCTGTGTTCCCATGTGCTTCCAGGGAGAATATCAGTACCAGGCTGGGGCAGTGGGTGGCGTGGCAATTGGGTCAAAGCAATTATGGTTGAAATAAAGGACTTCAATGCATCTCTGAGAGAAAGGCAGATGGGAACATGGGGAGGGGGGGTTACAACTCTCTCTCACTGCCCACCCCCATACACCATCTCCCTTTTTTCTGTTACAGCTGGCTCTTGAGACATGAGAAAAGACTTGAGACTTGACTCTGATTTGAAAGTAAAGACTTGATACTTGGGGTAAAGTACTATACTGGAACACATCACTGCTATTTTAAATCACAGCTGAAAAAACTATCTGTGGATCCATCCATTTCTGCAAGATCACACATGCTGATTTTGCATGCAAGGCTGCAATGAGAATGCATATTGGCTTTATAAAGTATATGTGATTACTTTTCTGTATTGTATGCTACATAAGCAACATTTGCCCTGACACAAAGAGCATGCAAGTGTTTAAAGACAACCCCTAACCAGTTCTATCACTTCCTGGCAAACAGATGGGGAAGAAGATGGGCATGTTGTGAGCGGAGCCAGCTGGTGCCAGAGGTCAGACTAGATGGCCCGGGAGACCCCTTCTCACTTGCTTTGTTTCTAAGAAATGGCGGTAGTGACAGATTTTATTTTCCTGGGCTCCAAGATCACTGCAGATAGTGACCTCAGCCAAGAAATTAAAAGACGCTTGCTCTTTTGGAGGAAATTTATGGCAAATCTAGATAGCATACTAAAAAGCAGAGACATCACCCTGCCGACAAAAGTGCGTATAGTCAAGGCTATGTTTTTCCCAGTTGCAATGTATGGCTGTGAAAGCTGGACCATAAGGAAGGCTGAATGCCAAAAAACTGAGACCTTTGCATTGTGGTGCTGGAGGAGACTCCTGAGAGTCCCTTGGACTGCATAAAGATCAAACCAGTCAATCTTAAAGGAAATCAGCCCTGATTGCTCTTTAGAAGGCGAGATACTGAAGATGAAACTCAAATACTTTGGACACCTAATGAGAAGGAACAACTCACTAGAGAAGACCCTGATGGTGGGAACAATTGACAGCAAAAGGAGAAGGGGATGACAGAGGATGAGGTGGCTAGATGGAGTTACTGGGGCAGTGGGTGTGGACTTGGGTGGACTTCGAGGGATGGTGGAGGACAGGAGAGCCTGGAGAAATGTTGTCCATGGAGTCGTGATGGGTAGGGCATGACTTTGCAAGTAAACAAACAAACAAAACCAGTTCTGTACATGTCCATGCAGAAGTAAGTTCCAGTGGGTTAAATAGGCTTTATTCAGGATAGTTAAAATGGTGTGTAAGTTCTGAAATCTTATACACAGATTTTTCTGATAGTAAATCCCACTGAATTCAACAGTACTTGCTTCTGAGAAAATTATTATGCTGTTGCCCTGTATTTATTGCAATAAACATAGAAACATAGAAACAGAGCGAGTCAGAAGGGGCCTCTCGGGCCATCTAGTCTGACCCCCGGCTCCAACCGGCTCCGCTCACAACATGCCCACCAAGAATAAACAAGAATGTGAAATGTTTTTTCTGAAACAATAGGCATTGTGAGGAATATAAAAAGAAACGTCTCTTGCTATAACTCAAATTCCATAAAACATTCATTTACATTACTGCAATCTGCTTTATAGATAAGGTATTTGGAATTTATACTAAATTCCTCTTTTTGTTGCCTCACTGCCCAACACACCTTCCATACCTATGCACCACCTGATTGTCTTGTTTTCCTTGTTTCCCAGCCACATTTCATTTTTGCATCTGTAAGAACCTCCCCCTTTTTTTTCTCCAAACACAAAACCAACAGACCACGTAACTGTCCTTACAGATCCACCACTAGCTAGTCTTGAGTGCTATATGTAAGAAGGCAAGGTATTGACCAAAATAAGAAAAACCACACAACTAAACCCCAGCTATGCAGATTTATGACATGAAGATGAGCTGGCTTTTGTGTTTGGTTGGCAGTTTGGGATTTGGATGGGCTATTCCACTAGAAGGCCTTGAAAAAATCCGTAAGTATTACTTTCTTACTTAATCAGGAGTAAGTTGGCAGTTTTTTAATGATTCATTTCAAAACATGGGGCCCTCCAATGAATTGGACCACAATACATATCATCCCTAGCCCATGGGGACTATGTTGGAGAAGGCTGAACTAATGTACCAGTGTGGCCTGGATGAATACCATCCACTTTCTTCATCTCAGATGCTGGGATCATTATTTATGACATTCAGTAGGAGTAGATGTTCTTACCTCATGATAACAATTTACTATGCAGATGATGTTTTGCAACATTTTTAATACCTGAAATTAATACCAGAATCTGCTGCTTTGTTTATAATTCTTCTTCCAGTGCTCGCATAAAGGTTGCTAGCAAATTTGTAGGAAGGGCTCTTGTGCTTCAGAGGCTGTGTGACAGAGATTCAGCTGCTGAAGCTTTTCCTGTCATTATCTGATGCCAAGAAAAGGTTCATCTGCTAAATTTCCGCCTTTCATACAGATGTTAAAGACACAGGAGCCTTAACTCAAAGACACTGGAAACCTTACAAGGGATCAACCTCTGTCATAATGAAATTGACTTATCTACATAGTCCCAGGTGGCACTAAAGAAAAATAACACTAATAATTTGATGGAGTTAGATTACCTAAGTCTGAAAAACAACTGGAACTTTCAAGGCAATCATTGAGCTTGCCTGAGCAGTGGCAAATGACTTGAAAGTCTCATGACAGTAGTGAACGCCTAGAAAGGACATCTGTAAGATAAAGCAACAATGAAGAAACCATATTGCTTATAATATATAATGAGATACATGAATAGACAGATGTAGTTATGCTTCAAAACAGAATAAGTTACTTTTCTCCCTGCCATGATTTGTAAAACTATACTGTGGATGATGCCTGTCTAATTGTCCTGATTGGACAAGTGAGGGGAGAGAATCAGGGCTATGGGACCAGGGTGTTAGATATACTGCAGCGGCTGACAGGACTCCTATGAAGAGGAGGCCGGTATCAAGGAGGAAGGAGGAGGCTGGAGATCCCCAAGAAAGGAAGCTGTGGGAAGGAGGTGAGGTGCATGCACACCAATGCTAAGAGCATGGGTAATAAGCAGGAAGAGCTGGAAGCTCTCCTGGGTACGGGAGGGTGTGAACTGGTGGACATCAAAGAAACTTGGTGGGATGAAAGGCAGGACTGGAATATTAACATAGAGGGGTATCACCTGTTTAGAAAGGACAGGAAGGGAAAGAGAGCTGGGGGCATAGCTTTATATGTCAGGGAAGGGATAGGAATCAGTGAGATAGAATGCAGCACAGATGGGGCTCTGGTAGAGGCAGTCTGGGTGAAACTAATGAGTTTTGACAGGGAGAGGGACCTGACAGTGGGGGTATGTTCTTGCCCTCCAGGTCAACTTGAGACCCTGGATGATGTTCTGACAGATCAGATTCTAAGGCTATCTTGGGAGAGAGACACAGTAATTATGGGAGATTTCAATATCATGGATATTAGTTGGGAGACTCACTCAACGGTGACAGCCAGGTCATGTTGCTTCCTAGAAGCTATAGAGGGAAGGTTTTTCACACAGAGGGTCCGAGAGGTGATGAGGGGGGAAGTGGGAACATCCTTGACTTGGTCTTGACCAATAGGAAGGAGCAGATAGATGGAGTACAGGTTAGGGGAGCTCTGGATGCGAGTGATCACTCCATCCTTTGCTTTGAGATCAGGGGAATGGGGACATGCAGCAGTTTGAGCACTAGAACCTGGGACTTCAAGAGGGCCAACTGAAGGCCAGACTGGGAAAAGTCTCTTGGGATAGGTTACTGGAAGGCAAGGGTGTTGAGTAGGGGTGGATGGCACTCAAAAGGGTGGTTTTGGAGGCACAAGCCTTGATGATACCTCTAGTTAGTAAGGTGGGGAGGCGAAGGAGAGTGCTGTCATGGATGCGAAAGGAGGCAGTTAGAGGGATTCGATGAAAGAGGAACCTCCGTAGGAAATGGGTACTGGGGCAAATAGTCAAAAGGGTATACCGGGAGGAGGAGGCCCATTGCAGAAGGATTCTTCAGAAGGCTAAGGCTGATTACGAGCTGACACTTTCCAAGAATATCAAGAGCAACAAAAAGGGTTTCTTTCAGCATGTAAATAGGAAGAGGAAGGGGCGACAAGTGGTAGGACCACTAAATAAGGAGGAAGGAGATCCAGTGACTGATATGAGGGAACAGGCACAGATGCTAAATGACTATTTTGCCTCTGTGTTCTCCCCAAAGCTGGACGGGGGAGATCCGCATAGAAGATTAGATGAGGTCGGGGACTTAGGGGCACAGATTAGAGTCACCCCCCTAGAAGTTGAGGGGCTTCTCAGGGCATTGGATGTTACAAAGGCGCCAGGCCCTGACAGGTTACACCTGAGAGTACTTAGGGAGTTGGCAGGGGTTCTCTCACGTCCTCTGACCTCCATTTTTGAGGCCTTGTGGAAAACGGGTGAAATTTCAGAGGACTTGAGGGTAGCATTAGAGGTCCCAATTTTCAAAAAGGGTAATGGAAGGGACATGGGGAATTACAGACCTGTTAGCCTTATGTCCATTGTAGGAAAAACAATGGAAAGGCTCATAATAGAGAGAGATCTAGTGATGTTAGATAGGGAAGGGAGGCTGGCAGCCACGCAACACGGCTTCCACAAAAACAGGTCCTGCCAGACAAATCTTGTGGAATTCTATGACAAGGTTTGAAGATAGCTAGATGGAGGGAATGCAGTGGATGTGGTTTACCTGGATTTCAGCAAGGCCTTTGACAAAGTGCCCATGATATCCTGGTGGAGAAACTGAGGAGTTTTGGGATACACCAAAGCACTGTTCGGTGGATTAGGGCATGGTTGACTGATTGAAAGCAGAGGGTAACCCATTAGTGAGGAATTGACAGGATGGCTGCCAGTGACAAACGGGGTCCCCCAGGGCTCTGTCCTGGGGCCGATCCTTTTTAATCTTTTCATAAATGACATGGAAGAAGGGGTGAACAGTCTGCTGATCAAATTCACAGATGATACTAAAACTGGAGCAGTGGCCACAACTGAGGAGCAGGTACTCTAGATCCAAAAGGATCTGGACAGATCTGGACAGGCTATGGAAGTGGGCAGGAGACAACAGGATGGCGTTCAGTGTGGATAAGTGCAAGGTCTTGAACTTGGGGCATAGGAAGAGGTGTCATAAGTACAGGTTAGGTGACAGGTGGCTGGAGAGCAGCACTTGTGAAAGGGACCTCGGGGTACTGGTTGACTGCAGGCTAAACATGAGCCAGCAGTGTGATGCGGTGGTCAAGAGGGTGAACGCTACCCTTGTGTGTGGCCAGAAGTGTGGCTTCCAGATTAAGAGAGGTATTACTACCACTCGATACGACTCTGGTGCACCCACATCTGGAGTATTGTGTTCAGTTTTGGGCCCCTCATTTCAGGAAGGATATATCCAGGTAAGAGTAAGTGCAGCGTAGGGCTGCAAGGTTGGTGGCCGGTTTGCAGGGGATGGGGTATGAGGCGAGACTGAGGGAACTGGGTCTCTTCAGCCTGGAGCAGAGGAGACTCAGAGGGGATGTGTTGGCAACATACAGATATGTGAGGGGATGTCATATGGAGATGGGTCGAGATCTGTTCTACCCTGCAGAGAAAGGCAGGATGCACTCCAATGGAGCAAAGCTCAGGGAACCAAGCAAGGTTCCATTTAGATGCCAGGAAGCACTTAATGACATTTTGGACCCCGAGGGGGTGGAATGGGTTCCACGAGAGGTTGTTGAGGCCCCATTGGTGAGGGTGTTCAAAGATAGGTTGGACATGCACATGGTGGGAGGCAGGGTCAGACTAGATGGCCCAGGAGGCCCCTTCTGACTCACTCTTTGAATGAAGCATTCCTTTCACATCTCCAGTTTTCTTGAAGAGATCTCTGGTCCTCCTTATTCTATTGTTTTCTTCTAATTCTTTGCTCTGTTCATTTAAGAAGGCATTCTTATCTATCCTAGCTATTCTCTGGAATTCTGCATTCAGTTGGGTGTATCTTTCTCTTTCTTCCTTGCCTTTCACTTCCCTTCTTTCCTCAGCTGTTTGTAAAGCTTCCTCAGAAAGCCATTTTGCTTTCGTGCATTTCTTTTTCTTTGGGATGGTTTTAGTTGCTACCTCCTACCTCTTGTTCAATGTTTCGAACCTCCGTCCATAGTTCTTCAGGCACTCTATCAGCTCTAATTCCTTATATCTATTTGTCACCTCTACTGTTTATTCATCAGGGATATGATTTAGGTCGTACCTGAGTGGCCTAATGCTTTCCCCTATTTTCTTCCATATAAGCCTACATTTTGCAACAAGAAGCTCATGATCTGAGCCACAGTCAGCTCCTGGTCTTGTTTTTACTGACTGTATAGAGCTTCTCCATCTTTGACTGCAGAGCACATAGTCAATCTGATTTCTGTGTTGACCATCTAGTGACGTCCATGTGTAGAGTTGTCTCTTGAGTTGTTGGAAAAGTGTGTTTGCTATGACCACCATATTCTCTTGACAAAATTCTACCAGCCTGTGCCCTGCTTCATTTTGTACTCCAAGACCAAACTTGCCTGTTATCTTTTGGCTTCCTACTTTAGCATTCCAATCCCCCATGATGATAAGGACATCATTTTTGGGTGTTAATTCTAGAAGGTGTTGTAGGCCTTCACAGAACCGGTCAACTTCAGCCTCTTGAGCATCAGTGGTTGGGGCATAGAGTCAGTTATTCTTGCCACGTTTTTCAGAATCCAATTTTTAATGAATGCTGAAGGAAAGCACACAACTTCCTCTAATGCTTTTTTAAAGCAGTCATAGGGGATAGAAGGCTGGATAGAAGGGGAATATAAAGATTGATGGCAACTAAAGCTATTTTAGTTATTGATGGCACAGCTAAATTTTAAGTTATTTGTTGTGATTCAGAAACATCTGTGAAAAGAGGTGATTTGTTATGAGAAAGTGCTATTTCAGGGTGATGTGTCTGATTTTTTCTTGTCTGTGTCCAAAGTAAGGCTGTCACCCTTTTCTTACTAAGACTTGCAGCTGTGCAAAGTATAGTTTACTGTTCTGTTGCCCTGTACAGTGAAGGTCTTCACTCTGAATTCATCCCCCTGGGAAAAAACCCATCTTAAGGATTATGCAAACTTCTCTTTCACTAGACCTTCTTGAGACTTCAGAATAGATTTTTGAAGGTATTACTGGTGATTGTATTTGTTGGCTTCATGTGCTGCTTTTACATTATTTTGGGGATGATACAGTTAACTCTGTATGATAAAATAAGACACTTGGAGTACAATTTTAGATAGATACTTCCCAGGAAATATAAATCAGTCTTCTGTGTGGCATACTGATTATAGTGTTGGCCTGGGATTCAAGAGGAGATCTAGCCCCCATTGAGCCATAAATTCATAGAACCATAGAATAGCAGAGTGGGAAAGGGCCAAGAAGGTCATCGGGTCTATCCCCTGCTGTTGCAGGACGCCAATTTACACCATCCCACTCAGATGACCATCCACTTTCTTTTTGAATGTCTCTAGTGTGGGAGAGCCCACCACCGCCCTAGGCAGCTGGTTCCACTGTCATATTGCTCTGACAGAGAGGAAGCTTTTCCTGAATTGATTATTCCATGGCCTACACTCTGGCATCAGCAAGAAGAGGTCTTGGCCTTCCTCTCTGTGACAACCTTTGAGGTACTTCCACAGGGATCTCATGTCTCTCCTCAGTCTTCTCTTCTCAAGGTTGAACATGCCCACCTCTCTTAGTCTCCTCTCACAGGGCAGTGTTTTCAAGACCTGGATCATTTTTGTTGCTCTCCTCTGGACTCTTTCTAGTTTTTCTGAATCTTTTAAAAATATTGGTGCCCAGAACTGGACACAATATTCTAGAAGAAGTCTGACAAGTGTAGAATATAGGGGAACTATTACTTCTCATAATTTGTAAGTGATACTTCTATTAATGCATCCTTAAATAGCATTTTCCCTTTTTGCAGCTACATTGCATTGTTGGCTCATATTTAGCCTGTAGTCCACAATGACCCCAAGCTCTTTTTTTCCCCAGTATGGTTGAGCCATGTATTCCCCATCTTCTGTCAAAGCATTGGGTGACATTGGACCAGTCATGGCCTCTTAGTCTGAACTTTTTCATCCAGTTGTTGATGTGAGGGTAAAATTGAGAGGAGGAGAACCTTCGGAGCTGCCTTGGGTATTTCTTGCAAGAGCAGAGGGTTCTGTAGCACTGATGTCATTACATAGTTCAGTCAGTGTGTGGCAATGGACTTCAAGAGTTTCCTGGGTCTGTTTCGTGCTTGTTTAAAGGGGAAAATAAGCTAGGTCAGGGGTCAGCAGCCTTTAACACTCAAAGAGCTATTTGGACCCATTTCCCACAGAAAAGAAAACACTGGGAGCCGCAAAACCCTTTTGACATCTACAATGAAGATAACACTGCATATATTGTTTTTTACCTTTATGCTATGTATAAAAAAACTATAGTGTGTTGCATTTATGAACAATGAACTGCTACAGAGAAAACCAATTTTTATTTCTGCATGCAACAAAAACATTTTGAACTCTGAAAAAAAAGACGCTGGGTTGAAGGTTACTTTCAAATAAAATACTCAGTGCCTATTTGAGTCCTTGTATTTATGAAATAAAAAGCCAAACTTAAATTATCCACCTGCAGCAAAGCAAAAATTCCATCTGCTTTTGTGTGCCCTCATCCTTTTATCATGTGTACTGGAGGGTGCAGTCAGCTGTCAACCTGAATAAAAAAAGGACTAATTGATACTTTCATACAGTGAGTAGATTTCTGCAATACAACAAATATAAATAATAGTCTGGTGAAATATTGAACAAACATCCCTCTCCCAATGTAATAATGTTGCTGGAATTTTTATAAGAATCTTCTTAAAACAAGGAAGTAGATCTATATCTTCATTACGATTTAGCTGCAGCTCTTGTTAAGTCACTAAAAACTGTTATTTTAAATATTACATTATAAACTAGTAGGACTCCTTTCGTATATTTTGAATAGGAGAACAGCTTCCTGCAGAGTCAAAGTCAGTGCTAAAGGGCTGCATGCATTAAACAGCAAACCCCATAAGTTCGTCAGCAGTAAAAGCAAATGAATCTACCCATGTACCATTAAACGTTCGGTTTTCTTCAGAAATGTTTCTTTTCTTTGATTTATCCATGGTTGGCCTACCGGGGGGGAAAAGCTCAGTAAATCGTGAAAAGCTCAGTAAATCAGCGCGGGTTGCAGATCGGTGGCTGTGCCGGCGCGTGTTTTGAGCGACGGAGCTGCAGCAGAGAGATTGAAGAGCCACATGTGCCTCCGGAGCCTTGGGTTGCCAACCCCTGTGCTAGGTCCTTCAGGCTTTATCCTACTTAACTTGGTCAGGGAGCCTGGCAGGGAGGGAGAATATTTGTGAGGGCATTGCAGAGGGAAAATTGGGAGACAGGGGAAGTGTTAAACAATAAGCTGACATTTTCTTCCTATAAAGGTTTGAAATTTGTGACTCAGAGGTGTTTCCTACTAAACATTCAGATTAGGACTGAAATTTTGCCTTCTGAGGCCTGCAGTAGAGAGGTGCAAATTCGAAGTGTCCCAGGGCCAATCCACCCTGTCCTGGAACCTAGTGGTGGCTGCCACCACAAGCTCTGCCCAATTGCCGGGGAAAGCATGTCATCCCTTTAAAGCATGGGTCCTCAAACTACAGCCTGCAAGCCGAATCCAGCCTGCCATGTCCATTTATCCTGCCCACCTGAGATTTTGGACTTGGTGCACACGCGCCCACCTCCACCGCCCACCTTGCCTGGCACGTACCTGCCACTGTCTCACCACATGCGTGGGGAGACAGTGACTTGCTTGCACAGAGATCATTTTGGATTCATTCGGAGAAAATGATCTCTGAGTGAGCAAGCCGCTGCCTTGTACACCTGCCACTGCCTCACCATGTGCCCCCACCTCGCCTCCCCTCGCCTCCCCTCACCATGCACGCCCGCCTCGTCTCACCTCGCCCCACGTGCACATGCCCCGCCCCCACCCCCTCGCCGGCCTGCACACTCCCGTGCTCACCACCAGCACCTTTCAACTGGCTCCCTGTTAAAAAAGTTTGAGGACCTCTGCTTTAAAGCATGTACACATTTAATGTATAATCACACTCCCCAAAGCCACAGGCTATAACTTTGTGTGTAAAAAGTGTGTACTCCCATATTTTAAAGTGAAAATGTAGCACAGTCTATGCCACTGAACATTGATGGCAGTGTTGATTTGGGGAACAGGGGGTCTGCAGGGAAGGGGTGGTACATGTGTTACCCACCACAACTTTACTAAAACCACACAAACATACCCACAAACTTTAAAATAAGCTGTTGTTATCAGTTTCTTCTTTAACAGAATGGTTGTATGAAAGTTTGAAATAGCTGAATTATGGCAGAACATTTGAAAAGGTATTTATTTAAAACATTTTATCCCGTCCATTGAGAAACATGCCTCAGGACAGCTAACAAAGGTTAAAATAGTAATATAATAATACAATAAAACAATAATTAAAACATTAAGTAATAAGCACAGCATAAAACAACCACTTTCAAAAAACTAAAGAAAAGGAGGAAAGGAAGGGGGAAAAAAGAAAAGAAGGAAAATAAGAAAGAAAAGAAAGAAATGCGACTGTGATCAGATCTTAAACATTGAAAATCCTTAATTATTAAAATGATGACTAAATAAAAAGGTCTTTACCTGGCACTGAAAAGAGTAAAGAGTCAGTACCAGACAGACCTCTCTGGGGAGTGTATTCCATAATCTAGGTGCCACTGCAGAGAAGGCCCTCCTTTGGGTAAATACCCTCCATACTTCTTTCAAAGAGGTTTCCTGGAGCAAGGCCTCCTCTGCTGATCTTAAGGTGCATGAAGGCATATAGGGAAGGAGACGTTCGTTCAGGTATCCTGGTCCCAAGCTATTTAGGGCTTTATGGATTAGTACTAGCACCTTGAATTGGGTCCAGACTTCAACTGGGAGTCAGTGTAGCTGGTAGAGGACCAGTGCTATATGAGAATAACAGCCGCCTCCCCATCAGCAACCTGGCAGCTCTATTTTGTACCAATTGAAGTATCTGGACCATTTTCAAGGGCAGCCCCACGTAGAGCGCATTACAATAATCCAATTGGGAAGTTACCAGAACGTGTGTCATCGTTGCTAGGCAGTGCTTTTCCAGGTAAGGACTCAGCTGGTGGATCAACTGAAGCAGAAGGAAAGTGCTCCTCACCACCGCAGTCGCCTGGGCCTCCAGGGACAGCTCCGGATCAAGGAACACTCTTAGGCTGTGGACCTTGTCCTTTAGAGGGAGTGCAACCCCATCCAGGACAGGACCAAGATCACTTACTTGAAAACCTGAACCACCCACCAAAAGGAAATTCTGTCCTTGAATGCATGAGGGGTTTGGGAATGGTACACCAGTAGTGGTTTAATCTTCACATTGGCATTTATGTTCACACACAGCAAAAGGGTCAATCTGTCATTCATGGGCTTGTGCCATAACAGTACCTTTTCCTCCTGCGTGATCTAGGTTCTGTTCGGCATCTTCTTCCAGAAGAGCCCTGTTTCATTGCAGTTGAACACTTGTTGAGTGACGTATCCTTCTGCCTTTATGAATTTTGCATTGGCTGCTTGTATGCTTCTGGTTCCAATTCAAGATGCTGGTTTTAAAGCCCTATAAAGCCTTGCACGGCTTTGGACCAGCCACAATCTATTTGGACACAGTGCTCAACCTCTGGGGCATTCCTTCAAGTGCCAACACCAAGGAAACCTCAGAAGGTGCAACAAGAGGAAAGCTTTCTGTGTGGTGGCCCGGGAACACTTTGAAGTTGCATCTCCCTTCAGGTTAGGCATACAGTGGTTATGCCTGTCTAGTTAGTTGGTACCTTGCATGATCTGACTGAGCACTTTAGAGACTTACTCCAGATCCTCTATGACACTGTGAAGCTCCTCAGAGGATAAGACAATGTGGAAAGGGTCCCTGGAACAGACAAAGTTGGAAAGCTGCTGCCACAAGGCAGCTCAGCTTCCACAAATTCATGTGTGTTGCTGCTTCACCATCAGAGACATATAGCAGGTTCCACTGAAGAGCCCCATATCTGAGGCAATATGGCAGCTTGCATCTCTGACAGCTGATCTGGGTTGGATCAGTGCTGCAATCACAAAGTACTGAACCTGCATGTGTGAACTTTTCAGCATCTCATTGGCCCTGGGCCTCTATAGCACAATAAGCTACTGAGTCTTGTCAGGGCAGGAGGAAAAAAGTGCACACATGAAACGTTATGTAGCAGCTGCTAAGAAGTTTCTGAACAGGAGCAGTCTGCCTGAGTGCTGTGAGCTTGGATTTTCAGGTGTGCTTTCACTAAAAGTTCACATTTTTACCTGCAAACTGATAGGGAAGTGGGTGGAGTTGTCGAAGTGGACACCTGCACTGGGCATGCAACCTGCTTGATGTATAATGCTTCAGACAGTGTTCTGTGAACTGGACTTAGCAATGAGCATTTGCAAGGTTGTAACTATTATTCAAGCAAAGCTGATTTGAAAACCACTTGGTTAAATCAACCTTATTAATTTGTTCCAGCTTTGTGAGGAATAACCCATCACATGGCTGCCTAGAGCAAGAATGTATCCTGACATGCTTATTTATTTCATTTTTCAGCACTGGATTTCTTTCTTAACAACAGCATGCTTTTAACTACCTTCATGAGCACCAACTTTATTATTAACATTCCAAAGTGTGTTTCATCCTCAAAGTTTTCTCCAACCACCATCAGATTAGCAGTTGCTCATGTTCCTGACTCCACCACATTGCCAGGTATGAGATATGCATGTTGCATGGTATGTGCATGATTTTTGATGGAACAGTGTACAGGAGAGAAAGCTGAATGGAGTCTGATCTTGAAACAAATGTTATTCTAATCAAAACAGTTTTTACTTTCTGTTAATATAACTCAGATGTTTCTCCACAGCACAAAAGAAACCTTAGCTTCTTGCCTGGCTTGCAAGAACCTAAGTGACAAGACAACCCCCAAATAAACCTGAAATGGGGTTCTCTAACCTTCAAATGACCCCTGCCATCTGGGTTTACATGGCACACCAAGCAGCAACAAGCTGGGCAGCCATGGCTGCCATACAAAAATGATGTCCACAGGCACATAGCTTTGTGGTATGTTGGCTGCTCCAGTGGAGGGAAGCCACCATACACTGAAGCTGGTTTCTTGGGTGAAGCACTTTGTCTCTCCTGATAAGCAACAAGTTTTGCCAGACTGCCATTTTGGCAAGACCTGAGTTCCCACTACCCCTCAGCACAGCCAGTCATCCAGTTCCTTTGCCAAAACCATAATTTCCCCCAAAAGGCTCTATCCCCTACTTTAAATACATTGTGGCAAATCCCTGTGCCAGCCCAAATCTAAGCATAATATCAGAGGATTAATACTGTTTCACAGTAAAATGTTCACAAGGCTCTAAATACCTCTGAAGCAAAAGTGTCTGAAGCACATTCATAATTTTTGATCTCAATGAGGGCTACATGGCTGTTCATAATGCTTGACTATGTCCCCTTTTTTGTTGATCCCCTGAATTATGGAGACAGCACACTGTTTCTCTTCCACTTTGGTGTGAATGTTCTGTCAATTAAAGGTATTTGGTTGAGCAAAATGGGAATGAACAGAAAATAACATTAAAGGCTGCAGTTAAAAGATTGATCCCTTCTGACTGGTTAGGGAAGCATTCTCTGGTTTTGTAGGAATTCTGAAGCTAAAACATGGAGCTGTGTGGCAATGTGGATGAAAGGCAACTGGAAACCTTGTGCAAGATCAATATATAGTGAGGCTATATAGTACAGGGATAATATCAGTGAATCACATATTTATTCACTTTCTCTCTTGCATGTATCTTTGTGTCAGCTGTGTCCATGAGGGTGTGAAATTTTAAAAATAGTTTCATGCAATCCAACAGAAGAACTGAAATACAAGAATGCCTTTAAGACAAGGATAAATCCAATAATATATTGATTTCATTTTATATCTTACCATTTCTGTCTTAAGTGTTATGGGTTATATTCTCATAAACAAGTTTAAAACTGTCATGCAGTGAGAGAAAGGGAAAATAATAGCAGAAATGATCTAGCAAAAAATACTTTTCTTATCCTTTTTACATCAGACTGGTGGCACCAGACAGACAAGCAAAACTTGCTAGTCAAGAATGCAAAATTAAAAACTCTAGATAACATTTCTGCTCCACCCTACCCATCCCTTGAGCCCACAACTAAAGGCTTCACAGTAATTATTCCTTTTGCTTTCAAATGGCAAGCAGACTGGTGTTTCTTGGACCATATTAAACAGAGACTTCTGTATAAAGCAATGAATTGGGGAATTGAGCTATGTGAGCCTTTCTTCTTCTTTCTCTGTTTTGATTTGTGATAAAGGCGTTTGGGGAATGAAAAGCAGGAACTGCTTCATGGTTCCTTATCTGTAACTGCAAATAAGAATCATAGAATAGTATAGTTGGAAGGGGCCAAGAAGGCCATTGGGCCCAACCCCCTGCTGTTGCAGGTTGCCAATTTACTCTATCCCACTGAGTTGACTATCATTTGGTGGTTTAGTCTGGCTTCAGTGAAAAATGTCCATCAAACAGTGGAATCTTCACCACCAGTACCACCACCACCAGAAGCATTTGCAGAATAGTTTGATATAGATCCCCAGAGATGTTTTATGACAGAAAAGAACCATCCACTTACAGCTTGGACCATGTCAGAGCCCTGCTTCAGTACTGCTTTGGTTCTTACAATATGTATTCAGAAACTGATCAGAAATGTTCTGGAAAGGTTTGGGCCTATTCAGCTTGTGAAATATTAACACCAAGATGGTAACCATGAAGCTTTTAGTATAGGAGTGATTGCAATAAATGAGTGTCATTAGTTAGCTGTGTTCTGTGTCAGAATGCCAGGGTATGTGTCTAGAGAGTTGTGACCGTGAAAAGATGTTCCCAAGCCAAGGTTCCAAACTTAAAGGGGAAGATGTGGCTACAAAACCCTTCCTTTAAACAACTAACTGACAGTGAGTCATAGCCCATCAGCAATGTTCCTTGCTCATATAGAGCCCCCACCCCTCCATCTTCCCTTCAAAGAAGATACTTCAATCTGTGTGATGCCACCAAAAACCACTCCCTCTTCGGTTATATTCCTACTGAAAGGCTGCCAGCTTTCTTCCCTGTCAAGACCAAAGCTAGGAGCTAAACAGGTATATGGGGTTAGGCCTGCTTTTCCTTGAGAACATTGACACAGATAAGATCCCTCTGATGCTGACATTCCACAGCCTGAGTAGGCCCAAACCCTTCCAGACCACTCCTGATCATATTCTGACTGCAGACTATGAGAATAAGTACAACACTGAAGCTGGACCCCAACAGTTCCATGTTTTGCTCCTCTACAATATAAAGAAAAAAGCTTATAGATGCAGAAAGACTAGGTCCATGATCCACCTCTACTATCAGTAGAACAAAAGTAATATCTAAATTATAGGTGCTTTAAGTGTCCTTACCTCTTTCCAGGAAGGCCTGGGATTTATAGTAGCATGGTGGGTAGGGTTCTTGAACAGAAAATTATCTGTTTTCTATTTTTTTCTACAATTTCCAGGGTTCTTTGGGATAAGCTATGACACTAATGTAGCATCTAGGTATGTGATGATAAATCCATTGAGAATTTTGTCATGTTTTAGTGTCAATTATCTCTTAACTGTGCCACTTCTTCGTCGTGGCCTCTGTGCATCACACACATGGGTGCTGCGCCTGCGCAGTGCCTCTGGCCGGAGATTGCAAGCTAACGGTTTTTTTAGGCGGGAAAGCTCCGCTCCCCTCCTCCCTAGACCTATAAAAGAGCGGAGCGTCCGCCATTTTGTTCAGTCTTTGCGACCGCCGTTCGCTGTGCCTCGTGCCGCTTCGCTCTCGCTCTGACTATCTGTTGGTTAGCTCTTCGAGATTCTCCCAGTTTTTTGCCCTCGTTCCTCGTTGCTGTTCATATAGTTCTTCTTCTTCTTGTTGGTTCTGTCTTGTTCTTCCTTCTCTCTCTGTAAAAAAAACAAAAAAAACTAAAAATATATACTTACCCTCTGCACTATCTCCTTTCTCTTCTTTTTCTAACGATGGCGCAGCGGGCGGCCTTCCGCAAGTGCGCGGAGTGTGGGTCGAAGATGTCGCCTACCGACCCACACGAACTATGCCTCCTCTGTCTCGGTGAGGGGCATAGAACGGATAAGTGCGCACATTGCCTGGCGTTTTCCAAGCAAGCCAGGAAAAACCGAGAAAATCGCCTTCGCAGGCTGTTATGGGATCGGGCTCTCATGCAGTCCGACCCCCTGGTGACTGCTGCAAAATCGGCTCCTTCTTCTGTGGCCCAGCAAAGGCGTCCTTTGGACGAAGGCGCCTCATCGGTGATGGCTCCTCCCGCTTCTCCTAAGAAGAAGTCGGAAAAACGCAAACATTCTGACTCTTCGAAATCGAGCAGCCACAAGAAGGCTAAAAAAGATAAGCCCCTGAAGCCTTCTAAGCGCCCAAAGGAATCCGAGCGCCCACAGAACCGGGACTCGGGTTCATCAGCGCCATCGGTACCGGGCCCGACTTCGGTACCGACACCCACCCGACGCTGTGCTTCAGGAGGCCATGAGGGTTACCCCGCAGGGGTCCCCTAGACGTGTGATCGACCGTCCTCCAGATCCACTCCCTACCCTTCCGAGGGATTCTATCTCGGACGGAGAAATACGGGACTCCCCTCCACAGGCGAGATCCCCTACACCGATGCCTTCTGCAGTGGATGTTGTTGTATCTCCACCTCGAGGCCGTCGGAGCCGGTCTGCTGAGAGGCCGATAGACAGCTGGTACCGACAGCCGTATCAGCATTGGCCCGAACCCTATTCGGTGGGGTACTACCCGGCCCCTCGAGGCCGCTCATCACCTCCTCGGGACCGTTCTCGTCCCAGGGACCCGAGACGGGACTCACCGTTACCGTCCAGGCACGACAGCAGCCGCTCCCAGTCACCACCTGAATCCTCATCATCGGCCCAACCATACTACATGGCCGATTCCGATGATTCTGAGATCGACTCGACCTCTCCCGAGGCCGTCATTACTACTCAGGATCCAGCCTCGCCGGACGAGTCTCATGGCTCATTCGCAGACCTGATGGGGAGGCTGGTTCAGGCCCTGGAAATTGACGCTGTCCAACGTCCAGGCCCATCGTCGGACAAGATTTACGACGTTGTTCGGGGAGAACAGTCTACATCCATCGTTCTCCCCCTCATAACAACTCTCAAGCAGGCTATGACCCAACCTTGGGACCTGGCCTCCCACCCCCAACCTACATCGAGGAGGTATGAGACGATGTATCGGGTTCGAGAGGAGGACATCCCCTTCCTCCTCAAACACCCGAAGCCGAACTCGATCGTCGTCGAATCCTCCGAGGGTAGGGAGGCCAGAGGCCACACCGCGCCGCGTGACAAAGAGGGGAGGAAGATTGACTCTCTCGCCCGCAGAGTCTACGCGGCGGCAGGACTGGGGCTTCGCATCTCCAATTACGAGGCGATGTTGGCGCGTTATCAATACTTCTTAATGCAGCGCCTCCACAACGTCGCCTCGACCCTACCAGACCACCAGGGAGATGTGGCCAAGGTCCTGCTAAAGGAGGCCATGCAAGTGGCCATTCAACAGTTGTCCACGGCACGCCATCACATGGACACGAATTCGAGGGCCCTCGTCGGTGCTGTGTCCCTTTGGAGGCACGCTTGGCTTCGGAACTGCCACTTCCCAGATGAAACCAAGCGTCGCATCGAGGACATGCCCTTCGATGGGTCCGGGCTGTTCCATTCTAGGACCGACCATAAATTGAAGAAGCTACATGAGTCCTGGATGACAGCGCGCCGGATGGAGCTGCCACCCCAGACCCGGCGTAAGTGGCAATGGAACCGCCCTACTTATAGACAGCCTTTCCAGGCTAGGCAGCAGCCCCAGCAGAGACAACAGCTGCAACAGCGTCGCCATCAGCAGCCTCAACAGCGGTATCAGCAGGCCCGGCGCCGATTCGATATGGATAGGCGCCAACGCTGACGGGACGGGCGAACCTCTCCGCTTTCCTCTCCAACTCCCACCCCCCCTCTCAGGTGAGAGTCGGCTACGAAGCCGGCTCCCCATTTGGGAGTCCATTACATCTGACAAGTGGGTGTTGTCCATCATTCAGCATGGCTATAGGATTGAATTCGATGTCGTCCCTCCATTGAGCCCGATAAAGTTTACATCATGTTCGCTGGTTTTGCTCGACGAGATACAACAACTTTTGACTAAAGGGGCTATTCGTCAATTATCCCCTCTGGACGGACTTCATGGATTCTATTCTAGGTATTTTACGGTCCCGAAACGGGACGGTGGTCTCCGACCAATTCTGGACTTGCGTCCTCTAAACCGTTTTATCCCAACCAAGAAGTTCTGGATGACCACTCTCCAAAATATCCTGCCATTGCTGCGGAAAGAGGACTGGTTCGCCTCCATAGATCTGAAGGATGCGTACTTTCACGTCTCAATCCATCCTGGCTATAGACGCTTCCTTCGCTTTGCTGTTGAATCCGACCTATATGAATTCATGGTGTTGCCTTTTGGACTGGCTACGGCACCACGGGTGTTCACCAAGTGTATGGCCCCGGTATGTGCATACCTCCGCCTCCAGGGAGTTCAGATCTACCCATATCTGGATGATTGGCTCCTGGTTTCCCAGTCCAGAGACGATCTTCTTCGTTCTATCGATGTGACGTGCTCCCTGTTGGACAACTTGGGCCTGCGTATTAATACGGAGAAATCATTTCTTGTCCCAACACAGATACTTACCTTCATCGGAGCTCGTCTGGATTCAACGCTGGAAAGAGCCTTCCTCCCCCGCGACAGACAAGAAATGATGATTCGACATATTCTTCGGATTCGTCGCGACGGTACGGTACCGGCACGTGCTCTCCAAACCCTGCTTGGTCACATGTCAGCGTCGGTCGCTGTGGTGCCTTATGCCAGGCTTCGCCTACGGCCACTACAACTCCTGTTCATCAAGTCCTTCAATCCGCAGTGCGATCCGCAGTCGAAGCCGATTCGAATCCCATCTTCGGTTCTCCAGTCACTCCTTTGGTGGACGTCCACGGCGAACCTGTCTGTGGGAATGCCCTTTCGGCAACCGCCTCCATCGGTGACGGTTACGACCAACGCATCCCGCTTGGGCTGGGGAGAGATTTGCGACGGTATTCGAACTCAGGGCATTTGGAACCGTTCCGAATCCAAGGAGCATATCAATTTTCTGGAGCTCCTAGCAGTGTTCAAAGCAATCCGTTCCTTCGAGGATGTTCTTCGCCATCGTGCTGTTTAGATAACGTCGGACAATATGACAACGGTGTTTTATCTGAACAAACAAGGAGGAACCAGGTCTCCAGCCTTGGTCAGACTTTCACTTCAGATTTGGGATTGGTGCATCCCGAGGGGAATCGCCCTGATAGCAGTTCATCTAGCGGGCGTGGACAATACTCAGGCGGATTTTCTCAGCCGCCACATGCTTCTCTCCCACGAATGGGAATTACACCCTCGGGTATACAGCCAGCTCTTTCGTCTTTGGGGAACTCCGGACGTGGACTTGTTCGCTACCCAGCACAACAGGGTATGCGACCTTTTTTGCTCGAGGGCAGGGATCGGCACCGGATCCCTAGGGGACGCCTTCATGATTTCTTGGAACCGTCTCCACGTCTATGCCTTCCCACCGATCCCACTGATAACAAAGGTGGTGGCGAAGATAACCTGCGACACTCCATTGGGAATTCTAATCACTCCTTGGTGGCCACGCCAGCCCTGGTTTGCCACGCTTCTCTCTGTCTCCCACGGAGAATTCCGTCGCCTTCCGCTTCTGCCGGATCTCATAACTCAGCAGGAGGGGACAGTACGCCATCCAGACCTGCTCACGTTGAACCTGACGGCCTGGCGGATTCGATAGCTCCCGGGTCCTTATCAGTACCGTCAGCACCTCTGTCTTTGCCGGCCTCGACTACCTCTTCGGCATCGATCTGTCATTTGTCGAACCCGACAGGCTTGGATCCGTCCATCCAGTTTATCCTGGATTCATCATTGAAGCCTTCTACGAGAAGGTCTTACGCAGCAAAATGGCATCGTTTTTCCACCTTTGCCGATTCCCACTCTTTCTCTCCACTGGAATTGTCTGTACCTCAGATTCTTCAATTCCTGCTAGAACTTCATCGCTCGGGGCTTAAGCCATCCTCGATTAAGGTTTACACAGCTGCCATTTCCCACCATCGAGGGATGATTGAGGGTCTTCCGGTATTCTCTCAACCGCTCATTAAGAGATTTCTTAAAGGACTTCATAATATCACGCCTGTTATAAGACCTCTGATGCCGACTTGGAGTCTTTCTGTAGTTCTTCAGGCCTTGACTAGAGCTCCGTTTGAGCCTTTGGCTACAATCGACCTCAGGCTGGTGTCTTGGAAGACTGCATTTCTGGTGGCAGTCACTTCAGCGAGGAGAGCTAGTGAGCTCTGTGCACTTCGTATCGATCCACCATACCTGAACTTTCACAAGGAGAAAGTTGTCTTGAGACGTGACCCTTCCTTTCTACCGAAAGTTTCAACTTCTTTCCATTTGGGACAAGACATCGTTCTGCCAGCTTTTTTTCCGTCGCCTACAACCCCTCTTGAGCGGTCACTGCATTCTCTAGATGTTCGGCGTTCCCTAGCCTTCTATCGATCCAGAACAGAATCCATTCGGCATACGAACAGACTTTTTGTTAAATACTCCACAGTGAATCAGGGAACCCCTGTTTCTTCACAGCGATTAGCGAAATGGATAGTGAATACTATCACTTTGTCATATCAGCTCGCCAAACTCGATTTGCCTGTGGTTCCTCAAAGCCACTCGACCCGGGCAGTTGCTGCTTCTTCTGCATTCGCATCAGGGGTGCCCCTTGAGGACGTCTGTAAGGCTGCTACGTGGGCGACTCCTTGCACCTTTGCAAGACATTACCGCCTTGATGTTCGAGCCAGACGAGACTGCTCCTTTGGAAGAGCTGTTCTTTCATCGGTCTTGCAGTAAGGACACCTTCCCCACCTCCTTTCTGGTAAGCTTGGCATTCTACCCATGTGTGTGATGCACAGAGGCCACGACGAAGAAAGGTAGGTTGCTCACCTGTAACCGATGTTCTTCGAGTGGCCATCTGTGCAGTCACACAACCCGCCCGCCGGCCCCACTCGGTGTCGGTAGGTGGAGCTTGTCGGTACCGATGTATATTTTTTGTTTTCGGTACCGACCTTTTTTTCATCTGTTCACTAGGTTAACTTCTTGACAGGGAACGTACGTTCGGTCGCAATAGACTGAACAAAATGGCGGACGCTCCGCTCTTTTATAGGTCTAGGGGGGAGGGGAGCGGAGCTTTCCCGCCTAAAAAAACCGTTAGCTTGCAATCTCCGGCCAGAGGCACTGCGCAAGCGCAGCACCCATGTGTGTGACTGCACAGATGGCCACTCGAAGAACATCGGTTACAGGTGAGCAACCTACCTTTTTGGGGGGTTCACACATTCAGTGGGATGGGCACACACAACCATTTTCTTTCAGATCCACATTATATTGCCCTCCTGTGAAAAGTTCCATGATACGGAGCACAGACAATCTGCAAAAGCCCCATTTAGCTATCCATGGATAGTATGAGGGCTATCTACATTTCTGTCCCCTAAATGTCCTTGACCAAAAGGAACAAGAAATTTGGACTTCCTAAGTCCTGTAGTCTAGCCCACTCATGGAGCCAATTATTTTGGAGAGAGAAAGTCCCATTTGAATTACCAATATTATAACTAAACATCTAAATAAACTTCCCTAACCAGCATGCCAAGAAGGAAGCTAGCCTTCTGCATGGCATGCTAACTTTCCATGGCCAGAAAGTTTATTCTTTGAACCATACTCTAACATGCAATAAAATGAACCAGTTCTCTTCTGGAAGAGCTGTACAGTGTTGTATTTAAGGTTTTTGGAATGACTACTTCTTGTTATAATGATGAAATGGACTGAAATAAGAAATACGAATCAAGAGTGTTGCCATGGATGTGAAAGGAAGTGATTAGAGGGATTAGATGAAAGAGGAACCTCCGTAGGAAATGGGTACTGGGGGAAATAGACAAAAGGGCATACTGGGAGGAGGAGGCCCATTGCAGAAGGATTCTTCACAAGGCTAAGGCTCATTACGAGCTGAGACTTGCCAAGAATATCAAGAGCAACAAAAAGGGTTTCTTTCAGCATGTGAATAGGAAGAGGAAGGGGAGACAAGTAGTGGAACCACTAAATAAGGAGGAAGGAAATCCAGTGACTGATATGAGGAAACAGGCACAGATGCTAAATTACTATTTTGCCTCTGTGTTCTCCCCAAAGCAGGATGGGGGATATCCGTATAGGAGATTAGATGAGGCTGGGGACTTAGGGGCACAGATTAGAGTCACCCCCCTTGAAGTCGAGGGGCTCCTCAGGGCATTGGACATTACAAAAGCACCAGGCCCTGACGGGTTACACCCGAGAGTACTTAGAGAGTTGGCAGGGGTTCTCTCACACCTGCTGGCCTCCATTTTTGAGGCCTTGTGGAGAATGGGTGAAGTTCCAGTGGACTGGAGGGTGGCATCAGTGGTCCCAATTTTCAAAAAGGGTAGTAGAAGGGACATGGGGAATTATAGACCAGTTAGCCTTATGTCCATTGGTGGAAAAACAATGGAAAGGCTCATAATAGAGAGAGATCTAGTGATGCTAGATAGGGAAGGGAGGCTGACAGCCACACAACACGGCTTCCGCAAAAACAGGTCCTGCCAGACAAATCTTGTAGAATTCTATGACAAGGTTTCAAGATGGCTAGATGGAGGGGATGCAATGGATGTGGTATACCTGGATTTCAGCAAGGCCTTTGACAAAGTGCCCATGATATCCTGGTGGAGAAACTGAGGAGTTTTGGGATACACCAAAGCACTGTCCGGTGGATTAGGGCATGGTTGACTGACAGAAAGCAGAAGGTAACCATTAGTGAGGAATCATCGGGATGGTGGCCAGTGACAAGCAGGGTCCCCCAGGGCTCTGTCCTGGGGCCAATTCTGTTTAATCTTTTCATAAATGACATGGAAGAAGGGATGAACAGTCTGCTGATCAAATTCGCAGATGACATTAAAACTGGAGCAGTGGCCATAACTGAGGAGCAGTTCCAAAAGGATCTGGACAGATCTGGACAGACTATGGAAGTGGGCAGGAGACAACAGGATGGTGTTCAATGTGGATAAGTGCAAGGTCTTGCACTTGGGGCATAGGAAGAAGTGTCATAAGTACAGGTTAGGTGACAGGTGGCTGGAGAGCAGCACTAGTGAAAGGGACCTTGGGGTACTGGTTGACTGCAGGCTAAAAATGAGTCAGCAGTGTGATGCAGTAGTCAAGAGGGCGAATGCCACCCTTGGTTGCATAGCCAGAAGTGTGGCTTCAAGATCGAGAGAGGTATTACTACCACTCCATACGACTCTGGTGCACCCACAACTGGAGTATTGTGCTCAGTTTTGGGCCCCTCATTACAGAAAGGGTATAGCCAACTTAGAGTCAGTGCAGCATAGTGCCACAAGATTGGTGGCCAGTTTGCAGGGGATGGGGTATGAGGCTAGACTGAGGGAACTGGGTCTCTTCAGCCTGGAGAAGAGGAGACTCAGAGGGGATATGTTGGCGACATACAGGTATGTGAGGGGATATCACATGGAGATGGGTCGAGACCTGTTCTCCCCTGCAGAGGAAAGAAGGACGCGCTCCCTCAGGGAGCCAAGGTTCCATTTGGATACCAGGAACCATTTCCTGACAGTTAGGACCCCGAGGGTGTGGAATGGGCTTCCAGGAGAGGTTGTTGAGGCCCCATCGGTGCGGGTGTTCAAGGATAGGTTGGACGTGCACATGGTGGGCATGTCGTGAGCGGAGCCGGCTGGTGCCGGAGGTCAGACTAGATGGCCCGGGAGGCCCCTTCTGACTCGCTCTGTTTCTCTGTTTCTATGTTTCTAAGAATCATATTTTATGCTGTCTTTTGAAGGGGTGACAGATACTGAAGAGATTGAAAATCTTCGCAAAAAGCCCCAGGCTACAACATATTTTGCTGATGAGTTCAAGAGCATCTCGTGCAGAGTAGCCAGGGATCTTCTGGTCATGGACATGGATGACAGCCAATACGAGTTGATCACAGTGATAGGCTATCAGGTGGGAACAGCGACTTGCCGCCAGACTAAAAGCCCCTTCTGCAATCAAGTCCTTAAACCATCTACATTTTACAGGTAACCATGAACACTAATTAATGCATGGACACTAACTAATGCACCTCTGACATTTATAAGAGAGCCAGTGTGGCGTAGTGGTTAAGAGCATGGGACTGGGACTCAGAGGATCTGGGTTCTAGTCCCTGCTCGGCCATGGAGCCAACTGGGTGACTCTGGGCCAGTCACGGACTCTCAGCCCAGCCTACCTCACAGGGTTGTTGTTGTGGGGCTAAGATGGAGGAGGAGATGTAAGCTGCCTTGAGCCCTTTGTAGGAAAAAGGCAGGATATAAATCCATAAATAAATAAATAAATAAATATAAATCCATAAATAAATAAATAAATATTTAAGCATTGCAATCCATGGGCAGTACCAATGGCGTGCTTCTGCCAGTTCCCTAGCACCCCAACACAAGCACCTTTGATACAAGAGAGTTTTAGTGTTTCTGGAAGCAACCCCAAACAAGTGAAAATGTGCACTTCTGGAAAGAGGCCGGTTGGAAGAGCTTGCCTAAGGGAACACTCTTGCATAAGCAGTGGGTCCCACTTGCACAACAGAATCAGCTTGCAGAAGGGAATGAGAGAGGTGAGAGGGAAATAGTTTGGCTGTAAGTTCCCACTGCATTTTGCCCTATGAACTGGGTTTAGAGGTTGAGGTTCACTTTGTACTTTTCAGAGAGTAAGAGGTGCTTATTGGGTTGCAGCTAGATATGGAAGGAACCAAGATTGCTATAAGGAAAACAACCCACTCTAAAAACCAAGGTTGTGTGTGCTTAAAACAATAGGGGCTGCTTCCACACTAGGCACTGAATATGAAACTGTTGTGCTACATTTTCTCCCTGTTTACTGTACATCCACACGACACTGTCATCCAGCCCCTGCCAATCCTGTATTTTCTCTAGGGATTCTTCTATCTTTTCGCAAGCCATAGAAAGTCCAGATTTATTCAGAACAGAAATGATACGTATTCTCCAGATGTGCAGATACCTTTAATATCACTCTTTCTTTTATAAAGGATCTGGTTCTGACATGCAGAACTTATCAGAAAAGTTGCTTATCACAGCACAACACATGTTGGTCACAAGCCATATGGAGGATAAGATTAAAAACCATTTTTAGTTGTACTTTTAATTAGCACTGAAATGCATTTCTGGAGATACAGATTAATGAAAGACAAGTATATTGCTGTAACCCCATTAAGCTATGATTTTTTAAGATTATTGGCTGAACCCAGATTTATGCTGGATCAGCTGTGCTAACCCTGTATAGCCATCATCCTTTCAACTCACTGAAAAGTCTACACAGAGAATCAGGAGATCTTGTTGAATGGAGTGAGTTATAGGGGAAGAAAGAATCAGGGAGTATCTACTGGTTCTTCTTTGTGGTCTCTGTGCATCACACATATGGGTACTGCGCCTGCGCAGTGCCTGTAGCCGGAATGATTGAAAGCTAACGGATTTTGGCGGGAACTCTCCGCTCCCCCTCCCCTATCGCTTATATATCGCTTATATATAGCGTCCACCATTTTAGCCAGTCTTTCCGACCGCCGTTCGCCGTGCCTAGTGCCGTCTGCGCTCTCGGTTGACTTGCCTTATTCACTGTTATTCACTTCGTGCAACTCTTGTTTGCTAGTTTTGTCACTTATTCACTTGTTTATTCACTCCTCACTCTTTTTCCCTAAAAAAAAAAAAAAAAACCCCAAAAATATATACTTACCCTCTTTCTATCTTCTTTATTCCTTTTCTGGCACTATGGCACAGTGTGCGGCCTTTCGGAAATGTGTGGACTGCAGGTCCAAAATGTCGCCCGCAGACCCCCATGACTTGTGCCTACTTTGCCTGGGGGAAGGCCATCGTACGGACAAGTGCTCCCATTGCCTTGCCTTTTCTAAATAGGCACGCAAGAATAGGGAGAATCGGCTCAAGCGCCTTTTGTGGGACCGAGCCCTATTGCAATCCGAGCCCGTACCTTCTGTGTCTCGTCCGTCGGCTTCTGTGGCCTCGTCCTCCAAGGCCCTCCCGCCTCAGGCCTCGGCTGAAGCTCCATCCGCTGCGAAATCTGCCTCTGCTTCTGCCAAAAAGATTGAGAAAAGGAAGCATGCGGAACCGGCCAAACCTTCTGGGCACAAGAAGTCCAGGCATGATAAGCCTGATAAACAGAAGAAGGCCAAGCCTCATGATCGCCCTAGACACCGGGATTCGGCGTCTTCTTCTGTCCCGTCGATTCCAACGGCTCTGTCGGTCCCGACACCTCCGGGTCCGGCTCTACAGGAGGTGATGAGGGTTACTCCACCAGGGTCGCCCAGGCGCCCTCAGCCCTCCTCGCCTGCTCCGCTTCCACCGCGGGAGCCCAGTTCCGACGGCGAGATTTGCGATTCTCCTCCGCCCGTGCGGTCCCCTACGCCAATGCAGGCACCCAGATCTCACCACGTCGGTCCCGAAGCCGATCCTCCGAACGTAGTTCCCCGGGCTGGTACCGAGAATACCATTTCCAGGAACGCCAGTCCCAGGGCCGCTTTCCACCTGCCGCTCTGACGTCTTCGGGACGCCATCGTCCCTTTACTTACCCTTCCCGGGCCAGCTCTGCATCGGGGTCACCTGCAGAGTCTTCTTCGTCGGCACCCCCCTACTACGGTCCCGACACCAACGGATCGGATATGGACTCTACCTCTCCTGAGGCGGCGGTTGCACCGCAGGGGCCCGACTCTCCTGATGAGTCCTATTCCTCCTTTGGGGAGTTGATGTCCCGGTTGGTCCAGTCGCTGGAGATTGATGCCGTCCAGCGACTTGGGCCGACCATGGACAAATTCTATGACGTCGTCCGTGGCAAGCGCTCCGCTTCAATAGTCCTCCCACTGATTACTACGTTAAAACACTCGATGATCCAGCCGTGGGACCTTCCGAACCAACAGCAGGCTACGACCCATCGCTTCGAAGGGATGTATCGGGTGCGAGAAGAAGACATCCCCTTCTTGCTCCGCCATCCTCGTCCCAATTCGGTGATGGTGGAATCATCCCAGGGACGTGAGTCGAGAGGCCATACCACGCCCAAAGATAAGGAAGGTTGGAAGATTGATGCCATTGCGCGGAAGATTTATGCGGTGTCGGGCCTGGGAATCAGGATTTCTAATTATGAGGCTACCCTGGCTCGGTACCATTACTTCATTATGGAACGCCTGCAGAACATCGTGGCCAATCTTCCCCCTGACCAGGCTGACCTCGTGAAAGTTTTGATCAAGGAGTCCATGCATGTCGCCGTTCAACAACTGTCGACGGCTCGACACCATGTCGACACGAATTCGAGGGCACTCATGGGAGCCGTGTCCCTCCGCCGACATGCATGGCTCCGAAGCTCTAACTTTCCTGAGGATACCAAGAGGCGAATTGAGGACATGCCGTTTGACGGTACCGGCCTTTTGAAAGCCGGTACTTTTGAAAGCCGGTACTGACCGCAAATTAAAACGGCTCTACGAGTCCCACATGACGGCGCGCCGTATGGAACAACAATCGACGTATCGTCGTAAGTGGTCCTGGACTCGCCCCGCTTACCGCGCTCCATACCAGGCCCAAAGGCAATCTCAGCCCTATCGGCAACCACCACAGCAGCGCCGGTGGCAGCAGCAGGGCCCTCGGTACCAACAGGCCCGCCGCCGTTTCGATACCGATAGGCGCCGTCGCTGAAGCAACGAGCGAACCATTCCTCTCTCCTCCTCCCCACCCACCCCGCTCTTGATTGGGGGTCAGCTGAGAAGCCGACTTCCCTTTTGGGAGTCCATTACATCTGACCGGTGGGTGTTATCAGTTCTTCAGCATGGATACCGTATCGAATTCGATGTCGTCCCTCACTCGACTCCAGTCCGCACTACTTCGTCTTCTCCGACTCTTATTGCGGAACTGCGTATATTGCTTGATAAGCTTGCGATCCGTCGAGTCTCTCCAAGTGAAGGGTTGCACGGTTTCTATTCGACATACTTTACGGTTCCGAAGCGGGACGGTGGACTCCAACCTATTCTTGACCTATGGGGACTTAATAGGTTTATTACTCCTCGTAAATTCCGGATGACCACTCTACAACAAATTTTACCGCTGCTGAGGAGAGGGGACTGGTTCGCCTCAATGGACTTGAGCAACGCCTATTTCCATATATTGATACATCCTGCATATAGGCGTTTTCTCCGTTTTTCTATTGACTCTTCCATTTATGAATTCCTGGCTCTTCCTTTTGGACTGGCCACGGCCCCGAGGGTTTTCACTAAATGTATGGCGCCTGTCTGTGCTTTTCTCAGGCTTCAGGGAGTTCAAGTCTACCCATATCTTGATGACTGGTTATTGGTCGCCCAATCTGATAGGGCGCTCTCTTCTACCATCTCTTGCTCTTTACTCCATAACCTTGGACTCTGCATCAATTTTGAGAAGTCTTCCCTTGTTCCACAGCAGGTCATAACGTTCATCGGAGCCGAGTTGGACTCGGTTCGGACCTGAGCCTTCCTTCCACGGGATCGACTACAGACGTTGATTGGCCATACCCAGCTCCTTCTGCAGACGGGCATGACGCCTGCCAGGAATATCCAGAGACTTCTGGGTCACATGGCCGCCTCGGTACCGGTAGTGCAGTATGCTCGGTTACGCCTGCGACCACTACAACTTTTCTTCAACCGCGTATTCCATCCTCAACGCGACAACCAATCCGTTGTGATACGGATTCCTTCGTCAGTCCTTCAAACACTTCACTAGTGGACGGTTCCTTCCAATCTCAACAAAGGGCTTCTGTTCCGTCAACAGCAACCATCTGTATTCCTCGGTACCGACGCATCCCTGATCGGCTGGGGAGCGACTTGTGGCCCGTTGACAACTCAGGGCTGCTGGAATTCCCACGAGGCTGCACTCCATATCAACTTCTTGGAACTCCTGGCAGTTTTCAAAGCCCTTCAGACGTTCGAAGACGTCTTGCTCCACCAGACTGTTCAGGTTACGTCGGACAATGTGGCGACGGTATTCTATCTAAACAAACAAGGCGGAACCAAGTCACGCCAATTGGCCCATCTGTCCATGCTGATTTGGGACTGGTGCATCCCCAGGGGGATTACGTTGCTAGCCATACATCTTGCCGGGACCGACAATCTCCAAGCCGATCTGCTGAGCAGACACATTTCGGTCTCTCACGAATGGCAACTGAACCCTCGGATCCGTACCGATCTCTTTCATCGATGGGGCCTCCCAGATGTGGATCTCTTCGCAACACCTCACAACGTGGTGTGTACCCTTTACTGCTCCCGAGCGGGAATAGGACAGAACTCTCTAGGCGATGCGTTTATGCTGCCTTGGACCAATTTCCAGTTTTACGCCTTTCCTCCGATTCCACTCATTATGCGGACGGTGTCGAAGATACTTCGGGAATCCGCCTCAGGCATTCTGATTACCCCGTGGTGGCCACGTCAGCCTTGGTTTTCGACCCTGCTGCAGCTGTCTCAAGGGGATTTTCATCCACTGCCGCTGATCCCGGACCTTCTTACACAACGGAACGGAACAATACGGCATCCAGATCTAGACTCCTTGAGAATGACGGCCTGGTATCTCCAATGACTTTCCTTTCAGATTCGACGGGGGCAGTGTCGAAGCTGACACCGATGCCTCACACGTCGGTACCGACCTCTGCAATCCATGACCCGCCGGTACCAATGACTACCAATGCTACCCCTACATATCCGGCTCTCAGTCCTACGGTACCGAGGCTGGGCAACTTCTCCACATACGTCTTCCCTTCACTCCCTGACGACATCCAGCATATAATTGACGCAGCTCTTAAACCATCTACACGTCGCTCGTATGCATCCAAATGGAAGCGTTTCTCCATCTTTGCTGCTCAACATTTGTTCCATCCACAATCTTCCTCCATTTCGGACATTTTACACTTCCTTATGGAATTGCATCGCACGGGACTGAAACCTTCCTCTGTTAAAGTTTATATGGCAGCGATCACCCACTACCGCGGTGATCTTCAGGGATCTTCACTGTTTACTCACCCTCTTCTGAAACGATTTCTGAAGGGTCTCTTCAATATGAATCCCTCGATCAAACCTCCTATGCCAACATGGAGTTTGTCAGTTGTTCTACATGCGCTTACACGAGCTCCATTTGAACCATTGGCTACAGCAGACTTACGTCTCGTATCCTGGAAGACGGCTTTCCTTGTCGCGGTCACTTCAGCTCGGAGAGCTAGTGAACTTTGTGCACTCCAGATAGACCCGCCCTACTTGAATTTTCATAAGGATAAAGTAGTTTTGCGGATGGATCCAGCCTTTCTCCCGAAAGTTTCTACCCCTTTCCACCTTCAACAACCGATCGTTCTGCCAGCATTCTTCCCTTCTCCGTCGAATCTGTTGGAACAATCCCTGCATAGTTTGGATGTGCGGAGATGCCTAGCATTTTACAGATCAAGGACTGAATCACTCAGACGCTCTCACAGGCTCTTTGTTAAGTACTCGGAACAAGACCAGGGGTCCCCTATAACCCCGCAGAGGATCTCCCACTGGATTGTTCAAACAATTACTCTGGCGTATGAACTGGCTCACATTGACTTACCGGAGACTCCGATTGCTCACTCTACCAGAGCAGTGTCCACTTCGGCTGCCTTTGCTGCTGGCATGCCTATAGAAGACATCTGCAAGGCTGCAACTTGGTCAACGCCATGCATGTTTGCCACTCATTATCATCTTGATGTCCGTGCTAGACAAGATGCTTCCTTTGGTAGAGCTGTGCTCTCTTCCATTTTGCAATGATGACTGTTGACACCTCCCCAACCTCCTATACGGGTAAGCTTGCTACTCTACCCATATGTGTGATGCACAGAGGCCACGAAGAAGAAAGACAGGTTGCTCACCTGTAACTGATGTTCTTTGAGTGGCCATCTGTGCAGTCACACAACCCACCCGCCGGCCCCGCTCGGTGTCGAAGGGTGGTACGTTCTCATTCCAGCCTCTCGGTACCGACACATTCTCGGTCCAGACTCGCGGTACCGACGCATCCAATATTGTGCTACGATACGGGTCCGATTTCCTCATCGGGACTGGCCTCTTCTATTTCTTCATTACTTTCGGTACCGATGTTGCGATATGGTACCGATTGCTGCCACTTTTTTTCCCTATCTAAACAAAAAACAAAAAAACATTCCTTCGAGAGCGAACGTCGGTCTTCAAGACTGGCTAAAATGGCGGACGCTCCGCAATAGGGGAGGGGGAGCGGAGCGTTCCCGCCAAAATCCGTTAGCTTTCAATCATTCCGGCTACAGGCACTGCGCAGGCGCAGTACCCATATGTGTGCCTGCACAGATGGCCACTCGAAGAACATCAGTTACAGGTGAACAACCTGTCTTTATCTGGGCAATTCAGACAATTGCTAACCACATCTACATCTCAGGCAAGTTGGTGTGGAAAGACATGGCTGCCTCAGACCTTGTCTTTGAGTGGGTTGTGAGGGACTAGACTGTGGTCACTGACAGGCAAACAGATGTGCTTCAAAAGTGGCAGCATTACAGGCAGCAAAGCAGTGGTACCTGCCATGCATGCCATAGCCCATAGCAGTTTCTTTCCCTGTCAAACTTTCTCAGTCCTCCTCCTTCCTTGAAGGAAGTTGCACTGTATGCACTTTTCTTCCCGGTGGTGGATCCATTGGTCACCCTGCACCATTGCAGAGCCAGCTGACAAGAGCAACTCCCTCATGGCAGGAAGAAGTGAGGGTGGGGCTCCTGGTCATCAGCAACATCTGCACAACAGGTGATACCATCCATGTTCTTCAGTGAAGGCTTGTGGAAGGAGGAAGATCAAAGCAGAAAACCTGGTTGGTGTTCAGCAACTCCCTTTCTCTCAGCACAATGTCACTCTCCAATGTTCTTTCCCTTGCCATTTAATGTTTTCCTTCTTCCCTATCAATTTGTATGTATTGAAAAACAACGAGAAATGTTTGCCAGGTGCACTTTAAAGGACACTTCCGAAGAGCTATATACAGTGTTGTTGTCCTCCAGGCATTTCATGGGGTGTGGGGAGAACTGTATGGCCTTTTTGCAAACTTTCCCTTTCATTTCTGGAGCCATGGAAGCAGCAGGGAGCAGAAGAAGTACATTTGCTCTGCTGCAGTTTAAGCTCACCTGTCAGCTGAAAAGCATCTGGCACACTAAGTGCAGGGGTACATTTTTGCCTCCTGTTGTACTGCTGAGATGTTGTCTAACACATATGTGTGGGTGTGAGTTTGCCTTGAATCACAAGTACCATTTGTGTGTTCAAAATAATTTATGTCGGTTTCATCACTTGCTCTGTCTGCCTCTTCCAATGGCCCCACTAATCTGGCTTGTAAACATAAACCTCGCTTTGACTTTCTAACAGCCAGTGTAACCTTCAAGTACCTGCTGCAGAATGAACAGCATTCTTCAGCTAGGAACCAAGATCTGCTCACAGTTGCTCATAGGCTGCACAGGCTGGAGCACACTGTTTTCAGGCAAGGACCCATCTCTCCCCTTCTCCAACTGCCTCACTTGCAATGTTAACAATGTTGACTACTGCCCCCCTCCCCACATCCACCCACTGCCACCGCTACAACCCATAAGTAACTGGAAAAGTAATGCATGTAGAGCTGCCTGTGTTCCACACATCTTTGGCCATCTCCTCTGCCTACACTTGCTCTTCTGCTCCTCCTTTCTCCTCAGTAGAAACATTGGCCTGTACTTCAGCAGGAGTAGCATTCACTGGAGAAGGCAGGAGAAACATTCATTTCTGCTGCAGTTAACACAACTGTAAAGGCCTTTACTGGCCACAGTGATGACCACAAACAGCTTCTGGAAAGCCACCACAAGAGAGCTGTACCACATTTTTTAGCTGCTCTTGCCCATCTGCAGATTGCAGATGGCAGAGGAGTCATAGCAAGTCTATCTAAGGAAGCCTTAGGTTGCAATAGATTCAAATATTAACCTGCGTGGAATCAGACCATGATGCCATAAATTCTGCTACTAAGGTGGAAGAGTTCAGAACAGGCAGGTACGTCATGGACCAGTGAACACCAGTATGCACTGAAAATTCCTGGGCACTGATTCTGGATGTGGATGCTTTGGAAATTGCTAGATTTCCAGGCTGTTTCTGCATCTGAGTACCTTTTGAAATGATAACCTCTGGTTTATAATCCACTGTTCAGACACTGCAATTTATATATTTATATCGGTTTAAAAAAAAAGTTGGGGCCAACCCTATACAGATTTCCTTTCAACACTTTGTACCTTCCACTCAGCACTACCTTCAGAGAAGGAAAGTCTGTAGTAAAGTTGTCTCTGACTGATTGCCCTCCAAAATGTCCTGCCCTTGACAGTCCTGCTCAGCTCTTCTAAATTCAAAGTTGTGACTTCCTTCATGGAGTCAATCCATCTCATAGCTGGTTCCCCCCCCCCCCCGTTTTTTCTTCTGCCTTCAATTTTCTGAAGCATTCTCACCTTCTCCAATGCGTCTTGTCTTGCCATGCCTGAAGTATGACTTCAGTTTTGTCATTTTTACTTCTGGCTTGAGTTGATCTATGACTCATGACCCACATGTTCATTTTTCTGTCAGTCCAGGATATTCACAAAGTTCTCCTCCAGCACCCATGTTTTGAGCACATCAATTTTCTTCCTGTCAGCTATCTTCAGTGTCCAGCTTTCACACCCATACATAATGATATGAGAATACAACAGCTTGAATGATCTTGGTCTCTACTGAAACATCCTTACACTAGATGATCTTTTCTAGTTCTTTCAATGCTGCCCTTCCAAATCTCAGTTTGCTTCAAATTTATTGGCTGCAATCTCCCTTTGAATTGATGACTGAGCCAAGGTATGCAAAACCTTTTACACTTTCAGTTTCTTCCTGGTTGACAGCAAAGTTCTGTAATCCTTCTGTAGTAATGATTTTTGTTTTCTTAAAAACTGTAGTTCTTTTGCAATTTCTTCTTTCACTTTCAGCAGGAGTTGTTTCTGTACATTGCTGCTTTCTGACAGTAATATGGTATTATCTGCATATATGAAATTACTGATGCATCTTCCACCAATTTTCATACTTGTTTTAAATATGTGTAAATTGTCACTTGCTTTTCCTTTCTCGTTTCAAGGGTTAATTACTTTTTTTTGGATGACAAGGCTGCAATAAGAGCTCATACAGACTGGTCACCAGCAATACATACCGGAAATGGTGAGTTTCAGTAATCAAATACATAAAGCTTAAAACATAACTTATTGACCATCGACAAGATAATTGCTTGGTTAAGCAAAGTTACAGTAGTAGAGCAAATTCTATCCGGTTGATTTGCAAAAGATCAAGTTTGGGGGTTTTCAGCTGTAGTGTATCTTAAGTTGCTACTGATTTATAGTAACATTAGTGACCTTCAGTGTTTGCAACAGTAAAGGAATATATTTCTGAGTAAGTGATTCAC